>JAMZAV010001497.1:0-648368 GCA_024449915.1 Sweltsa coloradensis | reverse complement strand
TCAGGAAGAACCAGAAGATGTAGATGTGTATCCATCACAAGATTGCGATTTTTTCCAGTCTACGCCTTGTTCCGAAGTGAGACAGCACGCAATCTGTGACGTCATAGAAGAAGATTCGGAATGGACATATAAAGAAAGAACCAGGAGATTTTGTGTATGCACCACAAGATTGTTATACATTCTTCCAGCCTACTCCTTGCATCGAAGTTAGACAGCACGCAATCTCTGATGTCAGCGAAGAAGAATCGGAGAAGGTAAACATCAAGAAAGAACCCTTGGACAAAGTGTCTTCACGACCAATGTGCGATTCATTAGTTTTGACTAGCTTCAAAACAAGCGCTCCAGTAACCCATTGTGTCATTAAGAAGGAACGTGAGTGCAAATATGTCGAGAAGAGTCCAATGAAAACAGAGCATTCACCAGACATTTCCGACACGATTGACACTGCGCTGTTATCCTCAGGAATAAGTCCGCCTGTACCCACCGATGTTGTCAAAGAAGAATGTCAGTTGACCATTAAAGAAGATTCGATCGAAATATTTACATATCCTGAAGATTTCCCAGATTGTGATTCAACAACAGAGAAAGATCAAGTGACTGGTAAGTAAGGCTAGTTTATACAATAGTACAAAACTTAGTTTAATAATATTAATTTTGTTTAAGATAAGATAAGATGTCTTTATTCCATTTGACATATTCACTGTATAGGTATCTCATTTCACGTTAGACTTAAAAGCTAAAAGGCAGGGAGAAGTTTGTGTGTTGTTTGGTAGCTTGTTATAAAGATTAAAAGCTTAATATTGCAAACTTTTAGAGAAAAGGGTAAGTTTATGTTTGGGAATGTAAATTTAGAGATTAGTTCATGTAAAATGGGAGTGGGCTCAGGTGTTTAGTGTGAAAAGGTTAGCGTATCCACCACAAATGTCGCGGCAGTTTGAATAAGAGAGCAGGCCAGAAATTGTTTACCAAGTTCCTAGAAAGGCTCTCTACAAGAATGTCTCCCAGAAACGCAAGCCATGATGTGGATGGCTCTCTTTTTGAGGATAATTATTCTGGTCGCTTGGGAGGATGCACCCTAGAAAAAAAAACATGATATGAAGGAGTGAACATGAGCAAAGTAAACCATTTTAAGCACGAAAAGAGATATTATAGTGGGACAGTGATCAATTCTCCGAGTAGCTCTTATTACGCATCGATATGCCACCAGAATGCTGGTCCAAATATTTAACTTTCAGGTTTCAGAATCTGTGTTTCCCTGCGCCGGCTGCTCCTTGGAATTCAGCAATTCTATCTATTTCGAGCGTCATGAGCTGTTTTGTCATCCTCTTCAGGAGAGATATCAGAAAGAATTAGAGAAAACCGCAACTATGCAGCATGCATCGCAAAAGAAGGAAGCAAACAACGGAGATTGGGAAAAGTCTGGAGGAAGCTCGGGTGTTGTTAAGATTAAGACGAAGTGTGGAAATAACGAAGAGAGACCAATGGAAATCGTGTATCCGCCAGATGTGCCAGATTCCCTTGTCCCGTCTTAGTCTTGCTCTGCAATCAATGCTCCTGTACACTCAGATACCCCAGACTTTAATTCATCAACAGAGGAAGACTATTTGCTAGGAAAGTTGGTCATGGTAGTTGTTAAACGGAAGGCGTATTACTATTTCAATTGCGTAATCATATAAACCGATTATAATCATTTTTCAAGCGGAAATTGATTAATTCCCTGTGTGTAGTTGTATTATCTGCGCGGCAACTGTTGGATCATATTGCACCACTCTAGCCTAGGGGATGTGGGGAGGGTAGTCCCGTGCTCATCAGTACCATCCACGGTCAGGTGAGGTATAGGTTCTCACAAGGCGCTCGTTATCTTCTTTGGAATCGTACTTGTTGTCAGGGACGTCGTCGTGCAGGTCGTCAGGGGAAGGGGACTGGGTCCCCGACGACGACTGCCAGAGCTCGCCTCTGGTTTTAGCGATAAAATAATCCCCTAATTTCTAACTGATGTTTGAGAGGTGGACGAATTTCCTCGCCTTTTACGGTACGCATAGCAATGGTCTGGGCATAATTTTACCCCGGGCCCAGCTGGGGAATTATACCCTGACTATCACACGCTAAACAAATGGCTTAAATACAACACGTTCAGAACAAATTACTCGCTTTTGGTTTCCAGATTCCGTGTTATCTTGCGCCGCCTGTTCCCTGATGTTCAGCAATCCGATCTATCTCGAACGTCATGAACTGTTTTGTCGTTCTCTAAAAATTCTAAATGTCGAGGAGAAGAGAACTACAACGGGGCAAGATGTTACTCAGCAGAAGACAGCGATCAGTAGAGTTACTGAGAAGACAAAGGAAAGCGTTGGTGTCGTTAAGAATAAGATAACGATGATGAACAGAACTGCAGCCGGACTAAATGTTTCAGGGAAGGACATACCAAACAACGGAGCTTCTGGAAAGTCGGGGGAACGCTTAGGCGACGTTAAGAAGGAGACTAAGAAAATTGCAACCGTGCCAGATATATCGAAGCAGGACACAGCGATCAGTGGAGCTTCAGAGAAGTCGGAGGAGGGCTTTGGTGGCATTAGGAAGAAGTCGAAGAAAAGAGCAACCGTGCCAGATAAAACGAAGCAGGACACGGCGATCACTGGAGATTCAAAGAAGCCGGGGGAAAGCTTAGGTGTTGTTAGGAAAAAGACGGAGTGTGCCACAACTGGGCAAAGATGCCGTTTGATAAGCAACAGGTTAAAACTTACCAAGAAAGTGTTTTCTCTTCGCAACAGTAATTGTCGCTTCAAGTGCGATATCTGCAGCGCGAAGTTCATGACGAAGTA
This sequence comes from Sweltsa coloradensis, assembly GCA_024449915.1. NCBI lineage: Eukaryota > Metazoa > Arthropoda > Insecta > Plecoptera > Chloroperlidae > Sweltsa > Sweltsa coloradensis. Next base: position 645,546 of record JAMZAV010001497.1, on the reverse strand, counting down.
CAAGCTTGCCAAGCACACGAGGACACATACCCTGGAGAAACTGTTTTCCTGTGCTGTGTGCAATGCCAGGTTCTCAAAGAAGGGTTGCCTAGTTTACCACTGCAGGTCTCATAGCGGAGAGAGACCGTTCGTGTGCACCGTGCCTGACTGTGGGGCAAGGTTCACTCAAAAATGTCACTTCACACGCCACACGATGACACATACCGGTGAGCGACCCTTTGCCTGCGGAACATGCGATGCAAAGTTCACACATAAAAGTAGCCTCAATGGCCATACAAGGACACATAACGGTGAGAGACCCTTTGCCTGTGGGACTTGCGATGCAAGGTTTACACATAAAAGAAGCCTCATTGACCATGCAAGGATACATACTGGTGAGAGACCCTTTGCCTGCGGGACATGCGATGCAAGGTTCACGCATAAGACCAGTCTCAATAACCATGCAAGTATACATACCGGTAAGAGAGCCTTCGCTTGCTCCGTGTGCCCCTCGAGCTTCACAAGGAAGAGTCACCTTACCATGCACAAGATGACGCACACCTTTGAATAACCATTGTGTGTTATTTTGTCCAAGTAGAAATTATTAAAGCAAACGAGTCTTTCCAAGCACTTTTCAACCCAACAGCTGTGTACTGGAAAATGTGGTTTTCTTAAAATACCTGAGTAAATGCTTAATATAAATCTATATTTTTAGTAACCACTTTATGTTGAAATTATGAAAGAGAAACCATGCCAAAACCATATTCATGTAACACCTAACTTAAACAACTATTGAATTAGGATTTCTCCCCATTTCAACTGGCAAACGCATAATCTGTTAAATTATAATTTTATTAGAAAAGGATGATTGTTTCGTCCCAATTTAAGATTTTTTTAAAAAATGTTTCACTGCAAGAATAAAATATTTTCTTTTGACATTCCTTTCTCGGCCCAAAATGTGTGCTTATTCTTTTAAAATTCACAGATGAAGTTTAGTTTAAAGGTGATAGAAATCTTAATGTTTAAATACTATCAATTATAAGACGGTGGCTTTTATTTCTTCCGATAAAAGTTCCTGGTTTGGTTCACGTGCATTCAAATATCTCGCGTAAAATAATTAAATTGTGGCTTAAAAGGAAGGCTATTCATTAAGGATTTTATTGTTTTCCAGTATTGATATGTATTTAGGGAGCCGTCCCACAGTGCCGCTTCCCGTAAGGCCATCAACCTTATTTTTCCCCAATGCCATCATTACTACCTGTTGATAATGACCTTGTTACACTTGTTGGCCTAAGGGGAATTGATTAATTCCCCTTAGGCCAATACCCTGCATTTCATTATTGAAAATACAAAGAAGGTTTGTTGGCCTTGGGGTAGTGATTTATTCCCTTTAGGCCAACAGCATATATGAATTATTTAAGGAAAGAAGCGGGGCGTCGTTGGCCTCGGGGTAATTTATTTATTTCTTTATACCAACACTCTGCATTTCATTATCAAATATGCAATCAAGGTTTGTTCGTCTAAGGGGAATTGACTTATTCCCTTAAGGCCAACAACATTAGGGCCTACCTTAAATAATTCATAAACGCTGTTGGCCTAAGGGGAGTAAATCAATTACCCCAAGGCCAACAACGCCCCGCTCCTTACCTTAAATGATACATATACGCTGTTGGACTTAAGGGAATAAATCAATTACTCTTAGGCCAAAAAATCTTCTTTGTGTTTTTAATAATGAAATGCAGAGTGTTGGCCAAAAGGGGAATAAATCAATTCCTCTTAGGCCAACAACGCTTCCTGTAACATGGTCTTTATCGACAGGTAGAAATGATGGCATATGGGGGAAAAAAGGTTGATGGCCTAACGGGAAGCGGCATTGTGGGAAGACACCGTATTTAGGGGCGGGGCCGAGTAATTTTTTTTTAAATTCATGATACGTTGACTACAAGATGGGATTTTTTTTAGTTCTGTTGCTGATGTCTGGTTGTAAATGTTCAATGTTTGGTATTAACTTAATTTTCTAATTATGACTATTGTGAAATGAATAACATTAAACAGTGACAAATATGAAATCGTTTTCTCCTCGACGAACCAGCTAGACCACAAATATCTTATCAACAAAGAAAAGAGTTCTATAAACCCTCATTGTGCATTTATTATCTGAACAATTCTTTGTAATTCGCATATTCAATAAAGTACATTCTATTATATCAATGTTTAAACATATTAAGTTAGAATTAGGATCGTTACTCAGACTTGGGTTACTCCAGCATGTTTAAAGAAACAATTAAATACATGATCATAGAATCTCTCCTTCGGAAATCACACTGTACGTCTATTGTAAGAAATATGGCAGCAGTAGCCATATTCCTTAGGACTAACATTGGCTCAAGGTGTGGGTAATTATTATAAACAATCATGTTGTGATTTCATCTGAACGTATGCGCTGAGCATATAAAATAAAACAAGTTGGAACAAGTTGTTTTTATTTAACAGTTTATTGAACTTAACGCTGCTCTTAGGTGGGAAAATAAGTTTTTTTTACATAGCAATATTTCGAAAAGTTTCAATATTATTCGAAGGCTGACATTACATACAAAAATAAAAACGTCTGACAAAACAACAACCACAGCTATGTGGATGAAAAAATAATTGCAATGAAGCTGTTGTTTTTCAGTAAGTTATTTAAACAAGGTGAAAAGAAAAACATTTTAAAACGATCTTTCATAGCTATAATTATGACAAAGCAATATTAGTTGAATGAAGGTTAGTATTAATAAGCCCACCTCAAAGCAGTGTTATGTTCGATTAATTGTTAAATATTTATTTATTTTATTTTATTTATTTATTTAACGTCTATCCTATTCAGTTATAAAAACTGATTTACAAAGGAGGACAACTAAATAAATCTAATTACATAGATGCAGAAACAACAATAAACTACATTTTCGTAAATATTTGAAATAGTAGCATTACACCAACAATGCATTTAACACAACAATTTTGGTGACAAATAAAAATGATATTATATGCATTTAATGAATGAATCAAATATAAAAAAAGGGTGGAGAATGAAAAGAAAAGAAAAGAAAGAAAAAAAAGGAAAAAAGAAAGAAAAAGGAAAAAAAACATTAAAAAAGAAAAATGAAAAGAAAAAAAATGATTTATTAGACGATCCCACTCAAACGAATATGAGGTTTGCCAAAAATCAGTAACAGCAAATCAGGGAGTATAATAAAAAACTTTCGCGGAAGAAACCACCGAACGCGAAATCATTTACCTGTCCTATTAGAATTTATTTTAAAACAAGTTGTGATTGTTTCGATAATGTTTGACTAAAAGGAATGCCGACTTTTTTTACAACAAATTTTTATCTGGTAACCATGTGTGGTTTTGTAAAAGTTCTGGTCGAGATGTCAAAGAAGAAGGTGAACAGAGCCTGAAGACAGAAGAACTAACGAGCGTTCCCGCCTCGGGGGGAGTAGCACAGTGATCTGAAGATTGAGACCTACACTTTGGACATCGGGGTAGAAGTTTAGAAGAGACACAAGAAGAACGTAAAGGACCATACGGTTGTCAATAACAAGCTTGGGGTAAATCTGTCAAGCAGGCAACATGAATGATTGGTTGTCAGTTATTTGTAGTTCATCTTTTACTTGGGAGTCCGGGACTCGAGACCACGCTAGTCAGACGCACAGTCTTATTCAGATTTCAGTAATCTATGAGTTTAATAAACAAGGCATTCTCTTCATGTTTTAAACACGTCTTTAAACTGTGTAAAACCATGTTCATCTTCCATCCTGAATTCCTCAGAACACAGTACGATCTCGGTTAGCAATCTCTGAGTCAGGGAAAGGGTAGAACCTTGCTACGCCCCATGTTAGTTCTGGTGGTTAAGCTCTTTGGTAAACCCTGAGTTAACAGATTGTCTACACTATTACTTACTCAAGCCTGAATTTATAGTCAGCCCATAGCTCAGAGGTCCTATTGTGGCTATGGACCTTGGTTTTTAGGGAAAAATTAATAACATGCATAAAAGCAAAATCTCTACCATTATCAAGACCCTATATGAAACCTTGACTTTCTGGCCCTCTTAATCTTCCTCCCTCCTCTATCTTCTTCTCTCATGTATCATCCTCTCACCTCCATCTTCATCCCTGTTTCACTCATTGGCTGGTTTCAATCTAGACTTATCACTTCTATAAATAAAATCATCAAAAACAAAGTTTTACAACTTAAAATTGATTAAGTTGTTATAGTTTTGGGATAATTTTTGACAAGCATTTGGCCTCGCCCGTACAATGTCTAGTCGTAAGGGTTCCTGCTTTTAGTTAAAATATGTCCTGTCTTTGTAACTTGTTATTTATATTGTCACATCTAATATTGACAAATCCAAACATATTTTGTTGGTCATTGTGCTACCATGATTTTTTAGATATTGCAATACTGAAATTGAAATTGATTCCTATAAACAATTTTGATGCTGACGTCGCTCGAAGGTTGATCGTGACCGACTTATTTAGACGGTGTTAGATATTATAATATTGATTGATATCTGGTTTGTCACCACTGTTTCATCTTTGGTGGACTTCAGCGCCGTAAATGTTGGCCTGTTCTGCTTTTACAAAGTACAGTCAAACATTTAAATCATAATATTTGTGATCAGAAATGTCCCCGCCCCCTCTGCTGCCAATCACATCTGCTGGGCTGCACGATCTTGGTTGATGACGCGCAGGTGAACATGAGAAATGCTGCTGAACCAAAAAGGTAGTTTGTATAATATTTTTGAAAATATTAAATTTATTTACTAAGTTATATTTCCTCTTGTCATAGAAATAGCACAGCACAACATTTTTGAATGACAAATAATGTCAAAGTGATGACAAAAGTATCATTGAATACACTGCCCACTTCTTCTCCAATTAATAAACATATTTTATATTTGTTATTTGTTTTTGCAACGAAAAGCTTAGAACAAGAGAATGTGCGACATTTGAGTGCTTTGCTTTAGAACATAAATCACACAACATCTTGTCGCAATTTGCATCTTTCGTGTGGAGCTCTTTGTGTCTTTGAGTGTGTGGTACACTACGAATCTTTGCAATGGCGGCTCCTTGTGTGTTGACATGTTTCGATTGATGGTTGGTTTCTATTTATGTCCAAATATCATTTCCACGGTAGTAATATTCGGCAGATTTTAAGGTAAGCCGATTTACTTTTATAAGTAGAACCTAGGTTTATATGTTAGGCCTGTAGCTGACGTAGGGTAAGGCTTTATATAGGTCGCACATACCTAGCCCTAGGATAGGCCTACCACATGGAATGGTTCCCTAAAAGCACGAGGTGTATATTTCTATTCAGACAAATACAGATATAATAGGTTAAAGCCTACTTTCAAATAATAATATTCACTGTATGTTCGTTTTGATGTGCGTGTGATAACTGACATGTTGGCTCGAACGTTAATCGCGCGACTCTGATTCGGGAGGTCCCGGGTTCCAATCCCGTTAAGACCGGCTATCCTTACAGAAAGTGTTTCTTAGGTTTTCCTCAGTCGTTTATACTTATGCAAGGGAATAAGTTCTCTTAAACAGCCATTGGAAATCCCTCACTAAGACACCTGGCCCCGATTCATATACAAATTTGTTATCGCAGGAAAAGCAGAATTAGGAGGGATAAGCACTGGATAACATCAAATTTAATTCATGAAGACTTATCCGTCCCAGCCTAGATCCAGACGTCGAAATTTAACTTAAATACAACAGCTCCTAGGGAGCTATCCGAATAGTGACAAAACGCGTTCATTCCCTGGTCTTATTCTCGTTTTACGTCACATTTACGCGTCATGATATCCGTGACGTAGCTATAGTAGCATCCGAATAGTCGAGCGCACGATCGAGACTCACCAAAATCTGGGAATGGGAACAAGAATTGGAAAAGGAGGCCTGATCTGGTTCTTAGTACTAGAACATGGTGGCTGTTTACGATGCGTCCGATAAATTGCATAAATAAATAAAAAATAAAATGCATGAAGCAATCTAGTAACAAGACCAGGAATAAGACTAAGGACCTTTCTGAATAGTGGAACACCTTAGGTCTTGGTCTCGATTTACGTCACGAATTACGTCATCAATCACCCAGTTTCATCCGTGACGTCACAAGTAGCTCCGAATAGTCACGCAGACAATTGAGACTGATTGATATCAAGTAATAAGAATAAGAATCGAAAGTGCACACTAGATTCAGGTCTTGATCATGGCGGACGTTATTGACGTGTATTTACATACCGTTTCCATATCAAATTTGATTCTGTACTATTTATTTTAATATAATAACTACCATTTAATAACTTACTTGGCTACTCAACGTGATTTGGAAGTGATTTATTTCGATCATCTCCCGAGGCCGCCATGTTCTAGTAATGAGAATGAGACTAGTGTGGTATTTTCAACGAGACCAAGATCAAGTAATAAGACCAAGTAATAAGTAATAAGTCCAAGTAACGAGACCAAGAACAGAATTCAGAAACGTCCTAGGAATAAGAACAAGACCAAGTAATGAGACCAAGAACAGCAAAGAACATTATTCGGTTAGGTCCTACTAGACATTCCTAGGCCTGCAAGACCTTGTTTTGACACACATCCCGCACTTATATGTAGTCTTCTTCTTCTTCTTCTTCTTCTTCTTCTTCTTCTTCTTCTTCTTCTTCTTCTTTCTAACGCCCAGAGTTGGATTTAGACCATTCTCTGCCTAGCCGCCCAGTAAAGGTCCTCCAAATATTTTCTCTCTTCCAATTTCTTTTTCTTCAATTGGTCCCTTTCGTCCTTCAGGGACACACATAATTCTAGGTGTTCTGCATTTTGGATATGTTCTCTGCAGATAGGACATGTGGGTGAATCAACCACTCCTATTCTGTGAAGATGGGCCTGTAGGTAGTCGTGTCCTGTTTCCATTCGAAAATTTGCCACAAATACACTTCTTTCTTCCTTGTCCACTTTCCTCGTTACATCTCTTTCCTTTCTCAGCAACGGCTCCCATCGTCTCCCCCGTGCTATTTCTTCATACTGCTTCCTCGTCTCCATGCCAACTTGGTAGTTGATTGTAGTTTTAATCGACTGTTAAGACATAGCCATCTCTGGCTGCTGCAACTTGGCTCCCATTTTTGCCAGATAGTCGGCCTTCTCATTGCCCATTATCGAGCAATGACTAGGAATCCACTGCAGGCATATTCTCCATCCTCTATCATAAAGGCTATAGTACTCTTCCCTACAGGCTACTGTTGTCTCACAGTCTGTATCTCTTTGAGATATTAAGGCTTGCAATGCTGCCTTGAGTCTACCAGAATAACCACTGGCTGTGTTCTTTTTAACTTTTTTTCTTGTCTTGATTACTAATTAAAGCTTATGTAGATAAATAGTAGTGTAAAGTCCTAGGCCATGCAATAATCCATGGCAAGTTTTTGCGGGTGCTTCTAGTTCAATAATCTTGTGCAACCTCCCATCAATGAATATCAATTTTAAAACAAGAACCGGTAACAAATTACGTTATTTTGATAATCTGCCATTTAATTAAGATGGCTGTGACAGACAGAGTAATACATAGATATTAAACACCTATTGTAGGCTAGATACGCAGTCTCCAATACCTCCGCACAGGCGCGAGCGTAGCAAATTGAATAGTCAATCAGCCATCAACAAAATGGCGATTTGGCGTTTTAATTTATGCTTTTTTAATGCATTTTAGTATATTACTGGATTGTTTGATATGGTTTTAGCTTGTGCAGCATAATATTGAACAAATAGAAACAATAACAAGTTATTGCATAAGAGAATTTAGTAATCATTTGGTGTTTAATGCTAAAATGCTCACCTGTCAACCTGGCGGCAATCTTGAGGAACTATTTGGGCTACAAATCGCTCCCATTTAATTAACATGCAAACAGGTCTTTCAAGATGGCTTTAAATTGTCACGGAAGTGGACCAATGACTGCTGATCTAGTCTACAATAGGTGTTTAATATCTATGGGGGAAAATAACTTTTGTTGTGTTTGTTGTTGCACTTGAATAAGAAATGAATGTCACTGCACACAATAAGTTGCAGTGACTATCAAAGCGTCATTAAAACTGTGACGTAAATATTGTAGATTGGATCGACTTGCCCCAAAACTTATATCCACCCCCCTTATATCTCCTTATCCCATTATCAATTCCAAAGCGCTGGACGCTCAGTCTCCTATTCTTCACCCCGAGCGCTAGCTTGCCGATAAAAAGCCATCTTGAAGGGGGAAATCATTTCACTGCCACATTGATACTTCAGCTAGTTGGCTTATCTGCCGATTTCAATGGCTGTGGAGTTGTGTTTGTTGTTAGCGGATGGGCAAGCACCGCCGTCTGTATGTTAACATGCACAAATTTTCGGCTGTTTCCCCCTTAATGATGGCTTTTAATTGGCACGCTCCCCTTTGCCATACTGACAGTCCAGCATATTAATTGAATGTCATTGATTGTACCTTTATTGGAGCCCTGAAGAGTGAAATGCATTGCTTCCCGGACAGGTTTTACAATTTTTGTTGTTGTTATTATGTGTATGTGATAGGGTGCACAAAGGGGTATTCAGGAGAGTTGCAGTCAGAGTGCAGTCATAACAAATGTGTACTTACGTAACCTTAGCACAGGACAAACGAATAGCATGAGACATAATAAGATATTGTAGGCTTTCACGACCCGTAGATGGTTCTGGATGTTCCTTGGACTGACTCCTGATGAAGCCACCAACATGGATGGCGAAACGTCGAGAAGTGCCTCGTTATCGACACGCCGCAACAGCCAAAGTTGCCAAAGTTGTGTGGCTCGTTGGTCTTGTTGTTAGCGTATCTGCTTCCAATGCAGAAGGTCCAAGGTCCGATTCCCGCTTAAGTCAGTAGTTTTTTAACTTCTGATTTGGACTTAAGTCCATCAGTTCGTGTCTTAGGAGTTTGTAAACGGTGACTTTGGAGCCGTCCTAGCAACGAAGCACATAGTAAATTCAGAGTTGTTCTGAATCGGCCTTGTTGATTCTGGCGTTGATTCGCGGGTGTTCGCACTGTCCATACCACTGATTGCCATATTTCCTATTAAAAATATTGATCTTTGGTTGGTTATCGCTCACTCGTCGATTGCGTCGGGGCCTACAGGGTTGGCTTGGTCGCTTTGATTTAAAGTCCTCCACTGAAAATCAGTTATATAACTGAGTGGATAGACTCTAAATACAATTTATTTATTTTAATTTATTTTAAACGTCTAACAAGAACAAATCATTTATAATGTTTTAGTTGTCCCTAGTGGTTATTGAGCTAGGTTGCCTTACACATGTTTTGCATTTACATTCGAGGCAACTTTACCACCAACGAGATTCGAATCCTATAACAAGCATTTAATATTTTTTTAATGTTTCTGAAAAAAATAAACCATATTTCAATCATGAAAGAGATATTAACGCCAAAAAACAAAGTATTATATATAATAATATACTTTGAAGGGGTATTCACATGCTTAACTAGTTTTGAATTTAGAAATTTACAGAAAAACTATTCGGTCCACAGTGACCTGATTTATTTTTGACAAACTTGGTTATTTTCGAACTAGGCGACATCGGCATAAATCTCACAATTAGAAATAACATGGGACCGCCTAGTAGGGTGGGCCGAAAAACAACATTTTTTTTTAAAAGTCGTAATACCGCGGAAAAGTTGCGAATTGTAGAGACTAAAAAATAAAAAAATAAATTAAAATCGGTTCATATCTTCCGGTCGCGCATGTGCTCTAAAGTTTTCCAAAATTTGGAAAATTTTGATTTTTTTTTTTTTAGTTGTAATACCGCGGAAAAGTTGCGAATTGGGAAGACTAAAATGGGTAAACAAAATTTTAATAATCGGTTTATATCTTCCGGTCGCGCATGTGCTCTAAATTTTTCAAAAATTTTGAAAAATTAACATTTTTACGATAATTTTTAATATTTTTAACATAGAAGAAAATTTAAAATATGAAAAATTCGAGCTTTTACATTCGGGAAGAGGCTTATTTAAAAATGTTAAAAATTATCGTAAAAATGTGAATTTTTCCAAATTTTGGAAAACTTTAGAGCACATGCGCGACCGGAAGATATGAACCGATTTTTAAATTTTTTTAAAAAATTTTTAGTCTCCACAATTCGCAACTTTTCCGCGGTATTACGACTTAAAAAAAAAAAATGTTGTTTTTCGGCCCACCCTACCGCCTAGTGACCTTGGAAGATTTTGATAAAAAAGATATTATTGACGTACTCGACAGGCCTAATTCTGCTATATTTACATTCGTATAATAAGTGCACGTGGTTCGATACAATTAATATGCTGATAACAAAGAACGGGATTTATATTGAAAAGGAATATTTTGCGTGTTTGAATGTTTATTTGTCAACAGTTTCAAGACACGATGATATAAATGGCCTTTTAAGATTCGTAAGTTGCTCTTGTATCAATGTAGAGTCCAAAATAAGCAGGTTAAAGCCGATTTCAGTAATTTCCCAAAAACGCCAATATTTAAAATTCATTATCAAATAAATTGTAAAATTCGTTTAGAATCACAGTTACAAGAAATAACTTTTTAAGGCAATTGTACCACCTCTGGCCGATAATTTGAAAGTCGAAGAAACATGTCTGAAAAGTTTTCTGAATGAAAGAAGGCCTTAAGAATAACAGAAAAAAATGTGATTTTTTTGCGCGGGACATAACCTCACTTTTGGAAATTATATTTAGATTTTTGGACAAAAGTAAATCTAGTTCAAAATTAAATTTTGAGAATCGGTTCTCTGGACATAGTTTCTAAACACCAGCTAACTTGACTATAGTTAAAATAGTTTTCTGAAAAAAGAGTTGGTGTACGAATTTTTTTGTCAAACGGTACAAAACCGGTTATATCCCGCCCAAAAAAACTCACAATTTTTTTCTGTTATTTTAAAGGCCTTCTTTCATTCAGCACAATTTTCAGACATATTTCTTCGACTTTCAAATTATCGGCCAGAGGTGGTACAATAGCAGTCATTTAAGTGCTGTATGTTAAAAATCATTATAAGGGGTAATGGCACCTTTTAATCAGGTAACTTGCTCCTTCTTTGGTGCTCCTGTACAGTCCTTGTTATAGAGGAAATGGTACAAAAATGGAATCAAATTCCTCCATTTTTTTTCACAGAAATATCAGATAATGAAATCAATGCCACTATTTTACATAACTTTTTTGGGGCATGATTGTATAAAAGCATACTCTTACAATGTAAATGTTACCCAGTCGCCTAAAGGCACACTGGATCGTAATACCATAGCAGAGTCACCAGCAGCAAAAGCATTTTGCGCGAGTCATTTATAAGTAACTCTACCTCTGATACTTGTCATTGTTTTTATTTCCACAAGGGGAGTGACACATTCATAGTCTACGCCTAGCTCCGGATAAAGGATCCTGTTGCCTATCATGGAAGAATGGGAATTAATAAGGGATATCAAGGAAGAAATAGAAGATGTGTCACCGCCACAAGTTTTTGACACATACCTCCAGACTACGCCTTGCTCAGAAGTAAGACATCAGTCATTCTCTGACGTAATTGAAGAAGAATCGGAGATAGGACATATCAAGGAAGAACAGAAGATGAAATGTGTATCCACACAAGATTGCGATACATTCTATCAGTATACGCCTTGCATCGAAGTGAGACAGCACTCAATCTCTTATGACAGCAATGAAGAATCAGAAAGTGGACATATCAAGAAAGAACCAGGAGATTTTGTGTATGCTCCACAAGATTGCAAACAGTCCTTCGTTCAACGTCTTGCTCTGGAGTAAGACAGAACGCAATCTCTGATGTCAGCGAAGAAGAATCGGAGAGTGGACATGTCAAGGAAGAACCAGAAGATGTGTATCCACCACAAGATTGCATACATTCTTCCAGCCTACTCCTTGCAACGAAGTGAGACAGCACGCAATCTCTGATGACAGCGAAGAAGAACTGGAGAAGGGAAATATCAAGAAAGAACCATTGGACAAAGTGTATTCACTATTAAAATGCGATTCATTACTTTCGACTGGCTACGAAACAAGCGTTCCAGTAACCTTTTGTGCCATCAAGAAGGAACGTGAGTGCAGAAATGTCGAGAAGAATCCAGTGGAAAGAAAGCATCCAACAGAAATGACCGACACCATTGACACTGCGCTGTTATCGTCTGGAATAAGTCAGCCTCTACCCAACGATGTTTTCAAAGAAGAATGTGCGTGGACCATTAAAGAAGATTCAATCGAAATATTTACATATCCTGAAGATTTCCCAGATTTTGATTCAACAATGGAGATAGACCAAGTGACTGGTAAGTAAGACTACTTCATACAATAGTTAGAAAACTAGTTTCATTCATAAATTTCTTATGTAGATATTATAGTGGTACGTTGATCGATTTCTGTATACCACTCTTTTGTCATCGATAATCTACTAGAATGATCGTCCAAATCTTTTCTTTTTACTTTCAGAGGCTGTGTTTCCGTGCGCCGGCTGTTCCTTGCAATTCAGCAACCCTATCTATCTCGAGCGTCATGAGCTTTTTTGTAATTATCTGACCGAGGGTTATAAGAAAGTATCACAGAAAACCTCAACCGGGCAGCATGTATCGCGACAGGAGGCAGCGATCAATGGAGCATCAGAAAAGTCAGGAGGAAGTTTGGGTATTTTAAAGAAGACGAATACGAAATACAGTGCTTCTGTTCACTCAGATAAGATCAAAGAGGAATGTGAGTGGATCATTAAAGAAGAGTCGGAAGAAATATCTACATCATCGGAAGATTTCCCAGCCTGCGATACATCAACAGACGAACACCCCTTGCTTGGTAAGTTGGGCATTGTCAGGTTGCAGCAGATCGTTAGAAGAATTTATTTTCAATTTAGTTCATCTGTTCATCGATTTGAACAATCATGCTCAACCAATTCAATTTGATAACAAATAACGTGTATCTTTTATTATACAAAAATCACAAAGAAAATTATAAATTTAGCATATGTACCTGGTGAAAAGTAAAGTTTGTTCGGTCTAACGGTACCCATGAAGATCTAGAATTCCTGAGACAAGTCAAATGTCTTTTTGTGGGAGTTAAGTGTCTTTTGTGCGACTAATACTGGTATGAATTGCTATTCACAAGGAATTCTCCGAAGTACATTTTACTCCACGTGGAGTTGAACCTCGTTGACCAACCACAATCCGAGTTTTGAAGATTCAGCCAATAGGGTAGCTAAAAGAATTCGGAACTACAAAACATAGAAAGGGTTTTCTGAGATAATTGGAAGACGAATACTAGAAAATATGAATGGAAACCGCAACGTATTGTGACCAACAAAGGAGACAATTTGTTGTACAGGGATGAATGTTATCTTTCGATGGGTAGCGTTAGACCGAACAAACTTTAAACATCCTAACATAGCAATAATGTGAAGAAAAAGAAAAGAAGCCGACATAGGTACAGTAACATTCTGTGTGTAGCTTAAAGACATTACAAAATTCCCTGGGTATCGCTCACTCATCACTGCTAAACCTCAACACCATCTGCTCATTGTTCCCTTGTCATTTTCAGATTCTGTGAACCCGTGCAACAGGTTCTCCCAGGAGTTGAGCAATGTGATCTGTCTAGAGCGTCGTCAGCACTTTTGTGAATCTCTGAAGAAAGATAAAATAAGAAATGCAATCGGACCAGATTTATCTAAGCAGGAAACAGCGATCAGTGGAGATGCTGAGCAGTCAGCAAGTCAGTCAGTCAGCAAGTCAGCAGAGCCCGTCAGTGTTGTTAAGAAAAAGAAGAAGGCGATTGCCTCAAAAAGGAAAATTCAATGCCAGGTCTGTGGGAAAAAGCTGACGGATATCAGTCACCTACAAGAACACATGTTGCTTCACCCAGGCGGAGAAAGTGAACTGGCGAGCAACGTGGTGAATCTTGCCAACCATGTGTTGCCTCTTACTAACAATAGTCCATTCAAATGCGATATTTGCCCTGCGAAGTTCACGACAAAGTCTTATCTTACCAGGCATACAACGAATCATCCCGGGAAGAAAACGTTTTCCTGTGCAACGTGCGATGTAAGGTTTACATGTAAGGGTAGCCTCAATGTCCATGCCAAGACGCACAAAGGAGGGAGACCATTCCCTTGTACCGTGAGTGACTGTGGGGCTAGATTCGCTAAAAGGGAAAACCTCAATATTCACAACATGACGCATACCGGTGAGAAACCTTTCGAGTGCGCTCTGTGCCCCTCAAGATTCATGTTTAAGAATCACCTCATTGACCATTTAAGAACACATACCGGAGAGAAACCTTTTACCTGCGTGATTTGCGATGCAAAATTCACAAAAAAAAGTAACCTCAACGCCCATGCCAGTATGCATACTGGGGAGAAACCTTTCGTGTGTCCCGTAGCTGATTGCGAGTCCAGCTTCGTTATTAAAAGTCACCTCACCAGGCACAACATGACGCATACCGGAGAGAAACCATTCGAGTGCGCTCTGTGCCCCTCAAGGTTTATGTTGAAGATTCACCTCATTAACCATTTAAGAACACATACAGGAGAGAAACCTTTTACCTGCGTGATTTGCGATGCAAAATTCACACAAAAATGTAGCCTCAACGCCCATGCCAGTATGCATACTGGGGAGAAACCTTTCGTGTGTACTGTGGGTGATTGTGAGGCTAGGTTCACACATAAGAGTCACCTCACCAGGCACAACATGACGCATACCGGAGAGAAACCTTTTGTGTGTAGGCCTACCGTGGGTGTTTGTAAGGCAAAGTTCACACATAAGGTTAGCCTCATCTACCATGCTGCCAGTACGCATACCGTGGAGAAACTTTACGAGTGTCCCGTACCTGATTGCGAGTCCAGCTTCGTTATTAAAAGTCACCTCACCAGGCACAACATGACGCATACCGGAGAGAAACCATTCGAGTGCGCTCTGTGCCCTCAAGATTCATGTTTAAGAATCACCTCATTGACCATTTATGAACACATACAGGAGAGAAACCTTTTACCTGCGTGATTTGCGATGCAAAATTCACACAAAAAAGTAGCCTCAACGCCCATGCCAGGATACATACTGGTGAGAAACCGTTCATGTGTACCGTGCGTGACTGTGAGGAAAAGTTCATACATAAGAATAGCCTCAAAAACCATACCATGATGCATACCGGGGAGAAACCATTCGTGTGTACCGTGGGTGATTGTGAGGCAAGGTTTACAACAAAGAGTGTTCGTATACGCCACACGATGACGCATACTACAGCTAGACCTTTTCCGTGCTCTTTGTGCTCTTCGAGGTTCGCAAACAAGCGTTACCTTGCAAGACACATGACGACTCATTCCGCAGCCTAACTAGTTGACCGTGATATGTTTTCTTTTAGACATTCCAGAACTGCAGTCTCTCTTGCATAATTCAGAGCAAATTCCTAATTTTCAGTGATCCAGGCATGTTCGTACCGGAAAATGTTCGTACCGGAAACTGTTCTAGAGATGCTTTTTATGACACAATACTACTTTTTTAGTGTTGGCAGTAAATATTGAAATGGTAAAAGATACAATATTATGCCACAAGGGGATGCAGTGAAAGGCTTGTGGGAAGTGTGTAACTGATAAGATATTGCACAATAGAAACCTCATTGGTTTACATGAGGATTGATTTTAATGTCCGAACATGATAAAATTATGTTTAATCAAAATTAACTCAACATGTCGAAATGCGTTTGGACACTTTGCTTCCTGCCAATTGATTTAAATATACGAACAGAGACTAGTCTCAAGATAAAAAAATATCTGATATGGGGTTGCACAAATCAAAACTTAATAATTTAAATTTAACCTTAGATAATATTGTCGACGGTACCTGTTTAGGTTAAATTACATATTATTATCTATATCTTAAGCTGTAACTTGTTGGTTTTGGTCATAAAAGTACTATTTTACGTAGATTTTAGTAGTTTTTCAGTAACGTGGTTTGTTTGAGGGTTGAATCGTATTCTCTTGTTTCCTGACGCTTGGATCACCAATAAGAGATAAGTAATTGCGAACTCGCTGTTTTGGAACTGTTGTTTGACTCTTTTGTGTTGAACATGTAATACACCTCATTGTTACATTATTATTATATATTATTACTAACAATTGTTTGAAACTCTCTTCTTCAATAAAGTCTGATCGATAATATCAATGTTTTAATACACTAAGTCATAGCGTGTTTGAAGAATCAGGATTTGCCATAGTACGTTTATATATTAATAAGCCTAGATTCTCTTACTCTGACGTCTCACTGTATTTTAATTTTCATAATACAATATGAACATTATTTTACAATGCATTGTACATTGTGTAGCTCGTTGGTCATGTGGTTAGCGTCTATGCTTCCAATGCAGAAGGTCCAGGGTTCGATTTCCCGCCTAAGTCAGAAGTTTCTAAACTTGTAAACGGTGACCTTAAAGCCGTCCTAGCAACGAGTCACATAATAAATTTAAAGTTGACTGAATCGGCCTGTGATTCTGGCTTTGATCCGCGGGTGTTTGCACTGTCCATACCACTGATTGCTATTTCCTATTAAAAAATATCGATCTTTGATTGGTTATCGCTCACTCATCGATTGCGTCGGGGGTGATATTAAAAACAATTTGAATTTGAATTTGAACAACACCAGTCAACACTAACAAAATGTTATTAACATGCCTAAAAACTCGTTCAAATATTCCATTTACGCTCTAAGAATCGAAAACATTCCTGGGCTCTGCGTCGTCTCGGACCTGCATTAGCTGAGGGCCCTCCCCCCAGACCACCACCCCCCCTTTGTACAAAAACAATGTACTTTACCCAGGATTGAGCGTATACCCATAAATAATTTTTGGATTACGTCAATGAGATTCCTGAAAGCTGCATAGCATTGCACAGCTGTGTATAATATTCGTTATGATAATGCAGGGTGTCCATGGGCCACTATTTTGCCACTATTATCAGCCAGTCCACTGAATGCCCACTATTTTTGATAAAATGGTGAAAAAGCCACTATAAGGCGACTATTTTTACAATTTGTTGTGTATTTATATTGAATATCATGAAATTTTCACTGAGATTAATATTGTTTAAACATGTCAGCTCAAGGTGGCTTACCATAGATGGTGCAGCAAAGTGTATTTTAACACAATGGCCAGCTCTCACGAAATATTTTCTGAAATTTATTCCGACAAAAAAGCACAGTTTTGACAAAATCAGCTAAATACAAAATAATTGTTGACCGTCTAAAATATAAAAATTTTATTGACATACTACATTCATACTACCAGTACTTCTTTCAATTAATAGCCAATATCACAACTTCTCGTTAATTGTGCCATCTACTTTCCTTCAAATTTTAACGCATTGCTACTATTTGGCCACTATTTTTCAGCAAATGGGCCACTATTTTAGCCACTATTTTACCAATTTTAGGCCACTATTACCACTATTTCTACATCATCAGTGCTGTGGACACCCTGAAAATGCTTTAGCAAGGAAACAATTGAAAATTAGCTTTAGTTTTTTTCAAAAACATGGGACCCTGTAAGTGGCCACTTGGTGGTAGACCTACTGTTGCGTGCGTGGGTAACAAAAAAGTAGTTCAAATGTACTGGAAGTAGCTAATTGACATTTTGTATCGTACACATTTTTAAATCAGTGCAGACGATGAAAAAATACGTGATTTTCCTTTCGTCCTACCGTAGCCATTTTAAAATTGCCCGCCAGTCTATTGCGCGACCACAGCCTTCCTGAAACTGTAGTAATTTACATCCAGAAGGCGGTGTTTTAGCTTGCCCAACATAACCTCACTCACGAAATACGTCATGATAGCGTCCCACCCCGAGATTTTCCTTCGATATTACGGTAATATACTGATACAAATTACGATTGTTTAATAACATTATATTGAAATAGCTTGTCTACACACTGAAGTTTCCTGAACAACTGTTTTATTCTTCATAGATTGTTAAAATGCTGGTTTCCAAGCCAATAAAAAGAGGTCGACCTGCAAACGGGGCCTAGGTGGTTTTCCTAGCAAAAATTTATGCTAGGAAAACCTAGGTTAGGGGGGTGGGGGTGTGGGCGCGAAGCGCCGTGGCGAGGTTAGTATTAACTATTAAAGTTGGACCCGCTTAGCGGCAAGAGTGCCGGCCCTTGTTCTAGGACCTAGGGCTAGGCTAGGCCTAGGCCCTAGTCGATGCATCGATCGAGATATTATTTTATTGGAAGTGGCTATTTAACCTTAGCTACGGGAAAATTAACAATAATAAATCGTCCGTAGCCGTACGATACCATCTAACTAGGCCAATAGCTTCAAATATCACAGTGCATTTTGGCAGAGTGGTAGCGCGTCCGAATTCTATGCGAAAGGTCGGCGGTTCAAATTTTTGTTTGGTCGTTTTTTTTTACTATTCTATTTGGGTCCATGTTTTTTCTGCAAATGATTTCACTACATTCGGCCCCGTCGCAAACACAATTCTAGATGATAAAAGCGTTTAAAAAGTGCTAGGCGGAACTCTACTAGTTTGACGGAATTGCAATTTTTTGTTTTTTTACTTTATTTTCTTTGCCAAATCACTGATATTTCAAAGTATATTAAAAATAAATGCGCGGAAACCAATTAAAAATAATTTTCAGCTTCTGTTTTATAAACAAAAGTAAGTTATAAGTAGCGCGGAGCGACGCGGCCTAGGCCTACCGTGCTGAGATGTACTCACTGCAAGTTACCTTACAAGAACACAAAAAAAAATCCAAAATAGAATCATCACGTTTTTACTGTTATAATAAAAAAAAACTTCAAAACCTTTAACGTCGCTATTTTAAACGAAAATCCTTTTGTGGTGAAAGTCCTTTATATTTAAAATAGCGACGTTAAAGGTTTTGTAGGTGGAGTATTTTAGCGAAAATGGTTGGTACGCCTAGTAAGTAAAATCAAGACGTAAATACCAAACATGGCGGATCAATGACAGTGAAATGAGCGAGTGTTTGTGTTAAATATGTGTTATTCTATTTAATTGGTATATTTTCAGAGTGATTAGTATAAATAAATCGTTAATAATGAGGTCTTCTTCATTTGTTTCTATTTTTAAGTTGTTTTTTTATTCTTTTTCTTTGGAAAAAACTGTGTTGAAAAGTTGGACGAGTGTTGTGTAGGGCTCAGGGGTAGGGATTGCGTGTGTTATTCAATCAAACTAAAAGTGATTAAATAAGTCCAGAAACTACTTTCCGCGCCCAAAAACCAAGTAAACACATAATAATATTCAATTAGAAAAAGGAAAATCATAAATTTAATGTAAAATAACATTCCCGTCAAATTAAGATTATACCGTGCTAGGCCTAGGCCTAGGTAGGCAGCCTAAAAAGGACTTTTGTAACGTTAAAGGTCTTGGAAGGTTTTTTGTTGTTAATAAAACAGCAAAAAGGACGACGACAACCGAAAAAGGACTTTCGTTTAAAATAGCAACGTTAAAGGTCTTGGAAGATTTTTTTGTTACCGTAGTACAGCCTACGGTTAAATTGTATAACGTCATTTTTCCGTAGCTACGGTTAAATAGCCACGGCCTTATTTTATTATTAATGGCCGTGGATAGTCGTACAGTCAGCCGTATTACTACTGCAAAATTAGTCATACAGCCAATGATTTGATTGGATAAAGGCGCGCCATAATAAAAGTGTCGTCCTTCCGTCGTCCTTTTTTGCTCATTTTAGTAAAAAAAAAAAACTCAAGACCTTTAACGTTTCTATTTTAAACGAAAGTCCTTTTTCGGTTGTCGTCGTCGTCTTCTTTTTTGCTGTTTTAGTAACAAAAAAACCTTCAAGATCTTTAACGTTGCTATTTTAAACAAATTTCATTTTAGGCTGCTTACACGTCGAGGTGTAGAGATAAGGCTTTTCCTTCAAATCGGCCTAGGGCTAGCACGTTTTAAACACTTTTGTCATCTAGAATTGCGTTTGCGACGGGGCCAAATTGTGGTGAAATCATTTGCAGAAAAAACATGGACCTAATGGTAAAAAAATGACCTAACGAAGATTTGAACCGCCGACCTTTCGCATAGAATTCGGACGCGCTACCACTCGGCCACACTGCACTGTGATGTTATAGGCTATTGGCCTAATTAGGCCTAGATGGTATCGTCTATGGCTGCCTATGACTAATTTTGCACTACCGGTAGGCCTAGTAATACGGCTGACTGTACGACTATCCACTCCGATCGTTAATTGACCCCTAGCACTTAATTTGCATGAATATGTCTCAGCCTACGAGGCCTAGGTAGGGACTTGGGTACTAAGTTGGCATGTGCCAACTTTTTAACAAGGGGAAAAGTAGGTTAAGGGGAGTGGGGGGGACGCAAAGCTCGTATGTTTTAATAATAATAATAATTATAATAATAATAATCTAGGCCTAATTAATAATAAAATAATAATATGTAATCATAATATTGATAATATTTCAAAACATCCGTGCTTCGCGACTTCCCCGCTCCCCCTAACCTAGGACCTACTTTTCTCCTAACATCACCGTGTTAAAAAGTTTGCACGTGTCAACCATAGAGTAGGCCCTACCTAGGTATGGCTGGAAGGGGCCTACCGTTTTTGTAGGTTTCATCTTATTTAAAGGGCTTAAAGGCCATATGCCTCGGGTCTAGTCTCTTGCTAATCTAAGGTCTCTTCCTAGTCTGTGCACTAGGCCTAGCCTTGTCGGTGCACAAACCTAGCCTAGTCAAGGACTTCGTGTATCATGCACCTGCAATGCGCATTTAATGTAGGTAGGCCTTAGCTTAGACCCTAAGCGCTTTCGTTATAGACGGTTTGTGGACTCTGATATATAATTTGCTAGGTCTAGGCCAAGAGTCAATCTGCTGACAGTGCTGACTAGAAGACATTTTTTGAGCTTCTGGGCTAATTTTCAACGAAAATAGCTGTCAAAACTTAATTCAAACTGACGCTGATGTGATGTCTAGGCCTACTGGGTAGGCCTACTCTGTCGGTTGGTAGGCCTATCCCCCAACGGGGAAAAGTAGGTTAGTAGGTGGGGCTGGGGGCGCGAAGCGCGTCTACACACTTATAAATTGTGTGCCTCGTTGGTCTTGTGAACTAGCGTATTTGCATCTAATGCAGAAGGTCCCGGGTTCGATTCTTGCCAAAGTCAGAAGTTTTTTAACAGAGTTTGTAAACGGTGACTTTGCAGCAGTCCTAGCAACAAAGCACATAACAAATTCAGAGTTGTTCTGAATCGGCCTTGTTGATTCTGGCGTTGATCCGCGAGTGTTCGCACTGTTCACACCACTGATTGCTATATTTTCTAATAAAAATATCGATCTTTGGTTGGTTATCGCTCACTCGTCGATTGCGTCGGGGCCTACAGGGTTGGCTTGGTCGCTTTGATTTACTGTCCCCCACTGAAAATCATTTGTATAACTGAGTGGGTACCTAGACTCTAAATACAATTTATTTTATTTATTTTATTTATTCCTACGTGGTGCAACCTCTGAATATCTAGCGCAATACCTACGTCTAAACCGCATTAACCGGAGGCCCTAGAGTTTTTTTATTGACCAGATAAATAGCTTCCTGTTTAAATCCAACCACAAATGTAGGCTAACAAAAAGAATAGGTAACCTAGTTAGGCTACTATTTGAAATTGGAGCCTGTCTCCGTAGGCCTACTGGTATCTACAATGCACATCGGATGTGCACTTAGGTTCTAGCTGCAGACTTTGATTAGTCTGTAGCAGTGTAGCCTGATTTCCTAGGGGGGCTAGGCTACATGTTGAATTGCCTTAAGAGCGCTTTTGTTCAATTCACCTTAGGAAGCAATAGTTGGAGGCTTGTCAATTCTGTCTTTATTTGCACCGTAAGCCTACCCTACACTCCAAAGCAGTTTCGGTGTGTTGTGAGTTGTGACTTGTGACCGGTCCAAGTGATTATGAGAATTCTTAGATTTAAGGCTGTGTAATCTTATGTTCAAATGTAAGAATTACTGTTGGTTACTGTTACGTTCAGTATTTTGATTTGTCCCTCGTCACGTGATCGGTGATAGGTAGGGGTCCAGGAAAGATATTTTTTGATTAAAAAATTATGCTCATTGAGATTAAAATTATGCTTTATTTTGCTTTTTTTTTTAAACCTTTTAACGTTTCTTTTTCTATTTAAAATATAAAGGACTTTCACCCAAAAAGGAGTTTTACACTAGGGCCTGAAATTATTTAATAATTAAAATTAATAGTCTTAAAGGAATTTCACATGAAAGGAGTTTTATTAATTGTTATCAAAAACATAAAGAATAGGCCTAGTTAATAGATTGTAAAAAAAAAAAAAATACCTCAATGGGGATTTGAACCAACGAACCTTCGCACGGAAGTCAAACGCTACCGTCCTGCCACACCGCACTGTGATAATAAGCCGCTTATAAATATGTTAGCGTAGGTTGTTGCTTTTTGTTAACTGGTTGAATGTAAGAATTTAATTTCTTGCCATTCTTATGTACAAACCTAAGAATAATTTCTTGCCGTTCTTACGTTCAAATATAAGAATATACATTCTAGATTTAGGCCTTAACAGGCCTATTACAATAGTGATATGTACTATGTAGGCCTAGGCCCTACGTTCCTAATTTGATACATAGAGCCAACCAAAATTAATTTTGCTGCAATGTTCAAAGTTATTTTTAAATTTTGTACAGTAGCCCAGAGCGTCCATTGGTAGATGTATGCACGGGTAAAGAGAAAGACAATGACAATACGTAGAGTTACCTCTTTCCTTCTATGGTCGATCCTCGATGAGATGAATGAAAGAACCTCCTGACGCCGTTTGTTTGGATTACTCTCCGGACAATGGTGGCCACAGTCGCTCTTGCAAAGATGGACACTATAGGTGGGACCAGCTAAGCTGTCGCACGTCCAGGTCAAGCGAGAGCACGGACGCCAACGTTGACAATTTACACACAATGGGCATTAGGTAGGGCCTACCGTATTTGGTCATGTTATCGTGATATGTTATCACATAAATCAACATTTTATAAGCTGTGAATAAAGTAGTTCGTCCCACAGAGTCAGTATTATAGCGAAATAATGATTTTAAGTAATCACGATTTCGAAAGTGTTTTTTGCCTTGTTGGTAATGGTGTGTCCAAAGTTCCAGCTGTTTATAATGCCAACCTCGCCAGATGTGATGTCAATGTTTAGGAGCATCAAAATGTCTTGATTTTATTCGTACACTTCATAAATACTATATTTTTAGGATATTTGGGCAGGCCTTGGCTTTAAAACAGTCGTGTTTTTCTCCGAAAGCAGTTTTAGAGACCGTTATTTTATTTACTTTTTGCCGATCCTGTGGTCATAGTGTGTGGACGACAGTGCTGCGATCCCTCGGCGTGCTACAGTTTATTTGGTCCCACCTATAGATCTGTCTGCAGATATCTGATGGTTTCATTGCCCGGGTAACGGTGTGTGTGGTAGTAAGATGTGTGTCGCTTCATTGTTACGTTGACAAGAGTGCTCGACGTCAGTTAGGCTATTGTTGAAGTTCTGAGGAGTTTATTTTGTTTGTTGGCTTAGCTTGAAGATATAGTGGTAGGCCTAGTTAGGTCTACCCTGATACAGATATACAGATCAGCTAAATCACATCTGAAATCAGCCAGCAACTCGGAGGTAAAGAAAGCATGGAAGGAGAAAGGCAAGAATAAAATGTGGAGTGAGCTAGTTAATAGAAGGAAAGGAAGAAATGATAGGACAAACCATTATAGGAGAAGAACTACAACAGCACAGTTTAGACTAGATACCGGCCATGACTTGCTAGCAAAGCACTTACATAGAATAGGTGTGATGGAGAGCAGCATGTGTAAGTTCTGTGGTGATGGAACACAGGACAGACAACATCTATTTAGATGCGATGCGCTACATTGAAAGGACACTATGGGGAAATGCCAGGGGGTATGGACAGGAGGGAACAGGAGTCCTATCTTTACTGGTTGTCAAGACACATGATGACATAGATATGTCAATGTGGGCATAAGTGAAGAAGAGAAGACCCTGATATAAGCAGGTTAAAAATAAAAATAAAATAAATACAAATTAGTAGCCTACCCACTTTTTATTTAAGTTATTATTTATTTAATGTCTATCCTATTCAGTTAAAAAACTGATTTACAAAGGAGGACATCTAAATAAATTGACTTACATAGGCCTAGATGCAAATTTACAGCAATGAACTAACAGTTAAGTAAATATTTGAAATAGTAGCATTAATATTACCCTACAAAAACACCGTATTGAAACACAATGATTTTGGTAACACATTAAAAAAAAAATTCAATTCAATTAGGCCTAATTAAGAACTATATAAAAAAGAATGGGGAATGAAAAGAAAAGAAAAGTGAAAAACTGTCACAATATCTGATTTTTTGTGGGGGACATTTAAATTTAGAGCCGACCAGACCATAGATGCCGACACCATCGACGAGCGAACAATGGCCAACAGCTTGGGTGTTTTTTGTTTTGTAGCCTATTTTGTCACTGTTTGTGCTATGGGCTAGGCCTACTGGACCAACGGTTACTCCAAACGTGTTGTCAAATTTTGAGGCGTGACCGCATGAGGAAATGAAATAGGTAGGCCTAAGAGTTTTGAACCAGTGGACTTTTTTCTTCTTTTTTATTCAGGTTCCTCTTTCATTCTAAACCAAATTCCAGCCATTCTCCTTTAACCCATTGAGCCACCAGTTGATTTTGCTTATTTAGCCCGTACGGATCCAGTTAAATCCGTATTACGGGGGATGGCACCCGGCCGCACCCTGCCTACGGGCCAAAATCGCATGAATGCACAAAATTGAAGGCCAAGGCCTATTGTTTTTAGTTCATATGCTTTGCTTTTCTAGTTTATATTCCCTCCAGCCCTAGGCCTAACCCTACTTGTGTCATCGTCTTATTTTATCTTGGTTAGAAGTAGGGTTGCCAACCGTCCGGAATTTCTCCGGACAGTCCTGATTTTGATGCCTTTGTCCGGAAAGAGGAATTGCCTCATTCCGGACGGCACTTTGTCCGGAATTTGTGAAAAAGTCATATTTGTACTACATTTTATTGAATTTTAGAGTATTGCGGTGAATTAGTGTTTTTTCTCTCTAAAGTTGGTACATCAGTTGGTTTGGTAATTTGGAATAAAAGTTAGTTCTTTCATGTAGCCGCCTTTCCGTAGTCCTACTTCTATAAATTATAGCTAGTTATAGCTAGTCGTGCTCGTGACTGCCCTGTCCCACTACCCCTCCCCAACCCCTTTGTATTGTATGCGCACTTGGCGAGGCGCAGGCACTACTTGAACTCCGCCGGCCAAGGCCAACGTAACTCAATCAGCACTGGCGTGCAAGCAGAAACATGAGATTTCAGTTATGTATTAGTCCGTTTGTTTAGTTGTTTATTGTAATTTAAAATTAATGTATGAGTTGATCCCAGATTCCAATCCAACGATACATCCAAGTCATTGAATCTTTAAATTACGTATCCGGCTGTTTTGAAGGTTAAAAGGGTCCAAAAAATTTTCGCTTCAGGCGGCTGGGGCTTCGCCCCAGACCCCTTGTGTGCCCGCTAAAATTGAAACTTTGTCCGGAATTCTAGTTGACCCAAGTTGGTAACCCTAGTTAGAAGTACTCTAGTTTTCATCCACATCATTATTATCGCTTGCATCATTTGCAAGCTAATCAACTTCCTGAATCTCACAATATATCATGCTCATTGGAAATTCAGCACAATCGCCTTCAGATTCGCCATCTCGTAACATTCAGGAGCTTTACGTCAGTTTTACGAAGTAAACAACAGCTGAGAAGCCTATTTCTGTTACGGCGCACCGCCTTGACAATTTGTAGGCCTTCATATTATTTGTAGTCGTCTGTGAAATGGCCGTGTTCGAGAATTTTTCGGGGAAAAAACTAAACTACGTCGGTAAAAGAGTCAGCCTTTATATAGTGCTGCTATCTGTGTGAGATTGACTGAACTACGCCGGTTTGGCGCTAATTCAAAGACGAACGGAACGGACCGGAACGGTTCCGTATGTCCGTTTTTGGGCCACACTCGTTGAATACGGAACGGTTCCGTAAGTCGGCTCCAATGGGTTATTATCAAAATATTGGTACGAGTGCTCTAGATTTAGGCCTAAACATTAAAATATTCTGCCCATAATATTAAATTTCAATATAATTGTGGTGGTGTCAGTGTCACTTTAGCCTACTCATTAGAAATTCATTTGTCATTACATGCGTGCCACATTAATTAATTGGTTTGTTTTGGCCTATTTTGTTTATGTAGTAGGCCTACGGTTAGTTTAGTAGCCTACAGTAACTACCTAGTAAAACAGAAAAAGTGAAAACAAGTGTGACATTTACCGATTGAAAGGAAATTTTAAACAATAAAAAAATAGAATTTAAATAAAAAATCAGGAACCCTGCTTTTCTTTTAATTTAGGATTTTTACGAATTTACGATTTTTTGTTGAAAACGAACTGGCGCAATAGCATTAGAGGGTCTGGAAGCGAATTCATAAAAACAAAAATGTATTTAGAGTCTACCCACTCAGTCATATAGGCCTAACTGATTTTTAGTGGGGGACAGTAGGGCCTAAACAAAAGCGACCAAGCCAACCCTGTAGGCCTGACGCAATTGACGATTGAACGATAACCAACCAAAGCTCAATATTTTTTTAATTGGAAATTTAGCAATCAGATGGACAGCAGTGCAAACACTACTCGATGTCATCCCTATTTACTAGAGCCTATACCACGTTGGTATTTAAATGTTTTGTTTTACATTTCAGGAGTGTGATGAGCTAATTATCGTCAAGACCGCTTAGACAAGAATGAATTAATTCCTACGATTCCTCGGCCTACCCTGGGTCTCACAAGACCTACACCGTCGTCAGCTGAGCCTCTTGATTGGTCGACGCTTAAGCTTGATGCAGGATTCTAGACAAGACCTTCTTCTTCTCAGTCGTCTGACAGTTGCGTTGAGCCTGGTGAGTGGGTTGAGTTTTGTGTTTTAGGTCTACAACCGTTATGTGTATGATAAGCAAAAATGTTCATTTATACTTTACTTTGCTAAATGGAATATAAGGTCTAGGTCGCCTTATCAACAATTTTTACTTACGACTGGTCGTTTAAACTTTTTTAACTGTTCTGTGCCATGGGCTTTCCCCTTACAGGCATGTCAAATTGAATAACTGTGATATTAAAGCATTTTTTAGAGGGAGCGCAGCGACTTGAGTAGCCTACCGGTATTACAATTCAAGATAAACAGCACTTCCGTGATTCTGTGAGTGTATGTATAGGGCCTACTATAAAAATCAGACAAATCGCTGAATAGATTGCGCTGAAATTTTAAACAGACATCCGGTACGAGTTAACTTCAGGGAACTGCTAATAAAATCAGGAACATCTGTTGCGATTTAACCCTACAAGAAATAATAAATTGAAAAATAGGCTGAAATATGTAGGATTCAATTTAACGACATGGTTTTGTTCTTAAAATTTAAAAAAAAATCTGTCGGGCGGTGAAAATTGTGCATGCAGTGACCAGGGTGTATCGAATGCACGCTCAAGGTTCCCCCGAATTTTGCTTGAAGATTGAGTAAACCTTGCAATCTTAACACGGTATTTTGTATTGTACATGCATTTCAAAACATGTTTTATAATTTAATACAATCCAGGAAGTACAAAATCTTTCCCGTCCAGGGGTTTGAATACAGGTCTCCCACATTCCGGAATTAATGGTGCTTTAGCCAACTAGACTAGGAAAACGCCAGTCGTTGTTAGACGAGTGACCGAGGCGTTGTTAGATGAGTGTACGCGGGAACATTTGCATTCAAGTTGATTAATATAAGGTATAAACGATAGAGTTTTGACTTTTGAGTTTATTTGTTATAAGGTCGCGTCAACTGTAAGGTCATAATGCGCCACTGTAGCCTATGATAGGCTAGGTAGGAAAGGCTCATGCTGGCTCCAGCCCTAGGTAGGGGGAAGAAAGGGAATGTTAATGCCTTAATGGGTACTCGAACACATGGCTCACTCACTCGTCTAACGACTTGTGCGTTTTTCTAGTATTTTTTTCGCTATAACTATGTACATTTAGTATGCTCATATTTGGACTATTTAAATAACTTTCGTATTTATGTTTTCACCTGTACGACCTTGGCCTACTTTTTCCCGTGATCCGTCAGAAACGTCCTAATGAAGTCAGACTGTATGTAGGCTCCACATATTAGCTATGCAGTTTCATTTTATTTGTAAATTTCATTATTTTGTGATTGGAATGCAAAAAAAAAAAAATCAAACCAAATACAATAGGCCTACAACTTTATACTTAAAAAAGAAAAATACAATACTAGTTTGAAAAAATGTAACCAATTACATATACCTAGGCCTACCTTCAACTATAGGGGAACATGCTGTACCTTGGACATAGTTGTACCTTGGACCATTCAAGATATCTCTGCTATCTTGTGGTAAAAAAAATAGCTAAAATTTCTAGCTGTCAATTATGCCACTAGGTGTCAGACTATACCAAACTGGGATGGTGGTAGAAAACCTAGCATCATTAAAAAAATAATTTGTGTTTTCAACCATTCAAAGTAAATATTTTGCATGTTACTATTTTGCTTTTTAAAGCCTTGAATGATATTTTACTGCTAAAACACTTTATTAAGTCTGAGAACCATGTTTTGATGTATAATTATACCAATTACATAAAACAGGCAACTTAACCTCAAACTAAATTGGGGGGAAATCAAAAAGTTACGTGCTTGGTTGTACCTTGGGTCACCTTATAGTAATGTACCTTGGACCATGTCCAAGGTACATTTAACATGGCATTTCATTTACCATTGTAGGCCAATTCGTTTTGTTTCTTTACATAATGCTACGAAGTAAAGAGGGCAAGGTAAGGGTGAAATTAGTGGAGTTGGGGAGGGGGCGCAAAGCGCCGTGGGGGAAGCATAAAATGTGTTGCCGTTGTCAGCTAGGCCCCCCCCCCCCAACCCCACTAACCTACTATCCACGTTTTTTTTTGGGGGGGGGGGGCTAGCTGACTATGGCAACGCACTTCATGCTTTCCCCCAACCCCCTAACCTACTTTCCTTTTCGGGGGGGTCTAAGTACCGAATTTTCTTTTTTATATTCTATAATTCAAAATGGCTGGCCTTAATAATATTTTTAGGCAATAGAAATATAACTATACACTCCCACTCTTTAAATATGAAGTACTAACAAGAAAGAAAACATTAAGTAGGCCTATAGGCCTATCCTTCAATTTTCTATGTAATTTATGTACATAATTCAAGGTATAAATTACATGGTCCAAGGTACGAATTACATGGTCCAAGGTACATCGCTACGCTGTACCTTGGACCACTTTGCACTAATTATTAAAATGGTTAATTTATAGCAATAATTGTAAAGTGCCATATACAATAAAATCAACAAAGTTTGTACAAGGCATGTTCTAGCAAATACAAAAAAAATAAACCAATATCATCATCTCATTTCTCCAGAAACCATATAATGTAAAAAGTGGTCCAAGGTACAGCATGTTCCCCTAGTATAGAGTAGAACTCACTTTGAATTGTGTGTAACTCTCTGCGTTTCACTTTCAGGAGTACGAGAAACTCTCAGTCGTCAACGAGACAACAAGAACATTCATTGTCGTCGTACGTCGCCGCCAGCGTCACCAGTTTAGAAGATTTGTGTGGACAGGTAAGTCATCGGTAGGGTGTGTTGAAGCGGTGTTATACGTAGGTACGATTTTTTATGGTGTAAATAAACTCACCACAAAGCGGTACTAAAATTATTAAAAATCAGTGCAAAAAGTCTGTGTCAAATCCAAATTTCATTAATAGTGATAGGCCTAAGTAAATTAATTAAGTGCACACAAAATTGTCTTTGTTCCTTCGTGTTCTTAGTCGTCTTTAAAATACTTAGCTTCTTGGTGGCTTTTCCTGAGTCTCTATATAAAACAGTGCTAAATCCAGACTCTTTAGGCAGTGGGCAGGCTCCGCGGGAAAGACCGCATCAACGTAGCTCGTAAAAATAAATTTGTAAATTAGCCTAAAATTGGTTGCGTAAAATTACCCGGATCTTAAAATCGGCTCCGGGTAATTTCTAGAACCGGGCACCCGATGTCATCTTTAGAAGATGGGCCTACTCATTTCAAATACCTCATTCTATAGTCAAAGCTATAATAAAAATATCAACCATCCAAATAGTAGCCTACCGTACTTTTTGCAAAACATTTACCGAAAATTGTCAAGGAAAAAGTAGCAATTGCAAAAGTATGCATCGACCAAAAATAATAAAAAAATTCAGAAGGCTGTGATGCATGATCTTACATAGCCCCTAAATCCAAACTATACTACTACTTCTATTATTTAACTTCAGTTTTACTGTATTTACTCGATTGTAGGTTGCACTTTAGGCCTTTTCAAGAATCACCAGCGCACTCTATATCGCGCGCAAAGCATTATGGAAATCATGAGTTTAGCATGCGTCCTGCCATATGATCAGGTGTGTGTCGAACTTAGGGTTACCATACGTCCGGTTAAACCCGGACATGTCCTCTTTTTCGTATGCTGTTTATGCGTCCGGGCGGCTTTTTCATAAAAGCGTGAAATGTCCGGGTTTTTGTATAATTACGGGCGCAGCTACATTTATCACGAAAATCAGACTAAACGTACACTATTCGATGACGCATTGACGCGGCACGGCACGGCAGTCGGCTCGGCGCGGCATTCAGATACGTGCATGCAAGACATCTCTGTTCGGGTGGCAGTACAGCCTTGGCCTTGTTCCGTTATTGCCGTGACCGTGAGGGCGGTCGGCTGTTGCAGTGACAGTGTCAAGTTTCGCGCTATGTCTAAGCGTAAATGTAAGTTTTCTGACAAGCTCGGAGAAAAGTATCCATCTTTTAAGAAAGGTAGATATGACTGGGAAGCCTAGTGTCTTATATGTAGTAATGGTACTTTCATCTCTATTGCGAACAAAGGAAGTCTAGATTTAGAAGCTCACATAAAAACAACAAAACATGTTAATTGTGTTCAGAGTGCCTCTAGTTTATTGAAAATTGACTCATTTTTCACACCTAAAGGGTCAAAATTAGAAAATGATATTTCGGCAGCTGAGGAAGCTGTAGCTAATCTAGCGATTTGATGTAAACAGTAATAAATAATGACAATAAAAAGTATAATGCAAATTAGATATGTGATTTATTTATTTATTTATTGGATGAGCGTAGCGAGCGAAGCGAAGATTCCATTTCACTACACTGGAGAAAAAAATCCGGAATGTTTTTTTTTTTTTTTTTTTTTTTCTTTCTTTCTTTCTTTCTTTCTGTATTTTTGTCTGTCTGTTAACACGATTCCGGCTAAACCGATACTCCGATTGCGATGAAATTTTATGGAGGCCTTCGAAATCTCTGAACTAAGAACTGCACGTTTTTTAGCGCAATCGAAAAATTATTTCTCATGAAAATCGCAATTTTACGATTTTTTTCGATTTTTAAAAATTTCTTCGACTTATAACACCTACATGCTTTATCCGATTATAATGATTTTTCACAGAACCTTAATTTTAAGAATTAATATATTCGTGTAAAATTTGTGCGTAATCGAATAATTATTTCTTATGAAAATTTCAATATTACGATTTTTTGCTTTTTTAAAATTACGATTAATAAAAAAAAATAAGTTAATTTTTTATTTAATTTGATTTAATTTAAAAAAATTTTCAACAAAGTTCTGATTTTTTCACAGAACAACAGAAAATCCGCAAAACACATGGCAGCTCAATTCACCAATTACGCTCATCCAACAACGCGGCGGGACTTAAGCGTTTTCCTAGTTTAATAATAATACGTAGTAGGCCTATACCTTTCCAATTGTCAATTAATTTTATTCTATTGTTGCACAACCCTACTAACTAGTCACTGTGTTGCACATTTTAGGATGGGAGGAACCTGTACAATCGTCAAGAAGACTCCTCGAGAACCTTTCACATCGTATGTCGCCGCTCACGTGTGATCCTTCAACTTCAGCGTCTCAGACATCGTCATATTCAGCCGCCTACGCTTGTATTGCACAATAATCGATGTTTGTAAGTCAGTTCTTGGAACTGTTAATCTATTCCTAATCCCTCTATCCTCCCTTGTAAGAGTTATATCCTGTATGTTCGGTATGGTGCTCGACTACTTGCTTAACTATTTCATTTGTTAACGTAATTTTAAAAAGTCTGTTACCTTCCTTGTTTCTTGCAGTCTCAAAGTTATCTGACATGGCTGACAGTGATGGTATTGATGATATCGTTAAGCTAGTGGTCATGAAGAAGCACCAGCATGTTCCCAGCATGTTTGCATGTTCCCAGCATGTTCACTAGCTCACACCACAGTTCACATTATAAGTTGTGCATTTATCGAAGTAAAATAGGTCTAGTGAAAATAACTTAAATATTAGGAATGTGGCCCAATTTAAAAACCAAAATCAATATTATTTGTTTTTAAAATTGCCTGATAAATTTTAATTGAACTGAAATCAAATCATCGTGGTATGAATTCATTAAATACTACAGTCAAACTTTAAGTTTATTAGGATGTTTCCGAATTGCCATGCAAAAAATAACGTCATATCGTGATAATCATACAATATTATTTTGCACTGAATATCATTATGAAGTAGGTTAAAACTTAGCGCAGTGTTTATTTCTATTGATGTTAGCCGTCGTGAAGCATCTCTCAAGTGTTAATCTGATAGGGTACTTTACTGGAGCCATTATATGTTATCTCACACTACGCTTGCTCCACGGGGGCGATCAGATGCCTAGGCGGCGAGAGAAGTGAGTCGGTGATGAGTGGCGGTCGCTTCAAGGTCACCGGCCTTGGAAGTCTGGTTGGGGAGGGCGGGAGATAACATAAGAGCAGCGTCATCAAGATCAGTAGACGTTGTAAATGAAATAATGAATCACTCGGAAGTGTTCGGTAAGGTCGAAGGTCAACCCTCAAGTTTGAGACCCAAGCAGTGTTTTACAGTCTTACAGAATATGCGATCTGTTTTTAGCACATCTGTCATCAGAACATTCACCGAGCGCATGGCCTGGTCTTTGCTGCTTTCTACTCAATAAACGGCAACTCTTAGTTTCATGAAAACTTGAAACCCCCTCAAATATAGGCCTACATTCGGTACTATACGGTACGTATAATCCTCGGTTGGACGCGGTAGCTCAAATTCAATGATTTGATTAGAGGCGAGTCAAGCAAGTTATTACAGTAACCCTTCTTAGCTTATTGTCAGAACACATACCCAGATAATTAACTCTGTGGTATTTCGTATTTATTAGCCTTGAAGCACAAGTGTTTGAAATATTGTTGCTGTACTCTCTAGGCCTATAATAAAAAAATTTGTGACATGATTGGGATTCCTAATTTGGGTAGCATAATATATTCAACTTGAGGCCTGACTAGAGTTATCTAAAGGAGGCGTAATGTTCGTTCACTGAAGGTGTACACACAGTTTATCCTAACATTTTATGTGCTTTGGGAACTATTTTTGGTAAGTTGATTAAATGATAGGGCTGTGCGAACCTTGATTTTTTTTCGAACCGAACCTCGAACCGAACCTTACAAAAAATCTCGAACTCGAACCTCGAACCGAACCTTAAAAAAGATGATTTTTGTTGCCATTTCATGAAAAATGGTTTAATAGGCCTATAATGTAGGCCCGCCTAGGCCTAAAATGTAGGCCTAGATCAGGTTGAGGTTCCTCATCCTGAACGTTGTAAGAAGGACCTGCAAGGCCTAGGCCCATACGGATGCCTAGAGCTGCCACGCATTGTAGGCCTACGCACCACTACGCATAGGCGCAGGGCTAGGCCTAGCCTAGGCTAGGGCCTAGGATCTTGTTTGTCTTCACTCGATGTGATAATAGGCCTAGGCCTAGAGTGTGATCCTTATCTGGTTCACTAGAAGTCGTAGGGCTACGTATACTAGCAAAAGGGATAGGCCTAGATTCTCTTATAAACGGATTAAACTCATTAATAGTAGGCCTAGGCCTAGATGCCGTCAGCTGGACTGAGCTTCCATTTCTTACAAATTGTCATCTTCCACGTCTTCGGCAGCCAGATTTACGAAATAACTGCGAAGGCTTGTCGTTTCAATACATTTGCGACGCTTCATTTTAGGTTATTATATGTTACGCGACACGTTTATTAAACAAAAGCATACAATTTATGTCAAATCATTCATTGAAGACTAAAATGAAATAGGCTTAGTCTAGTACATAATAATGCCGACGGCTTGGCATTGGCGTTTCGGCATGCGATATATATCGAAATATCGAATTTACTCTCGAAAGTTGTCAGTTTAAACTAGGGATGTCAAACGATTAAATTATTATAATCGATAATCGAATTCACTTTCACCTCCATAATCGATTATTAATCGATTTTAATCGTTTTGTACAATGTCGGTATAGTAGCCAGTTTCTTTCAAACTTCGGTCTGGTTTCGGTTAGTTTGAATCGCCCGCGCAAGGCATGAGCTCGCATCGGCGCCGTGGCGGGGACTTGAGCACTCAAAACAATCTCGAAGAAGACAGTCGGGAGCATAATCAAGAGGAAGTGGCGGGGTAGATAAAGCATACGAGATGAAATTGGCATCAATGCTGTGATCAAATTCAATTGTTTGATGCCATGTTGTCGAAAACTCTTGGCCTAGGCCGAAACACAACACCAGAGCAATCACTTTTGTCACACTCAAGACGCCATGTTACGTAAAGGTGCAACTACTGCTCGGCTTTTCAGGCGCGTTGAGTGCGCTTACTGTGTTTATTGACTGCCGCGCCAACTACGCCGCGTGGAACGCATAAACAGAATGCAGCTTTAACTCCGCCCACTCCTTCCGACCTTGCACGGCCAGCGCATGCGCACATGATGACAAGGCAAGGCTGGTACGAACGATGTATTTTGCGACGTCGCTTCAATCAAATGTGGATCGGGAACAATCTCGCGTGCTAGAAATTGATGGAAACGTATCTCACGGGCGAGCAAGACATTAAATCGGCGGTTATCACGGCATATTTGGCGGGAAAACGTAACGTACGGGAACGTTTCTCGCGGGTAATAGGCGGCGGATCTTGAAAACTAAATTTAAAAAACCCCATAAATTTAAAATCGATTATTTTTTTTAAAATCGATTAATCGTTTTCAATTAATAATCGATTAATCGAATCGATTTAATCGTAATCGTTGACACCCCTAGTTTAAACCAGTGTGACCAACATTCGAATTTTTATTTCCGAATGGCGGGAGGTTCGAGTTCGGTTCGATTTTCGAACCGGTTCGCACAGTCCTATTAAATGACAAATTTGTGGCAAAAGTAGTTCCAAGATCTCTTATTTCAGTCACACACTGTAGGACGGAACTATTTACACAGTAATTAAAATCAATAAAATAAAATCAATTTGATCAATTTTATGCAGACACAACAGTATAGCAGTGTAATCAATCACAGATAATTCACAAATGTTAGGGACTAGGGATGACATCGGGTACTCGGGTACCCGACTCCATTTTCAAGGAGTCGAAAAAAAAGGGGGAAAATGCTTTTTTTTATGATAAATTGAATGAGATTGCACTTGTTGTCTCGTTTGTCGTTATCTTATCTCAAAACGTAAACATACGGTAACAAATTAGCGAGAGTCTTGGCCGGGCCAAGAGACAAGCAAGCTAGTGATACGTAGCGGGTGGGGTGGAACGGCCGGACAGCGTTGTGCAACTAGAGTAGTGGGCTAAAAATAACTTTTGCATAAAAAATTTAAAAAAATTTAAAATTATTTTTTTATTTTTTTTTTTTTTTTTTGCGGATCGGGGAGTCGACTCCTACCCGGTTCCCAAGGCTCCGGAGTCGACTCCAATATTTACTACCCGATGTCATCACTATTAGGGAGGGACATACAAAGTTTATGCAGTGGGTGTAATCGATAGAGGTGTGCGAGTACTACCGGTAGTAGTAATTTGAACGAACATATTACCGGTATATCAAGTGTTCAAACTCTATTCAAAACCAAACTACCTGTATTCGAATTCCAAACTATTCAAATCCTTTTGAACAATTACCGTATTGTTCCGAATAAAGCACGACCTCGAATATAACACGACCCCCAATTTTTCAGAATCATTTCAAGAAAAAAGAAAAAAATCAAAGAAAATTAAAATGTACATGAAACACTTACAACAAAACATTTTGAACAATGTTAGGGCCTAGGCCTATGGTTTTTTACAGGGTAGGGCCAAGCACAAGCTCACATGTCAACCACAGTTCACCAGTCTGATTCCTGGTCTTCAATGTTTACGTCGTGGGGGGGGGTGGGGGGTGGGGGTTATACTAGGCCTAGTATAGGTGTAGGCTAGGCCTGCTCCTTCCAATCCCTTGCTGATTTGTAAGGCAGAGGAACCTTTCTTTTCCACGCGATCAGCAGTCTTCATTTGTTCATCTTGAGCCATTTCATCTTCTCCTTCATCACTCATTATTACGTTACGTAGACTCTTAGCAACGTAGATAGACAACCCCGACAAACAAAATCTATGTAGGTCAAGCTAGGTCACGATGTGATCACGGCTAAGGATTCTGACGACTAGCAGACAGTTTCGCCCAAGGTTCGGCCGAGTTCAGTGGCTTCGAGTGGGTGGGCGGGGCGAAGCGCAGCAGACTATGCGCGGGAGTTGTATAGAGGCGTGGCCTATGTTCAGGCGCTATTTCAAATGCAAGCGCGCGGAAATAACGCGAGTGCTGTTTTTGAGATTGTATTTTCGGAAAAAAACATCGCGCTATATTCGGAACAATACGGTAGTTCAACCAATGCAGAACAGAGCCTGAATTTAGAAATCATGACACACGAGTACAGCAAGTAGTGTGTTTAGTGTGTACATCAATTGTAAAGTTCCAACACTTGCATCTTAATTAGGGGTGTGCGGATAACCAAAATTTTGGTTTGGTTCGGATAATTCATAT
Source organism: Sweltsa coloradensis (assembly GCA_024449915.1). Lineage (NCBI taxonomy): Eukaryota > Metazoa > Arthropoda > Insecta > Plecoptera > Chloroperlidae > Sweltsa > Sweltsa coloradensis. The sequence continues at coordinate 608,482 of JAMZAV010001497.1, read as the reverse complement.
CCGAACTGATGCGCGAAAAATTGGAACCGACTTTGGTTCGGTTTCGGATAGTTTGAATTGCACGCGCAAACCTCGACTACTGGCTCCGTGCCAATCATCATCGTCATGCTGTAGACTGCGCTACCACGCTCGTGGTGTGCGCACCAGAGACTGCGCAGAGCTCTAGGAGGCTTTGCTTGAGTCGACACCGCTACGTTGATCGTTTTTTTCGAGCTTGACGACCACTGTTCGACTATCAATATTAAACACGTCACACGACCTTGAGACTGAGGCGATGTTTTGTTTATAATGGTTTTATGTTGCTGTCCACAATGCTAACGACTGAAGTTACGCTAGGCTATTTTGTAATATAATTGGGTAAGGAGCCTTTAGTTTCTCACTTTCGGTATTATTCGAGGCAATTAGTACCGGTATGCCTAATATGCGTGGTGGTATTATTTGCAGGTGCAGCGCAATCGAAATACGACGTAAACTACATATCGTTATGGCTGGTTTAACCCTACTTCTGCCGTGAACAGCACATAGTCCTAGGGCCTACGTATTATTATTATGATTCCTAGTTACAAGTTATTACTCAATTTACGATGGAAAGTGACATAGAGCGGTAAAATATTACAAAATGATGAATGCTTTTTGCTATCCCTAGGTCTAGGGCTAGCCTCAGAGCCTAGTTTAGGGCCTAGGCCTAGCCTACAGCAACTGCTATTGACTGCACTTGGGCCTAGGCTTTATCAATCTGCATTGGTTTCGAAAATTTGTTGTAGGCTATTAAAATTTGATCAACGTAACAAAGATCCTTAGTTTTTTATTAGGGCCTCTGAAAAGCCTAGGCTAGGCCCTATCTCAAACCTTGGAACAAACTCAATTTCATAAATCCGGAACCGAACCGAACTCAAAAATCAGGATTCGCACATCCCTAATCTTAATGATAATAATTGTTCTATTGTTTGAACTCGAAATAGTATGCAGTTATTTGAACACTTTCACTGTTTGATTTGTATTTGATTTGAAGTTAAAATCTGTTGTTTGCACACCTCTAGTAATCAATACTCTTTTTTTTACCAACTCCAGAAACTTGTTATTCACGTTGCTCTCCGCAAGCGGCCAAGGGTGACATTGCAAGGATTGTTTTCTATTGAGGCGCACTTTGGCGATCTGCTTCACCCCCTTTCCCAACGGCACATGGTATACTCAAGTGGTCACCCATCTCAGTACTGACCACGCCCGATGTTGCTTAACTCCGTTTATCAATCGGGAACTGGTATATTCAACATGGCAAGGCCGCTAACATAATGTTGAAATGTTATTATAATGTGATCATGAGAGTTGTGTGTTTAGCTGTTTAGTGTTTACGTATTTTTGGCAGATTTAAACTTTAAAGTTAGGACAGCCTAAATTCAGAAAATTGTTGTTTAAGCCTAAGCATCACATATCATTGTACGATCATCACGATTTGATTTATTAAGTCGGGCTGTTTTATACTAGTTTTAATCGATTTTATTTTATGTACGTAATGATAACTGCTGCATTCCTATTTGTGTATGATATTGTATAAAGATTATTGAACACAGAGTCCAAAATGGACGATCTTGTTCCTGAGTGGTCAATCCTTGACCACTGTTATTGTTTATATCTGTCACACTGGGCGTGTGTTTATCACGGTAAATCACGTAATACAGACTCTGGCACCCTTCAGCTTAATGGCGGCAAGTTTAATGTGTTGCGATGCTTGCCAGCCTGAGCCTACTCTGGAGTGAACTGTGTAGTGAACCCTGGTGTCTCCTGGTACTGTAGTGGTGTGTTGTATGTTAGTATGGTACGTGATATTTAATCAAAGCTGCTCTTATTGATTCTCCTTGTACCGAGAAAAACAACATGGAAATAAAAAGAATCGAGAATGGGACGAAGAACACGAGGTTTAAACAAATGCACATGCACGATTATCGATATTCAAATTCATATCGAACGGCAACCCTAACAGTAACACACTTTTCTCCATATCATTTAGTTAAGCTCGACAGCTACCCAACACCTTCAAGGTAAGCTGTTGGTCTTCTTTCCCCAACCACATACACTTACTTGATTAGAAGGATGTTCCTACCATCACAGAATCAGCACCGGACTGCCGAGCTCAACACCTCATCTTCTTCATCATGCTCTTGTCGCGACACCAGCTCTCTCTCTCTCTCTCTCTCTCTCTCTTCAACCACTATCATCCCAATTAATAATAGTTGCATACTCTAAAGGCTCTACCATGAATTAGTATGGAGGTCATAAGAGGGAAATAATATAATAGCTAACCGGTAACTAGGGACCCTGACAAATAGCAAATAAAAAGTTCCGATTTCATTATAAAAAATCTTTAATTTCAGTGTATACTAAACTCAAGGTAAAGGCATCTTTTCATCATAAAAATAGTGCTGCAATCACTACTCTTGAGCGAAATGAACACGTATTACACATGAACGAATATTTAGGTCTATAAAGTTAACTTGATTGGAATTAGCTAGGTGTGTTCGATAATAATATTTTCAACTGTCATGGTGCCAACTATAAGTTAAAACATGTTTATTTCAATGCCCAATTGTCAAAATAATTGCACATTTTGAACTAAAACTTGGAGAATAAACAAGAAAAGTTCCTGATTTTGCTCAAATTTAGCATAAAAAGTAAAAACGAGACTATTGCCTTATTTTGCTAATTACGTAATAATAAAACAGTCATAGTTAGCATCATTTTGTGAAAAAAGTCATTCACGAAATATTGGGGTCCCTACCGGTAACACATAACTTTTCATCTGCTGATGATGTCTGCCGTTAAGTTGGAGTTACCGTTAGTTACTTTAAAGTTACATACATAGTCCCGTATTATAGCGGAGCATCTGCAGTTGCTACATATGTGATGTGCTCTGGAAAAAGGAACCTTAAGTCTCATATGTTAGTAGGCCTACAGTCCAATACAGTATAGGAGTTTTAAAATTGCTGTGTGTATGTAAACTGTTGATTTTTATTTTCTTGTTGAAGCTGCCACATATTGATGTTCTGTTTCAACAATTTATTTCTGAACTATCTATGTCCTTTCTTATGCATACCATCGGTGCACAATACACCCACACACACAGCGTGTAGATGGGGTGACTGTAGAAATGACTCGCTACACTAGAAAGTTGGTTGTTACTTGATTTCTTGTCATTTTTCCATGTTGTTTTCTCGGTGCCACCCACAACCTTCTATTTCCCCGCTATTGGATGGATCACAAAATCATGACTATAGATTTCCATTTACTAACTCCAGTCTTTAGTTGTGACTACAGTTGATTAGGATTTTACCGTGCAGGACTATTAAAGTTGTTCCAATTTGAATTGCTTGCTTGCTTCACATTGTTTATTGTCATCAAGCGATATAACTTTTTCATTTCACAATCGTCAACTCTGGTTTTAAAAGCGTTGAAAATTCTGACCAAGTGGGTAGAATGGCTGACTCAGTGTTGTACAATACTTTCATTTCTCGTTGGCACTAGTTGAGAAACTGAACGAGTCAAGATATAAAATATAAGCTCCTTTATTTTGTAATCCATCCATGAACTTTTGAGTGACATTGCCCCTGAAACTTTGACATAAACAGCATCATATGTCTATGGCCTTATTTCGTTTCTTAATTTAAGTATTTTAGGGGTCTGTCATTTCGTACCAACGTTGAGGTATTTTTGTCCCGTGGGGAAATATATTTTACTTATTTAGTTTACGGTTCCGGTAGTCTGACAATTTTTTTTGTCCTATTATCAAAAAAAATTTTTCTCGTGAAATCATACTTTTGATTTTTTCGTTTTTTTTTTGCAAAATTTTCGTGATATTTGGCCCTCGACCGGGCAAACGGCTATTCCGATCTTGGTGAAACTTAATATTTAAACGTTTGAAATCACTGAATTAAGAGACGTTATGATTTCGGGGACAATCAAAGAAATGTTTCTCATAAAAATCGTGCTTTTAGGGAAACGATTACGTAATCAAACATAAAAGCTCATCCATCAACGTGCCTGGAAAAAGCATTTGCAAAGCGGCCTAGTTACAAACCACTAGATTTTTCCTGGTTATCGAACTTGTTCAAGACTTTTTTACTAGTACACGTGTAAACAAAAATTTGTTTGCACGTTAATTATTATCTCAAAACAATCTATATCGTTGGGATATTTTTTCTAATGTATGTTTTCAAAATGTAATTTGTACATAAAACTGCAACAATGGGAATTGTTAACACAAACTGCCGAGTGCATGAGCAGTGAATTAAGCAGTAGGCCCATTATTAGAAGGAGGTTGTTAATTAAATTATTAACAATGTAGTGACCCAAACTATGACATCAGATGCCGTTTTTGCAGGAAATACAGAAGTATACAATTTATACTGTAACTCGATAGAAGTCAGATTTATTTGCACTCAGGTACATATTATGCATCCATTGAAAATGTAGCCTACATTGAATTGGTTAAAATTGCAGTAATAGTGTTGAAAATGATTTTTTATCCATTCTGTACATGCAGGTAAATATTAAGACTAGATGTGCAGTCCCTATGAGCATATCATTTTTTATTGTTGTTGGCGAAAGGGGCGAGGATGTACACGCGACCTAAGAGTTCTAGCTGAAGGATGTAAAAACTTCCCTAGGTAATGAGTGGAGGAGTGGACTGTATAATTTGGAGAGATGGAAATATGTTATATAGGTTAGATATAACACGAGGGATAGTGCCGTAAGCAGAGCTATTACCACATACCTGGTTGGAAACGTGTTAGTCGGACGTGCTGATGACGTGTAGACGTGCTGGCAATGGACGGAGCAGGGCGAGATGACACGGCAGTGGCGCGGAGATAGGCATAAATGTTAGAACTTGACTAAAAACGTACGAGAGTAATGTTATTATAATAGAATATAAAACACCCGTGAGTTTGCCCAGAGAGAGGCGAGAAGTTATGAGAGAGTACACACGTAGTTTACGTGGCGAGGAGGTTACACGCACACACTTGATGTAATGCGCGTGGAGGTACTGCACTTGCACACTGCTCACAGAGTTCTGCACGTGGCGATGGCGCACAGTAGTTTCCCGGGCTCAAAGTACGACGTCAGCGTTTTGTAATAATAGATGCGTACTGGCACCTGTGGGGGGATAGGTGACCTATGTAAAGGAGGTAATTGGCATTCAAAGGGGAGTGCGCGTTAAACATACCGGCCACCAAAATGGAGTGACATTTTCATGGCTAATGTGACGTAAAGCAAAGAGTAGAGACAAAGAGGTTGCTTAAAAAGAAAGATAGTCAGACGAGAAAAGAAAAATGAGATTTTCTTAGCAAATTGCTATGAGAACAAAAAATCAAGAAAACTGTACAAGAGGGGTGCTGTGCTTTTATGCAACAGGGAGGGTGATGAGCTTGTTGACGGGTCTAGTATACGAGCCTGATGAGGTGCGTATAGAGGCGACACGAAAAATGCCATCACGACCAGGGTGCAGATTGGTGATGCGCCCAAATTGGCCAGTTGAGGGGAGTGCTTGAAGCTTAAAGCACGAAAACCACATCTCCGATTTGGGAAAGATTCGGGTTTTTTTTCTGGTCCTTTTTTCCGCGCTGCATCTGAGTATGTAGATACTCGCGGGACCAACGGGCCCCAGAATGCTTGATGTATTTTGTCTCACGCGGTGCCAGCGTGACAGATGCGATGCGTTGTCCGGCTCGATGCGTTCGGGCGAGGCGAGTAGTGGTGCACCGGTCAGAAAGTGACCTGGGCTCAGATTTTTAGGTCCATCAGCTGGGTCTTGAGGCGTAGCACACAGAGCGCGGCTGTTCAGGACGGCCTCGATGCGTGAGAATAGGGTAGCATATTCTTCATGCGTGTGAGGAGTGTCAGAGATGAGGCGACGAAGAAGAGATTTAGCTGATTTCACACCTGCTTCCCCAGATGCCGCCGAAGTTGGGTGCATATGGAGGATTGAAGTGCCATTGGATTTCACGGTTTTGCTAGAGAGTCAGAGATCGAGGTTTCAGACTTGGCGAGGAAATCTTGCACTTCACGAATGTGACGAGCAGCACCCACGTAGTTGCGTCCACATCAGAGTAGATGGGGGGCTGGTAGACCTCTACGCGAGATGAACCTATCCATGGGGCTAAAAAAGGCCTCTGTGGAGAGCTCAGAAACCATTTCCAGATGTACAGTTTTGGGTAGCCATGCATACGAACAAGCATAGGTAGCCCTTCGTACTTGGAGCGTTTCTGGGGTTGCTGGTCTTCACTGAGAAAGGTCCAGCATAATCAGTGCCCGTGTGCATGAAGGCACGTGGGGGTTTGTCGCGACTGCTGGGAGGTCAGCCATTTTGGGGTTGTAGAGGCTTTGCACGGAACTTGTGGCAAGTGAGACACCTATGGATGCGCTGTCTGAGCAGACCGCGGAGAGATACGATCCATAGCTTTCTTGAATCAGCGACTGCACGGCCCCGGGGTCCGGAATGGAGTGAAATCTTGTGAAACGAGTCCAAATGAGGCTGAAGATGAGCTTGCTTGGGGAGAAGAATCGGTGAGCGTGATTCTTCTGGCAGCAGAGAGGGGCGGAGCCTCCCGGGCCACCCTGAGAGCCCTGTTCCGTCGATGATTGGGCTCAGGGACGCGAGACTAACGATCCAGCTTGATTGCGGGACAATCTGCGAAGCTCATCTGCGTAGTAGTGTTGTTGAGTAATCCAATCAACAGATTAAGAGCGTCCTGCAACTCAGACGGCTGCAGAGGTCCTGAGGGGGGTTCAGCATTAGTGCTTTTGGGCCAGCAGGAGTCGAGTGAATCGTAGACTTGACCAAATACACGCTGAGCGGAGCAGTGTCGAGAACTTCTCCAGACACGTGAGCAGAGGATCTGGTGCGACTTGCGCAACGAGAGTGGTGGCTGAAGTCTTTATTTTCGGGCAATCGAGGTGAGCATCTGGAGTGAGGCCAGAGCGTGGCCACATTTCTGCGGGGTGAGCGCGGGAACGGAGGTCCAGCCAACCACAGGGGTGATGCATCAGTTCAGAGGGTAGAAAAACCGCGCGACCCCACAGTCTGCAGGGTTTTCTTCTGATGCGACGTGAGCCCAGTCGGTAGGGCTTGAGGTCTCCAAAACTTAAACCACAGGGTTTTTGCAACGAAAGTTTTGAGACGGTGAGGTGGAGTGGCGAGCCAGGCAAGGACGATCATCGAGTCCGTGTATAGAGACACGGAATGCAGAGAGAGAGCCTCGAGAGAAGGCAAGATCGTCTGGACGAGCCGAGATAGCAAGAGCGCGGATGACAATTCAAGCTGAGGTATTGTCAGTGGCTTGATTGGAGATACCTTGCTTCTTGCACGCAATAGCGTGACGTGAGATGTGGATCCGCGTTGTGTGTGCAGGTAGAGAACTGCGGCAAAACCCTTTTCTGAGGCATCACAGAAGCCAACCAGCCTGTGGACACCACGACTGTCTGGGAAAGCTCGTGGTATGCGAAACGAGGAGAGCTGAGGTACGTCGGCGACTGCAGACAACCAACTTTGAGTGAGCTGGTCAGGGAGCGGGTCATCCCATTGTAGTGGGTGTAGCCAGAGTCGTTGCAGGAACATCTTCATCCAGCAGACGAAGGGGGTGAGGAATCCGAGCGGATCGAAGATCTTGGCTATGTAGGAGAGAGTCGGCGCTTAGTGACAGATCCAGTGAAAGCTTCAGTATGAAACGAAAAGCAGTCTGAGCGAGGATCCCCACAACAGCCAAGAATCTTGATTCCTGTTCCTCATTTGAGACACAAGAGGCGTTTCTAGATGCTCGTGCGGAAGCGTGGACAGAGCTTTCGAACATTGCTAGACCATTTTCTGAATTCGAAACCTCGAGGGCAGTGAGGCTTGCAATTCAGATTGAAAGGAGCGGGTTTGGGAGCCAGATTACTAGCCCCAAGACAAGATCGTCGATGTACATCTGATGCTTGATAGCTTGAGCTGAAAGCGGGTAGCGATCTCCTTCGTCAATCACCAGTTGAGAGAGCCTCGTGTGTGCTAAGAACGCAGAGGTGTGAGGCCGTACGTGACTGTGTTGAGCTCATCTCAACGACAGGAGAGTCAGGTGATGGACGCCAGAAGATGTGTTGATAATGCGATCTTCAGATACGGAATCTGACGGTACATTGTGGGCAGGTCAGCGCAGAGGGCCACACGTGAGTCCTGAATTTGTCAAAGGAGGGAAGGTCAGTTTGAAGCTTGGGCCGCTAGGGGGTTTGTGGTTGAGAGAGACGCCATTCTTGTCTTGATATGAAGCTTGAAACGACCGGAGCTTCGTACTTGAACTGGTGAGTTTTGTGCACACAGTGATGAGGGATCACGTAACCAGCAGGCTGAAGAGCAGGCTGCATGTGCTCAGCGCTGTGTAGTCCTTCATGAAGAGCTGATATGTTTCATGTGCGCGGGGTTGCGCCTGAGACGGCGCTCTAAGCTAAAATAACTTTGATAAGCGGCGGTCCCGGTTCGAGCATAAAGGTGAAACTGATGGCTTGAAGGGAAGCGAGACAGAGTAGCGTCCGTTCACATCGCGCTTAGGGGAAGACACGAAATGATCTTCACATACTGGTCTTCTGGATCCTTGTGGTTGAGGACGAGAGATTTCCTCGGACTCCCAGAAGAGGCGCAGAGTTCGGTCTAAGCCCGAGGAACTCGCGAGCAAAGACAGCGGTGCGTGAGAGGCATGGGCAGATGCTTTTAATCGGACCTAATACCACCCGCCAAACGCAGTATTCAGAGCTGAAGGATTGCGTTTGATTATTCATCCCCCTTTCCGGGAACAACGTCGAGGGAGAGATCAGCTCCTATTAAGAAGTCAATCTCGTCTGAGAGGTGAAACTTGTCATCGGCTAGAGAGAGACCTCGATATCTCTCGAAGACTTCTAGAGGAAGCGAGTTCGCTGGCATGTGTCCAGAGATGGTTGACAAACCAGAGCTTCAACGCCGAATACGTTGAGGTTTAAAAAGAGAGGCTAGGTCACAATGGACAACACCATGCACTAGTGCGGACGCGTGCCCCAAAACCGGACAATTCCCGATGCTGGATTGCATTTTCAAACCTAGGGGACTTTCGAGAGAAAGTGTTATTGCTGATACTTGCGAGCCTGAGTCGAGGACCGCGCGAAAAGGTTGAAAGGTACCCGACTGGTCTCGGATAAGTCCTCGTATAGTCCCGAGAATGGCAGTGCGCTTGAGTGGCCGACTGGCTTGGAGTTCACAAGCCAGTGCGAGCCCCACTGTAGGTTTATTGTCCTGCAGTGGACGAGGGTCAACTGAGCCGCTGACTGAGGAGGGGGGCGTGCTTGCTGAGTGCAGCAGCGAGTGATGCTGCTTACTATGACAGTCACGGCAAGTACTTTTCGACAAACAATCTTTCTTGTCGTGATTACCGAGACAATTGAAGCATCGCTTTAGCTTGCGCAGAGTATTATATTTCTCGTCGACGGACAGCTTGAGGAATCTGGGACAGCTGTAGAGAGTGTGATCGCCGTCACAACTGGACACCGGCGCGAAAACTGAGCGACTTAAGACGGGCGATCTCGGGTGTGTGCGCCAGGACTGCGTGGCAGGAGACGGTTTTGCGACGAGCAATGAATTAATTTTTCCGAGGGAGTGAATGGGTTCGAGGCGTTGGTAGGCTTGAGCTTGGGAGACCCTTTCGTAGATGGATGATCTAAACCACAAAGCTCCAGGGTGCGACTTTGCTCCTCGTAAAACCGATTTTTGGTCATAAGTGGGCGTTTTTTGAGAAAACACTTAGCTTCGAATTGCCTACTGTATGCGGTCAAGGTGCGACAGGTGAGCGATAGGAGCAGAAAATCACCAAGTCACCGATTTCTAAACCTTTGAGAGCGTCCACAGAGCTTCTATGGACATTGAGGAACTGCTGGGCGAGGCGTGGTTGCCCGTTTCAGAGGTGCGAATTCCCGCACTTGCTGTACATCATGGCAGCAAGTAGCCCTTGATTTTTTATACCGGGTTTATCAAAGCCTTGTACGCGAGAACATAATTTTCGGCTGAGATATGGGAATTTGATATAGTTGCCAGAGCAGCATTCTGAAGAGTTGACCTCAGATAATGAAATTTCTGTACTATTTAATGCAGCATTCTGATCAACTAAAAGGGGGAACAGTGAGGTAGAACTCCGGCCAAAGAGAGAGGTCTCCATCAAAGTTGGTAACCTAATAGGAGGAGCGAAGTGATCGGGTGTACAGCTGTAGGTTGCTGTGCGGCCGAGCGCACCACCACAGGTGGCTTTGAAGCGTGAGAAAACGCTTTTTTGCAGCGAAAAAGAGCTCATTGAAGCTAATTCGGACAGATGCGGTGTCAATGCCCTTTACATTTTCATCTAGCTTAGAATTAAACTCGATGATAGCTTCCTGACTTTTTTGAAGTCAAATTTTAGAGCCGTGAGCTCGTCATATTGAGGTGAAAAATATGCACTCATCGATTTCAGATTTTTAAAAGAGTCATGGATAACTTGAGCGGACCCAAAAATCTCTTCCCCAGTTTTTGTTAGGGCCGGGGAGCTCGCTTTTGTTCTGCCGACATGGTTTAAAAAGAAACAAACGAAAGTGCGACGGAAAACAGAAAAAAATGACAAGTCCACCGGGGGGGGGGGGGGGGGGGAGTTGAGCTCAAGAAACCAATTGCAAAAGACAATTTATAAATGAGAGAAACCACAACTGTTAAGAAAGCCGAGCGCTAAGAATCTACGAAAACACTGGGGGGGGGGGGGGGGAGCTCAGGAAGCGTGCGAGGCACTGTGAATTTCCAGAGCAAGAAGGCGCAAAGAAAACACAGCTATAATTTTTCAAATATTGAACAAATTTTGAATACAGCAAAGAGCGCATATTAAATATTCCTGAATAGAAATATTTAATGTGAAGAACAACAGAGCGCTGAAAAATACGCGCAGCTGAGAGACAGTGTGAATGACTTGCAGTCACACACGATCGTTCACACGGAAGCTAGAGCGAACGAGACACAGAAAATATCTGACGCCTGAAAATATGGCGAGTCGAGAACACGGCGAACAGGCGACAAGGCCGTATGCAAGTCCGTATTCCACGCGGCGAAAATAATTCACGTGCAATGTAATGAACAATTACATTACGAGATGCAACAATGCAACGAGAACAAATCAACACTGGTTGAGATCCGGGCCCAGGAGGACCCAAATATGTTGGCGCAAGGGCGAGGATGTACACGGACCTAAAATTCTAGCTTGAAGGATGTAAACTTCCCTAGGTAATGAGTGGAGGAGTGGACTGTATAATTTGGAGAGATGGAAATATGTTATATAGGTTTAATATAACACGAGGGGTAGTGCCGTAAGCAGAGCTTTACCACATACCTGGTTGGACGTGTTAGTCGGACGTGCTGATGACGTGTAGACGTGCTGGCAATGGACGGACAGGCGAGATGACACGGCAGTGGCGCGGAGATAGGCACTAAATGTTGAACTTAGACTAAAAACGTACGAGAGTAATGTTATTATAATGAATATAAATAACACCCGTGAGTTTCCCAGAGAAAGGGAGAAGTTATGAGAGAGTACACACGTAGTTTAACGTGGCGAGGGGTTACCGCACACACTTGATGTATGCGCGGTGGAGGATACTGCACTTGCACACTGCTCACAGAGTTCTGCACGTGGCGATGGTCGCACAGTAGTTTACCGGCTCAAAGTACGCGTCAGCGTTTTGCAAATAATAATGCGTACTGGGCACCTGTGGAGGGATAGTGAACTATGTAAAGGAAGTAATTGGCATTCAAAGAGGAGTGCGCGTAACAATTGTAATTGGGGCTACGGTACCTTTGTTAATTTACATTCGGTCATTGACGGTGCCATCGTTACAAGTCAATTGCAGAAAACAGTTATCAATTTTGTTTTACAAATAGGCGTGCTAAGCGAAAAAAGGTTTGTACATATTACTTGCTGTGATGTATGGTTTTATTTTCTCATTATTTAAATCAAAGTAGCGTTGGAAGTCCCTACAAAAGCTTAGCGAATAGGCCTAGGACTAGATTGCTGTTTATGTCAATAGTTTTAATATCTCACTTATTCCCAAGGTGATGGCATTGAATCCATTATCACGGTCAATTGCAAATTACAGTCTGTCTTTCAAACAATTTTCTGGTAACCATAATCCTAGAATTTACATACACTGTGATTTGCAAGTGGCCCTGATTGTACGCGTTGTTCTCTAAGGCAGCTCTCTTGATTATGTATCATGTACCACTGACATACTTGCAATCAACAATAGGTCTGTTCAATTTGGCTACAACAATAATGAAACAGGTTTTGTTTTTGGCAAACTCAACTATATAAAGTGTGACACAGAGAAGATGGAGTAGAGTCGAGTAGTTATTTACCAATCCAGATGTACATGATGGTTTGTCAAGTTTTGATAGTTTGTAATGTATATTATAATATAGCAAAAAAACATTCACTGTGACCCAAAGTATGCCGGTACACAGTGGTTGCATTGCAATTGTTGGGCCGTGTAATTAGTAGCTTCATAATGAATAATGATTTCAAAAGACAAAACATAAAATCATTGAAATCAAATATAGAGAGATTAAACAAAGAAAACAGTATTTTTGAATAATTGCGATTGTCACTACGAATTAGTTAACAATGTCAATTTACAAAATACGTATATGCACACGTACGTATTGGCGCTGGTTGGTCCTTCGGGCTTTTCCCACTTTTCAATGCAAAAGGATCAGGATTCAAATCCTCATTTCAGCTAATCTTTCCATTATCCAAGGCCTGTTTATAATAATATTTTCGTGCACAAGTACTGTACGTAAAAGATGACTTTGGAGCCAACAATTAAGTACACAAAAAATCATACAAACTCCTAATAATGACCACACTGAAAATCAGTAAATGGGTACGCTCTATGTAGGCTCTACACATTTATTTGTATTTATTTACTGACCTTGACTAGCATTTTTGTAATATAAGTTTGCACACTTGCATCTGTCGAAGGTTATTGCCAGTTTTGTTTTGCCAAGAACAAACCTATTTCACGATGAAGATTTTAATTAGAAAAGAGTACACATTCTTTCAAAGCAGTGTTTGGCAGTTTTTGTTACTGAATAAGATATACGTTAAATAAACTCTTAAATATATTTGGAAGTTCCAATTTTGAGTTCAGCACAGAACATAATCTTTTTAGAATTTGCTGTGATAACTAGAAACATTATTTACTGCTAGACCTAAGACTGACTGACCATGATGGCATAGTTGGCCAAATGTGGGCATTTCAGAAGAAGATAAGACTTGACTTGAATTATTACAAAAGTAGCCAATGATGACTTTTTAAATTGAAATAAAGACTAGGTGATAAGAGTTGAGCTATTACTCCTGCTTTTTGCAAAAGTCTAAACTTATCACCTAAATCCAACTTCCTAAATTATTTTTTACAATGCCAAAGTCAGTTTCAGTCAAGTTTATAAAACTTGGAAGTTGATTTGACTATACTTAGGCTTCACCCTAAATAACTTTTATTAAGTCACTTGAAGCTAGTATAGGTTTCCATTGCCAACGTAGATTCAGAAATAAATAGAGGTGTCTTTGAAAACGACAAATCGATAAAATGGTGAAATTTTGACATCAATTAATGTTGCCCTAATATTATACATTGCTTACAGACAACACTGCTTTAAAGAATGTACTGTACTGTATTCCCATGCAACAAATCAATAAATTCAATTAATATGTTAGCCATATTGTTTTAGCCATCAACCAAATTATGGAGAACCTTGTTTGCTTTATAACTTACGTTTTAGAAATGAACAGACCTATTGTTGTGGCCGACAGTTGTGAGAACTTATACATTGCGACACAGAAGAACCAGGCTTCTTAGGGTGGTAGACCCCTGCAGTTACAGTTTTTAGTGATATCTCGAGAACGGTGGAAAATATCTAAAAACTGATTGCAACAGTAATGTGGTTTTGTAAGAATTATATAATGCAAGAAAAAATATTCAAATATAACATCAGTAGGGTTTGTATTTTGATTATGCATTTAATTAATTAAATGTCTAACTAAAAACTTACTTACCGTAACATTACAATCTTTTTTCATGCAGGCTATAGTTCTCTCAAAACCACATAACATAATGTTGGCAGGGGTCTGTCGCTTTAAACACGAGCAATAATTGAGCTCATTGGCAACCCTTAAACTCTTCTGTGCTTGCTTGACCCTGAGGGGGGGGGGGGGGGGGGGGGGGGAACGCCAGTCTGCAATAGCTGGTAGAAATCTCTTTGGCTTCGGTTCTTTAAATTTAGCTTCTGAACCTTTGAGAAAACCATTGTGAATTTATTTTTATTTTAAATATTGGAAGTTTTGTTAGCTGTTGTCTTAGTAACTTGTTAACATCACTTTAATAAAATGCATGTGGGGTGAAGCAAATTGATATTACAAATTTAATAATTTAATTTTAATGCAATCCTAGTTTAATTAGTAAATTAATTCATATGTCTGAATGAAATAGACATGAAATAAATAAAAGCAGTTTCCAAAGAATTGAGGAAGTGTACGGTTTATTTTACAAGCACAGAAGTACTTATGGGTTTTCAATACTTAATAAAACTAGGAGCAATGATGGCCACTTAACCCCTGGAGATGACCTAGTGTATTTGTTCTCACGGTTGCATCGTCCTGCATAGTGGTGTTGGCTGGTGTTGGCTATTCTCACTCTCTTGCTGCTTTTGGTACACTTCAACCGAGTGTTGAGTCCTCTTGCACAGACGGGACTGATGGTGGAATTTGTGTGAACACTACCCATTGAAGTTGCTAGTTCTTGAACATACGGTCTAGTTCAAACCTGTTTGGACCAGTCTGTGTTCGAGAACTAGCAACTGACATGGTTGGTGGGCACGTATCAAATTTTGCCATCAATTCCGTCTCTACTCTGGGGAGAACACTCTGTTTAAGTGAAAAGCTATTTCTTGGGGGTTGGTAGCTCTGAAGTGTAAAAAAGACTTAGGTAGTATGAAAAGCGCTTTTTTGACCCATTTTTTGTGTTTTTTATCCATTTTTTGCTTGTTTTTCATGTAATTTGTATAATATTTATTGTATTTTATTTAATATTGTTAATAAAGTATTATATTTTTCCAATGCAATTGTTATTATTTAGTATTATTATTATTATTATTTTGTTATTATTATTAAAATAATAATTATAATTTTATATTTAGGCCTTGAAAAAAACAGCTAAGTCCATAAAGTAGGTCAACCCAATAAGTTGGCCTTGAAAAAAATGGCTATGTCCATAAACTAGGTCAACTGCTAACCTTGCAAGGTTAGCAGCTGACCTAGTTAGTGACCTTGAAAAATTGACTTATTCCGACATTTGGAAGGTTGGGCACAAATCCCATTGCTATGTATGTAGTCTACACATGTCATTTAAATGTTTCCCTTCAATGGACCAGTTAAAACGAAAAGTGTTCGAGCTCAACACCCACAAAGGTGTTGAGCTCAACACTTTTCATTTAAACAAGTCCATTGAAAGGAACCATTTAAATGACAAGTGCAGACTGCATAGCAATAGGATGATGCCCAACCTTCCAAATATTGGAGGCCAACATATCTGCAACAATGAGAGCAAAAAGGTGTTATAGTACATGTTAAAGCTATGGGAATAAGAAGGTGTTATCTACAAATGAATTATCACAACGGCATCGGTTAGACAATATTTATTGCACAGTGCTGTACAATTATTATACAATGTATGAGTTACAACAGTATTTTGAACAGTACAGTACAAGAAGTGGCTGTGGGAAGAAAAGAGACTATGTCCATGGCCTTGAAATTACAAATTGACAAGAATTATAGTACATGGTCAGCTCACAAAATTTAACTCAAAACTAAACTGTTCATAGTTTTGGCCAGTGCTAAAAAGTAATGCATAGTAAATAATCCTGTCAAATAAGATCTTATATTGACTTTTAGAGGAAATAATTGCAATGTCGCTGAATTTTTGCAGAGACCTTCCTTGTATAATACTTATCAGCATACTAAAACTCCCCTGCAATCGGACTGGAGCTTCGGCCGCCATATTGGAAAATGGCGGCCAAAAAGTATTGCTTATCGAATATCTCCAAATTGGTTGGAGATAGACAAAATGTTGCGATTGAAAAAATATTCCCCATTCAATTCCCTACAAAAATGGTGTCTTTTATAGTTTTGGTAGGGGTAAAGGTTACGTCACAAAATCGTGGTTTATATGTTGCTTATTGGAGTACCAGCTGATTTCCTAATTTTCATGCCCATCATCAAACAATGCCCGTTAAATCCGTAACAAATCGATTTAAATAAGAAAGGACTTTTGTACGGTGTTCATGAAAGCTTCCATTAGTATTTTTTTTAAATCAGGTCTGCGAAATCGGATTTTGCATTTACCCGGGATTTGGGTTTTTCCATTGTTGGCATTTCCTCAAAAATGCCATATTTGAGTGTCCATTATTAAGCACTAAATAGCATTGGAGGAAAAATTCTTTCTACGCACACTGAAGTGACTTAAATAACGATGAGATAACAACCAAGGTTTAAATCCAATAGGCCTATGGCTGATAATTCTTATTATCCACAAAATCGAAGTGAATTATGTAACAAAAAGAGTGTAAAAACAGCACCAAAACAGTATTCATATTGTGAATATTTGGAATTAGCAGCCATATTGGATTTAAACTTTGGTTGTTATCGGATCATTATTTAAGTCATTGCAATGTGCATAGAAAGAATTTTTCCTCTAATGCTATTTAGTGCTTAATAATGGACAGTCAAATATGGCATTTTTGAGGAAATGCCTACAATGGAAAAACACAAATTCCGGATAAATGCAAAATCCGATTTCGCAGACCTGATTTTTTAAAATACAAATGGAAGCTTTCATGAACACCGTACAAAAGTCCTTTCTTATTTAAATCGATTTGTTACGGATTTAGCGGGCATTGTTTGATGCTGGGCATGAAAATTAGGAAATCAGCTGGTACTCCAATAAGCAACATATAAACCACGATTTTGTGACGTAACCTTTACCCCTACCAAAACTATAAAAGACACCAATTTTTGTAGGGAATTGAATGGGGAATATTTTTGCAATTGCAACATTTTGTCTATCTCCAACCAATTTGGAGATATTCGATAAGCAAAACTTTTTGGCCGCCATTTTCCAATATGGCGGCCGAAGCTCTAGTCCGATTGTAGCGGAGTTTTAGTATGTTGATTAAAACAAGGAAGGTTTCTGCAAAAATTCAGCGACATCGCAATTTTTTCCTCCAAAAATTTTTATTTGACAGGATTAAAAGAGAAAGTTACACACTTACAAGTCACATGAATATATATATATATATATATATAGAAAGCTTTGAGGTCCTGCACTATCCTATTGGATAACAGTTTGATTACAAGAAACATCTAAAATTAACACAAAGTTCCACTCAACCGGGGATTGAACCTGGGTCTTCCCGCTTGGTGGTCTAATGCGTAAAACGTCCGCCAGGCAAGCAGGAGACCCAGGTTCAATCCCCAGTCGAGTTGCTTTAGTAATATTTTCCATACATCAACTCTTCCACAACTAATTCCTCTACGAACTAAATCATGAAATAAGTAGGTTTACCGTTCGATCATAGTATGTAATCAAGTATATAAAATTGGCTGGGACTGGTGATCGAACCCAGATCCTCTGCGTTTACACACCGTTGCTCTACGATCCTAATAATCAATGTTTGTACGCTTGATCACTAATACATTGTAATTGATGTTAATTGAAAAAAATTACAAATCCTTAATCGTGAATTTGTCTTTCACTAGGACAAAACTTTACTATTATTGAACATAAAATAAATGTTTGTAGATTTTACAAAAGGGAGATGATTATCATAAAACAAATAATTTGCGGCAACCCTAGAAATAATCTAAGTTGAAGTAAAGGCAAAGAGCTGCGATGGAAACACAAAACATACCAACACTAACATTGAAGGTTTCCTGTTTCAACCTGGCATCATACCTTACATTTATTATTATTTAAATATATAATATACAATTCTGTTTCACTTTGCAACGGCTCAAATATACACTAAGTTTAGCTCTTTAATGTTATGTTGTCTGCAGAGCGGTGTGCAGTAAGAGTGTTTGGTCCTAAGAATATCACTAGGGGTCATGGGTTTGAATCAAGCATTGAATACATAGCTTTGTGTCATTGTCCTTAAATCATCATTCAATCGCAACAATAATAATATAGACGTAAGTAACAAAATCCATCAATCTTTAAATGTATCCTTATTGGTAATTAGCTCTATAATTAACATATTAACCTGCACTATGTAATTGCATAGGACTTGAGCTCAAGTGACAATTTTTAAATGCAAAATTTGCAAGTACAGCGCTGGAGCAGTTGTGATTATTTGTTTTTCAACAGTTTTGAGCAGAGAAAATGGCTATAACACTCCAATGTAAAACATGTGTAAAACTCCAATGTTTATTGCCGTTGCAAAGGAAAGTTAAGAACAAAATTTTATTCCAATAATCAAGTTTGTAGACTACCGTACTTTGTATTATAGGCATTCAAACTATAGTAATTGTCCGTCGGAAAATGGATAATATACAGCGTAACTAGAGAGAAGGGTTGTGGTAATGAAAATGGTAAGTAAAATAATAATTAGCATACAAAATTTTAAATTTATCTCGTGTTAAGAAAAAAATATAAATTTTGACTTTTGACACTCGGTTAATTTTTATGTGATCTATTTCACTTTCGACTGGTACAATTTTGTTTGCAATATAGTCGAATCAAATGAAGGAATTATTTTACTTTCATAAGAAAGTTGAATTTTGAGTCTGATTCCTAGGTCCTAGTTAACTAGAGTTTTAGGCAATTTCAAACAATTTTGTACGTGAGAAAAATGGTTTTGGAAGAAAGAAGCTGGGGAAGGCCAGAGAAGAGATACAGAGACCTGAAGACAAGATTTGATTTGATTTGATCAGGTCTTTATTTTAAGGCGGGATTTAAGGAAGATGAGAGAGCTGGAAAGATTGGAAGAGATACGATCGTGGGAGGATAGAAAGAAGTAGGTAGTAGTAGCTAGGCCAGCTGCCCTGAAAGAAGTCGGAAACTGTGATGGGTGAAGATTGATAAATAAATAAAATAAATAAATAAATTTGTGATTAGAGTCTACCCACTCAGACATAACTGATTTTCAGTGGGGGACAGTAAACCAAAGCGACCAAAACCCTGTAGGCCCCGACGCAATCGACGAGTGAGCGATGATAACCTACCAAAGATCAATATCTTTTCAAAAGGAAATATAGCAATCAGTGGTATGGACAGTGCGAACACCCGCGAATCAACGCCAGAATCAACAAGGCCGATTCAGAACAACTTTAAATTTATTATGTGCCTCGTTGCTAGGACGGCTCCAAAGTCACCGTTTCCAAATTCCTAATACAAGAACTGATGGACCTAAGTCCAAATCAGAAGTTAAAAAACTTCTGACTTTGGTGGGAATCGAACCCTGGACCTTGTTAATGTCATTACAGTGTCACTTTTACTACAGACGGAGCAAACAAGATTTTATGTGTCATAAAACGAACATCAACTTATTTCCCAAATAAGTAGTCGTTAAATAAATAAATAACTCATTAGGCGATTATTGAACAAAATATCAATCGTGCGCTTTCGTATTAAGTACTGAAGGGATGTGGGCGTGGGCTCAACATGCAGGAAAGATACAAAGGTGAAATGTCTGAGGAAGTGTTAGGAGGGAACAATATCTATTCAACATTATTTAAGAGCATTTCCAGAAACTTTGCAAGGTTGTCAAGCAAGGATAAGAACACTCTTCAATTATTTTGAAACCAATAAAAAAATTAGAAATTCCATCTCAGCCGAGTATCCAACCCGGTTATCCCAATTACTGGTCGGATGCTTCATCAAAAATGATTTTGAATTTGTCGGAAAAGAATCAAAATGTAGTACCCTTTACTTAATTCAAAATTATCAAAATTATTTTTATGAGCACATTCTGTGTGTTGCTTAGATTTCTGTTATTTGACAAGATGGTTGAAATGATGCAATAAACTTTCTTTAAGAGGGAGGGGGGGTTGCATGGACATTGTGGGAGATAGAGACCTGAAGATGATAGGGTGGGGTGGGGGTATCGATTATTGAATAGGTGAGAGGATCGATTGATTTTTGTTCGTTGCATAATGTCCCTATTATTGCAATATTGTTATATGAGGTGATGAGTGGCGATAGATGAAGGTGAAGAACAATAAGAACTCGTGCCTTATGCGGGATTCGAACCCGCGTCCTCCTAGTGCCGCATGCTTCGGAAGTGCACCCCAATAAATAGTATTAACCACCGCGGACGGCAGAGGTTGGAGGTGGTGGTGGCAGTGAGGGGTAGGGTGCTGGTTGCAGCACGGGCTTTGCACATTGCTTAACAACTCTAGCTTCGTTTGTTTTTCCTGTTTCAATTACACCAGGTACAAGTTTTTCACGAAATCCCGTTTTTCTGTCCTGGTGTAAATGTACCTGTCACAACCCAGAAACGTTTTTTTGTCCTGTTGTACGTTACCACTACTGCGACTGGAGTAAGAATTTTACACCTGCTTCTTTAGCAGAGTGGGTGTAAAACGACAAAATATTGCGCCATTTTTTAAGTTTGTAGTGGTTTGGTTGGTGTAGTAAGAAGCTAAGAAAAAAGCTAGAAGTTAAAATGGGAAAAGCCGAGCCGAGCAATATCTTTCCCAATGATTATATGAATCTTCACGGCCTTTCTTAAAAGGGACAATGCCAATTAATCAACCGTTAAGCAAAAACCTTAGCCCAGGGCCGACATAACCTAAAACTAGGATAGGTCTGCTTGAAAGACGTTTAGCAATATTATGCACAACAATGTACTAGAAACCTATTATCTGGGCCAAAATATTGAAAAATATAGTTAGGCCCAAAGCCTATTAGCCTATCATCGTGTGGTATATAGGCTCTAGGCCTTCGTTGCCTCGTCAAATGTCAAAACTGGGTGCAAGTATGTTTGTTTGTCCTACTGAGGGTAACGTGTAATTATTACTCCCATTTCCGTTTTTATGATGTATATCCGGATGATTCCAGGAGTACATATGTGTACCTGGTACAGGACAAACAAACAAACCTATTAGGAGTGAGAAGACAGGGACGGAAATGAGCTTGATAGGGAGCAAAGCTTTCTGGAATGCATAACTTTCCTGTCGGTACTCGATAAAAACCGAATACAACCTTCGACTGACGTGTTTCATGTTCATCACGTTTGATACCCACCAACAAAGGTGATAAAGGGAGATTTTGGTGACCGCGGGGGTTAAGGAGGGCGGGACTGTCCTAATTTGACTGTCCCAATTTTTAAAAAATAATTTTTAATCTGGCTCTACCATCTAAAGAGATCCAGACTAGATGAGTTTATATTTTGCATATCCTTCTGTAACTAACTGTTGATT
Source organism: Sweltsa coloradensis (assembly GCA_024449915.1). Taxonomy (NCBI): domain Eukaryota; kingdom Metazoa; phylum Arthropoda; class Insecta; order Plecoptera; family Chloroperlidae; genus Sweltsa; species Sweltsa coloradensis. The sequence continues at coordinate 586,952 of JAMZAV010001497.1, read as the reverse complement.
AAAATCATTTTGTAGAGTAGCTTTGGCTGTATGGAAGGGTCAAGGGATACTGAGAGTGTTGAAATAATAATGATAAGTAGAGTTGGAATATGGAAACCAATCTAGAATATACAAAATCCACCTCAGCCCGGTATCGAACCCAGTTCTCCCAATTGCCGATCAGACGCTTTATCAAAAGAGTTTGGATTAGTCAAAAGAGAATTAATATTTACCATTTAAGGCCTACTAAATTCAAAATTATGTGAAGTATGTAGTTTTTAAGAACATTCAACTGACATTTAGAAAAACTGACAATGAGTGGCGATAGATGAAGGTGAATGACATAAGAACCCATGCCTTGTGTGGGATTCGAACCCACATCACCCTTTAACTAACTGTTCACATTAGTTTTGTTGAGTACTCTTGGCTGGGAGGGGAGAGTCAAGTGATAAGAGAGGCTGGAGGAAGTCTTGAGGAAGTGGAGACGATTTAAGTTGACGTCGTCGGGGAATGGAGGAACAGAATGGTTTGGGGATACAATAAGAGATATTGATTGGGTGGAGTGGGATGATTAAGTAGGCTATATGATCTGGGAATGCAGTTCTAGTTGGTTAGAATGTTTACAGAATGGTATGTGGAGGAGGTCTGGGGGAAATGAGTGTTTAAGTGCAGATAACTAGACTTTAGCATTTTGATTTTGAAAATTTGTACATCAACTTTGTAAGTAAACAATTTTACAACCTTTTTAAAAAATCCATAAAAAACTTATTTATAAGGTTTCATTACATTACACCTACATACAATAGAATGGTCAAATTGGCGGAGATTTCGTCAGTTTGTGTTCTAATTTTGAACCACGTACTGGGTAAAAAATTGCTGTATAGTAATAAGTTATGCTTATTCAACAAGAAAAACTGTAAAAGCATTTAATTTCTCACTTTCATCCAAAATTGGTCTACTTTTTGTTTGGAAATGGCATTAAAACGCCAGAGACCAACGTATGCAATCAAAAACACTTGCTTCTAAGTAATTTTGGGACTATATCACAGGTAATTTTTTTTTCTTCCTATTTACAGACTTAAAATTGAATTTGCTTTTTATTCGTGTGATCATGCCAACTTAGAAATAGAACTGTTTGAACACGAAATGACAAATCATTTGCCGAATATTATCTGGTTCTATATATTGTTTTGTTTAGGCATTTGAGTTCCGAGCTCAGCATGACCAAGGAATTATTTCAATTTGATGTTCATGTAGAAAGATGCCCAAAACAAATTTAGTTTTCAATTGATGAAAAAAAATGCACAAATTGGAATTTATAACACATTATTGATCAGCGACACCGCCTACCTATTCATTTCCTTGCTAACGTAACGGTACTTGAACTTCCAACGGAAAGTAATGTTGCTGCGGAACCCACAGTGACCACCGAAACAAAGAGGGCTATCGTATAGATCAACAACTTCTGTCTTTTAGGAAGATGTACTGTTGTTGAAATTATCCTAAAACTTGATAGGAACATGGAATGTACACAACGGCATGTAAGGCTGTACTGTTTTGTAGGACTTAAACTATAGTGTTCATCAGTGGGAAAATGGATAATGTACAGACAAGCTAGACAAAGGTTGAGGTATTGTAAGTTGGTGATAAATAATTTAATTTAATTTACATAATCACAAATTTTGAATATGCTTTTGAATTTCTTTTACGGACTCTGCAAGGACTCTTAGATTTTGAGTTTTGACTTTCATGCAGCAATCGTGAGCCATTGATTCGAATTGCGATTAACTGCTGGGTTTTTTCAATTTCTACCCACAAACACACATTCTACAAAATAGTTTTGCTCTTCTATCAGTTTTTATTTTCTGGCCAAAAAAAATCATTAAGGCTTTACCCTTTGAAAAATTTTTCAGTCAGATTTCCCCCCTCCCCCCTGATATTTTTCTAGTTGCAAAATGAAATACGAGTCTGGTTGCCGTGGTTACCTTTTTGCACTGACGTCCAAAGTCAAGCACGAAATTTTTGTGATAATTTTAAGTTGGCAATTACTGAATCTACGAGTGTTATAAAGAGTAATGCATTATACGTTAAGCCCTGGGTGGCTAAAAATAAAAATGTATTGTAGGCTAGAAGAAAATGTATAGCAGAAAGGGTGTCTTTTTTGCAGAATCAAACTCAAATACAATGGGATAGATATAAAGTAGCGAGGAATTCACTGTGCAATACGTTGCGAATTGAGAAGAAAAAGTTCTATACGTCAACGATCGATTATAATAAGCACGATGGTAAGGCAATGTGGAAAGAGTTAAAGGTCCTCATTAATGGTAATAAGAAAAGTAAGATCATAAATGACAGTATTGTATTTGATAACAATGAGGTTGTGCATTCTGATTCAGATTTTGCCACAGAAATTCAATGATTGAACTGAAATTTCTGAAAGTGTTCAATAAAATTTTTTTTTTTAAAAGGTAAAAAAAAAAAAAGAGGGGGAATTTCTTTTTTAAAAATTTTTTTTTTGGGGTTTTTCCGGTTGGGGGGGGGGCTTTAAATGGTCCCATTTTTTTTTGCAATATTGTTATATGGGGTGTGAGGGGGCGATAGATAAAGGTGAAAACAATAAACCTCGTGCTTATGCGGGATTCGAACCCGCGCCCTCCTAGTTCACCCCTTTGGGACGTACCCCCAAAAAAATTGTTTTTACCCCGTAGACGGCAGAATTGGGGAGGTGGTGGCGATGGGTTGGGAGGTGGTTGCAGCAGGGGATTTGCACTTTGCTTGAAAACATACAACATTGGGAGTGAGAAGATAGGAACAGAATGAGCTTGATGGGGGCAAAAGCTTCCCAAAAGCTCACTTTCCTGTCGGTCCTCGTCACGTTTCACGTTAAAAACCGAACACAACCTCCGACTAACATGTTTTTTGCGTTGATCACTGACACCCAACAACAACGGTGATAACGGGAGAATTTGGTGACCGCAAGGGTTAAGGGGGGCAAGACTATCCTGAGTTTAAAAAAAACACCTATTTTTAATCTGGCACCACCGTCAAAAGAGATCAAGATAAGACAAGATTTTATTTGCATATTCTTCTGTAAATAATTAAATCATTTTGCCGAGTAGCTTTGGCTGTACGGAAGGGTGGAGGGAAGGGATACCAAGTGTGTTGAAATAATAGTGATAAGTAGGGCTGGAATATGGGAACCAATCTAAAAATTACAAAATCCATCTCAACCAGGTATCGAACCCGGTTCTCCCAATTGCCGGTCAGACGCTTTATCAAAAGAGATTTTGGATTAGTCAAAAAAGAATAAATATTTACCATTTAAGGCCTACTAAATTTAAAACTATTTACTCTTTAATCATGTTAAGACTTTTGGGCAAAGCTCGAAAAAACCGCTTTGACGCAGAACCAAACCCCACGCAAAATGTTGGAAGCTCTTTTCATTTTTTTTCTTATCAGTTTGTGGTTTGCACCTATTGTAAAAGTAGGTATCAAGGGACATTTTCCAAATACTGCTCACTTTTCTTATTTAAATGACCGAAAATTTACACCCAAACATTTTAATTTGATAATTTCCCAATTTTGTGTAAGAGACAATTATTTGAAAATTTTTAAATGGGCTTTGATACAGAGACGGCTCATCCTTGTTAAAGCCTCCCAAAAAAGCAGATTTTTTTTTGGGGAAAATTAAAGGTCAAAAAAACCTTATTTTTGTATGTAAAATTCTGGTTTGACGATCGAGCGTTTTTTAAATGGAATTTAACTTGTAAAAAAAAATTGACCCAGCTTTTAAAATATGTATTTTTTTAAGAGCAGCCTGACATTCAGAACTGATAATGAGTAGTGATAGATAAGGGGAAAGAATAAGATTAAGAACCCTGCCTGTAGGGGTTCGAACCCACATACCCTTTTAAAAAATTTCACTTAGTTTTGTTGAGTACTCTTGGCTGTAGAGGAGAGTCAAGGGATGCTGGGAGAGTTGAAATAATTGTGATAAGAGAGGTTGGAGGAAGTCTTGAGGAAGTGGAGACGATTTAGTTGACGTCGTCAAAAATGGAGGACAGAATGGTTTGGGGATACAATAAGAATTGATTTGGGGGGATGGGATGATTAAAATAGGCTATTATCTGGGAATGCCTAGTTGGGAAGAATTTTTTAAAAATGGGATTGGGGGAGGTCTGGGGGGAAAAAATGTATAAGTGCGATAAATAGACTCAAGCATTTAATTTTTTAAAATTTGCCATCAAATTTGTAAGTAAACAATTTTCAACCTTTTTAAAAAAACCTAACAAACTTAAGGTTTCTTACTTTCACCTACATACCCAGAATGGTCAAATCGGCGGGATTTCGTCAGTTTGTGTTCTAATTTTGAACCACGTACTGGGTAAAAATTGCTGTATAGTAAGAAGTTATGCTTATTCACAGAAAAACTGTAAAAGCATTTAATTTCTCACTTTCATCCAAATTGGGCTACTATACGTCTGGAAATGGCATTAAAACGCCCGAGACCAACGTATGCAATCAAAAACACTTGCTTCTAAGTAATTCTGGGACTATATCACAGATATTTTTTTTTCTTCCTATTTACAGACTTAAAATTGAATTTGCTTTTTAATTGTGTGATCATGCCAACTTAGAAATAGAACTGTTTGAACACGTAATGACAATCATTAGCCGAATATATAATATGGTTGTATGCTATTTTTTGTTTAGGCATTTGAGTTCCGAGCTAAGCATGCCCAATGAATTATTTCAGTTTGATGTTCATGTAGAAAGATGCCCAAAACAAATTTATTTTTCATTTGTAGGCCTATATAATATATGAAAAAAAAAATTCAAAAATTGGAATTTATAAAAAATTATTGATCAGCGACACCGCCTACCTACTCATTTCCTTGCTAACATAACGGTACTTGACCTTCCAACGGAAAGCAATGTTGCTGCGGAACCCACAGTGACCACCGATACAAAGAGGGCAATCGTATAGATCAACAACTTCTGTCTTTTAGGTAGATGTAGTGTTGTTGAAATTATCCTAAAACTTGTTAGGAATATGGAATGTACGCAACGGCATGTAAGGCTGTACTGTTTTGTAGGACTTAAACTATAGTTTTCATCAGTGGGAAAATGGAAAATGTACAGACAAGCTAGACAAAGGTTGAGGTAATTTAAGTTGGTGATAAATAATTTTATTTTATTTACATAATCACAAATTTTGAATATGCTTTTGAATTTCTTTTACGGACTCTGCAAGGGCTCTTAGATTTTGAGTTCTGACTTTCATGCAGCAATCGTGAGCCATTGATTCGAATTGCGATTAACTGCTGGGTTTTTTTTCAATTTCTCCCCACAAACACACATTCTAAAAAAATAGTTTTGCTCTTCTTCAGTTTTTTTTTTTTCGGGCCCAAAAAAAATTCCCAAAGGTTTTTTACCCTTTGAAAATTTTTTCGGGTATTTTCCCCCCTGATTTTTTTTCTAGTTGAAAAAGGGAAAATACGAGTCCTGGTTACAAAAGCAACAATTTTTTTTTTTAAAGGGGGGGCTTTTTTTTTATGGTCCCCTGCGGGCCAAACAGTTTTTGGGAAAAAAGGGATTTTTTGGGTGGCGATCACATTGTTAAAATAATCCTAAACCTTGCTAGGAATAAGGAATAGGCCTATAGGCCTACGCAACGGCATGTAGGGCTACTGTATTGAAGGCATTCAAACAATAGCCATCATCAGTGGAAAATGGACAATGATTAAAACAGCTAAGCTAGAGAAAGGTTGAGGTAACGAAAGTGGCCATTTGAAAAATTAAATTTAGCCCACAAAATACAAAATTTTGAATTTCTCAAGTATTATCATTGAGTATAGAACAATGGTACTTTTATGTAAGAAGACATATTTTGATTTTTGATACAAACTTGGCATTCCATTTGTGTTATAGACTAGGATACAATTTTGTTTCAATTTTCTCGTTCATCAAACAAATAATTTTAAAATAAGAAAGAAAAATTTTTTTGGTTTTTAACTTTTTAGATTCCCCTAGGGGAACTATTAGGGGGGAAGGAAGAGATGGAAGAAGACCAAAGGAAAAGGGGAGACTTGAAGGGGGACGGTCCGATTGTGGGGATAGAAAAAATTTAAAAAATGTGACGAAAAAACCCAAAGCTGCCCTGCGATAAGCCGGATCCAGCGAGGGATGATTTTGCATCATTAAAAACCAAAAGGTTTAACTGACCAAAACAGAGAAAACAAATCCAAAATTCGAAAATTTTCCCTAAAATCATTTTGGTACGTACTAGAAATTAAACTTTTTAAACACTAACATTTTAAACCCAAAAAAGGGGCCCAATAACCCAAAAACGTAGGAATTTTCAATTAATATTCAATTCAATAATGATAAATTTATATTCAATTCAATAATGTTTTTCGTACGTAGGAACTTTGTTTTATTTATTGTCGTTTTGTTAACGGTTTTTTATACCCAAACTAGGAAAAGCCCATAAAATAAAAATAAGTTACTGTTTTTTCTAAAGATGTTTTTCCAATCATGTGCTTTTCCCCTTTAGTTTTAAAGAGAGGTGGGGGGGGAAAACTACGGGAAAGATGCAGAGGTAAAATGTGTAAAATTTCCGAGGAAAAAGGTATGAGTAACAATATGTATTGACAGGGTTTTGGGGAGCATTTCCAAACCCAGGTAGCCGTTACATGTTTGTAAAACCTGAAAGGTTGTAAAGAAAGGGGATAAACCCTTCTTAAAATATGGAACATGGTTTTGGGAAATGGGGAAAAAAATTTGAAAAATTAAAAAATAAATTCTCAGCCGGGTATCGAACCCGGGTCCCCCCGTTTCCCCGTGGGATGCTTTATAAAAAAGTTTTTTGCGGTTAAGCTAGAAAAGAATAACAATTTACCATATTTCAACATTCAAAATAAAATGCATTTTGTTACTTACGACCTCTTTTTTTTTATCATGTTGTATGTTGTATCATATTAATTAGATTTCTGTAGCTTGACAACATGTTTTAAAATATGTACTAGTATTACGTTAAGAGAGGGGGGGGGGAGTGCATGGATGCCGTGGGAAGTTAAACCCCAAAAAAGGGTATAAAAAATTGGGGTTAGGGGTTTTGAATTTTGTTGCTCAACTCTTTTATTTCAGTATTGCAAATTGGGAATGATGAGTGGCAAAAAATTTGATAGTGAAGTAAAATTTTTTAAAAAACCTATCCTATGAAACCACACTTTAAACCCTGAACCCTCTCGTTAGCACCCGGGATCATATAAAGGATAGTCAAGGGGTGGGGGTGGGGTGCGGGTTACAGAAACAGGTTTTTTTAAAGTTTCTCAATACTTGAAAAGGGAAAAGGGGGGGGAAAGGGGGAAAGAAAGGAGTGAGCATGAAAAAAAAGAAAAGTTTTCCCTATATCCATAAATTTTTCTTTTCTGTAGCTCACTTTACGGTAAAAAGCAAACATGACCTCAGACTCGCATGCATTGTTTGGATGACATTACCCCACCAATGAATATGGAATGTTTTTGAGGTGACCCTAAATGACAAGACGTAAGCCTACAGGGCTATATCCACGCTCAAAAACACAAAAATTTTAAACCAGGAACCACCAATCAAAAGCGAGCATTGTTTGAGGCTTGATTGATCATTTGTTTTGATAATATGTTGTATGTGTTTAGCTTTTTTATGTCCTTTTTCAGGCTGTAGGGGAGGGAAAAAGGGGTTTGGGAATTTGGGGGGGGGGGGTGAGGAATAATTTTTTGGTTTGGGTATTAGTAAGTCGGTTTTTTTAATTTTAATAGGGATAGACTTAAAAAAAATCCAAATTTTTCTTGGGTTTTGGGGCGGATTAGGAGACCCGGGGGGGGTGGGTTTTCCCAAACGTTTAAATTTGGAGTTTTGGGAATGGGGCCCGGGCGGGGAAATTTGGGTTGGAGATACGCAAGAGACAAACTGGTGTGGGCGATACTTTGGGGGAGATGTTCAGACTGCACGGCAGAAAGATCTTGGTTTGGGGTTCTGTCTGGCCAGGCTGGGGTTTTAAGTACAGATACGAGCGAGTAGTATTTTGATTTTGAATATTTTTACAACTTTTTATCTTTAAAATTTGCAGCCAAATGCAATATATATTTATTTATGTCAACTTCAATACCTTGTTTATGACTTGATCATGTGATCTTCACACATAAGTTTGATGGTTAAATTAAAACCAACAATTGAAATTAGGATACCAAAGTGAAATTACTATGTTAAACTAATAAAAAAATGAACATAAATTTTTTTTTCGTTTTTAAAAAATAAACACTTTTGGGCGGTTTCAATAATTGTTTTTACAGTTTTTGTAAATTGGGACAAAAAGTTTTCAACACGTATCTTAGTAAGTTTTTAAAAGGAAATTTGGGCAAGACAATTAAAAATATGTGGGAGGAAACATGGGGGCTGCATGTGGAAAAAGGGGGGGTTTTACCGGGGTATAGAGAACGGGGAACGTAGGGCACAAAAAAGGGGCAAGGGGGGAAATTACGTGGGGGGGAAGGGGGGCACGAGGGTAAAAGAAGCTTAAATGTCATGTTGGGGGGGGGGGTTTGGATTTGGGGGGGGGGGGGATTTTCTTTTATCTCAGTTATATTGCAAAATTTTAGCAAACGTTTAGTGTTGGGGAGATGAAGTGAAGAGCAATAATACAAAAAACACGACTTATGCGGGATTCGAACCCACATCCTTATAGTGACATAGCCTTCAGACCAACACATTAATTGTATGTGACACCGCGGACGGCCGAGATAGGTTGGAATCATTGGAGGGAGAAGGAGGGTGGACAGGTTGTGTAGTAATGTATAGATCAGCAAGTTGGGAGGGGCATCCGGAGTGACTTTAGATAGTTGGTTTCAGTTAGAATGCCACGGCCCCAGAAAATCACAGCCCCCTGTCCCCCCTCCCCACTGTGGCCAAACCCTTTGGGGAAAAAAATGACACATGACAGCTCTTTAGGACCAACGCTATTCAACATTAAAAAATGTTCAGAGTTATTTTACGTCAAGATTTTGATTACTTTAGATTTTAAATCGTACAAACTACAAAGTGAGACTCGCCAAAGGGAAAAAGTTGGGTCAAATTAAAAAACCCAGCAAAGAGGGTTTGGGACAATAGTGGGGGTAAATTTGAAAATGAACAATACCAACAAGAGAACGAAATTTGAGTTTTGAAACCAATTTTTTTTACTATTTCCTTTACTTTTAAAACGTGCCTTGTTTTGTGACTTTAGAATATTTATCACAAAGAGCCAATAAGATAAGACTAATTTTTTATTTTTATTTTGTTGAAATGCCAAATTTGACATGCATTCTCATCTCTTTCCGCTTCCATTGGCATTCTAAACTGACTCTGCGTATAGGAGGAAGGAAGGAAGGAAGTTCCAGCAAGTGTATCTGGCACCAAAAAGCACACTAGCGCGGCCCTGTTGGCGGAACGTAGAACCCTAGCTGTAGTGATCACTCAGGTAGACACAGCGGCAAATAACGTGGAAGAACGTGTAGATGTAACTAAAAAGTTGAGTTTTCGGCGTGATACGTTTTGTTTACGGATGTTGAACGTTGGAAATAAAATAAAGAAATATTTGTGCTATGGTTATCACAAGAAAAGAAATTTTAAATGAAAGAATGGGGCCTGTAAGTGCACCATGTAGTGGACACCTGACGCAAGGGTTATGTCTCGAATGGTTAAGCGTTGGCCTACATTTCTCTTTTAAAATACAACTCTTTACACTTAAATAACAACTTTTAAATTATCGTGATCTCAATTTAAATTTCGGTAGGGCCTACCTCTTAATAAAAACATTATTCTTACATTTAAGTCCAGGGATAAAGTCCGAAAACATATAGTCAGAAGACAGTATGGTGTCACCCACTGAGTTTTCCCATTGTGTTTGATAGATTTATTATTTATTAATGTTCATTTTTTAGTAATTATACTTATTGTTTTTTGCCCGTCACCGACACTCAGATTAAATCACGTTTTACAATTTCAGACAGTAATTTTAATTCATGCTTATGCCAATTATAGGCTATCACACCGTTCCCAATTGTTACACATACAGGCCTACATAGCACATAGGCCTACATTCAATTTGTTTTGTATGTGATGGGCTACCTCAAAATTACTACACTGTAGTGCGTTTTTATCAACAACAAAAAAGGTAGGCCTATGTATAGTAATAAATTCGGAAAAATCGTTTTCAATGAACATTTTTCATAATAAATACCAATTTCTGCAGCCAAGTATTTTTAGAAGTTTCGTCATGTTCTGAATAAAGCACACTTTGTCGATGATTACAAATTGACAACATCCGGATTATAGCATAGATGAAGGCCTAATTTATTGAACTTTTCAGAGAATATGATGAAAATAATACAAGTTGTACTATTTATTGTTATTACATTCGCGGGAAAACGTTAAATATTGCACCTTGCACTTCAGCTGTTCAGTGTTATATCAATTTGTTGCAAAATATTTGTTGAAACAACAAACAGACTCGTTTCACTTCAAAAACTTAACATTCTTAATTCAAATTTGGTAATAATTCCTTGGACCAATACCAATTTCGGCGGGCAACTTTACTAAGTAGTAATTAAATAATAATAATAATAATAATAATCTGCCTATGAATTATTTTCTGGATATTCTTACGCTCAAACATAATAATATACCCAACTATTATGATGATATTATTATATAATATTTTTCATTTCATCCCTATCCCATTCAGAAATATAGGAATAGGAAGGTTCAATTTTGGCTATAGTTGGCCTACCTACGCAATTACGCCTACTTGTGGTTGTATAAGGGCATAAAAAATGCAAACCGTAGATGAAAATATACATCTTATTTAATGCTTGAGCGAGAAAGGTAAATGTTCGTGAACATATCGGAAATAATCCCCGAATTGTCATAACCGGCGCGACTAACACACGTTATCGCCATATACTCTCCAGCCCGGAATCACAATTACGCCAGCCATGTTGTGACGTAGCGCGCCGCCAGTGCTGCGATCTACATGTCGATTTGGTGCCGAATAGAGAACGGATCTGGGGAGGTCCAGTGTGTGGAAAGGACTGTTGGGAAGTGGAATGATCTACGTGGGGATATTTTTTATCCTGCTCTTAAGTCTTGAAGTGAGTTTAGGTTGTGGTTGGGAGGGGTTAAGTTTATTTAGCTACCTGAGATGACAGACCTACTTGCAGCCTGAAGGTAACTAGGTGGTCTATTCTCGGTTATAAATGTGAAAGCTAGTGTCCTACACCATACACGAAGAAAATAATTTAAATTACAATTTTTCTCGGTTTGCTAAATTTTGTTGTAAATTCCCACGTACAATTTTACTACAGTACGGCTGTATCGATACTCAATAGTAGTTTCAAGGGTGGACAAAAGGAGTTGACCAAATATTTTAGATGTTTTTTTGGAATAAATACAAATTACAAAAAGAATTCAATGAGAAAATAGAATATAAAGGTTCATGAAGGGGGAGGTTTAGGTAGGGGGGGGGGGGGTAAAAGGCGAGACCCATGCCACGGCCGAGGGATCGCAGCTCTATCGCTCTCGCACTGTGGCCACCCGTAAAAAAAAAAAAAAAAAAAACGTGACGGCTCTAGAACCAATATTTGGCATTAAAACTGTTTTTAAAAATTAAATCAGTAGTCTTATGTAAAGATTTTGATTATCTGGAAGATTTTAAGAGTCATACAAAAAGTGTGAACATAAAATAATGCTTGATGAGTAGGGTTGCCAACCGTCCGGAATTTCTCCGGACAGTCCTGATTTTGATGCCTTTGTCCGGAAAGAGGAATTGCCTCATTCCGGACGGCACTTTGTCCGGAATTTGTGAAAAAGTCAAATGGTATTTGTACTACATTTTATTGAATTTTAGAGTAGGCCTATTGCAGTGAATAAGTGTTTTTTCTCTCTAAAGTTGGTACATCAGTTGGTTTGGTAATTTGGAATAAAGTTAGTTTCTTTCATGTAGCGGCCTTTCCGTAGTCCTACTCCTAGCTAGTCGTGCTCGAGACTGCCCTGTCCCACTACCACCCCTTTGTATTGTATGCGCACTTGGCGAGGCGCAGGCGCTACTTGAACTCCGCCGGCCAAGGCCAATGTAACTCAATCAGCACTGGCGCGCAAGCAGAAACATGAGATTTCAGTTTAAACTAGTAAATGGTACCTACGGACCACGGTAATTATATAAATCATCATTAATTTTAGGAAATAGTTACTATTGTTCAACAAAATATAATAATACCTAATAATATACAAATTGATAACGTTAAACTGGATTTCATTTTTATAACTTTTAACTATATTTCATCTTTCCAAAATGTTTTTACGTAATAAATTAAACAAAATGCTAGAATTAAATTGTAAGCTTTGTTATTATAATTTATAATTAATGTATGAGTTGATCCCAGATTCCAATCCAACGATATATCCAAGTCATTGAACCTTTAAATTACGTATCCGGCTGTTTTGAAGGTTAAAAGGGTCCAAAAATTTTTCGCCTCCGGCGGCTGGGGCTTCGCCCCAGACCCCTTATGTGCCCACTAAATTTGGAGCTTTGTCCGGAATTCTAGTTGACCAAAGCTGGTAACCCTATTGATGAGTCACCCAATTACTGGCAACGAGGTTGGCAGCAATAGTGTGGTTAATTTGAAATGAACAATACCAACAGTAGAAAATTTATTTTAAACCAATTTACTACCCATTACTTACTTACTTTTACGTGCCGGTAAAATACTTGTTAAGTGACAATTTAGAATGTTACTTTTTAATCAGGAAATATCAATAAGATAAGCAGTCTTGGGGACGCTACTTTTAAAAAGTAGCATGCTATCGCTAACGCTACATGCCCCGAAAACTTTTTCACTACTTTTTTCAGCGATGCTACATTTGCGCTACACAAGAAATATAGCGCGCTACTTTTCCGCTACATGTTCGAGATCTCACATTATCCCGTTTTTAAAGCCTTTTGACGTCGTGCCGCGTTATTTTTAACTCCATTTATGTCAACTCGATCGTGATCTATCATCAAAAGCACATAGTTTCGGTTTCCATTGTGATAGAAGGCGTTCTTTTAACGTTTAGGCTAGGCTAGGCCCTAGTCTTTTAAGAATCTAGGCCTAATGATCAACATTCATATTGCATTTATTATTTTCAACAACGTGTTTTTCGCGGAATCACTGCAGAAGAATGCGACAAACAAGGTTTGGAATAGGCCTACTGGTGCCGTACAATAGCGATACAGCCCGGAATGTCCCAAGGGAAGGGGGGATATGACACTAATCACTTCATTTTAATATGCAATTCAGACGATTGGCGTAATTATTGAGCGGCTTATGCTCTAAATCAATAATCCGACTTCTAATTATCGTGGATACATCTTTGTTTACGACCCTGAAATAGCACTCAAGATGCACCACGCAATCTAACAATCACTGCAATATTTTTGGTAAAGTCAGCTCACACGATGTGACAGATCGGCGATCGCTCGCATCCTTCCGACGACGCAAAGAGAGACAGAGGCTCGCTGGGAGCCAGCGAGGGAGATGGTGTGCAAGTGTGACGAGATTACGGGCCGGTCTACAAGGCGAGCACATGGCGTGGCGCGGCGGGCGTTACAAGTTAGTTTGCAGTGCCGACTTTTGACTTTACGTGGTACTGGGACTGCTGGCGCCGGAACTTAAAAAGCAGCACAAATGTCACGCTAACGCTATAAAAATTGTAGCATGCTACCGCTACAATATGCCCCTTAGTAAAGTAGCGCGCTACTGGCTCCGCTACATGTAAAAGTAGCATGCTACATGTAGCGCGCTTCTCCCCAAGACTGAATATAAGACAAATATTTATTTTTCAGTTATTTATGCCAAATTTGGCATGCATTCTCATCTCTTTCCGCATCTGTTGGCATTCTAGCTAATTCCGCTTACAGAGGTGTCTGATCATCCAAGGAAGTTCCAGCGAGTGTGGTGAGAACGGGTCTGGGGAGGTTCGGTGTTGAAGACAGGATATTGGGGAGTGGAATGAGCTGCATGGGGATATTGTTGCTTGTAAGTTCAGGTCATGGTTGGGAAACACAAAAAACGATTCAAATAGTAATTATTCTCTTGTTTGCTGAATTTTGTTGTTATAAGCCCTATGTACCATTTTATTACAGTACAGCTGTATCAGTAGCAGTTTCAAGGTTGGACAGAAATAAGTTAACCTATTGTTGCACATCTTTTTGGAATAAATATAAATAGAAAATATAATTTGACGGAACATGAAGTGGGGGAAGGGGGGGGGGGAATGGGACAAGTGAGACTACAGTATATAGTTGGTTTCAGTTAAGAATACTATGGCCAAGAGACTACAGCACCGTCGACCTCGATCGTTAGCCACCCGTAAAAAATAATAATATGCGACAGCTTGCGAAAACAGATATTCAAGCATTCATTACTGGGTTCAAAACAGTCCATGTAAAGATTTTAGTAATCTGGATTATAGAGGTGGTCGCGTGACGTGAGTCACGCGTGATCACGACTTTTCTCGTGATTGTGCGTGAACGTGAATGCTTTGAACCAACATGGTTTTAGGAAAGGTAGATCAACGCAAAGTGCCCTTCTAGCATTTACAGATTTTATCTATAAAGGGATTGACAAGCGGAATGGTAAGGTTGGAGCTGTTTTTGTTGATCTTAGGAAAGCATTTGATTCAGTACCTTTTTTACCTCTTTTAATAAAACTAAAAACCAGGTATAACATAAGTCCTTATTTGTTATCAATATTAGCGGATTACTTTTTAAAAAGAAAAATGTTTATCAATCTTGCAAAATATAGTTCAAAAGTATTCAATATATTTTGTGGAGTACCACAAGGATCAATATTAGGACCCCTTTTATTTATTCTTTACATAGATGATATATCTACTATAATGGGAGGAATCAATTATATTTTATATGCTGATGACTTGGTCTTTTATTTAGAAGGTGTGGATGTTGAAGAGATCGTAAGACGTCTTCAAGAAGTTTTAAAGAGGATGGATGATTGGTTTAAAACTCAGGAACTTGATATTAATTATAGTAAAACAAATTTTATGATTTTTCATAAGGCTAATGATAGAAGCATGAATGATATTCATTTGACGTTGAATTGTAATGGTAAGCTAATTTCTAGAGTATATGAATTTAAATATCTTGGAGTTTTCTTAGATTGTAATTTAAATTTTAAGAAACATTATGAATATGTATGTAATAAAGTATCATCAGCAATAGGAATTATAAGTAGAATGAAGAGGTTTGTAACAGAGAGAATGTTAAAGTTACTTGTAGATTCTTATATTCACTCTATTATTGATTATTGTTTAGTGGTTTGGGCAGTAAGACCTTCTACCGAATATGTTGTACTTCAGAAGAGAATTGACCATCTGTTTGATTCAATTCCTATAAGCCAAGATTTACAATCTGATTGCTTCACGATTGAGGAAAGAATGAAATATAGCGTACTGGTAAATACATACAAAGTATTGAAAGGTATGTATTCAGGTATTTTACCCAATATTTTTCAATTTGTTGATCGTGATAGAAATTCTATTCTAATGAACTCTTTGAAAAGTTCCTAAATTAAATTCTGAATCATTAAGAAAGTCATTCTTGTACAGAGGAGTATCCTTTTGGAATTCAATTTCTTATGATATTAGAAGCCAGTTTACTGAGCTAGGAATAGTACAATTTAAAAGTAAAATTGAAGCAATGATAATGAATCGAAGAACAAAGAAGAATTGATTTTTACTATTTATTTGTGGGCATTGTCACTGTGTTTATGTAATGTTAATTTATATTCATATGTTCTTATTTATGATTTTGCTGTTCTCTTTGTTTGTTTATTATTGCTTTGATTTTGATGTATTCAATGTATTTTCAATTGATATTTTTCTGCCTAGATTGTCTGGTTGCCGCCCACTGGTGGAACTTGCAACTTGAGTTAGGTGTCCTGTATCATTGCTGTGATCAGTTTTTGACTTGAACAATTTTAAATAATTATATATCTGATATAATTATATATTAAAGTCAAGATCTTTTGTACTAAATTGTTATCAAGATTTGAACACAAGAATGATGGTTGAACACAAGAATGAAGATTCGCGTTCGGTGGTTTCTTCCGCGAAAGATTGGTTACTCCCTGATTTGCTGTTCCTGATTTTTGGCAAACCTCATATTCGTTTGAGTGGGATCGTCTAATAAATCAGTTTTTTCTTTTCGTTTTTCTTTTTTCTTTCTTTCTTTCTTTTTTTTTCTTTCTTTTTTTTTCCTTTCCTTTTTTCTTTTTTCTTTTCTTTTCTTTTCTTTTTCTTTTCTTTTTTCTTTTCTTTTAATTCCCCACCCCCTTTTTTTATATATTCGATTCATTTATAAATTGCATTTAATATCCTTTTTATTTGTTATCAAATTTGTTGAGTATTTAATGCATTGTTGTAATATTACTATTTCAAATATTTACTTAAATGTAGTTCATTGTTGTGTCTGCATCTATGTAATTAGATTTATTTAGTTGTCCTCCTTTGTAAATCAGTTTTTATAACTGAATAGGATAGACGTTAAATAAATAAATAAATAAATAAATAAAATAAAATATCGTGAATTTGCGTGATAATATAACAATCACGCGTGTATTGTGACACGCGTGACCGTGCGTGACCCTAAATGCTCTAGCGCGGAACGAGCCCTTCAAATCGGCGAGGCCAGGCCACCTTCCTCTTAGCTCGCCTTGAGTGTAGCACCCTGCCCTAAAATTCAGCCATGAATACGCGGACGAGAGAGTAATAAACCAACAATCTCTTGAATTTATTATCCGCCAATCACTTGTATTCATCTCTAGTTACTTATTTGTTCACCACTCTCTTGAGAGGAGCAAGTGACGACAGGATGTCGGCCATATTCTGACAATGTGAAGATTGCGAACATGCCCAGGTTGGTGGCGATCGGATTAGAAGGGTGCTCCTCAAAATATACCAACAATTGAGTAATCGTGATTGCGCGCGAGTGCTTGAAAACGTCATTTGTTGTCCGTGAGCGTGCGTAAGCGAGTATAGCTACTTGAAAAATATTACGTGATCGTGCGTGAGTTAAATTAAAATTATGTTATTCGTGCGTGACTGTGCGTGATCAGAAAATGAGTTTACGTGACGTGACTGAAAAATTGATCACAAGACCACCTCTAATCTGGAAGATGTTAAAGCGATGTACAAAAAGCGCGACACTTAACTTACACGAATAAATACCCAAATACTGGGAACGAGGAAATAGTGTGGTAAATTTAAAATTAACAATGCCAAAAAGATAAAAAATAAAATTCTTTTAAGCTAATTCATTATCTGTTTCTTAAAGGGGTATTCGCCCCCTAAACTCAACTAGTTATGAATTTAGAAATTAACAGAAAAATTATTGGGCTCACCATGAGCCAATTTTTTATACTTAGTAATGGAGAGAGAAGATTAGTGGTTCGGACATGTCAAAAGGATGGAAGGAGCGAGATTACCAAGAAGTATGATGGAACTGGAAATTCCAGGTAGGAGACCAAGGGGCAGACCACGACAACAATGGCAGAATAATGTGAGAAAGGATGTAGAACAGCGAGGAGGAGACTGGAATGTGGTGGAAGGAGAGGAGTGGTGGCAGGACAGAAGAAGATGGAGAGGCCTGTCTTCAATGCCAACCCAACGCAGAGTTGGACGTGGCAACAGATAATGATGATATTGATGAGTAATAAAATCTCCCATAAGAACTAACATGGGGGCGATCTTTATGCCTCGTGACCTTGGGAGGATTGCAATCCAAAAAAATACTGTCCATTTTTTACGTAGACCTACTCGACAGACTTTTCTGTAAATCCGCTGTTTTGTTTTGTAATTTGGGCACCTGGTTCAGTCAAAATATGCTGATTACCAAGAACCGGAGAGTGATTTCGGGATGCATATTTATGTGTATTTGAGTGTAGGTATATTTGTGCACAGTTTCAAGACAAAATGTTACAATTGGTTCGATGCTCTAGTAATTATGTGGAGCAAAAAAGCAGGTTAAAGCCGGTTTCAGAAATTTACAAAAACACCCAATTTATTACAATTTTTGAATTTTCATAACCAAAAAAATTATTTAAAAAATAGGTGTAAAACCACAGTTACGAGATATAATTTTTTAAATGGGCATTTAAGTGCCTAGTAGGTATTAGTCGGCAGATTAAGTGGTACAAAATTTTGTTGGGGCTAATAGCCCCTTTTTAGATTGACTACTCTTTTAGTGTCTTTAAAATATTAGTTTTTAATCGTGAAATAAGAGAGCCAAATTATTTATTTTAAAGTTTGTGTTAAGTGTCAAATTTGACATACCGGTACACTCATCCCTTTCCGTTGGCATTCTAAACTGACACCACATTTATAGAGGTGGTGGTGGTTGGGGGTGGGGGGGTGGGGTAGGGGGATCATCCAAGGAAGTTCCAGCGAGTTTAGTGAGAACGTCTGGGGAGGTATAGTGTTCTGGAATAACTGTTGGCGAGTGGAACGACTGCATGGGGATATTGTTGCTTGTACTGTCAAGTCTTCATGGGACTTCGAGTCGTGGTTGTGGGAGGCAAGGTTTACTAGGCTCCCATCGGGACATACGTACCTACTTGCAACCGAAGATAACTACGACGGTACGTGTTCTATTCTTCGTTTTACAGTTAGTGTTAAATCTAGCGTTCTACACCATACACGAAGAAAATAATTTAAATTACGATTATTCTTTGGCTTTGCTACATTTTGAGGTTGTAAACGCCCTTATGTGCGATTTCATAACATCGTGACTGTCGATAGCAGTTTCAAACTTGGGATAAAGAAGTTGACTTAATTGTGTTATTATTTCTCATTTTTTAGGGGTGTGTGATCAATGAGGAACACAATTTGCAAAAAAAATTGAACAATAAAATATAATTTGAACGTACATGAATGGGAATGGGGGGGGGGGGGGGTGACACAGTGTGCAAAAGGAGATACTCGATAGATTGAATGTTCACGTAAAAGAAATATAGGAGAAAGGGGAAAAGTTTGGAAAGATGAATATAGTATAAAAGGCTGAAGGGAGAGGAAGAAGCGGAGGAATGCTAGACTTGGAAAAGGATGTGCCGAGCCAGGCTAGCAAACGCTAATTGACCATAGCACAGTTACTGCTGACCCTACTAATTTGGGAACCGAGCGTTTCATTATTATCGTTATTACAATCTATTAGATTAGATGTATTTAATGAAGACCAATGACACAAATCCATGTCTAGCGAGATTCAAACCTATTTCAACGTTCAGGTATGTAGACCTAAG
Organism: Sweltsa coloradensis; assembly: GCA_024449915.1. Classification (NCBI taxonomy): domain Eukaryota; kingdom Metazoa; phylum Arthropoda; class Insecta; order Plecoptera; family Chloroperlidae; genus Sweltsa; species Sweltsa coloradensis. The sequence continues at coordinate 567,600 of JAMZAV010001497.1, read as the reverse complement.
GGACACATCCTACTTTGGTGTTTCAGCTTCTTAAATACCTATCAAGTAAAATATTATCCAGGGCATTTCAACTTGTGACAGTGAACCCCTTTCATGCAGATTTTTAATATAGGCCCTACTCGACAATTAAATCTGATCACAATGCTCCAACAAAAGTTACCCTCACCATTGACTCTAATTTGCATAAAAGGGGGTTTACTATACAATGAAATGAGAAGTTTTAACTACTGAAATGAACTTGGGCTTTACCCTAGTCTGCTTGGACACTGCTTGGCCGCTGCTTGGATCTTGATGTGGGCCGGTCTAGGAGCGGACTCGGTCTTGCGGTGGGCGGAGAAGACAGCGAGGCGGGGACGCACGTTGGTAGGCGGTGCTTCGTCTAGTGACCGGTGTCGTACGGCAGCTAGAAAGAAGAAAACTTGAAATTAACAACTTTTAAACATCATTTACAATACTTCATTATTAACAAACTCTAATGCTACTGCTACTCTTAAATTGCAATGGAGGCAAAATTACCTTTTTACCTTTTACTTGTTAAAGTGTCATATAAATTTAAAAATAAAAATAAAAAATGTATTTAGAGTCTACCCACTCAGTTATATAACTGATTTTCAGTGGGGGACTTTAAATCAAAGCGACTAAGCCAACCCTGTAGGCCCCGACGCAATCGGCGAGTGAGCGATAATCGTTAGCCTACTTTTAATAGGAAAAATAGCAATCAGTGGTATGGACAGTGCGAACACCCGCAAATCAACGCCAGAACCAACAAGGCCGATTCATCACAACTCTGAATTTATTATGTGCTTCGTTGCTAGGACGGCTCAAAAGTTACCGTTTACAAACTCCCTAAGACAAGAACTGATGGACTTAAGTCCAAATCAGAAGTAAAAAACTTCTGACTTTGGCGGGAATCGAACCCTGGACCTTCTGCATTGGAAGCAGATACGCTAACAACAAGACCAACGAGCCACACAAATATCAAGTGACAGGTCAACTTGGTAGGCCTAGAGTAGCTGTTGAAACTAAAAACAAATATTTATACTTGTAGCTCTTAGCTCAACATGACACCCCATACATAAAATAACATTGCAGAAAAAGAAGACTTGCTAGACTTTAGTTTTGATTGACGTCAGTCATTCATTACTACTAGGTTTAGCTAAGAAGCATTACTGAATAACGTCAGCTCTACCTCTACCCTACAAACTGTAACTTATGTTATTTCACTCATTAATAGAACCCTCAGCGTGTCTTATTATTTCAAAATGTTAACTTAGTTGTTCATATTGTAAATAAATAATAAAAGATGTTTAAAATTATCTTACCTAATCACTTTGATGCTGGCAACTCCTGAAAGTTGGGCCAGTCAGCGTATAAATCTTGAGCCGAGCTGTTTAGATCGCTCCGTTCAGACAAGGCAGGAAGTACGAGCTAGTGGAGCCGCTCACCAGTGGAATAAGAAGACGTGCCACATCTAGAAAATAAAAAAGGTTTGTCTTTGTATTACGTAATGTTTAAATGTCAGGTATTTTGATGAGCAATTATTAAAATTGGATGGTCTGTTACAAATTAGATTACCATCAAAAGTAAGTTAATGTTGAAATAATAAATTTATGCTATCATTTAAAAAGGGTGAAATGTTAAATTACCAATGAGATAGGCTAATATGAACCAATGTTCAATTAAAACTCAATTCACAACTTTTTGTTTTGAAATGGAAGGTTTAGTTGTAAAAGTATAAATTTTACCAGTATTTGTACAAAACAAGAAGATAAAACTAAAAAGCTAACGACTATGAACGTTTTAAATTTAAATGACAAATAGTCGAATAAATTTCACAAAAGGTTATGTAGCCAAGGAACTGCTGTAGCATTCATAGCCGTCACTGCCGCCTAACTTGAGAAGTTCGTAAAACAATAGGCCTACTATTGAAAGTCCAATTTAAAAATTCAAATTACAGTTTACTCCCAAAATTAAATATTTGCGTAAAGTGGTCATATTTATTTAGGCCTATGCCTAAACAAAAAAAAATTAAGTATCAACACATTTAAATGCTCATGTTTAATTTTAAATAATTCAGAAAAGTGACCAATCACAACGCTTGTACAAAAGCGTACTGCAGAATTGGTTATTTTACAGTTAGGTTACTTTTTCATGACCTTAGGAAAAATTATTAAAAATTTGAATAAAAAGGTTAGGGCCGAAAAAAATAAAATAAATAACTCCAAAAATTCAAGTAAATGTTGGTATGAACCATAAAAGTGAACGTCATTAAATTTAAAATTTATTTCCAATAGTATGACTATCACCAGTGTTAAGTTCGCAAAGGAATATAACTCACCAGAGAACTAAGCTGCTGGTAACTTTGAGACTCTGGATAACCTAAGCTGGAACTCTGCAACGAAGATCAAAGAGTTGTTCAAGACGTCGTTCAGTCTTGGGGACGGGCGTAGCAGCGAGTCCTTAGTAAGAAAAAGAAGAAATTAGCACCAAAATAAATGAATTTGGAAATTTGGAGTCTAACCCAATACAATAAAAACAGGCGTCAATACAAGAAAAAATAAAATAAAATTGAGAATAACATGCTGAATTTTAATTATGGGCCTAGCCCTAATAATTGTTTAAATATTAATTAATTTGTGAGTAGTAGGCCTAGGCCTATGTACCGGTTGTAATTTAACTTAAATATTCAGTACAATTTTTTTGATTAGTATTTATTTAAAAATTTATCATGTAGGCCTATAACAATACCTTAAACACAACAAACACCATACGATAGGAAAGCAGACAGCAAAGCTAGCTAGTCATTGAACCATAATTATTTTTTAAATTAAATTGTCCAAGAGTAAGCAAGAGAATATTGCAACTGAGCAAGATAATATAGTTCACTCACCAGAGAACTAGCCGCTGGTAACGCTGAAGTGGACGGACAAGAAGACTCTAGGTGGCCTAAACGGTAGCTCGGTAAGGAAGATCGCAGAGTGTCCTATACGACGTTTGGTCTTTGGGCCGGACGAAGCAGCGAGTTCCCAAGTCTTCATCACCTCCTCTGTAGCGCTGCCAATTGCCGAATAGATTTGGTTCCTTGAAAAGAAAAATCAGAACTATAAGTATAAAATAAATAATTTAATTTGTATTTGGAGTCTACCCACATCAATAGGCCTAAAGAACGAGCCTACAAATAAAAGATCGTAAGGTAATATAAAAAATTCAAATTAATAAATTCTGGTTCATTTCAAGTACCTACCTAATATAGGGGTACCGGTAATTTAATTTACATTTAATATGTTGTGTAGAAATACAAACACTATGTATTGTGTAACCTACGAAGTGGAAGCCACGGAATGTATTCACTCACCGAAGTCTTATCGCTGGCACTCGTACAACGTTGACATGTCAGCATGAAAGTCAATAGATATCTGCGACGCTGATTGAAGAGTTGTTCGAGGCCACGCGGTAAAGACGGATCGTCCTTAACTTTGAGGCGAGTGGCACTAGTCCTGGACGGGGTGCGTAGCTGTCAACAATAAAAATGATAAACATAATCATGCAATAAAATATTAAATGGGGGGGGGGGGGGGGGAGGGATACCAGTTGGTTAATCAAAATGTTAAGATTTTTTAAAAGAAAAACAAACATATCACAATCATGTGTCTTGGTGCCATTGTAGTAATAACTAATGAGTGACATTCTATAAGAACTGTTTGTATTACCGGTACCCTAGACTGCAGTTGGGAATCGAACCCAAAACCTTATGAATTGAATTAACACTTTCTATTGAAGTATAGTGTCAATAATCAACAAGGCTGCCATGAATATCACGTAACAGGATTGTAAATTAATGGATTTAAAAATAATTAATAATATATAAATAAAGAAAGATAATAAAATAAAAGCAGATTCTGAATTATCATTTGAAGACAGTCAAGTAGATGGATCAATGAAGGGTATAAATAATTACATTTTTGTAAGTAAAAGGCCAAGGAAATGTTGCTCACCTAGTATCCTGTCAGGCGTGTTGTGACGTCACTAGCTGTCAGCTGATCAGCCGGGCGGGGGGCGGGGGAGATGTCGCCGAGCCACCCCCCCCCCCCCCAAGCACCGCAACCAGGCTGGCTGTAGGGACCGCATTCCTGGCTGGATAAGATAACACACGACACTGATTAGAAGAAATCGCAACAAAAACATTCATTTTCCTAAGAGACCAATCTCTTTTAGATGTAGGCTACGGTATAGTCCAAGAGAAAATATTAGTCATTTTTAAAACTATGAATCAAGACTATGCACATCGGCCATGCGTAAATGCGTATAACATAGGCTACAAGAACGTTTGAACATCCCAGAATTATTAGGAAAAGATTTTATTGTTGCAAAGCAAATGATACGAACATATTTCAGATAGGCTAGCAAGGGAATAATATCGCATTGCGTCAGGCTATTGTGAACGCTGTTCACAGCCACAGGGCCACGTCACTATTGAAACATGGGTTGCTAAATGAAGGTATTTGAGATTTAAAAAAAAACACGCGTTTATGAACATTTCGGGAAGAAATAATATTAAAAGGAAAACGGCAACTAAATTCAACAGTGCATAGGTAGTGCTAGTGTGAAAGATGATGAAGGCAATTCTAGGGGCCTACTACAAGAACGCCGGGTTCATGACACGTCATTGAAGTTACATTGGGCTGTTCTGTACTGTTATTTTAAATAAATTGCAGTTTTATGCAAACAAAGTAGGTAGAGAAGCAATAATATTACAGTAGAACTGCAGAGAAATGAAAACTTACAGCGTAGCGCTATCTTGGAAGACAATTAAAAGTATGGACTAGAATGCCATGCCACCTCATTGTAGAACAATGGAGCGGTAGGTAGGCTACACAAGCAAGTGAAAATACAATAGGTAAATGATCTTACGCTTTTATGCAAATAAAGTAGTAGATATAAAGCAATAATATTTATATTTCAGTAGAACAGCAGAGAAATGAAAAGTTACAGCCTAGGGCTCCTGCCACCTCATTGTAGAACAATGGAGCGGTAGGTAGGCTACACAAGCAAGTGAAAATACAATTATAATCTTACGCTTTTATGCAAATATAGTAGATGAATTCAATAATATTGAAGGAAAACAGTAAAGAAGTTGATCTTCATGGCGTGGGGCTAATGTGAAAGATATTGAGAACATGCAAGTAGAAATGTGTTACCTTGCTTTGTCTGCGACCTGCTCCATGCCCCTAGTACGACCGTCTGTGGTGGAACAGAGGGCGAGCGAACTACGTATCTGCTGGCTGACGTCAACACTCACCGCACTGTATTGGAGGCTCTGCGCATCTAGGCTACGAGTACAAGACCACGTACGCCAGAGGACCTACCTACCTACGTCACTAATAATAAACACTAATAATTAGATGACTAATTACCTAAGAACATGCTTAATTATTTATCAGGTTCAGGTTCGATTCTCTACATCGGTAACCCTGACAGTATGTTTTTCTCATGAGTTTCCAAAAAAACAATGTGAATTTGAGGACTGGTTGCAAACAGCTCCAAAACGGAGCAGGTAAATTTTAATTTAAATGTGAGGCCTAGTCTACATGCAATATTTTATTTTTACATGGTTCATAAAAACCGCTGATGTGATGTGTGTTATTGTAGGGTAGGGTACAAAATAATATGTAGGCCTACCGGACGCGTAGTAGGCCTACATGCGCGAAGGAACTAATTTTATTTAGAGTGGGGGGGGGGGGGGGGGGGGGGGGGATGGTATTGCCATCTTAAATCAATGGTATTTCTTCCATGTGTATAGCACAAAAACTGTACACTCCCTACTAAACTGTCTACAAGTTTGTTATTGTAGCCATGGGACTGTCCATTAACGATGTTACACTATTTTTAATAAACAAGACCCCTCTCCCTATCGTCACTGTTAGTCACAAAAATTGAGACCCCTCCCCTCAAATAAGTCATAAAAAACTTTAATCTCATACAAATCGCCCTTCCAATCAATAGAAAAGGATTTTCTGGGGGAAATTGAACTGTTTAAAAATTAGTCGTAGTTCTAGGTCAAATATTTGTTCACTTTAAGAGTACCTATATATAAAATGCTAAAAACGTTTTTTACTTAACTAAAAATAAGACAATATGCATTGTATGTATGAATGTCAAGGGAAGAACCCCCCCCCCCCCCCTCCCCCGCCCAACTGCCACACATTGTCACTATAGCTGTGACCCCCGCCCCCAAATTGTATAACACCATATTTTATGTACGTCCTACATGGTGGTTGCCGGCGTGCGACTGGATTGGGGGAAGAGGGCACAATAAAATGTTGGGGGAATTCCTTCATGCCCCCCCCCCTCTTTCCTACGAGGTACAACCGATACAAAGGAAACCTACCCAGGGTGCAATGCATGTTTCTGGCGTCTTTATACCCTCCATGGTACCAGGCCAGGATACATAATTTTCCCGAAGTAGTTGTTTCATACGCTATGTTCGCCCCTCCCAAAAACAAGGGCTATAGTTCCGCCACTGGAGGACTCAATCAGCTGTGCAGTACGTGGAAGTGCTTTGTGTTGTTAGACAAGAATAGAACGAGCACAGATAACAGGTTGGCCTCCGATCTGTTATCTGTTGTCTGCGCCGCCTCAGAGAAGACTCAGATGTACGTAATGTTATTTAGATCCACAGAGATATAAAACAAGAATAATACAACAATAAGTACCTGGAATTTATGGGTCGAGGATATTTAGGGGACAATAGTGATCGAACTTTCGCTAAACCTTTTAATTGGTTTGTGAAAAATAACATTATTTGTAAAGTTTTTAAAAATGTGTGGGAATGCTCGCTCTAGGACTCTCAACGGTTTATTCAGGGTCATACAGTTAGGCCAGTAAACAAACTCAAGGACTGGGGAGTACCATGGATGAAGACGGCAGAGTTGAATTTTCAGAAAACGGAATCGAAATTATATGTTCTATTTTAATTTTTAAAACATCTTGTCTTTATTTCATAAAATCATAATCATTGTCCAAGTAGCTTTTGACATGTCACACACTGATGACGATATCGTACTCTTTTAGAATTGTGCCCCAAATCTGTTTACATTTGGGGGAAAGGTCTATTTGTGTCATAAAACATCCATGTCTAATATTTGTAATTGACAACATCAATAAAATGCATTAATTTGACTTATTCGTCATTTTTCTAGGGGGGTCTTCCACCTATGTTTGCTACCACAATGGACCCCCTTTGGATGTATGTGGATGGAATGTCTAAGGGAAAGGATCTATCCTAGCTTTCCCCTATGACTGAGGAAATACCTAGAATATCAATCATAATTGACATCGTTCAGGATCGAACCTGTAAACTCCTACATAAGTCTCGTACATATGCAAGCCATGCGCTACTTCTATCGTATAAAAACTATACAAAAGAGAGATTTGTAATAATATTATATCAAATTTAATTGCCTTTTGCGGCCAGGAATACAATCAATAAAATGATTTGATCGGGACATTTCGTTGTGTCGAATATATATTTATAATATTATTATTCATTATGTAATGTCCTTTTAGCCCAAACTGTGTAGGCTATCCTAAAAACGCACTATATCTCGCGGTCCTTCGCTGTCTGTCTGTCTGTCTGTCTATCCGCTCATAGGGTGCAGCTATATAATATTATGTACAGTAATGTGATGTAATGACTCACAAACATAGCTTTGTATAGGAGAGACTGCATATACTCATAGGAACATGTTTCATTGCTCGTTTGGGTCATAAGTATTAATTTATTCCTGCTTTGCAGAATGATACATGGTTGATATTCTATTAACGCACGCAAATGATAAATTATGTCCCAAATATGTTTTTCTGTCTAGTTGTAACAAATATAAATATTTCTCAATATCAATATATCATTATCCGAGAAACACTCCCGTAGATGTAATTAATTTTATGGAAATCAATCCAGAAAATTACAAACCATCTCAGCGGGGTATGAATCGAGCCGCAGTGCGATCACGTAAAACTCCAGAGAGATAACGATAAAAAACGATTTCTATCGTTATTCATTTCATTTTTTTCATTTCAATACTCAATTATTCAATTCAAATAACTTCAATTCTCAATACCGGTACTAGTATACCATACTAGTACTAGGCCTATATATATAACTTGATTCTCATTGAAATTCTCATTCTATTTGATTATTTATTTTATATTTAGTAAATTTATAAATTTACCTTGTTCTTCACTACAAACTTTCCCTTATAGATCCGTACTATAGGCCCTACACGTATATTTTAAGTTCAAAACTAATCCCTATTAAACATAAAACAATAATACATAATCATATCATACCATATGCTAGCGTTTTATATTATTATACATCCTAATGAACATCGTATTGTATTATATCATATCGATAACTCATTTCATTTTTTCATTTCATTATTGAATTAATCAATTCAAACAACTTCTATTCTCAATACTTGTATACTATACTAATAATACATATAACTTGATTAACATAAAATACACATTTTATTTGATTATCCATTTTATATTTAGTAAATTTTTAAATTTACCATGTCCACTACAAACTGCCCCTTATAGATTCGTACTACTACACGTATATATTAAATACAATACTAATTCCATTTCATAATCATTATATCATATCAAATGCTAGTGTTTTATATTATTATTCATCCTAAATAACATCGTATTGTATCATATCAAACCAATTACTCATTTCATTTTTTCATTTCAATACTCAATTAATCTATTCAAACAACTTCAATTCTCAATACTAGTATACCATACTAGTAATATACATATAACTTGATTCACATGAAATATGCATTCTATTTTATTATTCATTTTTTACCATGTTTTAGCCTTAGGAACTATTCACTCCCTCTTCACGAAAAGGTATATACTTGTACCTTGTATTAGTCTTAAGTGAATAAAGATCTCCTCTACTCTACTCTACTCTAGCTACAATAGATAACTTTTGAGATCACGTTAGTACATTATATTTGATAGCTAACATTCTCTATAGAAATAGATTTCTACAAGCTTACGTGATCGCACTGCCGGTCTCACCGGCAATTGGGAGACCGGGATTCAATACCCCTCTAGATGGACTTTTGTATTTATTGATTGATTTCCATAAATATAAATGTTAAGAAATTTACGGGCATAAGAGTGTCCCCCCCCCCCCCCACCCGAAATCAGAAGAAGGGTTATAATAATACTAAATATAGCACTTTGTACTATGTGGCATACATATGAAGACCATGCATAAGGCCAATTTTTGTAAACTGACAGTATGTGCAGATCTTCACAATTTTACAAATTATCGGCAAAAGCACTCTTAAAAATTTAGTAAACTGTCACTATTTGCAATGTTTAATAAAAAAATCTGCGGCTACGCAACCCTGACCCGCACCAGCTGGGTCTGGATGACACTCCCCCCGACCCCCCATTGTACCAGGATAATATGTACTTTTCCATAAATTATATTTCTTCAATTCTAAAAAATTCTTGCATAATCATATTCGTCCCCCCACCCGCCCCCCGATAAGTCAAAGAGTCGTATACTCGTAGAATATAGCACTTTGTATATGATGGTAATATAGAAGACCAGATAAGGCCTTTTTGAAACTGACAGTATAGTGACTGAAGACTCTCACAATTTGTCATTATCGGTACAAACATTTAAAAGTTTAGTTATACTGTTGTATTTGCAATGTTTAATAAAAAAATCTGCGGCTACGCAACCCTGACCCGCACCAGCTGGGTCTGGATGACACTCCCCCCGACCCCCCATTGTACCAGGATAATATGTACTTTTCCATAAATTATATTTTCTTGGGCAATTCTAAAAAATTCTTAGCATAATCCCCATCATTCGTCCCCCTCTGATTCAAAATCCCGGCTACGCCCCTGATTGCAAGTTCTATATAGCTTGAGTCGTATACTCGTAGGCAAGGCTTATTTTATAGCATTACTTCTGTATTAGATGAATAAAGGTAGAATAGCTAGAAGACCACGGTATACAAGAGAAGCACTGTGACCCTCAGTTAGAAACACAATAATACACAAACGATCACTAAAACTCAAGTAAACTGAAGACAAATCCATCACACACACTAATTTGTTCATTATTTCGTTGTTACGATGTAACGATGTTGTAAAGTTTTTTTTTTATGTTGGTGCGATGCTCAACTATCTTTGAGGAACAAGAAATTAGCAAGTTAAAGTTGATTTAATTTGATTTGATTTAATTTTGAAATTCCCCAAAACGCCCATTGTCGCAAAATTCGGGATCAATAAACTTACAAACTTTGTGTAAATTCACAGTGACAACATAAAAATTGGAACTGTCATTTTAGTGAAGTATCATGCTCTAGATTATGTAGTAAAAATAATTTTGGGAGCTTTTCAATGGTTTTTATTCATAAGAATTCTTGAATATGTAATATGTGATAATTTGTAAATGATTACCACTGATGTTCTTGATTCTAGTCTCAAACAGCCAGCTGTAACAACATTATTGACTTGTCCAATATTGTTGTTAGACGAGTGAGCGAGTCATGTGTTGAGTACCCGGGAACATTTGCATTTAAGTTGATTGATATATAAGGTAAAAGTGATAGGGTTTTGGGTTTAGTTGGTTTTAGGGCGCGTCATCTGAAAGGCCATAATGCGCCACTGTAGTCTATGATAGGCAGGGGAGGAAATAACCATGCTCGAACCAACCTTAGGTAAGAGGAGGTAATGGAATGTTATCGGGTACTCAACCCATAGCTCACATAGCTCGCTCACTCGTTTAACAACGACGTTGGCGTTTTTCTAGTTATGTATACTTTTTATAATTATTCATGATGAAGTCTTAATATCAGACGAAAAATAAACAAACACTATAGTTTTAATTGTTACCATAAGAATACATTATATAGACGTTTGACATGAATGAGCCACGAGAGTGTTTTTTACCACTTGAATATCACATACATCAGTATCTTTCTGCGTTTAGTCTATTTATTTATTAGTTAGTTTATATATCGGCCTACATTAATTTAAATATGCATTTCACGTTTTGAACCTTGTAACGGCCATAAGTATTAACTGTGCGGGTGGAGGTGTTTTGGCCGATTAATCTGCAATATACCTTATGATTAATGCTTAAGACCGTTACAAATTTCAAAAAGTAAAATGCACATTTAAATTAATGTAGGCCAATATAGTAACTAACTAATAAATAAATCAACTAAACTCAGAAAGAAAATGCTGCATGTGATATTCAAGTGGTAAAAAAGACTCTCATATGGCTCATTCATGTCAAAGTTAATAATATCAATGGTATAGTAAATAATTTCGATGTAGCCTTATTGGCTTTAGCTAGGAATAGGATTTACTTAAAGAAAGAAAGAAAGAAAGAAATATTATAGCCGATCTTTGCAGGCTGATGTAGCCTCTGTAGATACCAAGAAAGTGTATATGGGCTGTACGGCTGTATCCAAGTTGCAAAAATAAGCAAGCGTTTCTGTCACCGTAGCCTGTCTAGAGATTTAAGGGCATATAAAAACCATCGAGTAACGATTGTAATGAAAATACGAAATTCTTTGTTCATGTCCCCCAACGGGACAAGGGAGACACCCGAAACGGGAAATGAAAACATATTTAAGGCCTATGCTCCTCAAATCAAATCCAATTAAGTAAAGCTGTAAAACAAGATTTTTTGTAGAACATATTTTTTGTAAGTCTGTTGTTGTTTTCGTGTAGTGATATGTGTGTAGCATTTATACACGAGGTCAAGGTCGTGTAGAGTGTAAAACATGTAGAAATTAGGCGCAAAATTTGAAGAGAAACAGATTAAAACATGATGAATGAATGTAGACTTTGGAGCCGTCCTAGCAACGAAGCACATAATAAATTCAGAGTTGTTCTGAATCGGCCTTGTTGATTCTGGCGTTGATCCGCGGGTGTTCGCACTGTTTATACCACTTATTGCTATATTTTCTATTAAAAATATCGATCTTTGGTTGGTTATCGCTCACTCGTCGATTGCGTCGGAGCCTACATGGTTGGCTTGGTCGCTTTGGTTTACTGTACCTCACTGAAAATCAGTCATATGAGTGGGTAGACCCTAAATACGGATTTATTTTTTTTATTTTTAACTCTCTACCAGGCAAACGGCATATCCGATCTTGATGAAAATTGGAGGGGACCTTTGAAATCTTTACTTAGACCTGTATTGTTTTTGGGTACAATCGACGAAATATTTCTCATGAATATCGTACTTTTTCGATTTTTAGTGCTATATTTTCGTGATATTTGGCTCGCGACCGGGCAAACAGCTACTCCGATCTTGATGAAACTTTATGGGAACGTTTGAAATCATTAAAATTAAATATGTTTTGATTTTAGAGACATTTGAAGAATCATTTCTCATAGAAATCGTTCTTTTACGATTTTTCCAAATTTTTCCTCGATTTTTTCGTGATGTTTGGGCCAATTATGACCAAACGGGTGGGGCTACCACGTTCATATTTTATATGGACATTAAAGTTATGGTGATGTAGTACCTTTTGAAAGAAAAAGTCGAAAAAAGTAAACCAGAATCCATAGAAATCAAAGTTTTAATATAAGTTTGTTGAGGTAAATAATAATAATTAACAAGTAACTATAGAAACATGACAACAATCACCTACAATGCGTACAAAAAGCAAGTCTTTGGGCCTCCAGATATTTGACATTCTAATTACCATAGCATTAAGTACTTCTTTAAATGATTTTGCAATTGAACTTAAAAGTAAAGAGATCCCACTCATACTAAAAACTTAAAAAAGCTCTTCCATCAACGCGACTAAACAAAGCGTTTGCGAAGCTTCCTAGTTTAAGACAACGTGATCGCTTGTATGTTATACTTGACGTTGGCGCAACCTAATGGAGACGCTACGATACACTTGGCCATATATATTGTTCTTACTTTTTGAGAAAGATCTGTAAGTTGTAATATGAGACTGTGTTTGGGACGTTAGGAGCACAGCCGTAACCATACTTGGTGAAGGACCATTTTAAATGAACGATTTCCGTGAAACGAGTCCCATTTTCCCGGAACTTTTTAAGGAACTTGATCCTTTTAATTGTTGAGGAACTTAAGGGATCAAATTCATCTTTTCAGGAAACTTTTTTAGAAAGTTCTTAAACGTTCCAGTTACAATCAAGTAGTCTATTTTGAACTTAGAACCACTTTTCAGTATTTGATAGCAAATAAATTTTTTCATTACATAATTAATAATTTTATATCATATTATGTATCATCATGATTCATGACCCTATCGTTTGCCGTGGTCTTTGACAGCCATACGCATGCTTGCAAGCTGCACATCAGTGTCTTTGCAGTCGCATTAAACAAACTTAAAAACAAAAGTGGAGTTTTGAAGGAACTTAAAAAAAAACTTTTTGTAGATAACGTTGTATAAAGGAACTAGAACTTTGTAAAAGTTCTTTTTAAATTATTGATAACTGAATCTTTTAAAAGTTTCTTTTCAAAAGGAACTTCCCCAAGTATGGCCGTAACTAGGGGTTAGTAACTCGGGTACAGGAATCTGGAGTAGCCATTATGTGTTGGTGCAAATGAAGAAATCCAATATCAAGGTATAAAATATAATAATATTATAAGTTTGCAATCAAAACAATCATCACCTGTCACCTCAAACAAAACATGTCTAAAACTCGCTAAAATAGGCCTCCTTCGATAATTAAATAATTTTTGTTGGGAAGCCTGCCCAGGGTGTAATTCATGCCCCTCTTTAGGTGTTTAAATTGCGGATAGGGACAATTGTGACGGGACTTCCGAGGACTGTTTGAGAGGACTCAATCCCTTACATTCGTATTAACAACTGAGAAAAACCTAGGAAAAAACCTTCAGTCAGGATTTTTGGTCTGACTGGGTTTGAACCCGGGACCTCCCGAATCAGAGTCGCGTGCTTAACGCTCTAGCCAACAATGTCGGTAGGCCTACTCCAATCACACTCTAAGTATCGGAAATGTTTCCGGGTTTATGCGCCCCAGACCCCCAATCTACAAGGTTGTATACTTTACCCATGCAATTATACTCATACATATAATTGATTGGATTGGATATTTCTTAACGTCTCATATTAATGCACTTTGGCTAATGAGACGATTAGTGGTGATAGATGACGATGAAGTATGAACAGAAGGGAGGAGGGGAAACCCGGTACCGGCACGTAGCCTACTCCTTCGAAAAGTACCAAGGGTACCAATGGCTTAACGTCCCATCCGAAAGGACGATGTTACCCTGACAGTCATATAGGTTTCTCCACTAACCCGGACTGCCGAGCAGACGTCGAGGAGAACGAAGCCGTTACACTAGCTTTCGAACCCTCCATCTGTTCTAGCCAGCGATATACGTGAGTTTTAGGGCAGAGCGGTCACCCACTCTACCCGTGACCACGCCCGAATTTGTTTAACTTGTGTGTTCGAGTGGGAACCGGTTAAACTACCTCGGCTAAACTGCTGGCTATATTAGGCTATATTAGGCTATATTAGGTTTTTAAGCATAAGCCCGCTTTAAGGACATAGTTATTGATTCATAGCAGTTGTCGAAAAAGTTTGCCCCGACTGGGGTTCGAACCCAGAACCTCCGGCTTAACGTGCCATAGCTTTACCAATTAAGCTACCGGGACCCCAGTCGGGGCAAACTTTTTCGACAACTGATATGAATCAATATATATATATATATATATATATATATATAATATATATATATATATATATATATATATATATATATATATATATATAATATATATATATATAATATATAATTATAATTATATCTCTAGGTTATAGCGCTAAAAAGCATTCATGTAGCCGAATAGGGCGAATAACCGTGTAATTTATTGCACGACAGACAGGGAAAGAGGAAGCTGGTTGAAACATCCAGGTGGTATAAGGTTTAGAAGACGACACGAGCTACGCTTGGTTCAAGTCACTGTCTCCTAGATGCTTCTCGGTTGCTCCAACGAGGAGCAACCGAGTAGGATCTAGGAGGCAGTGTGTGATGAAACAACACGAGCTACGCTTGGTTCAAGTGCTCACAGATGAATCCATACTTGGAAGTACAACTTAGGTCGTTCAACAGGTTATTGGAACGAATCAATGACAGACAGGCCTCGCCCCCACCGGAAGGCTCATTGGGACTCCACCTCGCGTACCCAGTGTTGGTTAAGGTCATCCCCTGGAAACAACATGTGATGTCATAAACATTGTCGGCTGACATATTACCAGAGTCGATAAAGAAGTTTCCCCTTTGGGAGGTCCCCTTACTCCAAGTCAAAACGGAATCTAACGCTCTGCGCGCTGAGGGCGGCTCAAATGTGAAACTAATAAAACCACTGCACGCTAAATACGGTCAGTAGATTATCGATATGCAGTGACAATGCAATAAACAAAACAACAGACGAAACGTCAAACTTTAATTTTATTTCAATCATATTAGCCCAGGGCCCTAGCCTTTAAAACGATTTACTTTTGATTTATTATTGTACTAAAACGTGTTGCGCAAGCGTCACTGACATATTTTTCGTGCGAAATTAATTGAGATATGTATTGTTTAAGCCTTACGGACGTAAGTGTAGCCTAGGCCCTAGGCCACAATACAATTTTCAGATGTAAGTACGCCTGAGGCCCTCAAATCGAAATCTTGAACAATACAAATTGTCGGCCTAGGTTAAGCTTAGGTCTTCTCAATCAGAAATATCCTCATTAATAACGAGAGTTTGCTTTATGCCAAAACATTCGCCAACATTCGACCGTATTTAATATTTTGACATTTCACGGCATTCGTTGTCATCGAACGTTAACTTTTAGTAGGAATGTGACGTAGTTTTATTGAAGTAGTTCCATCAATCGTCACACAGAGTCGCGCAGAACGTTAGATTCCCAACGCCAAAAACCGACTTTTTTTAACCCAGGGCGGTATAGGGAGTTGGAGGACCTCCCCAATGGGGAAACTTCTTTATCGACTCTGATATTACTGTACTTGAAGGCATTGTTGAAGAAGAACAAATGACGTTAATGAATATAAAGGATAGTGTGTAGAGTTCTGAGTAGAAGAAAGCGGACGTTTTACAGTATACACTATACTCGTGGAGAGAAGCAGATTTCGACACGCGTAAAAATAGTTTATTATTATTATTATTATTATTATTTTTATTATAATAATAATAATTATTATTATTATTATTATATATTATTATTTTTATTATTATTATTTATTTATTAGTATTTGTATTTGTGTATTTGTTACATAAGTGTTTCATAATTTAATGTAAAATATGAATTTGCACTCTAATATTTCACTGTCTTATATCTGTTCTATTCACTGTTATTCACTGTATTATCTGCAAACTGTTGCTTCACAAAATGTTTTTTGGCTAGTATAAGTATTTCATATTTGCCATTAACTGTTTTTATCTACTATTTAATCTTTTATTTTAGTGTTATATTTTTTTCTTTTCTTTTACACGCTGAGTCATTCACTGCTTACTGTTACTTACTGTTACTTCACTTATTTTGTATTGCTCTCTAGAATTTGAATTATCGAATTATTTAAATACATTATTTCACATGTATGATTTTTTAATGTAACGTATTCCACAGTAAGCTGTCATAATCATCAATCCATCATCATCATCATCATCATCATCATCATCATCATCATCATCATCATCATCATCCTCATCATCATCATCATCATCATCATCATCATCATCATCATCATCATCATCATCATCATCATCATCATCATCATCATCATCATCATCATCATCATCATCATCATCCATCATCATCATTATTATTATTATTATTATTATTATATTATTATTATTATAATTATTATAATTATTTTATTGGATGTATTTCATACAAACTAGGTTAAAACCGGAGCTAACATGTTGTACGGACTTACGTCAAGTAAGTATTATATTATTATTATTAATGTCAATACTAGAAATTCATCAGTGTTACGTTTAACCGTACCTGACTTTAGATTAACAAATACACGTAACCAGTTATCATATAAAGGCCCTGTAACGGATCAGACCCTGAGTTTGCCCGGATCAGGAATCTGGTTACTAAATAACCTAGAAGTTTTACTAGCTCAATGGAAAATACGAAACTCTCAAAAAAAAATTTGATGATGTAAATTAGTCCCTAATTAATAAAAAAAAAATCAAATGTCCTTAATTAATCAAGCCTTAATTAAATTACCTGCTGTCAGAATCTCCACTCTGCTCTGCCGTACTGGGCTCACTCATACCAGCAATAATACTTATGACTATTGGTTTATAGGAGGATTTTGAGGAGTAAAATCTACATTAAAAATTGCATCATTAATTTTAACATACTTCAGTTCACTATTGACCATTGGACATGACAATTACAATTGAAGTTACACCCTACCTATCGAGCTCGTTAATAAATAAGGTTGGACGAACCTTCGAATACCCCTCCAAAATGTGAAGCTATACATCCAATTTACCAAATCAATGAGTTATAATTATAATGCCCACGGCATGTACTTAACCTTCGGCAGTCGTCGTCGTAATCCCAATACGTAAATGTTGTAAATTGGAGGGCAAGTTCTTGAAGTTGGGGTTAGAAGATAATCCACATGGCGATGACACACGTGGTTTGATTAAGCACTGGTAATTAGTCACACTGTTTATCGATTATAAACACAGTTCCTTGAACACTTGATTTATTGATTGGACACAGTCTATTGATTAATACACAGTTCTTTTGATTGGTAGATTCTTGATAAATTGAAGTTCAGTTCGAAAGGTCTTGTGCCGTTGAAATTAGTTATTTTAATTATGGTTGGTAAAATGTTAGAAAGTCTTACTGTCTGATGTAACTGTTCACAGGAATATAACCCACTGACGATAATGACCCAATTATTGTATTACTGTCGACATTGTTCTACCTGTCTAATGCTCGGCACAGTTAATTAATTATGTGATAGCAGTGGCTTATCACTGACGACGATGAAAAATGATGCTCGGCACAGTTAATTAATTATGTGATAGCAGTGGCTTATCACTGACGACGATGAAAAATGATGCTCGGCACAGTTAATTAATTACGAATCACCTTCAACTCAATGATCACTAATGAAGTTCAAACGCGATACTTGATTCGGAACCCTACCCCGAAGCACGGTAGGTCCTATAAAACTTAGCTAATCGCGACCATCATGGCGGTTCCGTGCAATCCGGAGAGCCCCCATCCTTCGACTCACGTCCACCCGTGGACAAAGCCACCGAACAACTCTGACGAGAGCACCCCAGCTCTCCTCGAAAACACGGGCATGGCCCCTCAAGTGCACAACGTCGCTTCTCAGGTTCCGTGAAACAGACCAATTATATACTCTTCCGATCTCAACTTGAAACCTCTGAACCCCTGCTAAAACTACATGGACTTATGCCCTTTGTCATTCCATCCTATTGACTCGACTCTTACTATAGACCAAAACAACTCGCAAAAATACTGCGTAGCAGCTACTCGGAACTGAGATTAAATCAGCCATCTAGGCCGAGTGAGCAATCAACCGTGAAATCGTCGCCGACTGGTAGGCGCTACCTAGTTCACCAAAACCCGCATCCTTTACAATTTTCCAAGACCTCTGTCTGCAACAAGATTAGCTCCCTTTCAAAACGTTCCTTGAAAATTAATTATTTGCTCTGCACTGCGTAGCTGTATTCGGATTTTGAAAGAAATCTACCTTCGAGATGTTTCTCTAAGCTTGATCTATCCCTGGTTGTTCAACTTTGATTACAATTAAATATCGATGTTAATTAGAACTGAAGCTTGATTTAAGTTTCTAATTACTAATAAAAATTAAAATTGATTACTAAATAAAATTAATATTTGATATGCAAATTCGATAGGCAAATAGGCAAAAAAAAGTTTAGTATGCAAATACCACACATAAATCTAGAGAAATTCAAAGATTGACAGTAGGACCTAAGTCCAGTCGCGATAGCCCATATCTGTTCAATTCTATTTTATGCAAGATTCCAGAGTTTAAACCATGTATGAAATATGTTCATTTTAAAAAACTTGCAGAAAATGCAGTAAAAGAGAGGTGAATTATTTCCCATTTTAAAATTGCTTTTACCTTTAATATTAAGATTATGTATGTAGGCCTACTTGTGCGTTGTTTTACTGAAATGTTTTATTGAATTGGTTACATTTAAAACTTATTATCATGAATTTTTAATTATACATTGTATTTTTAATTTTATTTATTTAGTTAATTGGTTAATTATTTTGTTAAGGTTTTAAGGATGTATAGTTCATTAATATTTACCGTGGCGGCTGGCACAATTAAAATGTTATTATGTGAAGCAGTCCTTCACACGAGCAGTCTGCTCATGAAGGCAACTTGCTTGTTTGATATTGTTAAATGTATTGTGTGTGTTTAATCAAATAAATTGAATTGAATTGAATTGAATTATTATTATTATTATTATTATTATTATTATTATTATTATTATTATTATTATTATTATTATTATTATTATCATCATTATTATTATTAATATTATTTAATATATTATCAAATTATATAATTATTATAAATACAAATCATTGGACTTTTCACTGTTATTAAACAAAATATATTTTTAAATGTGATATTTCGACTTCTTTACAAAAGTCTTACAACAATCATTAACAATTAAAAAAGTTACAGTGCAATCAGTGTGCGTAGTGTTACTTATCCAGCCGTTTGGAAAAGTTTCTGTGTATCAATTTCACAACCATAGCAACCGCCTGGAATAGTAGTTCAAATGATTTCCTTGTGAAGGTAAAATAGAGTTTTTATACATGTATACCCTTTAAATTGTAATAATTGTGATATATAAATGTTGCTAAAGCATTGCTGAAGCTGTGGTATTGTTAGTGAGTATAAACTTTCTCAAATTATTTAGATTTGTAAGTTTAAAGTTTTTGTATATGATATTTTTTGGTGTAAACAGTTGACAGTTCAACTCAAGATTCAACTTCTTTGGTCGAAGATAGAACCACCCGTCATTTTATTCATGTATCAAAGTGGCACGACTGAAGTTATATTAAAGCAAAGACATTCAAGTGAAATTGATAAAGAAAATATGGTCAGCGGTGGATACATTACATGGAAGAAGATGACAGTTAGTTCAGTGTTGATTTTGAGTCTGCTATTGGTAAGGGGATTCATCTGGACTGAAAAAGTGAATCTTACTATTGTAGAGTGTGGTACTAATGCTGATGCATTGATTAAAATGCACTTATATCTCGGGTTTCCTATAGAGAGACTCATGGTTGTTGAGAAGTTTGACGTACCATGCTTTGTGGTTTGTTTTCATGAATGTTTGGCTAGAGGATTCTCATTGAGAAGCAGGAGAGCATTGAAAAGGTCCAAGTATGCGAGGCGTAAAGATACTAGAATGAAAAATGAAATATCTCTGTGTGCGTTATCTCTGCTGCTAATTGCTTTATCTGGCGACATCCATCTCAACCCTGGTACCATGCTTTGTGGTTTGTTTTCATGAATGTTTGGCTAGAGGATTCTCATTGAGAAGCAGGAGAGCATTGAAAAGGTCCAAGTATGCGAGGCGTAAGATACTAGAATGAAAAATGAAATATCTCTGTGTGCGTTATCTCTGCTGCTAATTGCTTTATCTGGCGACATCCATCTCAACCCTGGACCCGCAACTTTGCAAACGAATGAGCTGTCATTAGACTACATGAATGCACGTAGTATTTCAGGAGTTGACAGTTTGGTGAACTTCAATATCTACTATGCAGACAATACTGACGTGGATATCGTGTGTGTTACTGAGACATGGCTGACTGAAAACATATTTGAGAGTGAGGTCCTAGATCATTCGCAGTTTGTCGTTCATCGTAGAGACAGGCCGAGTCCTCCTAACCCAAGACATAATGTTGGTGGCGGAGTTCTTACAGCTGTGTCGACAAAATTTTCATCGCGACGTCGTGAGGACCTCGAGTCACCGACAACTGAAATTGTGTGGGTTGAGATTGCTACCTCAGCGCTCTCCAATATCCTTGTTGGCTGTGTCTACATTCCTCATCCATCGCCGGAAAAAATTGAAGATCTTCATCAGTGTCTCTCAGATATTTGCACCAAACTTCGACCCAATGACAGTGTTATCTTGTGCGGAGATTTCAATATTCCTGAGATAAGTTGGTCAAATGGCGACGGGGGAGAAGTGGTTGCTAAAGTTGGCGCATCTCCGTCACCCAACGTAGCATTATTTATTGAAATGGTGGCTGATCTTAATTTCTCTCAAAAACTAGTTACTCCATCACGAAATGATAATTTTCTTGATCTAATATTTACTGATAACCCAGACATTGATGTTCAAATCTCCAGAATTGAAGATTCACCAGTTGTATCTGATCACTTAGCATTTAGGTGTTTATTTAAACTACCAAAATTATCATTCAACTTCAAACCAAGATCAAACTCTCAACATAATTGGCGTAAAGCAAACCTTAATGAATTGAAGTATGAACTTGACCTTAAGCAATGGGAACGAATGAATGACTGCAAGGAAGTTGATGCAAAATGTGAACTTTTCTATGAATTACTAACTGAGGCTATTGATGAAACAGTACCCAAGATAAGAAGTAAAAAACATAAGTATCCAACATGGTTTGATAGAGATGCAATTACTGCACTGCGTGATAAGAACCGAGCGTATGTAAGATGGAAGACATCTAGTTCAGAGTCTCATAAACTAGCATATCAGTCGAAAAGAAGGTTGTTTCATCAGCTAAAACGCATCAAATACAAGGAGTATTTACTAAAAATAGACTCTGAAGTGGCAGATATCCGAACAAGATATGGAATTTTATTCGCAGTAAGACAAGAAGCGCCCGAATTCCAATTGAAGTTGAGTATGATGGAAAAGTAGCTAATGACAGAAAAACATGCTGTGAAATGTTTGCTAGTTATTTTAAAACCACCTTTCTTCCATCAAGCACTGCAGGTCCTTTACCAAATGTAAGTGCATGTGATCAATTAGGGACTTTATCAGCTATAACCACATCCCCTCGTGAAATTGCTGACGTTATAAAAAATCTGAAGAACGGAAAGTCACCTGGTGCTGATAAAAATTCCCGTTGAAGTTATTAAACACTGCCGAATACCTTTAAGCTATCCACTTGCACATCTCTTCAATTCTGCACTGACTACTGGCATTTTTCCTTCAAGGTGGAAGCAAGCTATTGTAACACCGGTTCTCAAAAAAGGAAGTCGCTTTAAGGTGTCAAATTACAGGCCGATATCCCTTCTACCGATCTTTTCTAAAGTCTTTGAAATAATTCTACACAGAAACATTTACAACCATGTGTTAATGGCAATTGCTCCGGAGCAGCATGGCTTTGTGCGCAAACGTTCTACAGTAACAAATCTTGCAATATTTTCTCAAGATATCGCTGATTGCATGAACAAAAAGGTGCAAGTTGATGCAGTCTACACTGATTTTAGTAAAGCTTTTGACACTGTAGACCATCGGCTTCTTGCGCATAAACTAGAAAGCTTTGGTATATGTGGAAAGATAATAGAACTTCTACGAGACTATCTTACTGGTAGAACACAATCGGTTGGTATTGATGCAAGTTCATCTTCATTCATTACAGTCACGTCTGGAGTACCACAGGGGTCGATTCTTGGACCTCTTCTATTTACTCTCTTTGTAAATGACCTTCCATCGCAATTAAGAGTGCAAAATGTCTGTTGTATGCAGATGATCTGAAACTATACCTTCCTGTCACGGATCAAATGGACTACTTCAGACTTCAACTTGATCTTGATTCGCTGTCAGAATGGTGTCGGACATGGTTATTGAATCTTAATGTGTCAAAGTGCTTCACTATATCTTTTACAAACAAGAAGAAACAGCTACATTTTAACTACTGTGTAAATAGTTCAGTCCTTCAGCGTGTTACTGAAATAAGAGATCTTGGAATAGTTTTTGCGTCAAATTTGTCGTTTAATCAGCATGTTTTTAAAAATAGTTCCTAAAGCGCATAAAATGTTAGGATTTATAAATCGGAACTGTGTTGACACATTCAGTGAACGAACATTACGCCGCCTTTACATAACTCTAGTGAGGCCTCAAGTTGAATATGCACTCAAATTTGGAATCCAAACCATGTCACAAAAATTGCTGTTATAGAGAGAGTGCAACAACGATATTTCAACACTTGTGCTTCAAGGCTAATAAGGAATACCATAGAGTAAATTATCTAGGTATGTGTTCTGACAACAATCTAAGTACCCTTGAAAGCCGGAGGAAATTTATGGACATTGTTCTGCTCTTCAAAGTTGCTAATAACCTGCTTGACACGCCTCTAATTGAGTCATTAAACTACCATGTGCCACCAAGGAACACTCGAATTCATAAACTGTTTCATCTTCCCTCCAGCCGCATTGATGTGCACAAGTATTCGTGTTTAATAAGGTTGCAGGCTACGTACAACAATCTTTTATCATTAAATGGGTCTAATTTAGATTTGCACAATAGTAACATCCATCACTTTCGAAAACAACTAAAAGAAATATTATAATCAACTTCACTAATGTCTATAGTCGCTCGTGCTTTCACATACAATTCATATTTCCACTTAACACACTGACACAATCATTCACTCAATCATACATACAACGCAATACGCATACATACATACATTCATTCATCATCTCACACACACATACATTCATGTTTATATAATTTTTATAGTCATTTTTATGTAACTAATTTTAAATTGTATTGTTGCGTTATATTTGTATTGTCATAGTTTGGTAAATTACACTTGTGGGACATTTTGTCCTGTTGTAATGTGGCCACAAATAAAATAAAATAAAAATAAAAATAAAATAAAAATAAAATAAAAATAAAAATAAAAAAAAATAAAAAATAAAATAAAATAAAAAATCACTAGATCAATAATTTTATTTCATATACCAATGTCCAACATGTCAATTTTATGTTCTGTTTTTGTGGTTTTTTATTTTTTTTTCACAAAAAACATATTTGTAAATAATTTGGTACTAATGCACAGCCATATTTATAATTTTTAGTGAAATGTTTTTTGCCTTGTCTGACAAACAACAGTGTTGTGGTTTTTAATTGTTAATTTTGTTTGATAAAGACTTTTGTAAAGAAGTCGAAATTACACGTTGAAATAAATATTTTGTTAAACAACAGTGAAAAGTCCATATGATTTGTATTTATAACGTTACTACCTGTTATATAATTATGTCATTTTGTATAGTTTTATATTTTATTGTGTGGCGCATTGGTCTTGTGGTTAGCATCTCTGCTTCCAACCAATGCAGAAGGTCCAGCCAGTGTTCGATTCCCTATTAAGTCAGAAGGTTTTAACTTCTGGTTTGGACTAAAGTCCATCAGTTCTTGTATGCTTAGGAATTTGTAAACGGTGACTTTGGAGCCGTCCTAGCAACGAGGCACATAATAAATTTAAATATGTTCTGAATAGGCCTTGTTGATTCTGGCGTTGATCCGCACTATCCATACCATTGATTGCTTTATTTGAAAAAAAACGATCTTTGGTTGGTTATCGCTCACTCGTCGATTGCGTTGGGGCCAACAGGGTTGTCTTAGTCGCTTTGGTTTACTGTCCCCCACTGAAAATCAGTTATATGACTGAGTGGGTAGACTCTGAATACAAAATTATTTATATTTATTTGTTTATGTACAAATGTATGTATGTTTGTATGTGTAATGTACGGGAGGACGTTAATGTTAGTAGAGAAAATTATTTCAAGAACATTAATTTGTCTGTGATGTCATTGAAGCTTTGAAAACGTATACGTTACAACTAGTCTCCTAATACTCAAATTTACCAAGACTGTGATTTTTGTACCAACAAATTTGCGCCCTAAAAATAAAAAGGAGTTGTGGAGAGCGCCTGGTGTCAAAGGGGGGAAAAAAGTGGGTTAAAAAAGTGTTTGATTGCATGGTTTCCCCTTTTGAGATTTTAAGAATTTGCAAGATGTCCCACCATCTTTTTCCAAGATACTTTTTCGCGTCCAGCCAGGTCCCCCGGCCGAGGGGAAACTTTTTTAATACCCCACACCTACGAACCGCTCTCCCCAAGGTGGCGCTGATTGGAGGTCGGAGGTGAGGGGGGGGGAGGTGTTGGGGGGAGGGGGGCATGTGGGACAGGGGGGGGCAGGGGGGGGGGGGGCGGCATCTGGGACCACCCAGTCATCGGGTCGTTGGGGGAACACTGCAGTGGGGGGAACGTTGTGAAGGTCGGCCCGCGGGGGGGGGGAAAGGGGAAACAAACAAAAAAACATTTCGATTAGAATATCTCAGAATAGTTTTAAAACGTTGTCTCGGGGGTTTTTGGGTTTTCGTAATGATAGTTCTAAATACATTGGAAAAATATAAAATTTTAAAAAAATACACATTTTGCTAGAAATTTGAAAAAAAAATTCCCCATAATTTTATAATTGATAGCAAATAGCTTTAAATATAATCTTTAATTTTTTGTAATTGTG
The DNA here is from genome assembly GCA_024449915.1 of Sweltsa coloradensis. Lineage (NCBI taxonomy): Eukaryota > Metazoa > Arthropoda > Insecta > Plecoptera > Chloroperlidae > Sweltsa > Sweltsa coloradensis. The sequence continues at coordinate 541,967 of JAMZAV010001497.1, read as the reverse complement.
TTAAAAACGGTTGGATGCAAGGGGAGGAGGAGAAGCTTTTAAAATTTTAATTGAAATGTAAACAAAAAAATACAAAAGTTTATTATTTTTTTATTTTATTTAAAACCATCAGTAAACATCAATTTCAATCCTTTTGAAACATTCCATTTGTGTATGTACTTTCATAGTCATTAGCCTTGGGGGTTTATAGTTTTTTTTTTGGGTATAGCTATTTTCCCTGGTAAAAAAAAAACACCAACCCCAGTTGGGGCCAAATGTAATATTCAACCGTTTTAGCGGTTCGCAAAATAGACACACACTTGATATTTTATAAAAAAAAACATTTTTAACGTTAAAAACAGTATGAAAAAATAGTTAGTAAAGGGGTTTGCCTTTGGCGCTCATATAACAAGCAATAAAAACGCACATTTTAGGAAGTCTAAATGGCATTTTGAATTTTACTGGAAGTCTTTTAAAAGTAATAAAATTTTTTGGACCCCGCATGGTGATAGGCAATATACTACTCCATGTTTAATGAAAAATTATTGAAATTTGTATAAAAGATTTTAAAACTTTATAACCTGCTGTCTTCTTTATACTTGGTGCAATATACGTGTAGAAAGAAAGTTTAAAAAAAGAGTTTCCCCGCCCCGAGTCTGTCTCTCTTACCGATAGGTAGAAACGTCCCAGCACCGAGCCTTGTCTTCACACTCTCAGTATTTGCTCGACATCCACCACCCAATGGTCGGCCCCCTTTTCCCCCTCAACAGAGCCATGCGTTGTTTCACCCCGCCCTGAGGGAGGGTAATGTATGGGGTTTTGGATGAGCAGAGCGAAGGCACAGGGCACGGTCTTTGCCCCCCCGCCCAAGTGCAGGGGACGTTGGCGATGACTAACCGAAACCTTGTAACAGCTACCAGATTTGGGGGGGTTTTCAATTTTCTGCAAACGCCCCCCCAAAAAATTTTTAAAATTTTGAAACCGGATATGTTTGATATGTGGTCCATGACATTTTAAAAAAAAATCAGCCCGATCCAAAAACCCCGTTGTGTTATAAAAGTGCCTGAATATGAAAAAAAACCCTTTCCCGGTGGCTAGCTAGTGGCTGGCAAATTTCTTGGGGAGGGGAAAATAAGAGCCACAGAGAAAACGGTACACCTTAGAACTTTAAAAAGACGCAATCATTTTTGCTTTCAAAACCAAAATCGGGAAAACAGGGACTGGGGGAAAATAAAAATTTTGGGAATTTTTAAAATCAAAACTCGTGAAATCTAAGGCGGTTAATTGTACAAAACTGAATGAAACATGCCTTTAAAACCATTATTGGTGAGCGTAGCGAAATTTCCTTTTTCAGACACTGGAGAAAAAAATCCGGAATGTTTTTTTTTTTTATTTTGGCTGTTTTTAACACGACCCCAAACCCCTAAACCGATACTCTAATTCGATTTAAATTTTCTGCAGGTTTCAAAACTTGAACTTGTACTGCCACTTTTTTTAACGCAATTGAAATATTATTTCTCATAAAAAATCGCAATTTTATACGATTTTTTCGATTTTAAAAACTATTTTTTTCGACTTAAAACCCTACATGGTTTATCCGTTTGTAATGAGAACCTTTTTAAAATTTTCCAAATTCTTTTACAATCTTGTAAATTTTTTTTTAAAGCTTTTTATTAAACTCCAGAGGTAAACACCAACTATGGCGCAAATAGGAAAATTACATTTACAAAGTCTTTTTAATAATTAAAATCAGTTTTTTCAGACGTTGTATTTTTTATACTGTTTCTAGACAAGACCCTTTGTGGCAATATCAGCAATGGGATGGGTCCTAGTTTGGACATATAAAAATTGATCATGAAACACAAAAAAAAAAATAAAAAAAAACCCCCGAATTTGAAAAAATATTTCTCACGAAAATCGCAATTTTTTACGTTTTTTTTTTTTTCGATTTTTTAAAAAAATTTTTCTTTTAATTTTAACATCTACATGTTTATCCGAGGGTAAGGGTTTTTTCACAAAACCCCTTTTTTTAAAAATTAAATTTTTTGTGTAAATTTGAGCGCAAACGAAAATTTTTTCTCATGAAAATCGCTTTCACGTTTTTTTTTTCATTTTTTAAAAATTTTTAAAGATTTTTTTTTTTTTTTAAAAAAAAAAATGTCTTCACTTATAAGATTTTTTTAAATGAAAAACAAAAAATCGCATAACACATGGCCCAGCTCAATGCCCCAATTTACGTCGTCAACAACGCCCCTGAAAAAGCTTTTGGGAAAGTTATAGTAAATTATTACATTATTATTTAATTTAACCTAAATATCCATGCAATTTTCGTAACATGACGATTAACCATAGCAAATTTAATAAAAAACTTTTGGCTTCCCAAAAAGAAGATTTAAAACAAGAACAAAAGATGGGGTTTTGTTTCTGAAAAATCTGTTTTGATAGGAACTGTCATCCACGCTTGCTTTAGTATCATGACAAATTTCGTTATTTGCTTCACCCGAAATGTTTTGATATCTATTTAGTATTTAAAAAAGTGAATCAAACCCCGTTTTTAAGCCGTACATCGGGAAATTTTTGAATATTTAAATTCAATTTAAATTTAAGAATGGAAAATTACATTTAAAATTTTTTCCCGCTTATTTTGAATTATCGTTTACAAGTAAATTCACGCTGATATAGGTTTTTTTATTTGTCCTTGGAACGGTTTGGAACGTTTTTTAACATGAAAATGGTTGTTCGCCCCGTAAAAAAAAAAAGGTTTGAGTGGGTGGGTTTATCTTTTTCCAGACACATGTTCTAGAACAGACTGAACAGTTCGAACGGGGTTTTTGCGGGGGAAAGGGGGAGTAGATAAAAAAAGAGTGGAAGTACGGCGGGGGAAATTTGAATTAAAAACGTATGGGAAAATAAGGTTTGGGAAAGTTGTTGGTTAAAATGTGACTGAAGATTTATCCACTGTTATTTTTAAAATTAAAAAATCGTTTGCCAAAATGTACAAAAAAAAGCTTTTTATGGAAACATACTTTCCAATTTAAATTTTGTGACATCTCAAACCGTAAATTTTTCAGGGCGTTCATCTTTAAGGTCAGAAAAATGTTTTAATCCGTTTAAATCCAAACTTCATGTTTAGGGGCCCCGTTTTCCCCCTGAGTTCCGAACTGTTATAACCGTCCGAGACAGGGGGCAGGACAAAAAAGACCTTTTTAAACAAACAGAAAAAAGAAAGGGTATCCCCCCCCAAAAACAAAAAAAATTGGTAAAAAAAAAAAAAAAAAAAAAAAAAAAAGGCAGCCAGGCTTCCTTTAAAAATCTTCGGCTGTGAATGCGTGAGATATAGAAATTTATAGCCATCAAGTATTCCATTCTTTTCCCTAGTTTCGTAGAAAAAGAAGTAAGTCATTTCACCTGTTTACGAGCGTCAAGCCAAACCCTTTTCTGGCAAAAAGTCAAAATTTTTAATCCAAAAAACATAAAAAAAAAAACTTGGTCATTTAATTTTGGTTCTTACGGGGGAACTCTAAAAAGTCAATGGCCAAGCAATTTGTTTATGATTTTTAGATTAAAAAAATTTTGATTTTTTGCCACGAAAATGGTTGGCTTTGGGGCTCGTCAACAAAACGAAATGATCTTTCTTTTTAATGCGAAAATAGGGAGGGAAAAAAATGAAATGATTGGCATAACTTTCCCCCTCTCACAGCTTTAAGCCGAAGACTTTTTAAAGGGGAGCTTGGCGCCCATTTTTTTTTTTTTTTCAATTTTTTTTTTGGGGTTTATTCGGGTGGGTATTTGACTACATGAGAAAAAAAAAGCAAGCGATTTTGCTTTTGTTTTTTTTTTTTGCTTTTTGTTTGCTCTCACAAGGGGGAAAAGGGCTACTTTCCCAAATTTTTATGAATTTTCAGGGAACATTGAAACCTAGCTGTAGTTTTTAGGGCGAATTTAAAAAACTAACAAAAGTTGTAAATTTTTTTTCACGGGTTTTTTTGAATTTTTTGTAAATATTTTTCTTTGATTTATATCTTTTTTTTTTTCCAATTTTTTTCAGTATCTAGGGGGGACGGTCGTTTGCCCCCAGCCCAAACTCACGCGACTGCTAGAGGGGATGATGACCGACCTGTTTTTCCCTACCCGAAATGGGGGGGTTTTCAGCTATTGCAAAACGCCGTCCCGAAAGATTTACAACTTTAAACTCGGTATATGACCCTATATTGTGGTCCAGACATACCAAACAAAAAACGCCCATCGATAACCCGTTCCGTGTTAAAAAAAAAAATGCATGCAAATCGACCCCAAAACCTTCCCGGTGGGGGGGTGGGTGGCTAGCTAGCTGGTGGAGATTCTGCTACAGAGGAAAACGGTAAACTTTAGAACTATGAAAAATTGGACCCCATCAATTAGAAAACCTAGACTCATATACTTTCCCCCCGAGGGCCCCATATTCCATCATCAACACCCCAAAATGATCCCCCAAAAATTGGAAAAAAATTATAGCTTAAAACCCAAAATTTAATTTTTATTTTAAATTAGTTTTTTAAAATTATGTTTATTTTGTTTTAACCAATCGACCTGTTTATTTACTAAACGACATTTTTTTAACCCCCTCCCCAATAGTTTATTTTATTTTTCCTTTATTTCCAACATTCCCCATTAAGGGACCGAAGGGGTTTTCAGCATAAAATTTTTCATATGGGAACATAATAAAGAAAAAAATAATTTTCCGCGGGGAGGCAAGCGATTTTACCCCCACTGTTCCTACCACCCTTAACTTTGGGAAAAAAAACGTTTAAGTGTATTAAAAAAAAATTTGAAATTTTAATTTCTGATAAAATTTTTGCATCAAAATTTTTATAGTCAAGTCATCAAATCATTCACAAAAAACCCAAAATTTTAAAAAAAAACATTGAATTTGTAACCCAGATTTTAATCAAAAACAAAAGATGGTAGTTTGTTTCTAGACAATCCGTTTTTTTAAAAGGGAATGTATCCCCCTTTTAAAGTATTTTTACGCCTTGATAATAAAAAAACAACAAAAAGATGTGATATCCGCCCCCAAAATAAAAAAAAATTTTCAAAACGCAGCCCCAAACTCTCTTCAAAAGGCGTGGGGGAATGCTTGAGATATAGATGTTTAGCCAAAGATTTTATTTTTTCTCTCTTGTTTTGATTGAAAAGAAATATGATCATTTGCCTGTTTACTAGCGCCAAGTCAACCATTTTGTGGTAAAAAAAAGTAAAAATTAACTCAAAATCATAAAAAAATTACTTGGCCCTGATTTTTAGATTTCTTAATGAACCAAACTTTAATGGCCCAAAAATAATTTTTTTTTTAGATTTTGAGTTTTTAAAATTTTTTTCTTTTTTTATCACGAAAAGGTTGGGTTGGCGCTCGTCAACAGGGGGAAATGATCTTTCTTCTTTTTTAATGCGGAAAATAGGGGGAAAGAATGAAATTTGGCTTTTTGGGTCAACTTCTATATCTCACAGAATTCACAGCCGAAGACTTTTGAAGGAGAGCTTGGCTGCCGTTTTTCACAAATTTTTGTATTTGGCGGGGTATTCACTACAGAAAGGGGACAATGTCTTAGCTTTGTGTTTTAAGTAATGTTCAAGTCGTGTTAACCAGAGCAGAACTCAACGATAAACAATTAGCTACAATCTAGAGTATGATTGATTTAGCTTACATCAAAAAAATTAATAAATTTCAAAAATAGTTTTAATGGTCACTGATAAGAGGTCGTTACGGTCAGAATCACATCAATAGCTGATAATGTTGTAGTGACCGTTCTTTAATAATGTTCAAATATCCACATCCAAAAAAATTTCCAGACAACTCGATTGTACAATAATTTAGTAAATTTTGTCTTAAAGATGCCGTTTTTGACGACTTTAAAGAGGGTTATTTATTTTTAGCTTGTATTTAATAGTATACTAATATATACTGTATGAAATAAAAATTTATGTATATTTAAATTTTAAACTAAGCTTTTACATGATTTTGTATTTGTTTTAGACAGAAAAAATATTTCTTAAATTTTGATTTAAGATAAGAATAAATCTTTTAATTCACTATGTACAATTGGGAAACACTCTCGTAGGTGTAACGTAAGATTTAGCATCGCGTTAGTCGATAGTACTAAAATCTAGAGGATTCGCGTGGATTTAATACTAATACTTACTTTACTCGTAGGTGTTAACGTAGATGATTTAGCATCGCGTTTAGTAAGATAGTACTAAAATCTAGAGGATTTCGCGTGGTTTAATACTAATACTTACTTTACTCGTAGGTGTAACGTAGATGATTTAGCATCGCGTTATTAAGATAGTACTCAAATCTAGAAGATTTCGCGGGGATTTAATACTAATACTTACTTTACTCGTAGGTGTACGTAGATGTTAGCATCGCGTTAGTAAGATAGTCCCTCAAATCTAGAAGATTCGCGTGGTTTAATTAATACTTACTTTATTCAGCTGACGTGCACAGGGTAAATGTATGATTTCCGGGGGAAAAGGGTTTTATAGACTCAGGTCGCGTTAAAAGTAGGTCTAATCCTGATATTTTCAGAATATACGTGCAAATGAAGATGAAAATGAAAATAAATAAACACAGAGGTAGTATATGAATAATAAACTAGGAAAACGCTTAAGTCCCGCCGCGTTGTTTGGAATGAGCGTAATTGGTGCATTGAGCTACCATGTGTTACGCGGATTTTCTGTTGTTCTGTGAAAAAATTATTACTTAGTCGAAGATTTTTTTTTAATTAAATTAAATAAAATAAAAAATTAACTTAATTTTTTTAATAAATCGAAATTTTAAAAAAAAAATCGTAAATTGCTATTTTTATAAGAAATAATTATTCGATTGCGCTAAAATTTTAACACGAGTATATTAATTCATGAAATAAAGGTTTTTGTGAAAAAATTATTACAATAGGATAAAGCATGTAGGTGTTATAAGTCAAAGAATTGTTTTAAAAAAAAAAAACCCGTAAAATTTCGATTTTCATGAGAAATAATTTTTCGATTACGCTCAAATTTCACACGAATATCTTTATTCATAAAATTAAGGTTCTGTGAAAAAATCATTACAATCGGATAAAGCGTGTAGGTGTTATAAGTCGAAGAAATTTAAAAAAAATCGAAAAAAATCGTAAAATTGCGTTTTTTATAAGAAAAAATTTCCCGATTGCGCTCAAAAACGTGGCAGTTCTAAGTTCAGAGATTTCGAAGGCCTCCATAAAATTTCATTGCAATCGGAGTATCGGTTTAGCCGGAATCGTGTTAACAAACACACAAAAATACAAAAAAAGAAAAAAGAAAGAAAAAAAAACATTCCGGATTTTTTTCTCCAGTGTAGTGAAATGGAATCTTCGCTACGCTCATCCAATGAGATAAGGCTATTGAAAAAGGTGTGAAACTGGTCATTTCACCGCGTCGCGTGTTTACACTTACTAGTGTGTGCGTTTGACGTTTCGGAACCACTGTCGGCTCCATCTTCAGGACTACTGATTGCTAAACGTGCTATATGTGGGTAGGGCTACGCACGGGTACAGCCGGGGTCATATATAAATCAAGAGGTCTGAAAGATACCTCTGTTACCGACATCTCGTGGTCAACTCTTGGTGCCATTATTTATATCGCCCTGTGAACTGCATTTTCGACATAAATAAGAAACATGGCTGCTAATGTCAAAGGAAAATTCTCTATTCACCAGAGAAACTATCAAGCCTAGAAGAAATATAATATGGAAGGTAAAGAGAGCATTATATATCGATACCTTGGCCTAGGCATAGCATTAAGACTATGCCTTAGATCTTATATTTGCCTTAGTTTCTAATTAATTTTGAATAATTCTATCTTGGCTGTCAAGTCTTATTTGCAAACCACTTAAGTTTGTTTTATGCTTTTGTTTTGATAAAATTGTATTTCACTTCTGACTGCCTTCTAGATATTGACTATTTTACTGACCAAGAGTCTTTCAAAGCCTCCTAAATAATATTAATAACATCAAATAGTCTAGGGGGCTTCCATCGATCGATAATGCAGTTCACAGGGCGATATAAATAATGGCACCAAGAGTTGACCACGAGATGTCGGTGAAAGAGGTATCTTTCAGACCTCTTGATTTATATATGACCCCGGCTGTACGTATGCAATGGATAAATCCAAATGATAATATGTACAGGAGAAATAGCATATTAACCTATATAATAAAAAAAATGTGAAAAAACAATATCTTAGTAGAATGTTTGTGCTTAAAAATAGTGTCCAAATGATAAAAATGCACAAGGAACAGAGTAGACCTACATAAACCACATAATACAATACAAAATACCATAAGAGTCTCCAATACCAGTGATTTTTTTCTGGAAGTTTTCCTGAAGCCAGTTTTTATCGGATTGTGACCAGCCTTTGCACATATGTTATGGTCGTGTATATGAAGTATTCTATAGAGGCTCATTTTTTTAAACCATCACAAAAAATCATTATAAATTAAATAGATTTTTAGGATTTTGGATTTTTGTAAAGTCTTTTAAATAGGTAAATTTTGGGATTTATTTTGTGCGTAATGCGCAATGATCTTTGGTTATTTATGACTATAGAAGAGTGACCATATATTTTTTGCTTAACAATTACGCAAAATTGCATCTCGATCAGATGACAACTGGAAGTAGAAAAAGTAAAAAAAAAAAAAAAGGTTTCAAATAGGAAAATAGTTAACTCTTAAAATATATTTTGTAAATATGGTAAAGGCCTTCACTGGCAACAGTCCAGTCCCTACTTGCCAGGAAAGCCAAGGTTCAGTAGTGAGTGTCCTTGACTAGTGAGGTGGATTAATAGTGGGTGGTGTCAATTAGGAAGGATTTGAGTTTGTGCTTGAACAGAGAATCTGCGGTAGTCCTGACTTATAAATAGTTGGATAAGCGAAGCGAGCGAAGCGAAGATTCCATTTCACTACACTGGAGAAAAAAATCCGGAATGTTTTTTTTTCTTTTTTTTCTGTATTTTTGTGTCTTTTAACACGATTCCGGATAAACCGATACTCCAATTGCAATGAAATTTTATGGAGGCCTTCGAAATCTCTGAACCAAAAACTTCCACGTTTTTGAGCGCAATCAAAAAATTATTTCTCATGAAAATCGCAATTTTTCGTTTTTTTTTTCGATTTAAAAAAAAATCAGCTTATAACACCTACATGCTTTATTCGATTTTAATGATTTTTCACAGAACCTTTATGTTATGAATTTAGGTATTCGTGTGAAATTTGAGCGCAATCGAAAAACTATTTCTTATAAAAATCAAAATTTTACGTTTTTATTTATTTTTTAAAACAATTCTTTGACTTATAACACCTACATGCTTTAACATATTGTAATGATTTTTTCACAGAACCTAAATTTTATAAATTAATATATTCGTGTAAAATTTGTGCGCAATCGAATTATTATTTCTTATGAAAATTTCAATATTACGATTTTTTCCATTTTTTAAATAACCATGAATTTAAAAAATAAAAAATAAAGTTAATTTTATATTTAATTTAATTTAATTTAATTAAAAAAAAATCTTCAACTAAGTAATGATTTTTTCACAGAACAACAGAAAATCCGGATAACACTATGGCAGCTCAATGCACCAATTACGCTCATCCAACAACGCGGCGGGTTTTCCTAGTACATATCACGGAACGATCAGGGTTCTATACTCAACCTACCCTCGATATCCAGTGTCCCGTGCTGTTCTGTTGAGTCCTCAACACGACCTTCACATTCGATAAATTTGGAGCCTGACATTGAAGCTGAGGTCCTGGCTGCTCCAGGATTGTAGACGAGGTAGCAACAAGACATAGAGCTACTACAACCACTAGGATACTCTCCACCATCTTGAACTGGTTTGAAGAAGACAGAGAGTTCGCTTTGAAAGTTCCGACCGTACTGTCACATCAGAAGCTTCATACATTTCCCGGTTGTTTGGTGGATTACGTCACCAATTCTAAATGTCAGAGTTCACCAATGAAACAACGTTATAGGAACGTTGAGTTAGTCAGTAAAATTAAACTCTTGATATAAATTCATGGTCAAATGTATTGTTCGTTTCCTGTTTACGCTTCATATGCAAATTAATTCGTTGACTTACAGTAGGCCAATCTAGTGATATAATAAGACATAGATTAATTTAACATAAAAATTTAACATCTTCGTATGTTTGCAATGATAAGATGAATCGTTCACTCAACGGATGAACGAGCGAATCGAGTGAGTCTATGAACGGAACTCGAGATGAGATTCGCTAAGTTTTATGTGCGTCCGTTCTTCGCGCACGGGTAAAACCACTGAAACGATGTCGCTGAGATCGTAATTTCATTTTATTGGATGAGCGTAGCGAGCGAAGCGAAGATTCCATTTCACTACACTGGAGAAAATAATCCGGATTTTTTTCTTTTCTTTTCTTTTCTTTTTTGTATTTTTGTGTGTCTGTTAACACGATTCCGGCTAAACCGATACTCCAATTACGATGAAATTTTCTGGAGACCTTCAAAATCTCTGAGCTTAGAACTGTCACGTTTTTGAGCGCCATCGAAAAATTATTTCTCATACAAATCACAATTTTACGATTTTTTTCTTTAAAAAAAAAAATCCTTCGAATTATAACACCTACATGCTATATCCGATTGTAATTATTTTTTTACAGAACCCTTAATTTTTTTAATTGATATATTCGTGTGAAATTTGAGCGGAATCGAAAAATTATTTCTAACACCAACATGCTTTATCCGATTGTAATAATGTTTTCACAGAACCTTAATTTTATGAATTAATATATTCTTGTAGAATTTGTGCGTAATTAAAGAATTATTTCTTATAAAAATCGCAATTTTACGCTTTTTATTGTTTTTAAAAAATTACGCTCATCCAACATCGCGCTTGAAAAAGCGTTTGCGAAGCTTCCTAGTTTCATTTAATTTATCATTTTACAAAAATATACATTCAATTCATGGTTACAACAGTCATTACCATAATTTAAAAAATCAGATACATATGCACTATCCAAAATATATTCTTTAAAAACAGTTTTATAAAGATGACACGAGTCCATTTTCTTAATATCAGGGTAGAGCCTTATGGTACAATCTTCCACATTTAATTTTTGGTCTTCGTTTAAAAACACCTTTATTATTATATTTCACTGTGTGAAAATCTTTCTGTAGTCTGGTATAGTACGAAAGAATTTCGAAATTAAAATTAAAATTACTGTGGTTTTTTCTCACCCATAAAACAGAGTTTTAATTATATAAACTGGGTTCAGTTAATATTCTCAATCGTTTTTAAATTAATTTATATAATGTCCTATGTGACGGCGTAATCCTAACAATGTCCTCAGACCCCAGACTATGGCATCAAATCCAACACCCCTATATTTAAATTGCCGTCGGCACTTCTTATTTGTCTTCAAATAAATGGAAATTAATAGGTTTTGGGTTTGGGTTCAACATTTTTGTTTTAAACCCTGCATGTTCTACTGAAAAAAAGCCCCACGAGAAAAGGATCCCCTAAAGTCTGCTGGAATTCATAGACCTGAAATCCTATTTTAAACTTGTGGGGCCCGTTTTTTCCAGTGTTTTTTTCTTTTTTAAATTTTATCTACAACACGGAAATGTCAACACCAACTGTTTCCACTAGAGCGGAGAAGATCAACGTTTGGGTCAAATTGTATGAATGTTTTTTAGAATGAACACGCTATGAAATACGTACTGATGAAAATGCCGCGCCCGAGATTCTGTAAGGTAATCGAAAATTAAAAGTTTTTTAAAAGTTCTATTCATTGTGGTTACTTTCTGTGTGAGGTCAGACCCAGGGAGTGGATCGAGGCCACGTTGCTAGAGAACAGTTTCAACTGTCATGAGAATTGGTAAGAGGAATCATGGAATAAATCATACAAACATGTCATTGACATAAACAACACAAAACAACAAACAAACAACACAAACAGTTAAATAACACCATTTATTATAATAACATTTCATTAAGATACATATTCACTTATAAAATTTTGTTTTATGGAACTTTTCGTGATAACATTGTCAGGAACATCGTTGTTGTCTTTAGAGGGTTCACATGCGAACGTGGCAGAAGGTTGAGAGCTGCGCTGGCTTTAGCTGTTTTTAGTTTGTGCTGTTTGTATTGTATCACCTGTCTGTTAGCGTATCGGTATGTATGTATTCAAAGATTCAGCATCTTCAACCCTCATTTTACTGAACACTTCAATGAATAATAAAATAGGCGATAAGAGGATGAACAAAAACAATAATAATAACAATAACAATAAAACAATAATTGTTTACATACCAAAAAATAAACCATTATTGTTTAAATTTTGGTTCGACCGCTTATCGTCTGCCCATCTATATCCACCCAAAAACCAAAAGTTTCCCGCCTTTAGTAAACAGGGTTTATTTTCAAACCCCCGTGGAAACCTGCCGGGGGCAATGCAAACTCCCCTTCAGGTGCAGTACATGACTTTTGGAGAGAACAATGAAGGAATGTCTGAGGGCTGTAGAGGACTCAATCCCATGCATTCGCCTTTACGACCGAGGAAAAACTCAGGAAAAAGCTTCAGCCGGAATTGCCGGTCTCGACGGGATTGGAATCAAAGATCTCCCGATTAATAGGCAACAATTTGTTGGTGCTCCGTGATTGTCGTCCTGACATTTGTCACGACCGGCAACTGAAGCGCTTAGCTCTAGTAGTAGTAGTTTTAGGGCGCTTCAACGGCAAAGATTATTCGCGTTTAGCTCTAGTGTCCACCCCCGAGCGGCCTATTGTGTTGTATTGTATCATTTTATTAGTCACTTGGATATTGAAAAAAACAGGGAATACATATAAATTATAAACATATGCATGTATGCCCTACCAATAGTAATATAGACGTCGTCATAGATAGAACTAAATTATTTGTAAGCATAAACAATAAAATTCTAAAATATCAATTAAAATACTGAGACGTATGTACATATGACTGATAAAATTAAAATAAGATGTAGTGACCTAAAATACGGATAAGATGGATAAATCAAGCCCCTACCGCTATCAGTTCACAAGGTTATGTTTAGCTGTACGAGGATGTCAAATAGTCATTCAGGCTGTAGAACGATTTGGTAAGCAAAAAATGTTTTAATGAGGACTTAAATGAGGTAAGATTTTTTATTATTTTTTAGTGCTTGGGTAATTGTTAACCTCTTACCGACTTTTGGAATCTTTTGAAAAATCTATTCTACTGATTAATGTAATGTGATGGTGATTTAAAGATGTGGTGCTCTGGGGTGTAGAGGTAAATAACATCCCTGTGCACGGCCGAATAGGGCGAATGACCGGGTAACTTGTTGCACGACAGACAGGGAAAGAGGAAGGTGGTGGAAATATCCAGGAGGCAGTGGATCAGAATAACGACTCGAGCTACGAACGGTTTACATTAAATAGTGTTCACATATATATCCTAACCTCCTAATACCATTAAAATCATTGAACAGCATATTAGAGCGAGCTACCGTCAGATATCTCTCATCTCCACCGTTGGGTTGATGAATATCCCATCTCTCATATCCAGTGGTGGAGAGGTAATCCCCTGGAACCAGAAGAGAAGTTAATGATAGGGTTGTGTTGTTCTGAGTAATTGAGTATATAACCAAGGATGGTTATATACTCAAAGATACAACTCCTGGAGTGAAGCAGTTTTAGACAGGCGATAGGCGTAAATAACGGCTCATAATAATGTACAAATTTTCTACCAGACGTAAAACTTGATGTTTTTGAAATTTATGAGAAAATCTAATACGTACTTGAAAATAAATTATTTTTCATATTAAAGAGGATGGGATAGTCGCGAAATTAAAACCACGCGAAATTACAGTTTTTCGTGATATCTCGAGAACGATGCAAAATATCTAAAAACTGATTCTAGACCAAATTGTGGTTTTTGGATGAGCGTAGCGAGCGTAGCGAGCGAAGCGAAGATTCCATTTCACTACAAATCCGGAATGTTTTTTTTCTTTCTTTTCTTTCGTATTTTTGTCTGTTTTTCCACACGATTCCGCCTAAACCGATACTCCAATTGAAATGAAATTTTCTGGAGGCCTTCGAAATCTCTGACCTTAGAACTGCCACGGTTTTAAGCGCAATCGGAAAAATATTTCTCATCAAAACCGCAATTTTACGATTTTTTTTTATTTTTTAAAAAATTTCTTCGACTTAGCACCTACATGCTTTATCCGATTTTAATGATTTTTTAACAGAACCATAATTTTATGAATTAAGATATTCGTGTAAAATTTGAGCGCAATTGAAAAAATATTTATCATAAAAATCGAAATTTTACGGGTTTTTTTCTTTTTTTAACAATTTTTTGACTTATAACACCTACATGCTTTATCCGATTGTAATGATTTTTTCACAGAACCCTTATTTTATGAATTAATAGATAAGTGTTAAATTTGAGCGAAATCGAGAAATTATTTCTTATAAAAATCGCAATTTTACGATTTTTTTCTTTTTTTTAACAATTACATTTAATTTTAAAAAATTAAAAAATTAAGGTTAATTTTTTATTTAATTTAATTTAATTTAAAAAAAATTCAACAAAGTAATGATTTTTCCACAGAACAACAGAAAATCCGCATAACACATGGCAGCTCAATGCACCAATTACGCTCATCCACCAACGCGGCGGGACTTAAGCGTTGTTCTAGTGTTAGAACAATATAATGCAAGAAAAAATATTCAAATATAATAATCGGTGCGGTTTGTATTTAAGATATAAATTAAATTAATAAAATTTACAATAAAAAACTTAATTACCATCACATTGCAATATTTTTTCTTGGATTATATTGTTCTAACAAAACCACAATTTGGTCTAGAATCAAATTTTAGATATTTTGCATAGTTCTCGAGATATCACGAAAAACTTTAATAATTTCGCGTGGTTTTAATTTCGCGACTATCCCATCCTCTTAAGAATAACTAGGAAAACGCTCAGTTGGACGCGTTGTTGAGCGAGCACCGGTACGTGCAACAAGACCCGAGTACGACATTCCCATAAGACCCACCACACAGTGTAGGCCTAACTGGATATTGACATTGTACACTATATACTACGTCATGCCTTCTAAAGATCTATCTATGTCTCTTCACTAACTTCCTAAATTTTTTAACATCATTTTTCGAATTATGATTACCAATAAGTCTTTAAGGTCTTGACCGATTTAGCTGAAAATTTAGAAAAGAAGGAGAGAATGTTGTACTCATTGACCCTGCAAAATTTCATAACGATCGGAACATTTTTTTTTTTTTTTTTTTTTATAACTAACGATCGGATTTTGTTCAAAAACTATACATCAACCCGCCTAGGTGGTATGTACATGTGTGAAAAATTTCAGGTCGATCAGAGAAACGGTGCGACTTGTATCGAAGCAGTAACAGAAAAAAAACCCAGACATTCGAGCCATAAGAGTCAAGTGGAGACGCTCGCTTCGCTCGCTCAAAAATATAAGTTGTTAGTTATTGGGGTTTTAGGGCACGAATGAGAATATAAATTATGAGATTTGGTTATAAAAATGCGCAAGTCAGAAGCCCTTCAGCTATTAATAGATGTGTGAAGTTAGGTACATATGTGGCCAATAGAGAGCTGAAACAGAAAAGTAGCGTCACATCCACTTCTGCTTTCTCTAAAAACATTTGATTTTTTTACATTAAAGCTTTTGTCCGAGATTTAAAGTATCTAATTTATTTTTGTTCACGGAAAGAATGTAAGTGTTAAAACTTCCATTTGAGGCTGTTGCGGTTTCAAATAGTAGTGTTGCAGGGGCAACTGTTGCCCCTTACGAAAAATAATCATTGAAACTTAAAAAAAATCCTAGATTTTCTGCCTAATGATTTAATTTGAACAGTCATTGATGATATCATTTCTTTTGAGTGTGTAAGGTTTGGCTGTATTTTTACAAGTTTTTGTTATGTGTTTCATCATTGCCGAACCATCAAACCACCATTCCCCGCCCCCCTGCAAAAAATCATGCCGACGCCTATACAAAGGTCGGTTATGTAAATATATAAAATATTTGTGTCATAAGAATTTTAATTTGTCTGTTTGTTATTGAGGCCTTGAGACCGTGTACGTTCCAACTCGTCCCCTGATACTTCACTTACCAAAAACCGTGACGTATTTATTTGCAGGTATGCTTAAATGTCCCCCAACATATACATAGGCGTCCTGTTGAGAACCTGGGCATGTAGGAAATCTGCTTAAAAGAGTCTTGATTGCATCAGCTTCCTTCTGAGAGTTGAGAACTAGAAGATGTGCACCTTCAGTTAGGCAGGTATCTACTGCTTCAAGGAAGGTCTCGGGTCGAGTGGAAACTTTGTAATAGCCAAAACCAGGTAAATGCGTGTATCCACTTGGCGTGGACGTGGCGTACATAGTGCGGACTTTGGTGCTTGTGGGGCATGTGGGGCATGTGGGGCAAGTGGGGCATGTGCGGCAAGTGGGGCAAGTGCGGCATGTGGGGCATGTGCGGCAAGTGGGGCAGGTGGTGGGCGGGGGCAAAACTGGGGCCGGTGAAGGTAGGAGGGCCACTTTGGCATGTGGGGCAGGTGGTGGGCGGGGGCAAACTGGGGCAGGTGGGGGTAGGAGGGCAAATTTGGCAGGTGGGGCAGTTGGGGGAAGCGGTTTGACCGGACAAGGTAAGACTGACAGATGTCGGCTGACACGTGGGGCATATAGATATTGGTAGAAGAGCTGGTGAACTGTGTGCAGGCGTGCCAGGGATGGAAAATATATCTGAAACAAGAAACATTTAGATTAGGCTCCGACCTAGAGGTACTGGTTGTAGCCGGGCAGAAGGCTAGGTCGGGCAAGGTAGAGGACAGGGGGCTTCTGGGGCAGACCTAGTCGGTTGGGGACGTTGTTCATACACTACGAGCTGGTAGGCGTTGAGAAGGTTTGCTGTGGGTGTAAGACGACACAACCAATTAGATTAGAGTATTATCCATAAGAACCCAACTGTGCACTACTTTTCCTGTAGAGAAATTAATCTCTGGTATCGAACCGGCGATCGCTGGTTTAGCCGATGAGAAAGCGAAAGCAATTCGCCAAGATGTTGCTAAAATATTAAGAAAAGCCAAACCTCTGAAGCAGAATTCATCTATAGATGAAATTAGAGCCCTCAATGAACTCCGAGTTTAACAAAAAAATTTGTTGATTCTGCCTCCCCAGATAAAGGAATACCACGGGTACTCCTTGATAATTAGATTACTCTAAAAAAATGGATGAAATTTTTAAGGATACATCACAAAACCACCCGGGTACCATGCCCCAAACCCAGTATACTTAGAAAAGAAAACCAGAGAGTTAATTCTTCAAAACAAACATAGATAAACGAATCCAAAAGGATATCATCCCCAGAGAGAAATCATCACGCATTCCAAAACTCTATGGGCTCCCTAAGATACATAAGCCTAATGTTCCTCTAAGACCTATTGTTAGTGCCGTAAGTTTTCCAACCCAAGCATTGTCAAGATGTTTAGCCAAGATTTTACAACCCCTGATTGAATATGCCAAGTCATACGTAAACAAATTCTAGTAATTTTATTGATATCATTAAAGATTTACGATTTGATCCTGATGATATATTGGTCAGCTTTGATGTAGTATCTCTGTTTACCAAGGTTCCAGTATAAGAGACGTTGCGAATAATAAAAGAAAACAATCCATTGTTATCTAAGTATGTTACTGATTTAGCCGAACACTGCATGACTAGCACATACTTTATTTATGATGGTCGCTTTTACAAACAATTTGACGGTGATCCAATGGGATCTTCTCTTTCCCCTGAAGTGGCGAATCTTTTCATGGAACATTTTGAGTTAAAAGCTCTGGACTCGGCGCCATTAAAACCAAAAATCTGGCTTAGGTACGTGGACGATGTTTTTGCTATTTGGGCGCATGGCCATGTGTTTCTAAATGATAACCTTGATCACCTTAATTAACAAGCAGCATAAAAATATTAAGTTCACCATGAAAATTGAAGGAAATAAACAACTACCATTTCTAGACATTCTACTTAGCCAAAAACCTGATGGAACACTTGGTCATACAGTGAATAGGAAAGTCACTCACACTAACAGATATTTGAATGCGTCTTCTCATCATCATCCAGCTCAAATTAGTTTAGCAGCTATTACTCTGGCAATTTGCTCTAAACGAATATCAGATGAAGAGAACATTGTAGAAGAACTGTCTAGTCTCCACAAAGTCTAATCTGTGAATGAGTTTTCTAACTTTAACATACAAAAAGTGTTCATGCATAAACCCAAGCGTAACTAAGGCCGGTGTCACACTATCCCGTTCTGACGGTCCCGCGAAAGCGGATGCGCTTTTGCGGGATGGCCTCTACCATGTCACACCAATCCGGTTAATTGCGTTTTAGCAGGACATAAAACTGGTCAGTTCTCCCGAGTAGTGAACGTGGTGAGTCGACTACTCATGGAAAAGGGTGGTGGAAAACCAATTGAAAAAAAAATTGAAAACGGTCCGTTTCAACGGGACAGTTGGGGACAACCTTGCATTTAACTGCGGTGTTGGTCGCTCACATCCCGCTGTCCGTTCATCCCGTTTCGCGGCAGCATGTTGCGGTTTTGTGCTTAGAAACGACAGGTGGTGACACGTCGCATTTAAAACCATGTACCGTCACCATCCCGCAAAAGCGCATCCGCTTTCGCGGGACCGTCAGAACGGGATAGTGTGACACCGGCCTAACGTATCAATGGCTGGAGAAGAGACACCTAAAGTTAATGCATACCTTCCATACGTTGAGAGAACAACAGACCGGATTGGCAAGATACTTTACAAGGAGGACATCAAAACTATTTTCTTGACTGACATGAAAATTTATGAAATTGTTGGGAATTCTAAAGAGAAAGTGTTTTTGGAAAATGAAGGAGTGTATGAAATATTTCTAGCTAGCCGTACAGTCTGGTCCATTGAGGACTGAATTTCTTAAATGTGTAAAAGTAAATTGTAAAATTATACGCTTGTGTATGTGTATTTAAAAATAGCAAAATGCTAAATAAAGATTTATACTACTACTACATCGGTCAAACAGGACGTAAGATCTCAATGATGCTTCAAGAACACAGACTTGCTGTGGAACATAAAGATAACAAGTCCGCTTTGGTTCAACACATTATGACCGAGAACATTCTATTGATTTTAATAGTGTGAAATCAATTGCTACAGTTGATCATGTGTACACCAGAATGATCCGAGAAGCCATCGAAAAAGAGAAACGGCCATGATTATGATCAAACTGGTCGAAGGACACGTTTTTTCCGTCAGTGAACTTTGTAATGCCCAAAACCAGGTAAATGCATGTCCCATGTAGCGTGGACGTGGCCCGTACATAGTGCGGACTTTGGTGCTTCGTGGGCATTGGGGCTAATGTGGGGCAAGTGGGGCAAGTGCGGTCATGTGGGGCATGTTGCGGCAAGTGGGGCAGGTGTTGGGCGGAGGCAACTGGGGGCAGGTGAAGGGGTAGGAAGGGCAACGTTGGCATTGGGGCAGGTGGTGGGCGGGGGCAAACTGGGGCAGGTGGGGTAGGAGGGCAAATTTGGCAGGTGGGCCATGTTGGGGGAAGCGGTTTGACCGACCAGGTAAGGCTGACCGAATGTCGGGCTGACACGTGGGCATATATTATTGGTAGAGTGTAGAGCTGGTGAACTGTGGTGGCGGGCGTGCCAGGGATGGAAAATATATCTGAAACAAGAAACATTTAGATTAGGCTCCGACCTAGAGGTACTGGTTGTAGCCGGAGCAGGGGCTTTCTTGGGCAGACCAAGTCAGTTGGGGACGTTGTTCATACAACTACGATCTGGTTATGCGTTGAGAAGGTCTGCTGTGGGTGTAATACGACACAACCAAGTTAATTTAGAGTATTTCCATAAGACCCACTTGGCACTACTTTTCCTGTAGAGAAATTAATCTCTGTTATCGACCAACCGCAATCGCTGGTTTAGCCGATATAGAAAGCCAAAGCAATTCGCCAAGTATGTTGCTAAAATATAAGAACAGCCAAACCTCTGAAGCAGAATTCATCTATAAGATGAATTAGAGCCCTCATGAACTCCGCCTCCGAATAACAAGAATATTGTGATTTCTGCCTGCAGATAAAGGTAATACCACTGTACCACATTGATTAATTAGATTACCTAAAAAAATGATGAAATTTTTAATGATACATCACATAACCCTCCGTCCATGACCCTAACATTATACTTAGAACAGAAAACAGAGAGTTACTTCTTCAATCAACATATAACGGAATCCAAAGGATATCATCCCACAGAGAAATCTCAGCATTCCAAAACTCTATGGGCTTCCCTAAGATACATAACCTAATGTTCCTCCTAAGACCTATTGTTATGCCGTAAGTTTCCAACGCCCAGCATTGTCAAGATGTTTAGCCAAGATTTTACAACCCCCTGATGGATATGCCCAGTCAATACGTAAACAATCTAGTCATTTATTGTATCATTAAATATTTACTATTGGATCCATGATGACATATTGGTCAGCTTGATGTAGTATCCTGTTTACACAAGGTTCCAGTAAAGAGACGTTGCGAATATAAACGAAAACATCCTTGTTATGCTAAGTATGTTACTGTTTAGCCGAAACACCTGCATGACTAGCACATACTTTTTTTATGATGGTCGCTTTAAAAAAACAAAAAAACCCCCCAATTTAGACGGTGATCCAATGGGATCGTCTCTTTCCCTGAAGTGGCGAATCTTTCATGAACATTTTGAGTTAAAAAGCTCTGGACTCGGCGTCATTAAAAACCAAATCTGCTTAGGTACGTGGACGATGTTTTTTGCTATTTGGGCGCATGGCCATGTGTTTCTAAATGTACCTTGATCAACCTTAAATTAACAATCAGCATAAATATTAGTTCACCATGAATTTGAAGGAAATCACAACTACCATTTCTAGACATTCTACCTTTAGCCAAAAACCTGATGGAACACTTGTGGGGTCATACAGTGAATAGGAAAGCCTCACACTAACAGATATTTGAATGCGTCTTCTCATCATCATCCAGCTCAATTGTTTAGCACTATTACTCTGGCAATTTGCGCTAAACGAATACAGATGAAGAGAACATTGTAGAAGAACCTGTCTAGTCTCCACCAAGTCTAATCTTGAATGAGTTTTCTAACTTTAACATCAAAAAGTGTTTCACGCATAAACCCCAAGCGTAACTAAGGCCGTGTCACACTATCCCGTTCATGACGGTCCCGCGAAAGCGGATGCGCTTTTTGCGGATTGCCCTCTACCATGTCACAACCAATCCGGTTTAATGCGTTTAGGCAGGAAATAAACTGTCCATTCTCCTCGAGTAGTGAACGTGGTGATCGACTACTCATGGAAAGGTGGTGGAAAACAATTTGAAAACTTGAAACGGTCCGTTCACGGGACAGTGTGACACTTACATTTAACTGCGTGTGTTGTCGCTCACAGCCCGCTGTCCGTTCATTCCCGTTTCGCGCAGCATTGTTGCGGTAGTGCGTAGAAACGACAGGTGTGACAACGTCGCATTTAAAACCATTTACCGTCACCATCCCGCAAAAGCGCATCCGCTTTCGCGGGACAGCCGTGCAGAACTGGATTAGTGTGACCCGCCTAACGTATCATGGCTGTATAAGAGACACCTAAAGTTAATGCATTACCTTCCATACGTTGCGCGAACAACAGACCGGATTGGCAAGATACTTTACAAGGAGGACATCAAAACTATTTTCTTGACTGACATGAAAATTTATGAATTGTTGGGATTCTAAAGAGAAAGGTGTTTTTGGAAAATGAAGCTAGTGTATGAAATATTTCTAGCTACCGTACAGTTCTTGTCCATTGAGGACTGAATTTCTTAAATGTGTAAAATAAATTGTAAAATTATACGCTTGTGTATGGGTATTTAAAATAGCAAAAATGCTAAATAAAGATTTATACTACTATACATCGGTCAAACAGGACGTAAGATCTCAATGCTGCTTCAAAGAACACAGACGTGCTGTGGAACATAAAGAATAACAAGTCCGCTTTGGTTCACACATTATGACGAGAACATTCTATTTATTTTAATAGTGTGAAATCAATTGCTACAGTGATCATGTGTCCACCAGTAATGATCCGAGAAGCATCGAAATCGCGAAGCGGCCCATGATTATGATCAAACTGGTCGATAGGACACGTCTTTCCGTCACTTGGAAACCAGTTTTATTAACTCTAAAAATCATTCCGAAAATTCCTGCCAGTACTTCATCTACAAAACCAGATCCAAACCTCCATCCGGATGTCGTTAATCTAATCGCAAATAGACCAGTCACCAGAAGCCAGACACCAAACCAAACCCAATCATTCATCTCAATAACGATAATAATGGACCACAAGAATCACAAGAATCACAAGAAACCAAACAAAGTCATCTTCACAACCAAATCCAAAAATAAAACTTGTTACCAGTAATCTACCAGTCACCAGAAGTCACAATAATTTGTAATTTGAAATGCCAAACACATTAGTTTAAATAATAATATTATCTTTTATATAGCTTTGTTTGTTACCCTCTTTGCATCTTCATTTCATATAACATGTGTTTTGTTTAATAAATAAACATTTTTTTTTTTTTTTAAGTGGGGTGCAATCTGTTGGGGCAAGAGATGAATGGGTGATACATGAAGATGAAAATGAAACTCTGGAGTGAATGGAGGACCATGTTAAAGATAACAAATAAGTGGACTGTAAATGAAGGCCCTGGTTCAGCGATCCACGGACACAATAACACACACTTTGAATGGCAAATCACAAGTAAAAACACTGTATTTATTAATAACTTATCGAAAGTTAACAGAGAATAACACTAGACCATACGAATGGCCGATGCAGTAAGTAATTTCAGTGTGATGATAAACATTGTTGAAAACAAAGAAACATAGCGTCCTTTTCAACACCAAAGAAATTGATACAAAAGTATTAGGATGGCGGTGAGCAATAAACAATGAAGTTTAAGTGTACAAATAGTACCAGGATGGCTGTGAACAACAAGGCAGTGCAAGTGTTGCATAAACATACTGGGGCCCAAAAAATGAATATTTTTTAAGAAAGGAAACATTGAAACATTTTAAGTTGGAAGTGGGCACAATTTCACTATTGGGCGTTTGTAATGCCCTCGAGAAGTCTTGATTGTGACCACTCGAACCTTTCCATCGTCGCCATGATGTAGAGCGGTGATTACAGCAAGCTGCCACTGGAGAGGAGATAGGTTGTCTTCCTTCACCAGGACCATTGTGCCTTCTAGAAGATTTGGACTACAACTAGACCACTTCTGTCTTTGTTGCAAAGAGTGTAGATAATCACTTGACCATTTCCTCCAGATGAGCTGCATGGAGTGTTGAAGTTGCTTCCATCTATTCAACGTATGAATTGAGTTGTCAGTAAAGTTGGGTTCTGGTATAGCGGTGATTGCCTCGCCGATTAGAAAATAACCTGGACTAAGATAAGATATATCATTAGGATCATTGTTAAGGGCAATAAGTGGGCGTGAGTTTAAGCAAGCTTCAATCTGTGAAAGTAAAGTAACCATTTGTTCAAACGTGAGAGAGTTATTTCCAATTACCCTCTTGAGATGGTATTTCAAGGATTTAACGGCAGCCTCCCATAAACCTCCGAAGTGTGGAGAACGAGGAGGTATGAAAAACCAGTTACAATTATCGACAGAGCTATGGTTTTTTCAGAGTATCTTGATGTAACTTCGATTTTAACAACTTGTTAAGGTCAACAAGCTGGTGATTGGCACCAACAAAGTTTGATCCGTTGTCGCTATAAATGTTTGAACATTTACCTCGCCGTGATGTGAATCGTTTTAAAGCAGCAATGAATGCCTCGGTAGTCATATCACTGACTAATTCAATGTGGATGGCCTTTGTAGCTAGACACACAAAAATAGCGATGTATGCCTTCAATTTAACTTTGCTACGTGTAGATCCTTGTTTTACGAAAAACGGTCCTGCGTAATCAACTCCTGTGTTTAGAAAGGGGCGAGCTGGTTGTATTCTAGGAGCTGGAAGTTCTCCCATGAGTTGCTGCGTTACAGATGTCTTCAATTTGTAGCACGGCAAACACTGATGCAATGTCGATCTCAGGATACGTCTTATGGATGGTATCCAGTAATGTTGTCGAAGTGATGACGTCAACATTTGTGCTGAAGCATGTAACAGTCGTAAGTGTTCATTCATAATGAGCATTTTAGTGAGATGATGCTGTGGTGGCATTATGATTTGATGTTTTGACTCAAATGGCAGTAATGATTTTCGGAGTCTACCTCCTACTCTTAAGATGCCTTCACTATCCAAAAATGGATAGAGATTTTTGATGTTGCTTTTGTTATGAACTTCCTTTGATGCTAACAAAGCTTGGATGTCTGACGCATAAGCTTCACTTTGCGCTATTTTGATGCATACTTTAAGTGAGTTTTGCAGCTCTGCGGCAGATAGTACGGAGTAGTTTCTCTCCGCAGATGGCTTGCGAGCGTTGTAGCAAAAACGAAGACAGTGTGCCGTAACACGTTGTAGTTTGATTAGTTTTGAGAACTTGCAGATAATGCCATCTTCTTGCTTGGTGGCAGTGAGTGTGGTAACAGTAGCCTTTTGTTCCGGCATGTCTTCAATTGAAATTGACTGCACTTTGGAAAACTGGCCACAATAATGAATCTAGTGACAACCATTGGGGACCGTGCCACCATAAGTCACAAGTGGCAAGAGTTTCTGCAGAAGTTCCTCTTGATATAAGGTCTGCTGGATTTTGTGCTGATGCGACGTGTTGCCATTTTGCATTTGCAGTGTTCTTGTATTTCTGTGCCTCTGTTTGCAATGAATGTTTTCCATTTGTGTGGATAAGCCTTGATCCATGCAAGAACTATTCTAGAGTCTGTCCAGAGAAAAACTAGAACCAATGTCAAGACGTAGAGATTCCACTGTCTTTTTGAACAATTTGGCGAGTAGAAGTGCCCCGCATAATTCCAAGCGTGGAATCGAAATTCTTTTCAAAGGTGCGACCTTTGACTTAGAGCAAAGTAAATGGTTTACAGTTTGACCTTCTGTGTTAGTGGATCGGAGCTATATGCAAGCTCCGAAAGCCCTTTCGAAGCATCGGAGAATCCGTGAAGTTGAATGTCAGAAATGATTCCTGTGACTAGAACTTGTCGTTGAACCTTTATGGTGCTTATGGTAGGAAGTTGATTGTAGATACTCTTCCAATGATTATTCAGGGGGTTGGGTAAAAGATCATCCCAGTCTAGCTTTTCTAGCCAAAGGTGCTGTAGAAATATCTTGTAGTTAATGACAATGGGACTTATTAATCCTAGTGGATCGAAAATAGTAGATACGATCGATAGCACTTTACGTTTAGTAGAGTTAGTAGCTTGCTGTGGCTGAGGAGTCGAAGAATCGATCATTATCTGAAAGTGATCAGAAGCAGGGTGCCATAGCAAGCCTAGAGTTTTCACAGACTCATCTTGTTCCAACTGGAGTGGAAGATTAGTTTCACGATCTTCTTCTGGAACAGACCTCCAAAGAGCCAAATGGTTTGAACACCACTTACGTAGTGGGAACCCTCCACTGGAAAGCAGAGATCGCAAATCTTGCTGGAGTTGTAGAGCATCTTCCAGATTATCTGAACCTGATAGACAGTCGTCTACGTAGAAATCATTTTTTAAAACAAAAAGATGCGCTGGGATATCTTTCAGCTTCCAGGTCTGCTAAGTGATGTAGGCATCGTGTAGCTAGAAATGGTGCTGTTTTTGTGCCGTATGTTACTGTAGTTAGTTGGTATTCCTGAACAGGTTCATCCATGGATTCTCTCCATAATATGCGTTGTAAGTTACAATCGCTAGGATGCATTCGTATTTGTCTATACATCTTAGCAATGTCGGCAGTGAATGCTATTAGATGTGTTCTGAACCGTAAGATAATTGAGCATATATCGTCTTGTATTGTGGGACCGAGTTGCAATAAATCGTTTATTGACTGTCCAGTGCTGGATTTTGCTGACCCATCGAAAACAACACGTATGTGAGTAGTAGTAGATTCCTTGAATACTGCATGATGTGGCAGGTAGTAGCACTTATCAGATGTGTCGACAGCGTTGTCGACTCGTTGCATGTGTCTAAGTTCACGATATTCTCGTAGAAAAGAATTGTATTCTTCTCTGGCATTGATATTCGCCTTAAGACGACGTTCTAACTGCTGCAGTCGTCGCAGCGCTTGGAATCTGGAATCACCTAGTAAACTCCTGTTTTCCTTAAGCGGGAGACGAACAATGAATTTCCCTTCGGAGTTACGGGTTGTATTGTTTAAGAAATGTGTTTCACATTCTTTTTCTTCTTTAGTGGCGATAAGTTTTGGGATTTCTTCTATTTCCCAAAAGCGCTTGAGTTGATGATCAATGGTTTCATTACTAATGAATAAACTGTGTGTGGGTAGCGGAGAGTGATCAGTAGTCGAAACTGGCATCCTTTCACCGATGATCCAACCAAGCTTCGTATCTTGAATGTGGGAAACCCTGGACGAGATAGTGATTCTGTCGGAGAAGATCGTAGTAAAGTTCTGCGCCGATCAGCAGTTCGACTTCACCTGGTTGATCGAATTCGGAATCTGCTAGTTGAATATCACGAGGAATGTTCCAAGTGCTGTAGTCAATCGGAGACGACGGTAGGCTGCCAGTGATTTTTGGCAGAATAAAACAAATTCAAATGTGTAATATAATCAGTAACCATAGATTTGACTGATATGTTGACACTGTGCGTAGTTGTCGATGTTGTGTTGTTAACACCTTGTATGTGTGTATGATTGACTTCCTTTTTTAATTGAAGTTTATTAGCTAAGTCAAGTGTGATGAATGATGCTTGGCTTGCTGAATCCAGTAATGCTCGACATTTGATTAAGTTACGAAACTTATCCTGAACGTATACCTGAGCTGTGGCCAATAATACTTGTTGAATAGGCTTTGTCTTGTACGAACAGTAAGTACCTGTATTCGTATTATTTTCCGAGTGAATATTACTAGGATGGCTAGTTTATTGCACTGAATTATCAGTGTGCTGACGTTGACGCTGCATCTGACCTTGATGAGTAGACCTATCTGTAGAATCGTGAAGTAACGTGCTGTGCATAGAACCACACTTGCAGTAGCTACGAGCTTTGCATGCATTGGCTTGATGATTGGTAGCAAAACAATTTGCACAAGCATTTTTAGATTTGATTACATGCCACCTGTCAGACAATGGCAGATTACGAAATGATTTAAATTGTACAAATAATGGTCATTGTTACAATGCAAACACTTATTGGTCTTTGTGGAAAACATACGTATGCTTAGACTGGTAAGTATCTTTAGTAGACTTGTTTATTTTAGTTTGAGAATTGTCAGACTTGGACTGAGTAAGCTCGAATGTCTGTGACCTCTTGTCAAGGAAATCGCATAATTCCTTAAGTGAAGGAAAAACTCTGAGTCTGCATGTTGTATTGTTTCAAATTCCCGCCTGGTGTGTATGTCTAATCTGCCAAGGGTAAGTTGAATAAGTAAGTTCGTGAATTTCAAACACTCAGATTGAGAGCCTTGATAGCATTTAGATTGCTTGTTACTTCGTTAACTAATTGGCGAAGATCGTGAGCCGAGTTTGCTCGCACATGTGGCAGATCGAGAAGAGCATTGATGTGTTTCTGAGATATTAATTTTTTGTTTTCATATCTTTTTAGAATCAAGTTCCATGCTATGGTATAGTTAGCAGACGACAAGGACAAATTCTTGATTAAATGTAGTGGATCATTACGTAATGAAGACAACAGATAATGGAATTTGTGAATGTCCGTAAGAGAAGTATTCTCATGTATGAGCGCGACGTAGGTGTCTTTGAATTGTGACCAAAGACTGTAATCACCTGAGAATTGTGGTAAATTTATACCAGGAAGTTTGATCAGATTGTTGTTATGAGTGCTAAGAAGCGACCCGTTGCCAGAACCATGACTTGATGGTGTATCAATAGGTACCATGGGTGGCGTGAGTATGTCATTAGATTTAGCATAAGCCTCAAAGTATTAAGTTTCAAAATCTGTTCTGTAGGTTTCATGATTCGAATCGTCATTTGTGTCTTCTATTTCAAGACGTGATTGTATTTCCTCGAACTGATCCCAAATAGAAATAAGAGTTTCTGACCTAACTCTGATTGCACTCAGATTTGAGTGGTTATTGACATCGTTTATAAACGTGTGTATGCGTGTAAGCCGAGCTTTGATTATTCCACGACGTTTAATTAAATCACTTCTCTCTTGCGCTTGCATGATGGAAGTTATTTAAGATCAATGAAAGTATAGTAATAGGCTATTATGAAGGTACATCAGATAGCTTATCTGAATTGTGATGATGTTGCCACTGGAAGACACGCGTCCGCCACTGGGTCTTGAAGATGTCCTGATGACGCCGTACTTCAGCTGCTGCTGGGGCCCGTGAGAAGACTCTTGCTACGTTGGTAGGCCTAGACGTTCAAACTGCGTTGTGAAGTCGCCGACGAAACGATTACTTGCGAAAGCCGATTAAAGTTTTCCACGTGGAACCATGTTGATTGTATAGGCCTACGGCCCGGATGGGACCAAATTATGTTGGGGCAAGAGATGAATGGGTGATACATGAAGATGAAAATGAAACTCTGGAGTGAATGGAGGACCATTTTAAAGATAACAAATAAGTGGACTGTAAAAGAAGGACCTGGTTCAGCGATCCACGGACACAATAACACATACTTTGAATGGCAAATCACAAGTAAAAACACTGTATTTATTAATAACTTATCAAAAGTTAACAGAGAATAACACTAGACCATACGAATGGCCGATGCAGTAAGTAATTTCAGTGTGATGATAAACATTGTTGAAAACAAAGAAACATAGCGTCCTTTTCAACACCAAAGAAATTGATACAAAAGTATTAGGATGGCGGTGAGCAATAAACAATGAAGTTAAAGTGTACAAATGTACCAGGATGGCTGTGAACAACAAGGCAGTGCAAGTGTTGCATAAACACAATCTCCACGAAACGTCAAAATGTGTTATTATTTCAATTAATTTTTGTTATTTGTACGTGGTCTACACCTAAAAAATTGTCTTGTAATACATCATTCGACCATGAAAGCCTACATAAATACATAAATATATATAAATATAAATATTAACGATATAATTAATCCTAACGTCGGAAGAAAAATAATCACATATTATGCAGATGACACAGTGATAATCTTATGCGATTTTACACATGAAGCTCTTACACAAAAATCTAAGCTGGCATAAGTAAAAATAGCACTACAAGAGAATCTACTAACCCTTTATCTTGATAAAACTGTATGCCTATCTGTTTCTCTCTACCCAGAAGAACATAATAAGCAGAAAATAATCAAAATTCAAATTCACAATGCATCCTGCATTACTAGGCCAAATAAATTCACTGGATGCATCATGATTCTACACTGTCCCGGCCACATTCCGCATTGTGGCAACCACATTACTTCACAATGCATTAGAACGCATTCAAAAACCTAATACCTTGGTATTATACTTGCTACAATAATAAAATGCAGATGCTTGGTAGTGGTGGGGGTAGAATGAATGCACGGTAAATGGAATGTCGCCTATGTGTATGAAAGAGAAATATCTTTTACCAACGCAAGCAAATTTTTCTGTGCTAGATCACAGAGTTCCTCCGTGTGCCAGATTCACGCTGAGCTAGAGTGAATAGAGTTGATAAACTTGTTATGTTGGGAAAACAATTTCGAGCAATCTGCATTCTTTCATTGGGACCACTATACTATTGATAGTGCCCTTAAGCGGAAATGTCAAATTCTAGAAATTATAAAGAAGATTAGAAAAATAGCCTACAAATTCGCCAGACTTAAAAACGTAATATTGTCATGTCCTGTAGAGTACATGTTGACTTAATACTAATTATCTCGAGGTCCAATACATTTCGGAATCCAATCAGGGAACATACCGACGTGAGTTCATTTAGGGTCAAGACGCCTAGTAACTTTCCGGTGTGGCTCATTTAGTCGCAATACAGGAAGGGAATCGACCGACAAAACGCTGAATACTAAAGATTGCACAACTAAATAGTGCAAGTAAATCGGACTTTGATTAAGTGCACTGAACGGAAGAGTGCGGACGTTCGTGGAGAACAGAGAGAGACGAGCGACAACCGTTGACGGAGGAGGTCAGGACAGTGTAACATCAATCGCAACGTGAACCACCAATGTCCTGGAAGAGTTCTTAGTGAGGATTACCGGATGAAGAACCAGAACAAGGATTAACCATAAGAAGAGGTGAAGAGAGAAGACATCGCCCAGGGTCCGACATCAGGGTGTCGGAGGGGGCCAGTCTAAACCACATACCAGGGACTAGAAGCATTCGGTAAGCCATGCAAACCAATTAGTAAGTCATAGAGTCAGTAGAGGTATGAACCCACGGTCTGCCAGACGGAACTCATAGGTTCGATCCTAGGCCAGAATAGAAGGGTTACTATGTTTACCTCTAATACAGTGCTGGTCTCTTAAGTGGAATCACGTCTAATTACTGTGTCTACATCCCCCTCATGAACCCACCTACCCACGATCCCTGGTCCGTGCTAGCTATTTAAGCCTAAAGATTTACGCTACGCCCCCACTTAAACACTCATTTGGCGATCACCACCCTCAGCCAAAGGGCCTAATTAGCTATGCGTGACAATATTAGATTTCACACTCTTCTAGGTGTCTACTATAGCCTAGTACAATCATATTTACAGTATGAAATTATAGCCTGGGGAAATGCGCTTGCAACTCACCTAAACCATTACACACAAAAAATGCAATGCTTGACAAGCCGTCACGATTCCCTACATAAGATATTTTCCATGTTAGCAAAATTAATGATAAAAGAAAACTAAACGTAAAATCCCTGATGATACACCAACACAAAAATGTAAACAAATTCTTATTAGCATCACTCTTACATACAACCAGATCTACAACATTGAAGAAAATAATAATACCTAGAAAGACTACAGGTTAGCTCTCTAGGTCCAGATTTCACAATTCCAGATGATATCGAAGCATTTAATAACTTAAACAAATTTAAAAGTAATCTCCACAAATGGTTAGAAAAGACTTTTCTGTTATCACTTCACAAACTAAATTAAATTAACTTTCTCCAACATATTCTTCACAATAGCTTCATCATAAACACCCAAACTCCGTAGTTAATAATATAAACCAGTAGAATAGAATAGATCACTAGATAAGATCATTAGAATTAAAATACTAATGACAGTTAATTAACGTTTATACATTTTTCACTACTAATTATTGCTTTTCACCATTGGACAATTATCCTCATCATTAAATCAGTAGACTAGAATTAGGATTAAAATCAGGTTTAAAATCAAAATCATTCTACAACGTTTTACTGCCAATTAGCCAATTGTGTATTAATATTTTGTTTTTGAGTATGTTATATTATATTAGAAAAGAATTAGATTATAAGTTTAGATCATTAGAATAAGAAGTAGAATTAGAATTAAGCTTTTAAAAAATAAAAAATAAATAGACCTTTGAAATTTGAACCATAAGCACACAAAACAAAATATACAGATCATCTTTCAATGTCCACCTCCATTACACGCACAAGTGCATAAATATGCACCTATGTGGGTTTTCAGCCCTTTAGATTTCTTACCTTTTTAGGACTGATATGTACAAACATATTTTATAATATAATAATTTACATGTTCAAAAAAGACTGAATACAACTTTATCTTATCTTTACTCACATTCAGTGGCGTCGGAGCCGGGGGGAAGGGGGGTAACTTGCCCCCCTGAGCTTATTGAAGGGGGGCGAAATTATCTTCTCGACCCCCCTAGAAAAATGACAAACTAACCATTTACCAAAAAACGCGCGTTTTTCGTTTTGATTCATCTTCTTTTTTTCCATTTTTTTTCGTTCAGGAAAGCACCATATCTACTTCTAAAACACATTAAAACCACTTCAAAAATACGTATTGTTCAAAACATTGCCTGCGGCGCTATTGTGGGGGTGTCAAAAACAATTAAAAAATTTATTATTTTAACTAGCTTCGCACTTTCTTGTAAAGATGGAAAGTATCTCAGAGATGTCAATCAGATATTGTATTATTTTTTAGGTATGGATGTATCCGTAGACGGTGAATGTCTCTTGGCACAAACAGCCCCCCACCCCGCAAACAAGCACAAATCGAGAGAAAGAGGAAACCGCTGCAGTCTCGCGAGTCGCGATGACCACTACTGTACATAGAGCTTAGCTTATGTACTAGCATCGGCAGCAACCGCGGAACGATATTTTAGTGCCCTAACACGTGTTACAAGGGAGAATCGTTCTCAAATGAGATCATCTGCTACTCCTTCATAAGAAACTAGCCAGCGTGATAGATATAGAGATAGACTAAATCTGTACTACTAAGTTTGTAAACAAAACTATCGTCGCAAAGTGTTTGGTACTTTTCACCACTAAAAGCTACCAATATTCAAGGCAGTGGCACCGCGTATCCGGGGGGACGCCTTGAGCGCCCCCCCCCCCCCGATCGAGGTTTACGTAAAACATTTATCTAATATTTTTCTTTTTTTCGTTCAGCAAAGCCCCTTAGCTACTTAAAAACACATAAAAACCACTTCAAAAATAAGTATTTTTCAAAAAATTGCCTGCGGCGCTATTGTGGGGGCCACCCCCCCCCCCCCATTGCGTTGTTCTTCCAGGATACGCCACTGATTCAAGGACATTAGTTGCATATTATGTAACCATATGTAACTATGTATGGAAGCATGTACGTTTCATGGTAAAGTTCGCCCCCCCTGGAAAAATGGACTTCCGACGCGCCTGCTCACATTATGGTGCAACCACTACCCCAAAGGTTACCAATCTCTTGAACTTGTAAACGTTTCATAATTGACCTATGCATCCTGGCTCAAAACATCATATGTCCTAGTTCATCCAATAGTCTTAATTGATCGACGTCTAGTCAGCACTTTTTAAGGCAATACGATCTGTTTAAATGAGTTTGAGCGAATTATGTGGGTTTCTCTTCATTTGGATCAGAAAGCTGAACTGGGGTGTGAACGGCCATGATGAAAATGATTGATTGATTGATTGATTGATTAAGGACTTTATTAGAGGCGGGATTAAGGCCAGTGAGGCCTTTTCTTACATCCAACCTTTAAAATGTTTGATACAAATTGATACAAATTAAAGTATGACAGATTACTATACACTACTACTAGAACACTACAAAATATTAAAACACAAATTAATATTTAACATATAAAATTCACTTGAATACAAAGGGCGGTCATTCATACACACATTCATCCATCTCTTTTATACGCTTTAAATTTTAACACAAATATAATTAATTACAAGATCAAAAACAACAATAATTTGACATGTGAGTTTTGCCATGCACTTTTACATTTAAGCACAGATTAATAGGATATTAAATTAAATTATATTAGCTTTCAGGCAAACTGACATTTGAAGTATAATATAATGACGTAACCTTACTTTTAAAGACGTGATAATTATTCTTATGTGCATCCCTGATCTCCACAGGTAAAGCATTCCAACGCCTTATAGCATTTATCGTCACTGAATTATCAAGAAGACTAGTTCTGTGAATGGGGAACGCTAATTGTGTGCCTGATCGTGACCTGGTATTAAAATTGTGATTTGAATGCAAATACTCAAAATTTGAAGCGAGGTATGATGGTTCAGATGATGATAAAATTCGATGAACGAGGCAAACAGAATGAAGATTTCGGCGGTCATTTAATCGAAGCCAATTTAGTTGTCTAAAACCGGGTGTGATGTGATCTGATTTCTTAATACCTAGGATAAGGAAGGAATAATGTAGGAATAGATAACTTAAGACGGTTTTGCTGGCATTCCTGGGTAGGGATGGCATTTTGACCGGTAAAATTAAAATTAATCAAATATAAAAAAGCCAAAATTTGCTCGTATAGGCCAATTGTGACAGGATACTTATTGTCTGCAACCAAGTTATAGGCTAATCAATATATATGATCAACATTCAATGGTGATTATAATTTATGATGAAAATGAGTAAATGATTGTAAATGAGTGAATTTACTAGCATTTTGTCTGCTCACTGCCGAAAAGTATTAGAGTCAACAACAGTGAATTGTTCCAATTACAAATTTGCAAAAGAATGTATTGATAAAAATGAGTAAATGATTGTAAATGAGTGAATTTACTAGCACTTTGTCTACTCACTGCCGAAAAGTATTAAGGGCAACATCAGTGAATTGTTCTAATTACAAATTTGTAAGGGAATGTAACAATAGTTGACTTTCCTTTTAAGAATGAGTGATGCCAAACAAATAAGTACGAAATATTACTTTGACCAATTATTTGACCAACTTGGCATCCCTAGTCCTGGGACATTTTCAAGATCTCTTTAATGGAATATCAATGGAAAGTTACCTATAGAGTTTTTAGGTGAAGTAAACTTCTGTTAACTGTGTGTCCTTAAGTTAGGTGAAGCAGTAAGTCATTGAAACATCAGGAGGAAAGCTAAGCGGCCTTGTATCGATCATTGTGGGACTTCCTTATCTGGTTTATTAGGAAAATAAATATTAATTATACATTTTTGTCAATACTACGGAGCCACAACCTGCGAGCGCCTAAATATATATGATATGATGTAAGTTAACTTTGAGCAGTACCTATGAACCCATATATAGACGGAAATCCAGGGACAGTTTCTATTACTTCGTAAGGTACATATGTTTAAACTATTGGAGTATATGCGGATTTATATGAGATTTTAAGAAACCCGCATCTTACGCGCCAACTTGGCGGCATTTGGGCCTCATTGGGCCCCAAAAAAGGCCAAAAAGGACCGTCTATTACCTCATAAGGTACATGACGAGACACACAACAACACAACAACAACAACATCACTACACACTGTATCAAGGCTTTGCCAGGATCATACGATGTACATAGTGCCTAAGAGTAGAATATACGTGGGCGATAAAGCTGTAAAGGTTCCATCATGTCAAGTCTTACCTGTGAGGGCGAACTCTGTCTCAAGCACCGGGGCCCCAGAATTACACGGACATTGTTCTGCTGTCTGAGTTATCTTCAGCTGCCAGCGGGCGCGCGCATAATCGTTTAACCCAACCTGTATAATGGTATAGTTGTATAATGGTATACTTATATACTTGTATAATGGTTTAATGGTATAATGGTGTATTGGTATACTAATATACTTGTATAATGGTATAATGGTATAATGATATAACAATACCCACACAGCATGCAATATCTATACAATATTTAAATTAAGTTGTCAACGTACGTACAATGTTACGTCCATTTTAAACTTTATTTCTTGGTTTATACAATATTTTAGTGCATCATGTTTAGGCGATTCAGTTTATGTTTCTTGTGGATATTAAATGGATATCTGTACAATGTTTGTTAATTTTATTCGTAACTCTAATTTTCTTTGACTTCATCAAATATCTATGCAATATTTAAAGGTTATTCTTCTTTCATTATTTCAAGGTCGAAAGTGACAGTTGGTATTGTCGCGTTATGTCTGTCATTATTTCAAATCTCAACGGTCAAAAGTTGCAGCTGGTATTGTCGCGTCCTGTCTGGTCTCATTCGACTAGCAGTCTTCGAGAGAGCAAGACTTGTGTGTACGTGTGGTCGTGTGTTCATCTAGGCTTAGCTTGAGATCGAAAAGCAGCAGAAGGGTTCTAATACCGCCAAAAAGACAAAATTATTCTACTTTTATAGCTATTATTTTATATCTTCTATTATACTAATGATGGATTTCATAGTAATGTCGTCAATCTAACAGTTATAACGTAAACATGAATAATACCACTGAGTATAAAATATATAAACCAGTCATAAACATACAAATTAAGCGTGTGTGCGAACTCTGGCGATTTTCACTTGAACACCTTAATTTAACTTCGACTTATAGATTCACCCAACTGTTGTAAAACCGGAACGACACGTGCTAGGCCTGGTATTCGTGAGTGATTTCAACATTCCTACACGTGTGTTTCTTCCTGTGCCCACATTTTACCCACACAACAGGCGTTTTGGCCAGTGTAAACTTCCTTGAAGTGATTTAATACGCACAACTAGACACACGTGCCTCGTCTTACCTTTGCTACTACGGCAACAATTAACATGTTGCCCAAGACATTGCAACCACGCTCGCCACGACTGACGAGGCCCAGAGGAGATCAGATTCTTCTTCTGACAAACGTTCAAGCAGGCAGACGAGCGTCCGTTTACATCTTCAGGGCATTGGCCTACAGCAAGGACCTACCCAGCCCTACCCAACGAAGGCCATTGAGAGGATGATCAGAGCTTCTAGGCGCATTTACATGTGTCCGTCGTTTCATGTGACGTGACGACAATAGTATTATTAACCATTCCTCGCTATGGGATAGGTCAATAATACTACTTCCTTTGCGTCACGTTGAGCATGACCGACACACTAAGACGCGCCTTTTTATGTGGGTCCAAGCTTAACTTCCTCCCCCCCCAACCCCTGGATATACCACTCTATTCAATATCCTAGAACAATATTATTTAATCTTCCATAAATATTTGTGAACATCTATATCAAACATCTATAGATCGTACTACCAATATCCATAAACAACAACAACATACAACAACAATATTGTACAGACCATCTTTCATAGTTCCGACTTGGGACATTTGGAAGGGTATACAATGTTGTATAGATAGTACTGGATATTGTATGGATATTCAAAATGTTTGATGAAAATATTGTATAAACGTTCTATGGAAATAAAATGCTGTGTGGGTATAATAAGTAGAATGTTAGAACGGTGTAATGGAATCATGGAATCATGGTATGGTTAATTGGATGAGCGTAGCGAGCGTAGCGAGCGAAGCGAAGATTACATTTCACTACACTGGAGAAAAAAATCCGGAATGTTTTTTTTTTCTGTATTTTTATGTGTTTGTCAACACGATTCCAGCTAAACTGATACTCCAATTGCAATGACATTTTCTGGAGGCCTTCGAAATCTTTGACCAAAGAGCTGTCACGTTTTTGAGCGCTTTCGAAAAATTATTTCTCATAAAAATCGCAATTTTACGATTTTTTCGATTTTTAAAAAATTTCTTCAGTTTATAACACCTACATGCTTTATCCGATTTTAATGATTTTTTCACAGAACCTTAATTTCATGAATTAAGGTATTCGTGTGAAATTTGAGCGCAATCAAAAAACTATTTCTCATGAAAATCGAAATTTTACGTTTTTTTCTTTTTTAAAACAATTCTTTGACTTGTAACACCTACATGCTTTATCCTATTGTAATGATTTTTTCACAGAACCTTAATTTTTTGAATTAATATATTCGTGTAAAATTTGTGTGCAATCGAATAATTATTTCTTAAGAAAATTTCAATATTACGATTTTTTCCTTTTTTAAAATTTTGATTAATTAAAAAAATTAAAAATTTAAGTTAATTTTTATTTTATTTTATTTTATTTTAAAAAATCTTCAAATTAGTAATGATTTTTTCACAGAACAACAGAAAATCCGCATAACACATGGCAGCTCAATGCACCAATTACGCTCATCCAACAACGCGGCGGGACTTAAGCGTTTTCCTAGTAATTGGTAATTGGTTAAACGAGGGAGCGGAGCGACTGAGTGTCTCCATTCAAGTCAAACGGCCCTCATTCTGTGATTCTGTCTGTCTGTCTGTAGGTCGAAAATCAGCCGAATAGCTGAACAGATTGCGCTGAAATTTTAAACAGACATCCGGTACAAGTTTAATGAGAACTGTTAACAAAATCAGCTAGATCCATTGCGATTTAATCCTACAATAAATAAAAATGTGATTTTTAAAATATCGATAGCATTTGTTTAGTAGCAGCTAGCGGAACAAGAACTACGTGGCTTGCATGACATAGTTGGATGAGCGTAGCGAGCGAAGCGAAGATTCCATTTCACTACACTGGAGAAAAAAATCCGGAATGTTTTTTTTTTCTTTTTCTTTCTTTCTGTATTTTGTGTGTGTGTTAACACGATTCCGGCTAAACCGATACTCTGGTTGCGATGAAATTTCATGGAGGCCTCCGAAGTCTGTGAACTTAGAACTGCCACGTTTTTGAGCGCAATCGGGAAATTTTTCCTCATAAAAAACGCAATTTTACGATTTTTTTCGATTTTTAAAAACTTTTTTCGACTCATTACACCTACATGCTTTATCCGATTGTAATGATTTTTTCATAGAACCTTAATTTCATGAATTAAGATATTCGTGTGAAATTTAAACGTAGTCGAACAATTATTTCTCGTGAAAATTGAAATTTTACGGGATTTTTCTTTTTTAAAACAATTCTTTGACTTATTACATCTACATGCTTTATCCTATTGTAATTATTTTTTCACAGAACCTTAATTTTAGGAATTAATATATTCGTGTAAAATTTGAGCGCAATCGATTATTTATTTCTTATGAAAATTGGAATTTTACGATTTTTTCTTTTTTAAAAATTACGATTAATTAAAAAAATTAAGATATTTTTTTATTTAATTTAATTTAATTAAAAAAAAATCTTCGACTAAGTAATGATTTTTTCACAAAACAACAGAAAATCCGCGTAACACATGGCAGCTCAATGCACCAATTACGCTCATCCAACAACGCGGCGGGACTTAAGCGTTTTCCTAGTGGTAAGCATTTAGCCAACCGCGCAGAGGGTTGGGGTTCGATACCCGTTCGGTCGAACTTTTTTTATATTTTTACACTCACATATTATTTTTGAGGGGTGTTAAATGGGAAATAAAAATTATGTGATTTTGTTTTATCTTGGAAATTTGTTAATGTTTCACGCTAATACGTTTTAACACGATTAGCATTTTGAATGTTTAATTTATAGTAGGGAAACGCCAAAGTCGTTGAGTGAGTGAGCCAAGTGTGGAGTACCCGGGAACATCTCATTTCCTCCCATATACCCAAGACTGGATCTAGCCCAGTATGGGGAATGATACCGGGTA
Organism: Sweltsa coloradensis; assembly: GCA_024449915.1. NCBI lineage: Eukaryota > Metazoa > Arthropoda > Insecta > Plecoptera > Chloroperlidae > Sweltsa > Sweltsa coloradensis. The sequence continues at coordinate 502,738 of JAMZAV010001497.1, read as the reverse complement.
CTATTTACACATGGCGCTCACTCACTCGTTTAACAACGACTTTGGCGTTTCCCTAGTATAGACTAATGGTGTACAATTGTAAACAGGTATATTGCTAAAATAGTGTAATGGTAAATTGGTATTGGTATAATGATATGTTTTTTTATAAACTGTAGCATACGATTTACAGGGATTGCTATTGTTAAACGAGGGAGCGGAGCGACCGAGTGTCTCCATTCAACTCGAACGGCTCTCATTCTGTGATTCTGTCTGTCTGTCTGTCTGTTTGTCTGTACGTCGAAAATAAGCCGAATGGCTGAACAGATTGGGCTGAAATTTTAAACAGACATCCGGTACGAGTTTACTGAGAACTGCTTACAAAATCAGCCATAACCATTGCGATTTAATCCTACAATAAATAAAAATGTGATTTTTAAAATATCGATAGCATTTGTTTAGAAGCAGCTAGCGGGACCACATCTACGTAGTTTGCATGGCCTATTGGTAAGCATTTAGTCTACCGCACGTAGGCTTAGGGTTCGATACCCGTTAGCTCGAACTTTTTTTTATATTTTTACACCCACATATTATTTTTGAGGGGTGTTAAATGGGAAATAAAACTTAGGTGATTTTGTTTTATCTAGGAAATTTGTTAATGTTTCACGCTAATACGTTTTGAACACGATTCGCATTTCAAATGTTCAATTTAAATAACTAGGGAAACGCCAAAGTCGTTGTTAAACGAGTGAGTGAGCCATGTGTTGAGTACCCGGTATCATTCCTACTAGATCCTTAGGTATAGGGGAGGAAAGGGGATGTTCCCGGGTACTCAACTCTTGATTTACTCACTCACTCGTTTAACAACGACTTTGGCGTTTCCCTAGTTAGTTTACAGAGCTTTGGGGCAGTCAATATTGCAGTATGGGATCATTGGGTGGGGAGGGGCATATAAAACACATCTAAGCTCGCTTACAATTATTCAAAGGCTAATTGTAAAGGATGTTCTATTTAAGCCTAAGTGGTACTCTTCTTAACAAGCCCCTTAAACCAGACACATAAACTATATTTTAAACTCATCTAACACCTTCAACTATTTTAATTGCAATTAACAAACCTCAATTACAAAATACAAGATTTTACGATATTAAAACCAATACACTGTATGTGTTCCTTAAAAACATAAAGTTTTCGGTCTAAGACGTAGATTTGATGAGACGTAGATAACCTTGAAACTTTTTGTTTCAATATGTTACCCCTGGCAATTAGAAAATGAACATCTTTGTGTTCGCTGAAAATTTGAAAAGTAATTCTTACTACTACGGTAGTAAGGACACCAATCTGCGTACTGTGCTACTGTTCGCGCCACTAAATCGCGATAAACCACAGTGTTTTGTCAACTTGTCTACCTCATCTGACTTTCGAAGCGTAGTTTAAATCTATAAGGTTGTAGGTTCAACATAGTATTTATGAACAATATCACCGAGCCCAGTTAAGGCTGTGTGTTCAACAAAAACCAAAATCCAAAATATGCATAAAACCGTAATTATAGAATATTAGTCTGGAGGCAGACAGCAAGGAAAAAAAAAATCGCTAAACTTTTTGAGTAGAAGCAGCACACTGGTATCAAAATGTTCGTATGGACGTCAGTAATTATTTCTGCCCTGTGTGCATCTCGGCATTTGTTGCGGGTGGCGCTGAGCGGAGGTCAAAGGTCACGCGGGTCACACGCGCAGTATCACACTGTTTCGGCTGTATCTCCTGAACTAATATATATATTAGCCTCTAGTTTGCTAAATTCAGTTGTAGAAATACCATTCTATCATCTCTGACATTGTGTGCATCTCGGAATTTGGTGCCAGTGGCGGTGGATGGAGGTCAAAGGTCACGCGGGTCATGCGCGCAGCATCGCACTGTTTTGGCTATATCTCCTGAACTAATAAAGATATTATCCTCTAGTTTGCTTGATGCAGTTATTAAATTACCATTACATCATCCCTGTATTGTGTACATCTCAGCATTTGGTGTAGGAGGAGGCGGTGGATGGAGGTCAAAAGTCTCGCGGGTCATGCGCGCAGCATCGCACTGTTTTGGCTTTATCTCCTGAACTAATACAGATATTACCCTCTAGTTTGCTTGATTCAGTTATTGAATTACCATTACATCATCCCTGTATTGTGTGCATCTCGGCATTTGGTGCAGGCGGCGGTGGATGGAGGTCAAAAGTCTCGCGGGTCATGCGCGCAGCATCGCACTGCTTTGGCTATATCTCCTGAACTAATAAAGATTTGTTTAATATAACTAATGAAGTTTGTTTGATTTAGTTATTGAATTGCCATTCTATCACCTCTGCATTGTGTGCATCTCGGCATTTTGAGCGAGTGGTACTCACATCTAAAAGGTATTATTAAACAAACTACATAACAAGAAATAAAAACTTGTAATCGAGTGAAAATTCATGCTAAGTATTAAGAGTTGGCATGGGCAATTATCTCACTATCCTGCTCGTACATGGAAGGATGAACATTGAGTTGAAACACTGGTTCAGGCTTTTGCTAACCCTTTTCAGAGGGTTTACCCTCGTTAACCAAGAGGGGCTATGTGTTGAGCGTTCTTTATCAAACTCGTAACAAAGGTTATCTTATCTTCTCCCGAAACACTTTTTCTGTACGCTGCAGTCTAAAAGGCATGAAACGTCCCCTTGCCCGACATGGTTTCTTCATTTATATCAATGTTGTCATTTGCGAAACGAATGTAACCTGGCAATTTTGAATCAATAAATTTCGAAGGTACAATCACACCATCTTTTTCAAAAATTCCTTTCGCAATAGCTGAGTCAACACGTCGAACATTGTCGTAACTCATGCAGTGTCGGCATTGTATAGAACATTCACTAAGCCCTTGGATCAAGATTCTTGGTGTACAGTCATTGCAAACCCTACATGTTTCGGCGTAAAATTTTTACCCCTAGATGCTAGAAAAACAATGTCTTGGGAAATAAGAATCTTGGTTTGCAAATCGTTCTTTGTCGTCTCGCGTGGTGACTCATCATGTTCGTCTTCAATTACATATAAATTTTAGTAGGATGTGAAGAGATTCGGGTATTATAAGTGCACGGTGCTTTTGATCGATGCCTCCTATAAAGCTTTGCCCAGGAGTATCTTTCAAACCAGTGCGGATTTTTAACGCAACTATATGTACCAACTGATGCAAACAAACATGTAAACAGAGCGCTTACACTTACAACAACTGTCTATATTGGCGAGTAATTTCAAAACCAAATAATTGCAATAGCTCATTCATTGTTAATAATAATAGCTAATAGCCAAGTGAACAGACATCAAATGGACGGACATATACATAAACAGATTGACCCATACCCTAAAGTACAGTTATCAAATGATAATGAACTCACCATCCGTACGGAGAAGTAAAGATAACAAAAAACGTCTGAATCACTGTCGAACTGTTTCACTCGATCACTCTTTACACTCCGAGATACTTAGACGTTTAGAGAACTTCCCTACATCGAGTTGTAGTCCGACTGAGCACCACCACCACCCAGGATCGTGTTGAAAAAGTGAACAGCAATCTCCCAACCCACTGTAATCGTTAGTAAATAGTTCAATAAAAAATTACAAAATTTGGCAAAATATCTGAAAGTTTTCAGATCAGTAATATGCCTTTGATCAGCCGCCTGTGATGGATTAAGGCGTGCTGTAACGCAAGCGGCAACTGATTGTAACATTGTCGGTAATTGAGGCGGGATTTCAATATTTGAAATATGATATAGACCTACTAATTCCGAAATGCACACAAAACAAAGGTGATAGAATGGTATTTCTACAACTGAAATAAGCAAAATAGAGAATAATACATCCATTTATTCAACAGATGTACCCAAAACAGTACGCCACCGCGCGCCTGACCCGCGTGGTGACCTTTGACCTCCACCCACCGCCTACCTATACCAAATATAGAGATGCACACAAAGCAGAGGTGATGGAATGGTATTTCAATAACTGAATCAAGCAAACTAGAGGGTAATATCTCTATTAGTTCAGGATATATAGTCAAAACAGTGCGATGCGGTGCGCATGACCCGCGTGACCTTTGACCTCCATCTACCGCCACCTGCACCAAATGCCGAAATGCCCACAATACAGGGATGATGGAATGATAATTCAATAACTAAAATAATCTTTGACTGAATCAAGCAAACTAGAGGGTAATATCTCTATTAGTTCAGGATATATACCCAAATCAGTACGCCACCGCGTGCTTGACCCGCGTGGTGACCTTTGACCTCTGCCCACCATCATCTTTATCAAATACCGAGATGCACACAAAGCAGAGGTGATGAAATGATATTTCAATAACTGAATCAAGCAAACTAGAGGGTAATATCCATATTAGTTCAGGAGATATATAGTCAAAACCATGCGATGCGGCGCGCATGACCCGCGTGACCTTTGACCTCCATCTACCGCCTTCTGCACCAAATGACGAAATGCACATAATACAGGGATGATGGAATGGTAATTCAGTAACTGACTCATCCAAACAAGAGGGTAATATCTCTATTAGTTCAAGAGATATAACCAAAAGAGTACGATGCTGTGCGCATGACCCGCGTGACCTTTGACCTCCACCTACCGCCACCCCAACAAATGCCAAGATGCACACAAGGTAGATGACATTACTGACGTTCATACGAACATTTTGATACCTGTGCGCTGCTTCTACTCAAAAAGTTTAGCAAAATCGGTTTCTAAAGGTCTTTTTCAGGTCTGCCGCCAGACTATATGACTAGGGACGCGAAAGTAGTTGTTAGACGAGTGAGTGAGCCATGTGTTGAGTACCCGGTAACATTCCTTTTCTTACCCCTACCTTAGGCCTCCCTAGCCTATCATAGGCTACAGTGTAGCATTATGGCCTAAACTATGGCCTAAACTTAAATACCCTATTATTTATACGAATATAATTATCAAACTTAAATGCAAATGTTCCCGGGTACTCAACACATGACTCGCTCACTCGTCTTACAACGACTTTGGCGTTTCCCTAGTCTAGTTGGCTAAAGCGCCCTTATAGCCGAAATGTGGGAGACATGGGTTCAATCCCCTGGTCGGGAAAGATTTTGTAATTTCTGGACTGTATTTAAAAAATTATTTAACATGTTTTGAAATGCATATAACGCAGTGTAGTCCATCATCTGTGGCAAAAGGGCCTTCTATGGCAAACATAGCCAGTACGAAATACGTGAAAATATTGCAAGGTTTACTCAATCTACGAGCGGAATTTGGGGTGTCTTCTCTCAGTGCCGCTTCCCGTAAGGCCATCAATCTTTTTTCCCCCTATGCCATCTTTTCTACCTGTCGATAAAGACCATGTAACACAAACAAAGTTTGTTAGCCTTGGGGTAATTGATTTATTCCCGTTGTATCATTAAACGAGTGAGCGCAGCGAACGGAGTGATCTCCATTCAACTTAAATGGCGGTCATCGTTAGTCTGCGTGCGTGCGTGAGTGTGTGTGTGTGTGTGTGTGTGTGTACGTTAAAAATCAGCCGAATCGCTGAACAGATTGCGCTGAAATTTTAAACAGACATCCGGTACGAGTTTACTGAGAAATGCTAACAAAATCAACAAGATCCATTGCGATTTAAACCTACAAGAAATGATAAATTGAAAAATATGCTTACAATGTTTAGAAAGTATTTTAACGACAATGGTTTAGATTTTGAAAATATATTTTTTGTTTGTTATTTACCTGGCTGTGAAATGCCGTGCCCATGCAAGGTCTATCAAATGTTGAACGTCAAGGTACCCCAAAATTCCGCTCGTAGATTGAGTAAACCTTGCAATATTTACACGTATTTCGTACTGGCTATGTTTTCCATAGTATTGTCACAGATGATAGACTACACTGCGTTATATGCATTTCCAAACATGTTTAATCATTTTTAAATACAATCTAGATATGACAAAATCTTTCCCGACCAGGGGATTGAACCCACGTCTCCCACATTTCGGCTATAAGGGCACTTTAGCCAACTAGACTTGGGAAACGCCAAAGTCGTTGTAAGACGAGTGAGCGAGTCATGTGTTGAGTACCCGGAAACATTTGCATTAAGTTTGATAATTATTTTCGTAGAAAAGTTTAGTTGGTATACGGGCACGTCAACTGTAAGGCCATAATGCGCCTCTCTAGCCTATGATAGGCAAGGAAAGTAATGTTACCGGGTACTCAACACATGGCTCACTTACTCGTTTAACAACGACTTTGGCGTTTCCCTAGTTTAAAGTAAGGAGGGGGCCTTTTGGCCTTGTGGTAATTGATTTATTTCCGTCAGGCCAACAGCGTATATGAATTATTTAAGGTAAGGAGCGAGGCGTTGTTGGCCTTGGGGTAATTGATTTATTCCCCTTAGGCCAACCAACCTTGTTTTTATATTTAATAATGAAATGCATGGTAGAGTGTTGGCCTTAGAAGAATAATTCCCCCTAGGCCAACAAACCTTGTTTGTATTTACAATAATGAAATGCAGGGTGTTGGCCTAAGGGGAATAAATCAATTACCTTAAGACCAACAACGCCCCGCTCCTTACCTCAAATGATTCATATACGATGTTGGCCTTACGGGAATAAATCAATTACCCCAAGGCCCACAAACCTTGTTGTGTAGCATGGTCTTTATCGACAGGTAGTAATGATGGCATAGAGAGAAAAAAAAGGATGATGGCCTTACGGGAAGCGGAACTGTGGGACGGCTCCGAATTCGGGGGAACCTTGACGTGCAACATCTGATAGACCTTGCATGGGCACGGCATTTCACGGCCAGGCGAATAACAAACAAAAATATATTTTCAAAATCTAAACCATTGTCGTTATAATAATTTCTAAGCATTGGAAGCCTATTTTTCAATTTATTATTTCTTGTAGGTTTAAATCGCAATGGATCTAGCTGATTTTGCTAGCAGTTTTCAGTAAAGTCGTACCGGATGTCTGTTTAAAATTTCAGCGCAATCTGTTCAGCGATTCGGCTGATTTTCACACGCACGCAGACTAACAGAATGAGAGCCGTTTGAGTTGAATGGAGATCACTCCATTCGCTGCGCTCACTCGTTTAATCATTAATCACAGTATTTTAAAAAGACCAACAAAATATTTTTTCATTTTTTTGGTTGATGCATTTTTCTGGCATTGCTACTTTTTTTAACGATTTTTGGTGCAAAGTTTTGCAAAAAGTATACTATTTGGATGGCTGATTTTTTTATTGTTGTGTTGGCACCAAGACGATGATGCCAATAGAAACGAGGGGAAAATGAAGAAAACAAATCACAATCTAGCTAACCTTGGCTTCAAGACAGTTGAATGGAGACGGCGAACTTGCCGCTCGAACGAGGTGTTGATGAAGGTGATGAAGAGAGGAAAAGATGATGGGCTAGCCTTCTGAAATGAGAGATAGAAGGGGAATAGACAATGATGAAAGTAATATATTATGCTACACCGATTAATGTACACGCAAAATCAACTTAAATATAACTTGTATAAAGCACTGTGAACTGTGTGTGTTAAGAAATTGTCACAGAGTGACCACGAAGAATACTTGTTGGTTTGTTGCCTCGAGGCAACTATGAAAATATGCGAATACACTGTCTAGAACAGACAGCCGTACTGAGGTCTGAATGCTATGGCAGTTCGAATGCAATAGGGACGAGCCTACGACCTGTCTAGGTCAGGTTTACAAAAGAGATAAGATAAGCCAGAGGGGTACGAGGGGAGTAAAAAACTAAATACTATGTGAAACAAGACTGGGCTAATACTGGCGCTGGCGCGAACAGTAGCTTTTACTTATCTTTGACTAAAGAATAAGGTATTTTGATATGTATCTTCAAAACCTTACATTTTACAGTGTTATACATTCTCCGGTTCTTTTGTGGTATTTGTACTGTCAAAAGAAAAAAAGGGAGATCTTAAGATACAAAAGTTATACGATTCAAAATACCTCATTCTATAGTCAAAGATGAGTGTAAGCTACAATAAAAATATCAGCCAGCCAAATGGTATACTTTTGGCAAAACTTAGCACCAAAAATCGTTAAGAAAAAGAAGCAATAGGGGAAAATGCATTTAAAAAAATGTATTTTGATCTTTTCGAAAGACTGTGATTAATGATCATACTCTATAACTACTGTTTTATGCATATTTTGGATTTTGGTGTTTGGTGAACACACAGCCTTCCACTAAATCACTATTATCCACATGTGTTTTGTCAAATTGTCTATATGATCTGATTATCGTAGCTCAATAATCTATAATGTTAGGTTCGATATAGTATTTATAAACAATATTACCAAGCCCAGTTAAACGAAAACATTATTTGTCGAGGTCAGACTAATAATTAGTCAATTTAACATTAAGAAAGAAATCAAACAATCCTCAAAACAATACAATACAAAGCAACTAAAACAGTACCTCATAACCAAACTATTTACATTTATAAATAATTATATTACTTACTGGTTATAAATCAAAACTTATTCATTAAATATTTATTAATACTATAGTAGTCTTTAGCGATAACAAATGTTTTTAATCTATATTTAAAGGATCGTAAAAATGTGATATCTTAAGTTGGTAATTTGTTATACAATTTAATATTTATGAAGTCGTCATTTAATTGAGAAATAATTGTATTATTTTTGGTCTTGATAGAGATCGTATTTACTTCTTGTGTCATGGCTGTGAATTGAATCGTGTTTGGGATAGTCCTGCAAATTAAATTTAACTCTTAAGAGTCAACAGGAGTTTGGCCTGTAGGCGTAAGTTGGAGATAATGGTGCTTGAAAGAGGCACTGGAGGTGGGATTTCGCAAGTGTGACTCAGAATATTTGAATATGAGCCGTCCAATACGCGACCTCAGTTGCTTCGCGCAGCTGTGGCTACGGAATGTACTGCAGAAACACTGATCGCGCTCCGTCTGCAGCAGAGTTCATGCGAGAGCGGTGTCACAGCACTCGGGCTCACTCCAGTTTAGAACGAGCTGGTGTTATAGGGTGACAAAGTGAATTTTATCAGAATACGATATGAATACAAGTTTTTCCCAGTTTTTTACTGTTTGACAAAAAAATTCGTACACCAACTGTTATTTTCAGAAAACTATTTAAGCTATAGTCAAGTTATAGCTAAAGGTGTTTAGAAACTATGTCCAGAAAACCGATTCTCAAAATTTGATTTTGAACTAGATTTGTAGTGTACACTTTTTTCCAAAAATCTAAATATTATTTTCCAAAAGTGAGTTTGAGGTTATGTCCCGACCAAAAAAATTCACATTTTTTTCTGTTATTTTAAAGGCCTTTTTTCATTCAGCAAACTTTTCTGAAATGTTTCTTCGATTTTCAAATTATCGGCCAGAGGTGGTACAATAGCCTTAATCATTATACACCTAAAAAAAAAAAAAATATTTAAACCAGTATTTCAATGGTTTCTGGCTAACTTTTTCAACTATTTGTTTCCCCCACCCGTTTGGTCAGAATCGGCCCAAATGTCACGAAAATATCATACGAAAAATCGAATTAAATCTTAAAAGTACGATATTCACGAGAAATATTTCTTCGATTGTTCCCAAAAATGTGGCAGGTCTAAGTTCAGAGATTTCGAAGGTCCCCTTTAATTTTCATTAAGATCGAATATGCCGTTTGCCGGTAGAGAGCGAACAAACAGACAAAAAACAAACAAAAAAACAAAACGAAAACCAAAAAACACCGGAGCTAATTTTTTGGAGGGTCAGTGAAATTGAAGTCTTCGCTTTGCTCATCCAAAAATATGGGCTCGTGTATTTGAAGTCATTGTAGTTAATTTAAAACTTAGATTCAAGTTTTGTGTGTGCCCTGTTTTAGTTTCACATTCAGTTCAGTTCTCAGTTCAGAAAAATGTTTATTCTCAAGAAAAAACAAGAGATACAATAATTATGATACAAAGTTAAGTTTACCAAATTAAAACTACATGATTAATAGATTTTCACACAAAAGAAGAGCAACCACATTGACGCCGACATTATCGACGAGCGAACAATGACCATGCCTATAAAGACCGGCATATTAAGATAGAAAACACCGATCATTCAAGCTGGATACGAATACGATTCCACCCTCAGGCAACGTTAGAATCAACCAGGCAGATTCGGAACCACTTAAGAATTTATTACGTGATTCGTTGCTAGGACGGCTCCAAAGTCACCGTTTACAAATTCCTAAGCCAAGAACTGATGGATTGGAATCCAAATCCGAAGTTAAAAATCTTCATGCTTGAAATGGGACTCGAACCTACTATTTCCAATCTTTCATAGATCGCATCTGAAGACTAGTTTGATTTTGTCTTACGAGTGTAGGTTTTCGAACGTGCGATTTATAGTCGCGTTGATGGATCCTCAGTGCTCTCTTTTATAGTTTATCGAGACCGATTTTCTTATGCGGTTTCTTGAGTTTTGTGACAAAATAAATACAAGTACATTAGTTACAATGTTTATGCTAATAAAAGCTTACTAAGTACTGATTCCGATATGACAGATTTCGCGTGGACTCTCGGAGTCACAGCTTGGTGTCAACTTATCACCCGCCGTGTGTATGCATGCACTTCATTCGCTGTCAAGGCCGACAACACCAGACATCGCGGCTTGCGCGCGAGCTTGATGGGAAGAGGGAGGGAGAGCGACGCGGGTGCATGATCTGGCTTGCTGTCCAGTTATATTTTATAGTATTTATAGTAAGTTTTAGTTGCAAGTTTTAGTGCATCATAGACATAACGTCGCGTCCCAACCAAGTGGCTGCATGGGCCATGTGGTGTTATGTTATATCGAACCATTATTATTTGATGTATTATCACCAGGATACTCAGGGGTCATGGCTCAAAAGAATCTAATCAAGCAAATGAGTGCATCTTTTTACCATTGTGTTGTATCTCGTTTTACTCTAGATTGAAATTACATACTCAAATATTTATTCTTTTTATGTCATTAAGCGATGGTGGGAAACTATCTAATTATATCACACCATCAATGCCTTCCATTGGAAGGTTTACTACTACCATAACATCTAGAATTAGCAAAACATTTTGACTCAATTGGGGATCAAACCCACAACAACCTGCTCAATGTACATATGATGGTTTTGGTTGCTTTAGCGTCTCTATTATTGCAATTTTGGTATTCGAGACGATGAGTGGTGATAGATAAGGTTGAAGTAAAGTTACAAAAATCATGCCTGCCCGCGTCCTCATTGTCGTACGCAATTAGGATCAACGCCATAATCGTAGTATCAACCACCGCGGACGGCCATTATATTATGATAAATTGCTATTTGGTGTGAATGGGACAGTCGGATTCTCCAGTGTCGAACAGTTATCCGTTATAGCGCAATACACATTGACTCTAAGCAGAGCATTATTTCTGCGCAGTTCTATGCATAATTATTCGAATGGTGTCCTGCAGTAGTTCACGAGTAAAGTCATGCAGCCAATCAGAATGGGTTTTTAACCAAATTACATGAGCTGTCACTCATAGGGGTGAAAAAGCTTTGTATCGCTAGGTTGCGCCACTTGCTAGAGTCGAAAAAGCCAAAAATAGCGCCGAAACATGCATCCGTAGTTCCAATGTACAGCGGACACCCCTTGGACGAAAATTCTCAAATTTTTAGACATGATAGATAAAGATGCATATATACATGTGCGTTGCGTACTTTTTCGAATTAGTTTTTACGAACGCCTATAAAAATTCGGGGGAAAAGGGTACATTTTAAAAAATCCCTAAAAGTCCACATTTTTTCATTTAAAAAAATACATTTTTGGAAAAAGTAAACAACGGGTGATGAAAAAGCGTCTTAACTGAGTATAATAAAAAAAATTATCGAAACATCTCAATTGAATCGTGAGATACAATGGAACTACGAAAACACTGCAACGCATCGAAATAATACAGGGTCCAGCATAGCCTTAAGATTGATTGTAATATGTAATAACTGTAAAAAGTCGGGACATTAAATTGAATGCATAGCGGTTTTGCATGCTGGTCCCTAACAGATCTGTGAAGAATTCAAATTGCACGCTTCTGCGTGGTAAATATTTGATTTCCTATTGAAGAATTGAATTGAATTTTACTGAAACGGACAAATATTAAAAAAAGTTCCCACAAGGTCAGTTAACCTAGACATAATTACAAAAGAAAAGGTATTTGGAGACTAGCCACTCGGTCACGTTCCTGATTTTCAGTGGAGGACATTACATTTAAAGCAGACCAAGCCAACCTTGTAGGCACCAAACCCATCGACGAGCGAACAATGACCAACTAGAGATCGACATTTAAGTAGGAATCACCGATTAATCAAGCTGGACATGATAACACCCGCGGACAGTGCCAGAATCAATAAGACTCATCGGAACAACCTTAGAATTGATTATGTGCCACGTTGCTAGGACGTATCCAAAGTTACCGTTTACATATTCCTAAGCTAAGAACTGATGGACTTGAATCCACGTCATAAGTTAAAAAAAAACTTCCATTTAAAGCGGGAATCGAACCCTGGACCTTCAGCATTGGAAGCAGAGCTTCTACCCACTAGACATCGATCCACACAAATACACATTTTGTTACACGAATGGTTCTTAATTATACATACCGTCGTTGTCCAATCTCCAACGCTGTTTTGTTTGGTCAACAATACGACCTTCACAGTAGATGAAGCCGAAGCCCAGGGCTGGAGCTGCTGTCCTGACGAGGCAGCAGCAAGACTCAGAGCCACAAGAACTACTTTGAAGATCACTGCCATCTTGCTGTGGTTTAAAGAAGGTGAAGCTTGTTGTGATGCCCGGACTGTCCCATCACAAGCTTATATACATTTGGTTGCAATTGGTTGGGTACGTCATCTTGAAGTACAAATAAGTAAAAGTTGGGTTATTCCCATCTTTAAAAATTACAAGTCGAGATTATTCCTCGTATCTTGTTAAAAGGCCTGATTACTGAATTTGGCAAGAAAAAAACAAATGTTTAACATTATATCCTCATCTCAAGAAAAACCCAGCATCCATTTTTTGCAATGATAGAGGTTATCAATTTGAACTCAGATGGGACTAGATTCGTTTTTAAGTGTGCATGTCTGGTCACAGGTCAAAGTGAATGATTTCTCTGCAATGAAACAACCACCATCCCCTTCTATGTTCCCCTCCTCCTCCCCTCCCACCACAACTCAATCTCTAAGTGAAAAAGAGTTTCCTTCCCAAAGATATAATGATATTATTTCAAAAAAACAACCCATTTGCTCGGTGTGATACTACAAGCATGCACAAAAGTAAACAAGTGCAATGCATTCGATGAAAACGACGAACAGATTTCGCTGAAATTTGAATCCAACGCCCGGGCCTAGATTATTTGTTAGTAATGTTTGCATCGACAGTGAAACCCGTCTCGATTCAAACTAAAATGAAAATATAAACTGAAATATTTGTTGTTCTATTTAATTATCCGGTGACGTATTTTAATATTCTTTCAATCAGCCAGGTTTTCAGAAAACTTTCTTGGAATTCAAGGTTATCGGTCACTGGGCGATACATTATCCTGAAAGTTACACAACTGTCCGAAATAGCCATGCGCGTCCGAGGTCTATTTTTCCAGGGGGAGAGAACTTTCCCAGGAAAAGTACATGCTTCCATACATAGTTACATAATATGCAACTAATGTCCTTGAGTCAGTGGCGTACGCTGGAATATATTTCGGGGGGGCTTGGACGAACGACTCAATGGGGGGGGGGGGGGGCACAATAGTGCCGCAGGCAATTTTTCTTTAATATGCTTGTTTTTTAATTGGTTTTTACGTGTTTTAGAAGAAGTTTTAAGGCTATTCCACCGCGTTTTTCTATTTTCCAAAATATGCTACTAAGTTAAAATATAGTGAATGGCTTTGAAACATGGCTATTTTAGAAAATCAAAAATATTTTTTCCAAATTTTTCTGATCCGGTACACGGCCAATATAGCCACCTCAAAATAATTTCAAACTTCAATTCGCCAGGGCACACCATTCAACGTACGGTGTTGTGCTTTTGTGACATTAATTTTTAACTGTTTTTCTATGGACTGACTGAGAGAAAACAGATTTATTTTAACAATTGTCTTTCCAGCTAATGTTTTCGTTTGGCTGTAATTTTTTCCGATTTGTACCGCCAAACGAAAAAATTCGCAGGAAAGACAATTGTTAAAATAAATCTGTTTTCTCTCAGTCAGTCCAAAGAAAAACAGTTGAAAATTAATGTCACAAAAGCACAACACCCTACGTTGAATGGTGTGCCCTGGCGAATTGAAGTTTGAAATTATTTTGAGGTGGCTATATTGGCCGTGTACCGGATCAGAAAAATTTGGATAAAATATTTTTGATTTTCTAAAATAGCCATGTTTCAAAGCCATTCACTATATTTTGACTTAGTAGCATATTTTGGAAAATAGAAAAACGCGGTGGAATAGCCTTTTTGCTGTACGAAAAAAGAAAAGGTTGTAAAAGAGTTTAATTTTTTGCTTTTAAACCTAGATCATTTGAAGAATGTAATATTTATTGCTTGTTGGTTTATGCTAGTCTGGTTATTTTGTCATTTTTCTAGGGGGGTCGAGAAGATTCTTTCGCCCCCCCCCCCTCCGTAAGCTCAGAGAGGGCAAGCTACCACCCTGCCCCCTCGGCTCTGACGCCGCTGGTAAAGCTAGTGAGTCACCGAGAGAGGGGCGTGCATTCACCCTGGGCAGGTTTCTCAAGTGAAATTGAGAGAATTTGAAATTAATTAATTCTCGAGGCTTGAGAAAGAGTATTATGTAAGGTTGGAAAGAGGATTGCACGGAGGACTACCAAATAGATATATATAGAATCACGTATTTATTTTCGATGAAAGATAAAGGTTGGTAAGGACTTCTTTAATCCAACCTTATCTTATATATTATGTACGAATTTTTACAATGAATTCTGAATGTAGCATACAATGATTAATTATTTAAATAAATATTTGAAGTTATTAAATTTACAGTTATTAAATAATAAATTAATAATGGCATCACTATTGAAACATTAATAACCACTAAACAATTTTAAATTGCCCATTTAACTAATAGTTGTACGATTTGATTCAATGAACTTATATAATTCCAAGATATTAGCTATTTTAACAGTATCCAGTAATGTTCCTGAATTTGTACAGTAAGAATATTGAAAGTTTATATTTGTATTTTATTTATGTATCTTTGTTAAAAGCAATTGTGATAACATGCATCGTAACATGAGCAGCATGGACCATGGCATTACACATAAGCACACTTGTACACACATTTAAACATACACACACAGCTACAAGAACAAGCATTAATCATTTTATAATTTCACGTGGGAAGCCTGCCCAGTGTGCAATGCATGACGCTCTTAGATGTTTCCTAGGTAGTTTGGAGTTAGGATAATTTGTGAAGGGATGTATGAAAAACCTTGATTCAGGATTGACGGTCTCAATGGGATTTGAATCCCGGACGTCTTGAATCGGAGTGCTAACACTGTCGGTCACGAACAAGCTTCAAAAATATTTTAATAATACATTCATTAGTGCTAATCTAGTAAGACGAAAAATATATGAACACGCAACATCTTCATTTAAAAAATGTGCATTCCCTTGATTAGAGAGCCTAGATAAGCTTACACCAGAGAGTGGCCATACAGTGCTTCCGCCCGCCATGTTTTACAACGCTTATATTAGCTTTATGTGTTTGTCTGTCTGTCTATCTGGACGGAATTTTACTATCGATATTTCACCCACTTCTTAATGTCCAATAGAGATTAAATTTTTCACACATACGTATTCTTGATGACAATTGATGAATCAATTTACAGATTT
Organism: Sweltsa coloradensis; assembly: GCA_024449915.1. Classification (NCBI taxonomy): domain Eukaryota; kingdom Metazoa; phylum Arthropoda; class Insecta; order Plecoptera; family Chloroperlidae; genus Sweltsa; species Sweltsa coloradensis. The sequence continues at coordinate 486,853 of JAMZAV010001497.1, read as the reverse complement.
ATTAAGTTTTATGTGGGAATAGATATTTCACCCGCTTCCCAATGTCCGATCGAGCTGAAATTTTTCACACAGACAAATATTCCTGATGATAATAAATCAATTATCACATTCACTAGTTAATCAATTAATTCATCATAATAAATTAACCAAACAAAACTTCATAAGGGAAATTAGTTACAGCTAGTGAGGATGGACCAACCAGATGCAGAAATTCGGACACATCCAGTGAGCACAAGTTCGATTACAACATTCGTTAAGACTAAAAAACATAAAATAATATTACATGATTTTTTTTTAACAACGCTTGTATTTAAACATACTAAAAGTAAAAAATAAATTTTCGGCCAACAAATTTTTGCCTTACTTGAAAAAAAAAGCGTTGGACGCTTTCCCTCCATGAACTTCAAAATTCTGTAATCTATGTCAATACCGTAAGCGCCCAACGCTTTTATTTTCCGAGTAAGGCAAAAATTTGTTGGCTGAAAAATTTATTTTTAACTTTTTAGTACATTAAAAAATAAGCGTTGTTTAAAAAAAATAATTTATGTCACATAGGGCCTAATATTATTTTCCAAATAATTTCAAGTTTCGTCAACTGCCGTAAAAGTAAACAAATTTGGCTTGAAACAGACGTAAAAAAGTTGGTCTGTGGTGGGCGACATTTGTTTTTCAAGTCTGTTTCAAGCCACATTTCTTTACTTTACGACAGCTGACGAAACTAAAAAATTGATTGGCAAATACATGGCGGCCGGAAGTACTGTATGTTGGTGTTGGCTTATCTAGGCTCTCTGCCCTTGATACATTTCATGAGTTATTCTTTGTCGAAGAGTTCGCAGATGAATCCTAGCTTCTTGTAGCAAGTGTAGTCATTGAACAGCATACTCCCTCGGTACACCGTCTGGCAGAACTCGGGGCCACCGCTGGGTTCATTGGGGGCCCATCTCACGTACCCCGTGTTGACGAGTTCTTCGTCTGGAACCAAAAGAGAAATCGACAAATATTGATAAGTTTGTGACATTCTATCGCAATTTTTTTTTTTTAAGTGGGCGTTTCAATTATTCCTTAACTTAACATCTATCTATTCAGTTATTAAAACTGATTTACAGAGGTGGACAACGTATATTTAAATATATATATGTTTAAACTTGGCTTTATAGTAGGCGACTATGACGCTGTTATGTTTGTACTTAGACAGAAATTACAAAAGTGACTACACCGGTGTAGTCACTTTATATATATATATATATATATATATATATATATATATATATATATACATATATATATATATATATATATGTGTGTTTTTGAAGGTTTTCGTGGCCGATATGTATTAATGTAATCGGTTTTTCGGTTTCAATGCCACGTATATTTTCATTGGGCCGACGTTTCGATGAGATTTCACCCATCATCCTCAGGGCCAATACAACTTTAAATATAAAAAAACGAAAACTACATTACATTGATAAATACAGAACAAAACTGGAGAATGATGTACATTGATAAATAGAAACGTCGGCCCAATGAAAATATACGTGGCATTGAAACCGAAAAACCGATTACATTAATATATATATATATATATATATATATATATATATATATATATATATATTGATTGATAGCAATTGTCATAAAAGTATGCCCCGACTGGGGATCGAACCCAGAACCTCTGGCTAAACGCGCCATAGCTCTACCAATTGAGCTATCGAGGACACAAGACAAATATAAAAACTTTGTAGTCATACTACTGAATACATGGGAGACGATAATTGTGATTGGCTCAAAACTATGTTATCTTTCAGTAATGACAGCACCATGGCAGCTTTCTGTTTTATTTATATCTTGGCACTCAACAATCACCAAAAAATAGCAATTTTGCCCTTGTAGAAATATTTGGTTGCCAAACGGTCGCCAAGCGGTCACCAACAGTTCACCATGGCTTGTTTTTGATCGCCAAGTGGTTACCAAGTGGTTACCAAGGGTCGCCACCGAAATTTAAAATCTATGAAGCCAAGCGTTCACCAAAAGGCAGCCAACGAGCCACTAACTTTGCAATGCAGTATTTTGAGACAAAAACGACCTGTTGGCGACCTGTTGGCGACCTGTTGGCGACCATTTGGCTTCTTTTGGCGATCACTTGACGACACTTGGTGAACTAGTTGGTAATCTGTTGGTGACCACTTGGCAACAATTTTGCAACCAAATATTTCTATAGGGAGTAAACAAGTTTTCCCAAGACTCAGCTCAGTTGGTAGATGATCGGTACTTTACGCCAGAGGTTCTGGGTTCGATCCCCAGTCAGGATAAACTTTTACGATATAAACAACAATTACAATTCTGCGACAATTGCTATTATCCAAATATTATAAACGTATCAAAACGTGCCCGCTGCTATTTTACATACCTAGAACTGTGATGAAAGTGGTGCCAACTCTTTGCGCCCCAATGAAGAAATTCTCGCTGGAAGCAGAACCTGGTGTCGAAGGAAAGTGATTTAAAAGAGTCTTGATTGCATTGGCTTCCTTTTGAGAGTTGAGAATCAGAAGATGTCCACCATCTTGTTCACAGATATGTTTCGCGTCCAGCCAGGTCTCTGCTTGAGGGGAAACTTTGTAATACCCCACACCGACGAACCGCTCGTATCCATATGGCACTGACTTGGAGATCGGTGGTGGAGTGGGGCAGGTGTTTGGCGGGGGGCATCTGGGACACACCCAGTCTATTGGGGTCGTTGCTGGAACTCTGTGTGCTGGGGAACGCTGAGAAGGCCGGCCGCGGTTGGATGGTGGAGCTGTAACCATCAACATTAAGAGGGTATGCTGAGGCTAGAACGCAGGTGAGTTTAAGCGCTCAGCTTTCTGGATTTTTCGGGTAAACGGTTTATAACACTATTATCAAATTTCACACTAACGGTTATAAAGAATAAATCTATGTTTTCCATTACGCGTATTTCTTAATTAATTCATTGATTTTGAATTAAAATCTAGAGAAATCACCAAAATTTACTTAATTTTGGTCAAATTCGGGAATTTATTCCAAGTGCACAGATTTTTTTAACTCAAATTTGCATAATGGATAACAACGTATAAATCCATGTGAACGCGCAGGTCAATTTGGTTTTATCGCAAGATAAACGGTTTGGTGGAAATTTCCAGAATTGTAATCCATGTTTTGGATTTCCCATTTTTTCACGTTTTGGACTAATGTCTCGCAATGGATCTTTAAGGCTTATTTTGTGCAACCAATTACGGATATCAATATAAAAGTACTTTATTAACATCCATTCAAAATTTGGAAATGATATTACCAACCGTTCAGCAGAAATCATCAACACCTGTTTGCGCGCATTTGAGTTGGGCCAAGCTCAGCGTACCCTCTTAAGAGGATTTATAGGACAAGCGTTTTTAGCAAATTTATGTTCGTTCGGATGATTGGCATCAGAGTTGTTGGAAATTTTGAACAAATTTCAAGAAAGTGGAACTGTAGGGCTTTACCCTGACACTTTTGAAAAATGGTTTTAGATGAACGCTGTAAAAATGAATTGATTTTTACAATTTTGGATTTTCGTAAGTTGTCCGAAATTAATTGACGATTTTCGTGAATTGTTTCTGGCGGACAACGAACAACATTGAAAATAGTAGGGTTGCCCATGTTTGCTTCCTTCACAACTTTTTTAAGTGTCTTATGAATCGGGTGCTTCATGGACAAAAAAAACAGCTTATTGATAAGTGACAAACGTGTTCTATTATGTCCCTCTTAAGAGGAGTCGCTGAGGCTGGCGCGTAGATGAGTTTAGGCACTCTGTTGTCTGTTCTTTTTTTTTTTTTTTTTTCGGAAAACGGTTTATAACAGCGTTATCGAATTTAAGTCTAAGCTATCCAGTACGCGTATTCCTAAATTAATTCATATAGCTTTTCTATAAACAAATAAGTAAAATCACCGAAATTTACTCCATTTTGGTCAACTTCGGGAATTTTATCCAAGTATATAATTTACTGAAATTGCATACTGGATATCAACGTTTAAATTAATAGGATCGTGTAGGTTGATTTGGTTTTATCGTAAGATAAACAATTTGGTGGGAATTTTCAAAATACTAATCCATGTTTTGGATCTCCCATTTTTTCACGTTTTGGACTTATGTCTCGCAATGGATCATAAAAGGCTTAATTTTTGCAACCAATTGCAGATATCAACATAAAAGTACTTGATTAACATTCATGCAAAATTTAATAAGTCAGTCAGCCAGTCACTCAGCAGAAATCATTAACACCGGAGTGCGCGCATTTGAGTTGGGCCAAGCTCAGCGTCCCCTCACAAGTCAGAGAAGTACTACAAGAATTATTTTGGAAACAGGATATTGATATACGTTTCGTAAAGCAGAACTTATAATGAAATCGGAAATTGAAAGTTAATAAAACAAATGAATGGCTATAGCAACTTAAAATATTTTCTAATAGATAACGTTTAATAACAATATTGGTACATAATCATAAACTTCAGTCGTAGTAATGGATTGTAAGGAGTAAACTGCAGAGGAGTGGGAAGATGGTTTTACGATTAGTCTAAATGTAGACCATTAAATTGCTTATGAAACTTGAATTGAAATTTAGCCATCATTAATATCAATTTCCGTCCCCGCTTATCTGTAGATAATTACTAGCACTGTGATTTTAAAGTTAACCTCCTCAGACCCCAGCATAATTTTTTTCACATTTTTGAAAAATTTACTTCATAGGGTGGTTTAAAAAATAATTAAAAAATATTTTGTAGGAACTTTTTTTTTTCAAAAACTAGCCAGATACGGTGTGTGGCCGTATGGCCACATTGGGTCCCTGGCTGTTCCAAATACTGATGTAAGATTTATTTAAATTTACCATGTACGGTAAATGTAACATTTTTCTATTGCCCAAATCACAAACATAGATACATACAATGATAATTAAGGTAGAATATAATAATAAATTAGCTGTAATTAGGCCAATTGTTCATGAAATTTATTGTAAGTAATTAAAATAATAGCCAAATATCACATTTGAATGCTGATTCAATTGAAAACCCATGTTTAAATATGAAGAAAGTCAATATGTAGTTGATTTGTCATTGTCAAGACATACTGACACTATCATTAGCCCTATCATTAGCGCCTTTTTGCCTTTTTTTTCATAGCCTAGGCTTAGGCCTATTTTGAAAACCTAGTGTGTGCTCAAATCCAAATTTAAATTTAAACTTTTTGTCAAAAATTGTTTTGTACGCTTGATTGACCACTAAAACTGAAAAGGTTACAGAAAACAAGATTAGTGAGCATTGTTTACTTTTTGACAGATGGATAATTGTGTATGGCCAAAGACCCAGTGTGGCTCTATGGCCACATTAATTTTAATTGCATTGTAGCAGTCAAACAATGGTCATTTTCAATGGTTGTTGCATCAATACAATTTGTTATCTCACAATTAACAATTTTAATTCAACTTTAAATTTTTATCTTCATAATTTTGTTATCTTTCCTCTATACTAGAAGATGACGTTCATTTTTTTTTTCATTTGTCTCTTTAGGCCATTTTACACGGTCATTTTCTTCTTCATGGAAGGTTTTGAAATAAAAATAGACATGTACGCCAAGTTGTACTACCTATTGCGAGTTACTAAAACCAGTTGGTACCCACTTTGGGGCATTGGTGGCTCAGTTAATAATTTTTATAAATTGATTGAATTCGTGTGGCCATTGGGCCACGCTGGGTCTGAGGAGGATAAGTTTGGACTATTGTTTAGAGAAGTAAAAATTAAACTACCCTAACGTTGGGCGCCAATGTAAGGTTCATCTGATCGAGTCGGTTCGCATTTGGTTATCACACTTATAATGTTATGAAAACACAAAAACATACATTTGTGGTTTGCGTCTCTGCTTCCAATGCAGATGTACCAGGATTCGATTCCCTTTCAAGTCAGAAGTTTTTTAACTTCTGATTTGGACTTAAGTCCATCAGTTCTTGTCTGTTCTTATTTAAAGTTGTTCTGAATCGGCCTTGTTGATTCTGGCGTTAATCCGCGGGTGTTTGCACTGTCCATACCACTGATTGCTACATTTCATATTAAAAATATTGCGATCTTTTTAGTTATCGCTCACTCGTCGGTTGTTGCGTCGGGGCCTGCAGGGTTGGCTTAGTCGCTTTGGTTTACTGTCCCCCATTGAAAATCAGTTATTTGGCTGAGTGGGTGGACTCTAAATACGTATTTATTTATTTATTTATTTATTTATTTATTTATTTATTTACTTATTTAATTATTTAATTTTTTTTTTATTATTTTTTTTAAAGTTTATAAAAAGTTCTTTAAAACATAATCTATTTTTTTAAAGAAAAATCTTGTGTTAATAAGTCATTGTGTCAACGGTTTTGCTAAGATCGTAAAACTCACAATAACCTGCCTGATCTCCTTTATCTAGGGCGGCATAAACGTGTAAATGAAAGCTTAACTAGAAGGTAGACTAGAGTTCATCCTACCTGACAGGTAGAACACAGTCTCCAGCACAGAGTCATCATCACACGTCTCAGTATTCTGCTCGACATCCACCATCCAGAGGTCGGCCTCGCCTCCCTCACTAGAGTCCATGCGCTGCTTGATTCCGACCTGAGGGATGGCAATACATAGTTGTAAGATCATCATAGCAAATACTTTAATTTGAGTCCCTGAAAAAAAAAAATGATTAAGATAATTCTTTATTTTTTGTGTCCCTTTGTTTGTTTAAGATTATGGTTTACGTATATATTCACGTGTAAAGTTCATGCCACCAACAGGACGACCAAACTATTCCCACAAAGAACGTATTATTTGACTAAAGAAGCGGCTTGTATAAAACACTTGTAAACCGTGTTTTCCGTTGAGTTCTCATAGTTCTCCGGAACTTGTGCAGGTCTTCGGACACAAAGACGCACCCACTTATTCCGCCTGAGTGCCAGGAGATTAGATGTCCTGTAGAAGGCACAGACTCGTGTATTAGTTTATTTAAACACTGGTTTTACCTATTTAAAGTTTGCAATCAAACAAACTGGGTATGTGATTTTTAATTTTTTTAAATTTAAAATGCTCATAATAATTTTACTCAAGTAAAAATTTATCAAAAGTTTGGTAGGCTTATTTGATAATGCATTGTTATCATCGATTCAATTTAATTGAAGGATTGTAATTAATATAACTTTCTATTCGAGACATTTCGGTTTTTAAGTCGAGATAAAATAATACTACAATTAAAAAATAATAAAACTGCCACTTACTGGTACGAGACTGGCAGGTGTACTAAACGTTCAACTTACCCTCGATATCCAGTGTCCAGTGCTGTTCTGTTGAGTCCTCAACACAACCTTCACAGTTGATATATTCGGAGCCTGACATTGAAGCTGAGGTCCTGGCTGCTCCAGGATTGTAGACGAGGAAGAAACACACAGAGCTGCTAGAACCACTAGGACACTCACAGCCATCTTGAGGTGGATTGAAAGTTCAGTTGGATATACTGGCCATACTCTTCCAACACAAGCTTTATACAGTTTCTTTATTTGTTTGTCGTCATTGCTAAGTATGCTTTAATATGTTTTCTAATAACAGAGTTCACAGATTTATCTATTACATTCAAATTAAAACGTTAATATTTTCCGGCTATTTATTAAACGCCATTAATGGTCATGGTCATTTGGTTCAAATGTCGAAAGGTCTCCAATGTCTGTGAAGTCTCGTAACAAGATTTATAAGATAAGATAATAATATCATTTATTAGCTCAAATCAGGAGAACATACATATATATAGTTTAACATACCAACTTATAACAATACTTCATTACATTTCTTCCAAAGATAAATTTCTTTACATAATGGTCGCAAAGAAACAACACAATCAACAACAAATTTTATCCAAAGTAACAATACAAGTTATTCCATACAGTACATACGATTATTACACTCTTAAATTTTTTTATAAGTTAACTAAGGTTTAATAAAAAACATCTAACGATTTGATTTCTTTTATATCTGCTGGCAAGTTATTATAGTCTTTGATTCCTGAATAAAAAAACAGACTTCATTAGTTTGCTCGTTTTACAAAAAGTTAATTTATCATTTATTTGTTTTATTTATATATTTATTTCATTCACATTTAATCGCTACTTTTAGTAGCACGATGAATAATTCTCAGAAGCTATAATATTATTAAATACAATTCAGAAGTTAAAAAACCCATTCCGATCGGGGTCAGAAATGTCAGAGGTTGTCAATTCTGATTGCAATGTCCGATTACTTGATTTATACTTTCCTCATTATTTATTGGACTACGTCATCGATTTTCTAGTTTGCTTGAATATTCTGAAAAATTTCGGAGTTCACCAATAAATACAAGATAAGGAAGTCGCAATTCCATCATTAAAATTATCGAACTAATTGCCAATCCAAGATAAAGCCTTTATAAAGCCAAGGAAATACGTCTTATGCAAATTGATTCGGAAACCTATTAAGTGTGCCAAGGCGATGATAAAAGTAAATAACATTAAAACCTCATAGAAATAACATCGACATTATGCAAAGTAGTTATGGGTTTTATGAATTTTTTTGTACTGGATAGGGCAATGGTCTAACTATTTTTTTTTAATTTTAAATTTTTTATTATGACAAATTGTACATAGCAACAACACAATTTTTAGTGTATGTGACTTTAGCTAAATACAAATAAATGTTACTAATACTCTAATATAATGAGGAATTGTCATAATATATAATACATTGTAAATAATAATAATTATTGAAAAGTAATAAAATAATGTTCATTTCATTAAATTAGGCTAAAGTCAATCAATAATATCAAGTGATAACAGCAATTTCTGTGAGTGTATCATTAAAGTAATCAATAAGATAATAGTAGGCTTTTAGAATTAAAATTTGTTGTAGTTTATGTTTGAAACGGTCATAGCTTGAAATGTTTTTGATGGATTCTGGAAGATGGTTTTAAAGAGATTTGTGTAAGTAGTCCGAGTTTACTTGTCCAAGTTTTGTGTGATATGAGTTTAGCTGTAGGTGATTTTTTTACGTGTGTCATGATCATGGACATTTGCATTTACTGAGTAGGTGTGTGTATTTTTTTAATTAATTTTAATTAATTTATCTCCCACCATAGCGCAGAACGATCGGGGAGTGACTACAGTTGTCTTTACGTTGATAAAATAGGAATGTTTACAACAATTTGGCGGCACTGCATTATTGTTGTGGTGGGTAACAGATTTTTCACCAGAGTGCAGGACGATCGACGTTTGGTCACCGCCATGTGTAAGTTTTACTGGAACCAAAACGCTATGAGTCCTGTGGTCACTCCCCGATCATGCGATCCTGGAGGAGAATCGAGGCGAACCAGCTTGGCATTGCCTGGACATCACTGCCTCCTAGATGCTACTCGTGGCTCCTAATTCTCGTTACGAGGAGCCACGAGCAACATCTAGGAGGCAGTGATTCAGACACGTACAGAAGCCGGAATCGTGTAAACAAACACACAAAAATACAAACAGAAAAAAAAGAAAAAAAAGAAAAACATATTTGATTTTTTTCTCTAGTGTAGTGGAATGGAATCTTTGCTTCGCTCATCAATAAATAATAAGCAAAACCAAATATTACCAAAATACCAGCATGCAATAAGAGTTTATAATTTACGTCGCACAGACACAGTAGAACAGAAGCTTTTATGTTTGTATACAAATAAATAAATACTGGTGGTTTCGTTGAGCGGGCTTTTACCGTCAATCTCACAAGAAGTGGGAGAATGGGAACTGGAATTGGAAAGAGATAACTTACGGTTCGTTCTCTTCACAGATGGACGGGAGAATGTCCTTGCAGGCCACGTCCACAAGACCATCACCTCTTAGTCCACCACAGTTGAGTGATGAGCCACCAATGGGGGCCCCAGACGACCACTTGTTGAAGGTAGTCTCCGTTATCAGCCTGCCTTTAGCGGTGTAATACTCGCCCTCTACGAACTGGTCGTGAAAGCCGGCGTGGACCTGGCTGACGTTGTATCGGCTCATGATACTCCACAACGCATCTGCCTCGTCTTGAGTCTTAGGGTAGGCCAGGTGGCCGTTGTACTGTTTGCAGATCTGTTATAAAATTAATTCAGAGAATGTTCAAGTTTTAAAAATCTGACCATTGTACACTATTTATACATTATTATAATTTACAGAATAGTGAAGAGATAAATAACCTTGAAAGCATTAGTCCAATTCTGCGGTGTTGGGTCAAAGAGATATCGGCCAGCGTCTGCGTATGTTTCATATACGATACGAGAGGGGAGGGGGTCGCTTTGTTCTTCCCGACCGCCAGACCATTGGCGCAGGCGCACAACACCAGAGAGGAGACCAGGAGCAACATTCTAGGACATAGTTAGTTAGTTAGTTAGTTAGTTATTTGGGTTTTAAGGCACAAAACAGTTAGGTTGTCAGTGCCCATCGAATTTTCTGATTGCTAAAAAAATATGAATTTCAAAATGAATTTAAAAGGTTTACTTTACGTAAGAAATTAATAACGTTATCGCTTGTCGTGGAGTTGTCTGATAAAATTTATTTAAGGGAAAGGTTTTAATTTAAAATCTTTTCTATCACTACTTTATTTTGTACAGGTTTCAAAAACGAGGACATAGTTATTAAATAATTAATTTACAATTTCAGTATAGATATACAATCTAAATATATCAAATTCAAAAACTAGAAATGTGACCGTTAAAATAAAACTCACATATTGAAATATATTCAAAATCTAGGTGCCCGTTAGGGCGCCGCAGCCAAGCCGCGGTGCGCTACACACTCAGGCACCTTATACAGCAAGCAGAGTTGGGGTGATTTCGAGGTGTCACCCAGCCATCATGAAACGTGATGTGAACTTGAAAACTATCAAAATCGAGGGGATTTAGGTACCCGACAACACATGCCAAATTTGGTTGGGGTACGAGCATTCCTTCTTGGTGAAAATATGACTTGAAACATGCTCAAAATCACTTTAAGGACGTTAGTTACTACTGGCTACTACTGGCTACTATCTAATTCGTCAGTTTCATTTGCCCAGCGATTCTGACCAAACGGGTGGGGCTACAACGTTCATATTTTACATGGACATTAAGGTAATAGTGATGTAATTCCTTTTGAAAGAAAAAGTTTAAAAACATTGCTGGAAGGCTTTCTAATAAAGGTTTTAAAATAAGCCTTATACAGGCTTACAATAAACAAGTAACTACAGTTACGTGACAATAATCGCCTACATTAACTTACAAAAACAAGTCTTTGTATCATTATATTTTTTCATTCTATTGTTAATTGGAAATACTATAGCAATTAAATCGACTTTGATAAATTTATTATATTTTAACAAATAATTTTGCAATGGAACTTGAAAAAGTAATGAGATCCCACACATAACAAAAACTTGTAAAAATACAGCCAAACCTTACACACTCAAAAGAAATGAGATCTAAAAAAAAGGGCCAAGCTCATCTACCCTTCCACATTTGCGCATTCTTAATTCAAAAACGTACAGTGTCCCGTAACAACACCCTTGAAAAGCTTGGCAAAATAGAATTTGCATGACCATTACGTTAAAATTAATTAGAAAAAAAGAATTTGGATGAACTATTAAGTTTAAATAAATAGTTGCAAATTCCATTTTGCCAAGCTTTTCAAGGGTGTTGTTACGGGACACTGTACGTTTATGAATTAAGAATGCGAAAATGTGGAAGGGTAGATGATCATGGCCTTTTTTTAGATCTCATTTCTTTTGAGTGTGTAAGGTTTGGCTGTATTTTTACAAGTCTTTGTTATGTGTGGGATTATATTTACTCCGACATTGAATAATTTGTTTTTGTTAATTTAATTTTTATTTAATTTATTTATTAATTTAATTTAATTTGTTTGTGTTTGCTTTTTTGGTTTGTTCGTACACTTAGTTATTAAGCGAGCGAAGCGAGCGTTTCCATTTGACTCTGCCGGAAAAATTTGTCACTCGTTTTGTTTTTTTTTTGTTTTTGTTTTTTTTTTTGTTTGTATGTCTCGCCATAACGTTCGAACGGAGGCTCGGATCGAGTTGAAATTTTGACCATCCGCAAGCTTTGTTCTCGATTGAATGCCATTAGTTTTGTGGCAAAATCGTTCAAAAAGTTAAAAAGTTACATTAAAGTTAATCGAAAGTTTTTTTTTCAAACTAACCGGCGACAAAATCTGAGATAGCCAAATCATTTAGAATGTCCGTCCGGTCACGAATATGTTAATTTTAGTTTAATCCGATAAGTAGTGTAGATGGAAATTACATTATAACAAAAGTAACGTTGCCATGGCAACGAAAAGACGCGCGAAGTTTCTAATGCACTGCCACCTGGAAGTAATCAAAATACTTTCGAGGAAGCAGTCTATTATTTGTCACCAAAGAGTTTAAATATTTTTCCCAATGAGTCAAGGTCCTCTAGATGGCGGTGGATTTTATCCACAAAGTAAAGATTTACATACGGGTTTACCCAAATACCTTGGCAATAATAAATAATATCGGAAACATGGCCCTGTGGACAGCGAACGTCGCAAATTTTAAAATTTAAAAAAATGTGCATTGTGGGTCTAGCTATAGCACGTGCTCGCTTATCAACGCGTCCAACTGAGCGTTTCCTAGTTTTAAAACTTGCACTAAGGATCTTTTTGATTTACACAACGTTATAATTTAGTACATTTCTAGTATAAGTGGAAGCCACACATAATTCTAAATGTGGAGATGAAAGGATGTATTTCGTGTTACAGCCACAGAAAAGAAACCAAAGTTGAGACTAAACTTAACTTTAGAAAATGTTTTGTCAATTAAATATTGTAATTATATCCATGATTGTTGGCAAAATTTAAGATGCATTCAACATTTTTAATACAATGACAGTCTTTTTGTATAGGACAAAAATGCACCATCACAAGTGCAATTTAAAACTTCAGCATTATTTTAAACGTCGATTTATTTTTGTAAATTTAATGTTACAAATAAAAACATACCAATTTTATCCAGTTTTCATAAAAAAATTGAGATTTTAAAAATTAAATCAACTGGCCCAAAATTGTGTGGTTTATTTGAATATGGAATATGTTTTGATTCTATGAGACAAATAATATAACATAAATTTAAAACAAAATATATTGTTGTGATGTCTTTCTTGACAGTTATTGTATTTTTTGTCAAACGGTACAAAACTCGTATTTGTACCGTTTGACAAAAAAATTCGTCCACCAACTGTTATTTTCAGAAAACTATTTTAGCTATAGTCAAGGAATAGCTAAAGGTGTGTTGAAACTATGGCCAGAAAACCGATTCTCAAAATTTAATTTTGAACGAGTCTTGTATGCTACACTTTTGTCAAAAAATATAAATATAATTTCCAAAAGTGAGGTTATATGTCCCGCCCAAAAAATTCACAATTTTTTTTTCTGTTATTTTAAAGGCCTTCTTTCATTCAGCAAACTTTTCAGACATGTTTCTTCGACTTTCAAATTATCGGCCAGAGGTAGTACAATAGCCTTAACGAGGAAAACATGCAATCATGAATGTGTATATGTTAAGCGAGCGAAGCGAGCGTTTCCATTTGACTCTGCCGGAAAAATTTGTCACTCGTTTTGTTTTTTTTTTTTTTTTTTGTTTGTTTTGTTTTGTTTTTTTTTTTTTTTTTGTATGTCTCGCCATAACGTTCGAACGGAGGCTCGGATCGATTTGAAATTTTGACCATCCGCAAGCTTTGTTCTCGATTGAATGCCATTAGTTTTGTGGCAAAATCGTTCAAAAGTTAAAAAGTTACATTAAAGTTAATCGAAAGTTTTTTTTTCAAACTAACCGGCGACAAAATCTGAGATATCCAAATCATTTAGAATGTCCGTCCGGTCACGAATATGTTAATTTTAGTTTGATCCGATAAGTAGTGTAGATGGAAATTACATTATAACAAAAGTAACGTTGCCATGGCAACGAAAAGACGCGCGAAGTTTCTAATGCACTGCCACCTAGAAGTAATCAAAATACTTTCGCGGAAGCAGTCTATTATTTGATACCAAAGAGTTTAAATATTTTTCCCAGTGAGTCAAGGTCCTCTAGATGGCGGTGGATTTTATCCACAAAGTAAAGATTTACATACGGGTTTACCCAAACACCTTGGCAATAATAAATAATATCGGAAACATGGCCCTGTGGACAGCGAACGTCGCAAATTTTAAAATTTAAAAAAATGTGCATTGTGGGTCTAGCTATAGCACGTGCTCGCTTATCAACGCGTCCAACTGAGCGTTTCCTAGTTAGATTTATTACTAGATACACAAACATATAACCGTTAGGTTTGTTTTAGTAAAGGAATGTGCGTGAATTTGATTAAAAATTATTAATAATATAATAAGTATATAATTATACAAAAACATTACTATCATTGGATGAGCTAAGCAAAGACTTCAATTTCACTACCCCCCCCCCCCCTCCAAAAAAAAAAATTAGCTCGGGTGTTTTTGTTTGTTTTTCTGTCTGTTTGTTCGCGCTCTACCCGTCAAACGGCATATTAAGCGATCTTGATGAAAATTGTAGGGGACTTTTGAAAGCTCTGAACTTAAACCTGCCACGCTTTTAGTTAATATTTAAAAAATATTTCTCTTGAATATCGTTCTCTTACGATGTTTTTAATTTTTAATGCGATTTTTTCGTGATATTTGGGCCGATTTGACCAAACGGGTGGGGCTACAACGTTCATATTTTACATGAACTTTAAGGTAATGGAGATGTATTGCCTGAAGAAATAAAAGTTAAAAAAGGAAGCCAGAATCCATAGGATATAGGTTTTCATATGAGTTTTTTTTTAGGTGTATAATAACAATAAGTAATAATAGAAACTTGACAACAATCACCTACAATGCGTTCAAAAAGCACTCTTGCAAAAGTAAAGAGATCCCACGCAAACTAAAAACTTATAAAAAAAGCTTATCCATCATCGCGACTAAAAAAGTGTTCGCGAAGCGGACTTCTAATATAATATTATTAATGAAAACATTTGATATAATTGAGTGTATTTTTGATTACAGATGAAACTCTTGAGGAAACGGGTTATGCTACATGGATTCAAGGAGAACCAGACGGTTCTAACGTTCAATACCCCTATGTGTGTGCAAAGAGAATTGGACTTATGACATGTAAAGCACCAACATCGTACATATGTGAATACAACCCTTCAAACTAAACCGTTACTTTCTACGACGTCCATCTAATGCGAATACTTTCTAATCCACAGGGGTACAAAGTTTTACGTTTACTCTTTCCCACGCTTTTATTTTGAAAAGACGTGTGACGTCATAACCCTAAATTCATTGTTGTTTATGAAAGAAATTGACCACGGTCTTCTAGATCACGAAGAAACCTTCGCTGCGCGGCCGTTTACCAGCTCGTGTTAAATCATTAGACCATTGTTGACATTTTTTCTTTATAAATGTTATCACAAAACCATTAATCAATAAAAATAAAAACACAAATGTGCAAATGTTATATCTTGTATTATAAATTATTGTTTATTAGCATTTCTTAATCATACTTCAAACAAATTTTATTCCAAAAGTGCTTTTAGAAGTAAATGCTGTTTTTTAAATGAGCACACGGTGATTGGTTGTAGTGCCATGTTAGGGTTATGACGTATTGCCCTGTTTTTCCCGCCATTATTACGCTAAAACTTTAAGCTCACTTTCATGGCTAAAATTATTTTTTAAATAACGATAATTTTATATTTATGTAATCAGAACCTGGCCCTGAATATAATAGAATGATAAAACAACTTTGAGAAACTTCCCTGTTGCAAAGTCTACCCAGCAGTGCGATTACGTGAATGATTGCTATCGTTAAAACAAAATCATTTGTTGTGCTCATTTACCATTATTGTAAATTCTGGCTTAGCCAATCAAAACAAAAGTCGTAACGAAATCAAGTATGCAGTGATAGTTGGCATGAGTATCAGTATATACTTTTATGTTGTTTTCGGTTGATATCTTAACGATTGATAACGAGGATTCAAAAGGTATTGATATAAATGCTTGTCAAATTATCGGTTCACGGTCATGTGGATGTAAAAAATATTACTTCATACTAAATTTCGTTACACGACATTTGTTTTGATTAGCTAAGCCAGAATTTACAATAATGGTAAATGAGCACGACAAATGATTTTGTAATAACGATAGCGATCATTCACGTTATCCATAACGATCTAACAGAATCGCACTGCTGTAGGTGCTTATTGTATTACTACACTGTAATAAACACATGGTTTTGATTAACGAATTGCTTTTTTGACTACATTCTAGAGTAGAATTTGTTATCTAAATCATCTACGCCCCCCCTTCTCTCTCTCTCTCTCTCTCTCTCTCTTTCTCTCTGTTCTTTTCGGTGGATGGACTCTTACCTAAGTCAAAAACAGCATTGGGTGATATTGGGTCTGATAATCGATCAATGTGGCTAAATGCAACTGCTGGGTGCCACAAGGCAGTTTACTTGGACCACTGTTGTTATCAATATAAATCAACGGTATTTCATCTTCTCTAAAGTGCAGTTATCATCACTTATACGTCGACGGTCTTCAAATGTACCTTCATGCTTCACCTGTATCAATTATTCAGGCCATAATGTTGATGAACGAGGACTTAAAATCTCTCTAAAATCTCTTGCCAGGTGGGCTGCTGACAATCTACTTAATTTAAACCCTAATAAATCGCAAACCATTATAGAAGGGTACCACAAAGAAACTACTGAAAAAAGTTAATTATTCAACACTTCCTAGGTTGTTATGAGTGGGATGGCTTTACCTCTACAACACAAGGTTAAAACCCTAGGACTATTAATATGACCGACAATCTTTCTTGGACTGACTGTATTATAATCACGAGTGTCAAAAGACATGCTTCCCTACACTCGCTGAACAGACTTAAGGGGTGGTCTGTGTGTAGGTCTCTCCAAAAATGTGATTTTACATTTTTTAAAAATAATATTATTAAGCCTATTTCTGTGTTTTTTACAACTTATTTGAAAGAAATTGGAATGCCTGTTTATGTCTTGTGATTATTCTGGCATATAACGTTGCGAGTTAACTTTCTAATCAGCTCTACAGTATCACACTAAAACAATTCGAGCTTGCCTGGAAAATTTGCCAAAATAGAAAAATGCAAAATTTAAATATACAACGAAAATTGGGACAACAAGTAACAATGTTTCAATGGTAACCATGACAGATGGATATTGTATTAGCCTTTAAAACAAGAGTGAACGTTCGTAATAATAAAGTCTGGAAGGGGAATAAAACTCGCTTTTCTAAACGTAGATATTCACAAAAAGAATCACAGCGTAAATCCTTATATTTATGCTTATTTATTAGAATATCGATCTGTGTTATGGACGGATTTGAGTCATCTGAAATCTATGACAACACTAAACAATGGAATGAACTTACGCTCGTGTCCTTGAAAACTGTTGCTTTTAGATGCATGTAATCATTCATCAAATATAAATTATTTCATTTGTTTCTACGATATATCAACTTCATTCTCATATCACGTGTTAACAATTAAAATAAATATAAGAATAGAGTAATCTTGCAAGATCGCCTGTGAGTAATGTCAGATTCGGTAAATCATTAGTGTGGGATCTATTGTCATAACCAGTGTTGGGTCAGTTCTTTTTTAAATGAACTTTTTAAAAGTTCAGTTCACAGCTCAAATAATGAACTTTTAAAAAGTTCAAGTTCTTTTAAAACCTAAAATTTTGAAAAGTTCAAGTTCGTCAAAAATATGAACGAAGTTCTTTTAAAAGTTCTTTTGTAAAAAATCCCTTTTTTTAAATTTGGCGTAAAATGAAGAAAAACATACATGGAAGACGTTGCATTCTGGCATAGTTACTAATGTAGGCTTACCACTGTGCAAAAAGCTTTTAAAAAAAGCTTCAAGTGAGGATAATTTGATTGTACTATGGTTTGGATAGATGTTATTATCAATACAATACACTGGTCCATAATGCAGCTAAAATGTGCACATGACAGGACATAATATAGTTCGTCTATTTTGGCTATAGCGATTTCGGAAGAGGCACGGATGGTGAAGGACACCATGACAATGGAGGCTAACACTTTGATACTGATAGGAAAAGACGGAATCCAGGGAAGGTCGATTTTGCCCATTAAAGGGGTATGAGACAGGCATTGACCGCATGTGTTTCCACAATCACTGATATTAATTTCTTCCAAAAGAAAAAATGGCTTAAAATTTTTCCATGGTAACACATTTTTTTTGTGTCGTTTACGGCTCGAGACCATTATCATCCTCGTTTTCAGATTCTGATGGCATCGTGAAAAATTAACGTCAACAAAAATAATCTAACAAAACGCACGATTCCGCACAACCGGTAGCACAGACTTAAAAGCACGTACGGCACTAGATTTCATTCAACTGTGTGAAGTGTAAACATAGTTTTCCGCTCCCCCGCGGCCCTACTCTTCCCAGCACAACTAGCCTTGAGCTTGATGACGTTTCATATCTCGTGTCCAATCAATGAGCAGTGCACCGACCCCAAGGCTTTTGTGGGAGGGGTAGGTGAGCGACTTGACCATTGCCATCGGGCATCGGAGTCTCCCGAAAATGAACGAAGTAACTTAGTTAGACTTGGTGAATCGTGCGGGACCTTGTCAAAATCAGCTGAACGTGCATCAACGTAGGCCTACGATGGAACAACGATTTGTTATTGTTTTTAAGCGACGACGGCGGCGAGTCGATGGCTGCTCGACGCACGGAAAGAACTTTCAAATGAACTTTCTAAAACTGAAAAGTTCGTTCTCGAAAAGAACTTTTAAAAGTTCAAGTTCATTAAAAAAAAAAGAGTAAGTTCACTGAAAAGTTCGCGAAAAAAGAACGCGTTCTCGCGAACGCGTTCTTTTTAAAAGTTCTTTCCCCAACACTGGTCATAACCACATAATATGTAAATTGCAAAAAGAAATCAACTCAATTATTAGCAAGAGCCCAAGACAAGGCAAGATACTGAATGTATAAGTAGCAATATTCATTGTGTCATGTGGGGTGTTCTTAATAAGAAATATGAACGTTGTAGCTTCACCCGTTTGGTCAGAATCGGCCCAAATGTCACGAAAATATCGCACTAAAAATCGAAAAAAATCGTAAAAGTACGATATTCATGAGAAATATTTCTTCGATTGTACCCAAAGACGTAGCAAGTCTATTAGATTTCGAAGGTCCCCTCAAATTTTCATCAAGATCGCATATGCCGTTTGCCCGGTAGAGAGCGAACAAACAGAAAAAAAAAAAAAAAAACTTGAGCTAAATTTTTTGGGGGGTCGGTGACATTGAAGTCTTCGCTTCGCTCATCCAACAAGGTAGATTAAATAACGATTCAGCCGGTACAAATCGCTTCGTCTCATTTCAGAGTATATCCACAGAAAATTGTACCTCTGACCAGTTAGTGTACTGTGTAGTTGTTATTTGGATGTGAAAAGTTGTTTAATAGTTCAACGTTTGTTCAATGCTTCCAAAAATTATCCAAGATGTAAGTAGCAATAAGTTAAAAGTTAAATTCCATTTACAGTTTAACGTATGAATTCAAGTTAAGTTCCCAGTTTAATTTCAAAGTTAGGTTATGTTTAAGTAATAAGTTCTGTTTCATGAAGATAAAAATTCAAAATTAAAGTTCAAGTTCAAGTTCAAGTTCAAGGTCATATTCAATTTAAAAAGGTTCGAGTTCAAGAATATAAATAAAATATTTTAAATGTATTCATTTTAAAATTTCCCCAGTTTTTTTGTTAATTCAAAAAAAATAAAAAATCAGTTCATGTTCGAAGTTCAAAGTCAAAAGTTCAGGAAATTATTCAAGTTTTTTCGGACTTTTTCCAGTTTTTGGCTTATAACTTCTAAAGGGTGCATCCTACGGAAAAAGTTGTCCTCTACACTTTTAAAGAAGATACAATGTCCTACAATTTAAGTTCAATCGCAGTTCAGTAGGTCTCATAGGTCAAAAACACATAACGTTACATTATTTTACGGAAATTAATGTTTGGTTGTATTTAGCAAAACCCTTAAAATCTTTGCGTAGAAAAAAAGCACTACACGCTTACTGTTCCATTCTCCACCTCGTGTTCCAGCATGCCGATTAGAAGCTATTTTGAAAGGCCAGTTCCCAAAAAACCCTAATTTAAGTAAACCAAAAATAGTACCCCCCGGGTCTGAAGAAATAAAGGGTCAAGAAAAAACCCTATTCCCCCGTGTTTGGTAGTAACTCTGTACCTTGGCAATGTGCTTTGCCGTTCCTAACTTACTAACGACTGATTACACAATAAATCTATTTTCACATCGGTGCTAAAACCAAGTAAAAATTAAAAAAACGGGTTTTATTTTTTCTGTCACTTCTGACTTTTAAATACTTGACCTTGCTACCAAACATGTTGATTAAAAGTCATGATTATTTGGTTTCTCATTGTTTTGATTTAAATTGGCATTGTCATTGGTGTATGTTCTGGTATCGAGAATCAAATATTTCTACCAATGGTATATCCATTGTAATCACATGTTCTAATGGCGCGTTCGCTTAATGGATCTAAAGTTTATGCGGCAAAAATCATGTAAGACAAGAGAAAGGATGAAGAGTCGATGACAGTTTGAACACTCCGTTAAATTTATTGTGTGGCTCGTTGGTCTTGTTGTTAGCGTATCTGCTTCCCCTGCCGAAGGGCCCAAAGGGTTCGATTCCCCTCAACCAAAAGTTTTTAACTTCTGATTTGGATTAAGTCCATCATTTTTGTGTCTTAAGATTTTAAAAGGTGACTTTGGAGCCGCCTAGAACGAAGCACAAATAAATTCAGAGTTGCCCCGAATCTCCGTGTGATTCTGGGGTTGATTCCGGGGGGTTCGCACTTCTATCCACTGATTTCTATATTTCCCCATTAAAAATATCGATCTTTGGTTGGTTACGCTCACTCGTCGATTTCGTCGGGGGCCCACAGGGTAGGCTAGTCGCTTTGATTTTCTGTAAACCCCTGAAAATAGTTATATAAATGAGTGGGGGAGCTCTAAATAGATTTTTTTATTTATTTTTTATTTTTAAAATGTCCCTTCCATTTTAAATTGTTTCTTAAATTTTGAATAATTTTTTTAATATGGGGTGGCCCAAATTTAGTACAAGTGTTTTTATGACTTAATTGAATATTTTCAATTTTTTTCAATTATTTTAAAAACTGGTTATTCCAGCCACTAAGGGACTTAACACAAATCAAGTATTGTTGAAAATTAAACATCGTCTTAGTTGGTGGGATTGTATTCACAGACGAACATTGTTTGAACTTTCCTTATGACAAGGCCAGAATCTCTAACTGCAACGTAGGGATAGTCAATGTTTGTCCCTTGAGGTTCTCCTGGTAACCAAGTTGAGTAGCCCGTTGACTCAAGAATGTCGTCTGAAAAAAGAACAAGAACTTTATATTAAGTTACACAGATTTACGAAGGTAGACACCAATTCATAGAAGTACACTGCAAACAATATAATACAATGCAATAAAAAAATTAGATTTCACCCAAAAAAAGCTCAATTATTCTTACTTACCAAAGATCGTTACAAAGAGTCTGTCAACGGTTATGTGGTGAACACCCACCCACACTCCGAAGTGGGATGAAGGGATGTTGAACGTATCGAACACGATCCTGTGCTCTTCTGCAGAGTTCACAACCCACAGGTGGGCGCCGTCCTGGTAACAGATCTTGAGGGCTTCAGGCCAGTTCACATATATCGTGGACATCTTGAAGTAACCGTGACCTTGGATGTACGTGTAGTCCAAGAACCCATCACCCCCTGACCTAGAAGTAGAAATAGTTTCTTGGTTTGTTTGGTTTAAGTGCGCGCAAATCTTTTAAGTCAATTTGTACCGCTTATTAGGGAATGTGGAGAGGACCGACCCGTTCCGGACATTTTTAGCCACAAGTAAGAATGAAGGCTGGGGTGGTTTTCCACATAGATTGCCTAAGCTCACAAAGCTTTGAGACTCCCCGTACAAACGCTAGATAAGAAAGCCCCACGTTGGGCTCGACAATTGAACCAACCCGTTCAATTAAGCACCACTAGTCTACGGAAAGCCTGAACAACCTGCCCCACGTTCGGGCGTCAATTGAACCAAATCAGCCTAAAGCCTTAAATAAAAGTCCCCAAGTCTAAAGGTGTTAAAACAAACCCTGCACTCCTAGCTAGCTTTGCTAACGAGAAATTAACGTATGAAGGATAACTCTAGCAAAACATGTATATGCAGATCAAGCGACAGTAACAAGATGGCATGCAACCCTGTCTTGGGTTCCACCTGCACGGGGTGAGAACGCGAGACCTTACCTAGCGCGCTAGCGCTGAGCCGGCTATCCACAGCGATGCAGCGAGTCCTGGGGAACAGCTGGACTAGTCCTAGTACTAGCCTAGGGCTCTGTTGCACAGAGCTCACGTTTGATTTGGCGGAAGACCTGAGATATTATTTCATTTACGGGAGTAAGAAAGGTGATGCGCATGTATTTCATCAAACATAACGACACAAAGTGGATTTTATCAATATATTGAAGAATTTGAAATGGTTAGATTAGCAAAATAACTTGTCTTTAGAAATTGGATCCAATTATGCGAAATTTACCTAGATAAATTTACGTTAAAACCTGAACAATTTGACAATGGGTTGAACATCAAACTTATTTTTATAACTCAATTGATTTTTGGTACTCAACACTCCGAAGAATCTTGCGATGAACGTAGCTTAGTTCTCGACACACGTGGTCGATCGAGGATCTATGGATACCGCGACGGGCGCGACGGCGAGAGTCACCTGATCGGCGATCGGTCGTGCATACTTGAGTAGGCGGCGTCCCAGTGGCGGATCGGTAAGGGAGACAGCCTTCAGGATTTCTTTTCGGGCGTTAAGCACGGAAGTCCAAGTGGCACTTGAGAAATTCTCGAAGTTCTCAGCTTTTCTCGAATGACAGGCTTTAATTATTTAGTTTGATTGATTGGCTTGGTTAAGCGATAGAACGCAAATTAATGGTTGCAGAACTGCCACAAGGGCGGTAAAAGAAACTTTAAATGCATACATATGCCACTCCCGAACGAAACAAAGAAGAATAAACCATGTAAGAAGCTTGGTCGTCGATAACAATCAGATGCGTAGGACGAGATCTACCACATTACCACGTGGTTACCGAATCTTCCCTAATTTACGTCGTAATTGTGTAGAAAATAGTGGAAAAGTCACTATACTCGTGTATTTAGCAACAGCCTCTTGTAGAGGTGATATGAGAGATGACACATTATGCCTTCAATCGTTTCCGACGCTCTAGCGTTGTTCAAATCACACGTTTCGTGCTCTAGTTGCCGGAATCAACCATCCAGTTTTGTTGATTCAGCATGAGTGCCAGACTCAACCCCGTTCACCCACGAACGCTTCGTTCTCCGGCCTGACACACTTCCAGATCAGTGATTTTCCCTCTGTCGGGCTCCGTGATTGGGCAGTTCTCGAGCCCGTCAACTTGAATCATCCAACCGACCAATAAGCGATTGTGGTTTCTACTACTATGGCCTATTGATGTCGAATTAAGCTCACGTGTTTGGCTTCGCCCGTCCAGACTCCTTAATGGTGGAAAGGTAACAGCTCGCCGGCTGCATTCGCTTTCCTAGCGACGAAGACACATTCCGATGTGAGAAAACCGTACGAAGTTGCACTTTTAGCTATCATTGAGAACTAGAAAAACTTGGATGTGTACAGATTTCACTGCCGCACCCCGACCCTGCAGGCCTCAACTCACTGGCTATTATCCCGTTGACATAGCACTTAAATTTAACACTGTAGCTTGAAATCGTAGCCTCCTATCATATACCTCATTTGCATATCCATATGTAAATTTACTGACAAATTAATTAACCAAAACAATTACATATGCAAATTTATAGAACACAAAACAGAAAAAATGGGGATATAGGGCTGCACAGCCACAGTTTCAAACATTCACACCCTCCGTCTTAGCAGGGTGTTTGAGAGATTGACTTTGTCTGTTTTCTCACCTTTAACTATTGGCAGAGAAACAAACTTTGCCAAAACTATCACGTGGTAAAACGCATCTTTTCAACACCTACTACATAATCTTAAGGGTTGTTTAAAGTCCTTCACAGTGGTGGAGTAACTTCTTAAAAGTTGAAAACAAGTTAACTTCCCACCCTATTACACTCAAGTCCACGCGAAACCCAACGTGTATGATAAATTTCTCTGCCAGGGACTCAGTTACCTTTAGCCAACTATAGATTCAGCTCAGGTCATCCCCGTTGTGTGGGTTCATCGAGCTTCATCATTCACAAATAACAGCTTATAGTAAATCGTCATGGTTAGCAAAAGTGCATAACCATGATTCGTCCATCACAACATCAATAGGGAATTTGCATAAGTTCCCGATATTGGTAAAAGTATGTGCAATATATAGACATTCATCTAAAAATGATATAAGCGTTAATTCAAGGTATTAAAAGTAAATCGTTCAATATCTATTGAGAGTCAAAGTTTGACATTAAAAATTTCCCACACTTTTATTTTGAAAAGGCTGCCTACGTCACCGGCCCTCATGACGAACACGGCCGCCTAGATAAACGACTGATTTCCCTCCTTTTACCAAAGTCTTTGGTTCATACAACAATGGCCAACAATAAACATATCATGCTCTGGGCGCGCCCACAACACCCAGACTTGCCCAAGATGCCCGAGGTTTAACATTGGGCGTTACGGGCGTTGTGATCGCAGCGGCGTTTATCGGTAACGATGAGCAACGCGCAAGCTTGCGGTAGCATATACGGAACGTACCTGCATGTATAAATGAAATTACGCCTATAAGAAGCACGCAGCTGGTCGCCAAAATGTCGCTTCTGCATCCAAGATAGTGCCCTCGAACCACTACCGAAGTTACCATGAAAATATCGTTGTTGTTACTTCATTACTTGTGTATCATGAAAGGCTGGTGATTCATCGTGTGACGCCGCTTTCGCAGAAATACGAATGAAACATTCGTCCCTAATTTAAATATCTAAAATACAATATTTTAGCCAAGATATCCAAAAAATATGTCATAGTTTTTTTTAAATTGAGAGGTGGTTAATCTAATATAATCATCAAAAATTGATATTTTTTTTAATCTTATCAGTAGAACCATAAAATAATATTATGCAAATTGCCTATTAAACAACTTATTATGCAATCATTATCCAGTGAGTACCATTAGCATTATAATGGCCATTTTATTTGCCTTTATTTATTTTTATCTTGCAAGACTTTTCCATCATATTGAAGAAAAATGCTTGTCTTCCTATGTTCTGCCTATTTCCGTTCAAGGACTAAATAACTTCGTTTGAATCAGAACCTAAACTAAAGTTCAACAAATTGGTTATTATAAGCTCAACGTAAAGAAATAATTAAACAACT
The DNA here is from genome assembly GCA_024449915.1 of Sweltsa coloradensis. Taxonomy (NCBI): domain Eukaryota; kingdom Metazoa; phylum Arthropoda; class Insecta; order Plecoptera; family Chloroperlidae; genus Sweltsa; species Sweltsa coloradensis. Next base: position 461,322 of record JAMZAV010001497.1, on the reverse strand, counting down.
TACGGCTCGTTCTCTTCACAGATGGACGGAAGAATGTCCTTGCAGGCCACGTCCACGAGCCCATCACCTCTTAGTCCACCACAGTTAAATGATGAACCACCAATGGGGGCCCCAGACGACCACTTGTTGAAGGTAGTCTCCGTTATCAGCCTGCCTTTAGCGGTGTAATACTCGCCCTCTACGAACTGGTCGTGAAAGCCGGCGTGAACCTGGCTGACGTTGTATTGACTCATGATACTCCACAACGCATCTGCCTCGTCTTGCGTCTTAGGGTAGGCCAGGTGGCCGTTGTACTGTCTGCAAATCTGTCAGAAAAAAATACACTTTGATTTTTATGTTTAATATTACACCACTAGTTTTGTGTACTCAATAAAACAATAAACAAAGAGTTTTAATACATTTTAACATTATCACTTTTAGTCAAATTTAATGTTATGTACACAAAAAGCCTCAAAACTACCTTAGAGGCATCAGTCCAATTCTGCGGTGCCGGGTTAAAGAGGTAGCGGCCAGCGTCTGCGTATGTTTCATACACAAGAGGGGAGGGGGTCGCTTTGTTCTCCCCGACCGCCAGACCATTGGCGCAGGCGCACAACAGCAGAGAAGAGACCAGGAGCAACATTCTAGAATCATAAACACAATTCTGATTGATCAAATTTGGTAATTTCTGTTAAATGTAGTCGTGAAAGGATTATATTTTCCTTCGAATACTTAGAAACTTATTATTTGTACCCATATAGTGTATTGTCACTTACGTTTGCATTAAATGTGTGCTTTATTGTATTTGCTAGTTTTACTTTAGAAGTTTAACCAATGTTGGTCTTCTTATTTATACAGATAAGATTTGTGTACCACTCTCTTAAATACAGCACTCGCCTATTAAGAAACATACTTTACACGAACTCTTGTTTCAATGTTACAGATAAGACGATGACTTTCAAATTACTTAAACTTTGTTTGCCTTATCGTTATTTGAAGTGGTAGAATTTTTCCTTACATGGTCAAGGTTATGTATTCGTATGCTTACCTAATAACAATGACAAAACAAAATAGAAAGAAATGATAGGAATATCAGGTTCAATGAACCAAAAACGCTCCTCCATCATCACTTATGGAAAAAAATTCACGAAGCCTTCCAGTTAAGAGCTATCTATTCAGTACTTGACATGTGTGTGTGTGGGTGTGGGTGGTTAGGTTCCTGGGGCTGCCCAGTCTTGACTTTAAACACTTTATGTTTTAATTTTTTATTTTAAATTGTTTTTTGTTCATTTTTTTCACTTACTAATAATAATAAATAATAATAATAATAATAATAATAATAATAATAATAATAATAATAATATATAATAAAATAATTATAATAATGTCTTTATTTCTCTTGAAGAAAAAGGCGAATTTAAGCCAAAGTGGCTTCTCTTACAATTGTTACCACTCCTTGTTACCATTTATGTGTGTAAGTTGTATGATTGTTTTGTTTATGTATGTGCATTATTATGTTGTGTTGAATCTGTATTCTGTCTAAAGCTATTGTATTATGTTATTGTTATGCCGTCCTGGTTTCCATTATTTCTTGATGATTACCTACTCTTGCTCTTATGCAATTTGTTCCCACATGTATAAGCATTGTCTGTGAGGGCTTCAAGGTCGTCATGTTATTCTTCAGCATGTTTGCTATTTGCCCTGGTCTGATACCAGGGTAGCACTTTACAACCAGTCCCTCTTTCTCACAAATCTCTGTTACCTGTAGTTTTAGTTGCGAATCACCAACGATCCATATATTTTCTGGTTCCTCTACTCTGTTTTCCTAATTCTCTATGCTGTTTTTAGTCACTTGAACTGAGTCTTGAACTCCTTTTTCTTCGTCTTGGCCTCCATCTCTTTTCATTTCTGTGTCTCCGGTAGTGTAGACATTGACAGCATCAGCTGATGCGCGCTCACCAGCACTCGGAGGCGAAGCTGCTTCACTCTCGCGTGACGAGCCTGTAACATCCCGACTACCCTGTCTTGCGCTTTGTTCTCCCCGGCCACCAGACCATTGGCGCAGGCGCACAACAGCAGAGAGGAGACCAGAAGCAACACTCTACGACACAATTCTGTTTCATGACACATTTCAAACAATACATGTAAATGCAACCAGATCACATCATTATTTTAACAACAAATTTACATTTAAAATGTATGCATCTCTTATAGTTTTTTAACTAAACTTGGCATAAAATGTATATTTTATCTTCCTAACTGCATCAACTTATGGTATCAAATCCAAGTTGTTCATTGTTTTAAAACAACTAATATCGTTGAAGTATAATCTCCTAAATTCAATCCTGCACTCAACAAGTAACAATCTTAAATTGCAAGTAGTTTTTTTTCATCTTTATATAAATTGAAATTTATTCAAAATAACCCAGTCATTGTTAACCTTATCGTAATTACAAAATGTGCAATAATTTACACACATAACAAGGGAATCTATACGGTGGTACCAAGAAAGATCTGAAATCACTCGGTCTCATCAACCGGTAACAGAAGTAATCAAGGGGTCTAGTAGACACCTTTTCCCCCGACATTGCGTGGTAAAGTCACGGTACACATGTTGTCGATCGCCTTTCTTACTAAAACTAATTGGATGAGCGAAGCGAAGACTTCAATTTCACTGACCCCCCAAAAAATTTAGCTCGGTTGTTTTTTTTGTTTGTTTGTTTTTTTTTTTTTTTTTTTTGTTTGTTTTTTTGTCTGTTTGTTCGCACGATTCCGGGCAAACGGCATATGCGATCTTGATGAAAATTTCAGGGGACCTTCGAAATCTCTGAACTTAGACGTTGCCACGTTTTTGGGTACAATCGAAGAAATATTTCTCATAAATATCGTACGTTTACGATTTTTTTCGATTTTTAGTGCGATATTTTCGAGACATTTGGGCCGATTCTGACCAAACGGGTGGGACTAGAACGTTCATATTTCACATGGACATTAAAGGTAATGGTGATGTATTGCTTTCTGAAAGATAAAGTTAAAAAAGTTAGCCAGAATATATAAAATAAAGCTTTTAATATAAGTTTTTTTGACTTTTAGTGCGATATTTTCGTGCCATTTGGGCCAATTCTGACCAAACGGGTGGGCCTTAACGTTCATATTATACATGGACATTAAGGTTATGGTGATGTAGTACCTTTTAAAAGATAAGTTGAGAAAGTTAGCCAGAATCCATAGAAATAAAGCTTTGAATATAAGTTTTTACGGTAAATAATACCAATTGACAGGTAACAAAAGAAATTTGACAACAATCACTTACAAAACAAAGCACTTGCAAAAGTAAAGATATCCCACGCAAACTAAAAACTTTAAAAAGCTCATCCATCAACGCGGCGGGACTTTAGCGTTTTCCTAATATACAAAGTACACCATATCGATTTTCATCCAACGGTGATAAAACAAAGTCAAAATTTCGTTTGACTTGTCGTATTTTTTTCTGTCACCTTAACCTTTTATATACTCGACCTTGCTATCTAGCATGTTGATCGAATGTCATGTGTAATTGGTTTGTCATTTATTTTTGGATGAGCGAAGCGAAGACTTCAATTTCACCGACCCCCCAAAAAATTTAGCTCGGATGTTTTTTTTTTTTTGTTTGTTTGTTTGTTTTTTTTGTCTGTTTGTTAACTCTCTCCCAGGCAAACGGCATATCCGATCTTGATGAAAATTTGATAGGACCTTCGAAATCTCTGAACTTAGAGGTGTATTGTTTTTGGGTACAATCGAAGAAATATTTCTCATGAATATCGTACTTTTACGATTTTTTTCCGATTTTTTGTGCGATATTTTCGTGCCATTTGGGCCGATTCTGACCAAACGGGTGGGGCTACAACGTTCATGTTATACATGGACATTGAGGTTATGATGATGTAGTACATTTTTAAAGAAAAAGTTGAAAAAGTTAGCCAGAATCTATAGAAAAAAAGCTTTTAATATAAGTTTTTTGATTTTTTGTGCGATATTTTCGTGCCATTTGGTCCAATTCTGACCAAACGGGTGGGGCTACAACGTTCATATTATACATGGACATTAAGGTTATGGTGATGTACTACCTTTTAAAAGAAAAAGTTGAAAAAGTTAGCCAGAGTTCATAGAAATAAAGCTTTTAATATAAGTTTTTTATGGTAAATAATAAAAATTGACAATAAACAATAGAAACTTGACAACAATCACTACAATGTGTAGGCAACAAAACAAAGCACTTGCAAATGTAAAGATATCCCACGCAAACTAAAAACTTTAAAAAGCTCATCCATCAACGCGGCGGGACTTTAGCGTTTTCCTAGTGTTAATTCATTGTCATTGTCATTGGTGAGTGGTCTGCTACCGAGAATTCACATGTAAATCACATGTTCTAACGTGCGTATGTACAATGGCTCCTGAGTTTATGCGATAAAAATAAATGGATGTAAAGAGGAAGGATGAGAAGCAGATAACAGTTTTTGCTCTCTCCTGAACATTTTAGAATAGGTCACTTACATTTAATTGTATTTAAAATGACGTATTTAATTAATAATTAATTAATCCACCAACTTAAGGTTTTATTTACTTATAATTTAATATACTATTATTTTGAAATGTGACTTAACAAAAATCTTATATTGTTGACAATGACACATCGTCTTAGTTGGTGGGTTTGTATTCACAGACGAAGCTTGTTGGCACTTTATATATGCGAAGGCCAGTAGCTCTAGCTGCAACGTAAGGAAACTCAATGTTGGTCCCTAGAGGTTCTCCTGGCGACCAAGTTGAGTACCCCGTTGACTCCAGGGGGTCGTCTATAATACAAAGACAAGTAATTTATATTTAAACACAGATTTACAAAGGTAGAGACAAAATCATACAAGTAGGCCTAGAAAGAAAAAATACAGTGCCGCACATTTGTTTTTAGAAAGATCACTCAACTTTTCTTACCAAAGATAGTGATAAAAAGTCTGTCAACGGTTATGTGGTGAACACCCACCCACACCGCGTAGGTGTATAAAGGAAATTTTAACGTATCTAACACGACCCTGAGCTCCTCTGCAGAGTTCACAATCCACAGGTGGGCTCCGTCCTGGTAACAGATCTTGAAGGCATCAGGCCACGAGGTGAATGCAGTGACGTTCTTGTAGTAACCGTGACCTTGGATGTACGTGTAGTCCATGAACCCATCACCCCCTGACCTAGAAATAAAAATAGTTTCATGGTTTATTTGGTTAAAGTGCGCAAAAACCTTTAGGTCTTTATGTACCACTGTGGTCAAGGGGATATGGAGAGGACAGATCCGTGCCGGACATACCCATTACCCAACCACAGTCAAGAAGGGAGAAGGGGTGGTATCTCAAATAGACGGCCAGAGTTCGCCTCAAGTTTCAGGCAGTAACATACACCACTACGGCCTAAGGATGATGTTTGAGAGTTGGACTTTGACTGTTTCCTCGCCTTCAACGATCACACACCTACTAAATAGAAGGTGTTTGAAATCCTTCGCTCAGTTAATCTGTCAGTGGATGAGTAGCTTCTCAAAACTAGAAAAAAAAATTAACCCCACACCCCTTTTTACTCAGGGTCACGCGAAACCTATGTCCAATAACTGTGCCAGGGAGTCAGTTAACTTTTGTACTGAATAGAGGTCTTTACATTTGTGTGGGTTTATTGAGTTTCATCATTCACAAACCACAGTTAAAAGTACATAGTATTGGGGAGGAAAAGTGCATAAAAATTAGTCCATCGCAACATCAATTAATCAATGAATTGTGCAATCATTATACTGATAATAGCATTAGAATTAAAATGGCAATTTTATTTGCATTAATTTGTTATATTTTTCAAAGAAAAATGCTTTTTCTTCCAATGTTCTCCATATTTACGTTTAAAGACTGAATATCTTCTTTTAAATCAGAACCCTATCTCTAAAATTTAAACAAATTGGTTTTTATAAATTCAACGTAAGTAACAATTATAATTATAATAATTTTTGTAGGAAGCCTGCCCATGGGTGCAATTCATGCCCCTCTTCAGGTGTCTAACAAGGTATGTTGCGGATAGGAAAATTGTGAAGGGATGTCCGAGGCCTGTTTAAGAGGACTCAATGCCTTGCATTCGCATTGGCGACTGAGGAAAACCTCGGAAAAAACCTTCAGTCACGATTGCCGGTCTCAACGGGATTTGAACCCGGGACCTCCCAAATTGGACAACTTACGGTTCGTTCTCTTCACAGATGGACGGGAAAATGTCCTTACATGCCACGTCCACAAGACCATCACCTCTTAGTCCACCACAGTTGAGTGATGAGCCACCAATGGGGGCCCCAGACGACCACTTGTTGAAGGTAGTCTCCGTTATCAGCCTGCCTTTAGCGGTGTAATACTCGCCTTCTACGAACTGGTCGTGAAAGCCGGCGTGGACCTGGCTGACGTTGTATCGGCTCATGATACTCCACAACGCATCTGCCTCGTCTTGCGTCTTAGGGTAGGCCAGGTGGCCGTTGTACAGCCTGCAGATCTGTGAGAGAAAAATTAACAACATGATTTCAAAATGTTGCTTTGCATTACTATTTTGGGGTATTTAATTCATAAAACAATTAACAAAGATTTTTGCCTTATATAATTTCGTCACTTGTCGGGAAAATTTAATGATATAAACATAATATAAGAGAGTCTCCTAAAATCTAAACTACCTTGGAAGCATCGGTCCAATTCTGCGGTGTCGGGTCAAAGAGGTAGCGGCCAGCGTCTGTGTATGTTTCATACACGAGAGGGGAGGGGGCCGCTTTGCTCTCTCTGTTTGCCACACCATTGGCGCAGGCGCACAACACCAAAGCGGAGACCAGGACCAACATTCTTGAACACAATTCCGGTTATTGAAATATTTTAAACGATACGAGCTAAATGCAACTTGGTCACATTATTATTTCTACACCACATTTAGTTTATGTATCAAATAGTTTTTTACCTCACCTTGGTATCAAACGTGTATTTTAATACTTAGCTGCGTCAACTTAAGGAACAAAATCCAAACTGTGCATTTTATTTAAACAACTGATATTGATGTCGTTATCTCTTAAATTCAATCTTGCACTCTACTTGTTACAATCTTTCATTGCAAGTACTTTTTTTACGTTTTAATAGATAGGCAAGTGAAGTTAAAATAATTCCGGCATTGTCAATTTAATCAGAATTAAAAATTGTGCAATAATTTATACACATTACAGGAGAATCTATACGGCCTAGCGGTACCCAGAAAGATCTAGTAGCACTTGGTCTTGTTCAGTGGCTACTTTTAGCACTTCAATGAAATGCTATTCACAATAAATAACTCCACGTCTCATTCTGGAGGCTATAAGAAATGAAAATACAAAATATGAACACCGTATCCCGTGATAATTGGGGGGGGGGGGGGGGGGGGGAATTAAGGTTATGTGATAATTTTTTGTTTGTAAACCTTGCAATAATGGTACATAGATGGTGGCTAGTGCCTAACTTATATAAATTACAATTAACATTTCATCCTCATCTACATCCTTTAAATACCTTCTGAATCTTTTCACTGCGGATTAGTTTTAATAAATAATATTATTATTTCATCCAGAAATTAAGGAACTCAACCAAACCGTTATTTGATTTCGATGCTCCCACATTCCAGGCGCAATAATTTCATTGTAGGGGCTTTTATATCATTTACTGAGAAACAACATTACTTAACACTAGTTTAAGGAAATTTAAGTTTCGTTGTATTCACCAAAAAAGCTTAAAATCATTGCACAGCAGCTCCAGCTCGTGTTGCAGAGTGTCGATTAGAAGCCATCTTGAATTTAACCAGATTCAAATACACTTTCAATTTAAGTGAACCAATAATTTGTACAGCCGGAGACAGAAGTCAATCAAGGGGTCTAGTAGATTCCCCGACATTGCGTGATTAACTCACGGTACACATATTGTGGATCGCCGTTCCCTTCTGAAACCCATAAAATCCGTATCGAGTTCCATCCAGCATGCATGCGGTGCTTTTATCAGGTCAAGCCACTGTAGTACCGGGCCTAACTGCTATGAAGCATCACCATAGGGAACCTAAGTTTTGAAGGCGGGAAGGAAATTGGTTCTCTCTGGTCTCGGCGCCCATAAGAATTAGCATGGTACGAAAATGTAACTCGCCGTATCTTTTGACTCGCGCAAAAGAAATCTAAACCAATTACATCACAAGATGCATAATTTTGTCAAGAAGATGATGGCATTCTACTTTGCTCGATGACGCTTCCTAAATTCAAACTATTATGAGTTAAATGGACCCATGTTTGCGCGCTGTCGCAAATGTACTCTGACTGAGCGGCAACCTAAGCGAGACGCAGCCACGTTGTGTGCAGCTGTGGCATCCTCGCATACCACGCGCCTGTCCATGGTTGCTAAATGTACTTTTCATTCAAGATTTTGTGTTGGCACATTAAAGGATATTTTATTAGTAATGTATAATCTAGTACAACCCAGTGACCTCACAGTAGCCACAAAGCAAGTCGGATACCAAATGTTATGCTGATGCCACGGACAAAATGGTTTTACGTGCTTTTTCATGAGCAGTTTGGAAGGTTTGGCAACAGTGTAAATGTAGAGTTCACTTCGACTCAAAACAAATGTCATAATATTTGTGATAGAGCAGAGTTATGTATATCCACGCAAAGAGGAAAGATTATAGTTTCTTACAGTCTGACTATAATTCCTGTCCGTGGTCGGGTTCTCGCGCTATCGCTTACGAAACATTTAGCACGGGTTAATCGCCTATACCACGCTGACCGGAGAGAACCAGACAACGCCCACTTAGGTTCCCTATAAGGTTGTTTTTGTGTCCAAGTCCATGTATAGTTCTTTTAGCACGGCTGCATGGATCATCTTGAATGAGCTTGTTCTACGGTGGCGCTTCAAGTGGCAGTGCATGCAAAGTCCAATTAATGAGTATTTTAAACTGTCCCTTGAAACTCTTGCTATCTAGCATGTTGATTGAATGCCATATGTAATTGATTTCTCATTGTTTATTTCATTCATTGTCATTGTCATTGGTGGGTGGGTGGTCAATTATATCTTGTAAACTATGATTTTATACGAATTTTAAAATTGTTTTGATCCAAAAATTTGAAAAATTTGGCGTTTTGGGAAATTTCTATTCCCAGGATCAGACGAATCTAAATTGGCCCTTTATAACATCGTGTCTTGAAACTGTCCACAAATATACTCTCAAACATGCAAAAATCCAAAATCACACCCCTTCTTGGCCTATTTTGACCGAACCACTTGCTCAAATTACAAAACGAAATATAAAGGATTTACAGAAAAGGCTACCAAGGACGTCAATAATAGCCAATATTTTTTTGGATCAAAATCCTCCAAGGTCACGGTGCATAGGGATCGTCCCCATGTTATTTCTTATGGGAGAGTTTTGCTGATGGGACCTAGCTCGAAAAATAGCAATTTTGACAATTTTTTTCTCGGGCATAGTGGTACCCAATAATTTTTTGCTAATTTATAAATTTATTACAAGTTAGCCTGAATAAAATCTATTTTTTTAGTTTAGCGGGTGCCCCTTTAATAAAGTTTTTCCCCAATAGTTAAAAAACTGAGTGAAGAGATTTGCTCGTAATACATTTACAAATTTACTAACTAAACATCTAGGCATAATTAGGAAAATTGACACTGATTACGACGTAGACTCATTCTATTGGGCATCCCATGCAAACCACAACCAAATTAACATTATACGTATAATACAACGATTTAGCATTTCCCTATCCAATGTATTTATTTTGTTTGACGCTCGTTGGTCTCGTAGCTAGAATCCCGCTACTGGAAAGTGATTTTTTAATTTCTTAAAATGGAATCACGTTCATTGTATGCCTAAGAATGTGTAAACAATGACTAAAGAGCCGTTCTTGCATCGAGGCTCATAATAAATTCAATAGTGGTTTGGAGTTTTAAGTTAACCTTGTTCATTCAGACCTTGCTCGTGAGTGGAGTAGTCTACAACTTGATTGGTTGGTGTTTCCTATTTGAAACACCAATCCCATAGGGAACCTAAGTGGGCGTTGTCCGGTTCTCTCCGGTCAGCGTGGTATAGGCGATTAACCCGTGCTAAATGTTTCGTAAGCGATAGCGCGAGAACCCGACCACGGACCGGAATTATATTCATACTGTAAGAAACTATAATCTTTCCCCTTTGCGTGGATATACATAACTCTGCTCTATCACAAATATTAATTACATTTGTTTTGAGTTGAAGTGAGCTCTACATTTACACTGTTGCCAAACCTTCCAAACTGCTCATGAAAAAGCACGTAAAAACATTTTGTCCGTGGCATCAGCATAACATTTGGTATCCGACTTGCTTTGTGGCTACTGTGAGGTCACTGGGTTGTACTATATACATTACTAATAAAATATCCTTTAATGTGCCAACAAAATCTTGAATGCGAAGTACATTTAGCAACCATGGACAGGCGCGTGGTATGCGAGGATGCCACAGCTGCACACAACGTGGCTGCGTCTCGCTTAGGTTGCCGCTCAGTCAGAGTCCATTTGCGACAGCGCGCAAACATGAGTCCATTTAACCCAAAATATTTTGATTTAGGAAGCGTCATCGAGCAAAGTAGAATTCCATCATTTTCTTCAAAAAAATTAGCATTTTGTGATGTTTTTTGGGTTTTAGATTTCTTTTGCGCGAGTCAAAAGATACGGGAGTTTTTTTCGTGCCATGCTAATTCTAGGGCCGAGACCGAGGAACCAATTTTCCCTTCCCCCCTTAAAAAATTGGGTTTCATTTGCCAAAGGGTATCTCGTCGACAGTATGTTTTAATTTAAAGTCGCCACTGAGATCATTTAATATCGGGGCGCATCAGAAGACAAAAACACAACTTTTTAAAGTTATTTTAAACATGTACGAAGAAAATTGTTGAAAATATAAAAAAGTTTTTTTTAAAAAAAAATTTTTACTTTGCAATTTTTTTTATCTGTTTAATGAAATATTTATTTTTCTTTTATTTTAAATTTTTTTTCCAGATTTGAAAATCTGGTAAGTAAAGGATTGTTCGGGGCCCCGATGATCTTTAGAGTCAAAGGCTACTCAATTTGGCAGCCAGGGAACATTAACACAAACACACAAACAACACACAACTTCCCATAAAAAAACACTTAAAAACAAAACAAAACAACAAACAACACTTAAACTTCCCATTCGTTGGAGTCAAAATCACTGGCCTTCGAATTTAGAATGGTCCAGCAGAGTACATGTATGAATACAACCACACGAACTGAAAGCACGTTTCATCATCAACAACTCTTGATGAAGATGAAGTGTTGATGACTTGAGTCACTAGTTACCAAAACAAATGAAATTTGTAATTGCATAATATATCAAGTTGGTGTCATGCACAATATGATCAGAAATTGTATCACACATACGATGATAACAATTATATTGAATTAACTCAGTTGCAGCTCAGTTGTTTATTTTAAATATTCATTAAATAAATTTCACTTCAGAGGCAAATTAACAACTTGTTTATTGTTTTAATCCAGGTAGCTGGAAGCTCGTAAATATTGAGTCGTTCAGAAATTCAATACATATTGTAGTGGATAAACGTTTTTGGTTTTGAAAAGTCAATAGGAAAAATAACCTTAAAACACAAATTCACAATCATTGTTTTTCATGTTTAAAATGCTGAAGCAATCAATGCCACACTTCGTATCATTTTAGTGAAAACATTGATGTTCTTCAAATAAAAATAATTTTGTGCTTATCACCAAATACCAGGGAAAATCCCAAAACAGATTAATTTTTGTAAATAGATAGCTTCAATGTCAATGATAGATAATAATATATAATTAACTGTTTGATAATATAATCAAACATCAACATTACTGGAAACACACAACGTCAAGTTACATTCTAAGGTAAGACGGGCAAATAATTTAATCACTGGTTTATGTGAAAGAACAGTCATGTTTGATTGAACCAGGAAATGTTTATTGTTTTAACCTGTGTATCTCATAGCAAAATAAAGAAATAATAGGTACCTACACTGAGAGATTTGCGAAATTAACGAATCCGTGAAGTACCTTAAGGTTATAGTTCATTATCAAATCTAATTTATAAACGATCAAAAGCATGAAATTTGAATCAACAATCTCTCAGAAAGGTCCATAAAGGAAAATTCAAAATCAAAGGTGTGTTTCAGTAAATCAATAATCTCCGATCATTTCAGTAGAGTAAAGCCGGTTGATGATAGTGAGCAGTATGTGGTAGGTTAAGAACCTTCCCTCTCCCTTTGACTACCTCCCCGACGGCGACGACAAAGACAACACGGACGGATGATGACTCAGACGGAGACGACTACGACGTGGGGAACCCCTGCCCTCCCCATATGCTTTTGGCTGGTTCTGACCAGCACAGGCCTGTCCCTCCCTTGTCCCCCGCGACGCCCTTACGACCCTCCTTCGTCTCGATTAGCCAAGTTGCATAAATATGAGACGTTAAGCAATATCCAATCATCAATCATGTGAGACTAATGTAGAAACCTCGATATAGGCTAGGTAAACTAGGGTGTGTCGAATTATGGTCCAAGTCCAACTCAATGTTAACGTCCTATACTAGCCTACAGTAGAGATACCTGACGGGAAAGTCAAACACTGCCTAAAGTAGGGGTAGGTGTGCATTCAAGAGTCCTTTGTAAAGTATTTGCATAATTAAAACTATTTGTACATCTAGTAAAAACAATTAAATATGTGATAAAAACAAATGCAACTTAAAGTTTACCTCCAATTAAGATGCATTCATTTGTTGTTTCGCTCATTGTCACCGTCCAGCCATCTTGAACCGGACCTAAAACGAGTGTCACACTTTCGATTGCTCGGTCCATTGCCGACTTGGACCAAGAATGGACCAGAATTAGACTTTCAGACAGGACTTCTTTTGCCATTGACAGATATTAGTACCTTCTACGTTGTAAGACGTGGATTGAATTTGGCCCTGACCGGGGGCCCTTTGGACCTAGACTTTAAAATTTTTCAGAACCCCTTAAAATAATACGTTAGTGTTTTGTTTGATTGTTGCCTAAGTGACCATGCAGATAAAAATAATAAAATATGAAAACTTTTAGAAAATAAGTGTTTGGACAGTTTAATTGAAAAAAAGTGGAGGCTGCTTTTAACCAATAATTTTGACCAAGGCGTTCGGAATTCAACTTCGAGTGAGAAACTGGAGATTGAGTTGTGAAGTACAACATGAAAAAAAATGCGATTAAGCAAAGGGAAACAGTCGGCATTGATTTAAATTTGTGATGAGAATTCACAAGCCTGTCCAAACTATCAAAAGTTTGTAAAGGGTCTTTGAAAAAGGGGGATTTTTTTGTATTTAAAATTTTTCTGGGCTAATAAGCCATTATAAAAAAATAAACAAATAATAAAACAATCAAAAAAAATTTTTTTAAATTTTTAAATTTTTTATGTTATTATATTTGAAGCAAATAAAAATTAAAAAGTGAAAATTGTAAATTTTCTCTAAAAATTTTCAAAAGTTTAAATATATCATTTATTTTTACTGTCCACCTAACGAAAGGGCAAAACTCAATGTGTGCCCTAAATGTGCTTTTTGGTATTTTCTGTGTTTTGCGCCTGCCCCCAATGGTCTGGCGGGGGGGAAAAAAAAGGGGCCCCCCTCCTCTCTCGTGTATGAAACATACGAAACGCTGGCCGCTACCTTTTTGTCCCGAATTTACAGAATGGACAGATGCTTCTAAGGTAGTTTTCCCATAAGTAACCTAAAAACGATTCTTTTTACGTAAAGGGGGGAAAAGGTTTTGTAAAAAGTTTTTGAAAACATATTTTTTTTCTTTAAACTTCGGTTTGCAGACTGTAAAAACGGCCACCGGGCTTACCCTAAGACGAAAGAGTGGCAGATGCTTTGTGGAGTTCATGAGCCGATATAACGCAGCCAGGTCCACGCCGGTTTCACGACCATTCATAGAGGGGAGTAACCCGCAAAAGGGCAGGTGATAACGGAGACCCCTTTCAACAAGGGGTCGTCGGGGGCCCCCATTGGTGGTCATCATTCAACTCGGGGGACAAAGGGGTGATGGTCTTGTGGACGGGGCCTGAAAGGGACATTCTCCCGGCCTCTGTGAAGAAAACAACCGTAAGTTCTGCCAACATTCTAAGTACTTAATCTGTGTATTATTAATTTTTTGCATAAAAATATTGGTAATTTAATCATCACGTTCAAAGCTTAAAAAAATCAAAAAAACGAATGTTTTTTTAAAAAAAAGGCAGAAAAATATTTAAGAAGAGAAAAGGGGAAATAGTTTAATAAATAAAAAAATTGTTTTAGAGTTACCATTCAGCCACATAATCAAAAAAAAGAAAATCAAAAAAATTCAAGCACCTCACAAAAAAAAACTCTTGAAATCCCAGTTTCAAAGAGAAAAAAAACGAAAAAATTTTCTATTTCTGCGCAAGATCAATATCTGAGTCTCAAATGTAAACACAAGGTTACACAATGGACCACAAATGACGTATTCGTTTTTTAATTCCAGGTTTGGTGTTGAGGGGTTTTGGGGATACACGCACAAAAAGGTCAGGGTTTTACTTCAAACATGTCAAGAGTCACCTTGGGGCGGATGCGTTCAAGGCTTGTTACCAGGATGGGGCCCCCCTGGGGATCATCACTCTCAAAGAGCACACAGCGGTTCCAGGCGTTAAATGTAACCGATACCTGAACACGGTGTGGGGGGTGCACACCACAAAAAACCTTTGACAGACTCTTCTTTACTATCTTTGGAAGAGTTAGATTACCCTTTTGTTTATTCTGGCGTTGCCGTTTGGAGGAATCATGTACGACTTTCTAGTTGTAATTTTCTGTCCTTCGTCGATAGTTTCGGCGGGGAAGAATTGTTTTTAAAGGGGTATCACCCCCTAAACTAAAAAAAAATTTCATTCGGATAACTATTTATGAATTTAAAAATCAACAGAAAAAAATTGAGCCCCCTTTGATGAAAAAAAAATTCGAATTGGTATTTTGAAGCTGGGGCCCCCTTTGGGGCAAAAATCCCATAACCTAAGAAATAAATGGGGACGATCTTTATCCCCCGTGCCCTTTTGGAGGTTTTTGGGTCCGAAAAAACATGGTTTTTATTGACGTACTCGTCAGTTTTTCTAAAAATTCTATTTTTTTGTTTTGAAATTTTTGGAAAGTGGTTCGGCAAAATTGCTGATAAAAAGGGGGGTGTGACTTTAAAATGAAATATTTTTGTGTGTTTGGTGATTTTTGTGACAGTTAAAGGAGAGAATAAAGGGCCTTTTAGATTGGCATGATGCTCTGGGTATCTTTTTGGAACAAAAAAAAAGCAAGTTAAAGTTTTTGTAAGAAATTTTTTTAAACGCCAATTTTTTTTAGAAATTTTCATGAAAAATTTTTTTTTTTAAAAATTCGTGCAAAATCACAGTTACCGATATATTTTTAAAACGATCATGACAGTGAGTTTTAGCTTAGTTTATGTACTAAAAATTGTTTGGAGGTTTAATACCCCCCTTATAAGTACAAGTATCATTCAAGCAGATATTTATCGGAATAGGTTTATTGTCCCCTCGGATCTTTGGGAAAAAACGCGATAAAAGGGGCAGTTGGGTGTCACCCTAAAAACGCTCATGACGTGATGTAGACGAAAAACCCGGGGAGCTCAATCTACTAAATCACTTTTTTACACCCCCATTTCTATTCAACAATCATCGGAGTGGAGGACCGGGTTCGAATCCCGACGGGATATTTTTTTAATTTCGGAATTGTATTAAATACTAACAATTTTCCCCACAAAAGGGAGTGTATCCCGATTTATGAAATTGACAAAAATACATAAACAATAAATTTTTTTTATTTATTTTTTAAGTCATCCTATTCAGTTTAAAAACTGATTTAAAAAGGGGGACAACTAATAAACTTTTTACTAGATGCAAAAAACCCCCTTTAAACTAATTTAATTAAGACATATTTGAAAATTACATTACAACAAAATGCATTTAAACACAAAAATTTTGTTACAAATGAAAATAATAAATTGTTTTTAAAAAAAATGAATAAAATATAAAAAGGGTGGGGAAAAAAAAAAAGGGAAAAAAAAAGGAAAAAAAAAAAAAAAAGAAAAAAAAAAAAACAAAAAAAAAAATTTTAAAAAAAGAAAAACAAAAAGAAAAAAAATGATTTACAAAATTGATTTATTTATTATTCAGCACGCCCCTTTTTAAATTATAAAAACTAAATTGGTTTGGTTCTTGATTCCTAGACGACCTTTTGGGAGACAAGGGGCTACTCTATTTGGTGCCGGGGGAAACCCGGGGAACTTACATCAATCCCCCTATTTTGGGAGTAAAAAATCACTGGACTTCGATTTTGGGACTTTAATGTGCATACTAAGGTGAATACAATCCAGCAAACTGAAATCATGTTTCGTTCAACAATTCTTTTTTAAATCTTTAAGCGGGGAATAACTAGCTGCGAAAAACATAAAAATTATTTTTTTTGAAATTAATAAAATCAAATTAGCCCCAAAAAACATAAAACCAATAATTTTTGTTTTGGAATTGTGTCCATGCCGATAATAAAATGTTTTCGTTTTTTTTATGAACTTTTAAAAAAAAAAAATGTTTACTCTTTCTCTTCCCCCCTCTGGTCCATATCTGAACTTTCACATTGGACCACGCTATTTTTTCCACTGGCCAGTAACACTTGATGTTCAAACTTTTTGATTTGGAAAGTTTCTAAAGGTCAAAATATTTAAATATGGAAACCAGAAAACCCAAAACAAAATTCATTATGTCAAATAAATCAATCAATCTATATTTATGAAAAAATTACACACTTGGTTTTAAAAAAGACAAAGAAAAATTTTAAAAAAAAAAATTGTTTGAAACTGTCTTTATTGAAAATTAAGAACATAAATAATTGTGCATGATAACTGCGTGAGAACTGTCTTTCTTTAGGCCTACCTGTAAATTTAAGCTCCCTTGTCCAAAAAATTATGCAGATTAACTCTTTCCCATGCACAGCCCGCACAGGAGGCAACACATTATTTTTACTATGCTTAAGTAAATTATGCATAGGAGAGAGTTAAAAGACACTTCCCACTAATTTGACAAATATTTTTAAAAAAATACTCAAAATAAAACCCAGATTTTGTGATATTTGCAGTAATTTTCATGAATATTTTTAGTACCCCAAAAAATATTTCCCCAGGAAAGTGGTATTTAAGATTTTGGATGGCGTATGAGCGTAGCGAGCAAAGCAAAGATTCCATTTCACTACACTGGAGAAAAAAACCGGAATTTTTTTTTTCTTTTTTTCTGATTTTGGGTGTCTTTTAAACCCAAATTCCGGCTAAACGATACCCAATTGCGATGAAATTTTTGGGGGCCTTCGAAACTCTGAAGAAGAACTGTCACTTTTTTTGGCGCAATCAAAAAATTATTTCTCATAAAAATCGAAATTTTTTTCGATTTTTTTTTATTTTTAAAAAATTTTTTGGGGTTTTAACCCCTACATGTTTTGTCCGTTTTAAAATGATTTTTTGACACAACCTTAATTTCATGAATTTAGGTTTCGTGTAAATTTTAGCGCAATAAAAAAAAACTATTTTTTATGTCAAATTTTTTTTCTTTTTTTTCTTTTTAAAACATTCTTTTGATTTTTAAAAACCTACAGGGTTTATCCTATTTTAAAAATTTTTTCACAGAACCCTTTAAATTTTTTTAAATTTTATAATTTGTGAAAATTTTTTGCGCAATCGAATAATTATTTTTTTGTGAAAATTTTAATATTACAATTTTTTTTCCTTTTTTTTAAAAATTACTTAATTAAAAAATTAAATTTTAAATTTTAAATTTTTTATTAATTTAATTTAATTAAAAAAAAAAACTTCAACTTAGTAAGATTTTTTACAGAACAACAGAAAAATCCGCATAAACAGGCAGCTCAAGCACCAATTACGCTCATCCAAAACGCGGGGGGGACTTAAAAGTTTCCTAGTTCGTCCCATGACGGGGTAGGAAGAAAATGTAGGGGTTTGGGCCAACCCTCTGCTAAAGCATGGTTATACCATTAATTTTTGGTTTAAAATAAAATTCCGGACAGTTTTTACTTTGATGTTATTATCAATAAAACCAGACATTGGGGTTTTATTTTATCATTACGTAAAATAAATAAAAAAACGTAACTACAAATTATTAATGAAAACAGGAAAATATAAAGAAGTTGAACGTAATTATGAAAATAATTATGATACCGTGGAAAAAATTAAATTTTTTTAATTTTTTTAAAAAATTTTTTTTTTTGGGGGGGGGGGGGGGATAAAAACATCAATGAAATGATGTTTACATTTTTATTAAAAAGGCATATAATTACGAAACACTTTAACTTAAAGACAAAGTTTCCCAAATTTTAACAATTTTCAGAGGAAAAAAAATGTAAGGGTTCCCGCATAGGGACCAAACAGAGCTAAAGATTTACCCCTCCCCGAGGTGTGTTGGGATAGAACAATGTGAGGGATGTCCGAGGGTGTTTAAAAGGGTCAATCCCTTGCTTCGCTGAGGAACACCCCGGGAAAAAACCTTCAGTCAGGATAGCCAGTCTAGATGGGATTCGAAACCGGGGCCTCCCGAAACAGAGTCGCGCGCTTGTCTCTCAGCCAACACTGACGGGATTAAACGTTAAATTGAGATTTAAAAATTGCCAAAAAAAATGTAATGCAAAAGTCACTTCTTATCTGAAAAATTTAATGATAGCCACTTGAATTTTGGTGTAACTTGTAAAGGTTAGGGGGGGAATTTTTGAACCCAAAAAAGTTGCGTAGGTAGAAAGAAAAATATTGATTTCGTGACATTAGTTTAACCCGCAAAGACGCTAAATTACGCATTTTATAACAAGGGAAGGTAACAATTATTTTGTACATCAAAAATTTTCATTTTACCAAAAAATACTGTTTCAGGGTGATATTTAATTTTTAAATATTCAAAAAACTATATTGAGTCTTAGGATGTGCTCCTAGTCTTTCTCTGGGTTGTGCGCCCGCGCCCAAAGGTTGGCGGGCGGGGGGGAATACAGCGGCCCCCCCCCCTCTCGGTTGAAACATATGCAGACCGGCCGTTACCTATTTTACCCGCACCCAAGAATTTGGGGGTGATGCTTCTAAGGGAATTAGAAACAAATTCATGTTGGGGCTAATGTGCCTACTAATAAACTTTGAAGTAAAAATATTACAAAACAAAAATCTTTGTTTATTGCTTTGTAAAGTAAACACACACAATAATAATGCAAAAGAGACTAGAAAGTCATTGGGGGGGGTGAACAAGGGTTTTCAGGCGTACAAAGGCCACCCGGCTACCCAAAAGCAAGCGAGGGGATGCGTTTGGAGACATGAGCGATACAAAGTCAGCCCCGGCCACGCCGGGGTTTCACGCCCGTTCGTAAGGGCAGTATTACACTGCTAAAGGGAGGCTGATAACGGAGACACCTTCAAAAATGGTCGTCTGGGGGCCCCCCTTGGTGCTCACACTCCAAATTTGGGGACTAAAAGGGATGGTCTTGTGGACGTGGCCCGCAAGGACACCTTCCGTCCATCTGTGAAGAGAACGAGCCGTTAGTTCTCTTTCTCTGCTCCACAAAGTTGGGATTTTACCTATTTCAAATTTTTTTTTATAAGAAAGTTTAAAAAATAGTAAAAACAAAAAAATTTTTTACTAAAAATTTGGGAAACATTGAAAAAACAACGTGTTCTTATTTCATACGGTATAAACATTATTGAAGAGATAGAATATAGATCAAAAGAGTGGTTATGTAAAACTTGATTTTAATTTGATGTAAACTGGCGTTAAACTCAACGCATACTATGAATGTGTTTTGCTAATAGATCGATGGCTATGTGTTTGGTCTGCCTTAAATTCAATGTTCTCTTCTAAAAGTCGGTATTGTCAATGAAGTAAGTAGACTCTGATAATGTATTTATTTTATTTATTTAACTGGGTTTGGAGAGTGAGACTCATTTCTTGCTGCCCTATGTAAAAAAGCTCGACGATTTCGAGATGGACATTATTGTCCCATCAAGATTGCGTCATAAACGTTAACTTTTTTAACTTTTCAGGTCGGGCGGTGGGGGTTTTTGGATACACTACATCCCAAAGGGCAGGTTTTACAAGACTTCGAATGTTTACCCTGTGGGCCCTATGCCTTAAAGACTGTTACCAGCAGGGAGCCCCCATGTGGATTATTAATCTGAAGAAGGCACACAGCCGTGTTCAAAATTCAAATCCCCTCCTGGACCGACGTATGGGTCGGCGTTCACCACATAGCCGTTGACAGACTCTTCGTCACTATCTTTGGTGAGTACAACGAATGAAATACAGTTGGACGATGGTCTAAACACCAAATATTTTCTTTTGTTAAATGAAAACAAAGTCTGATTAGTTATATTAAACAGGAAGACCTGGTAGACCAAGGGAGAAGTGTCAGGATCAAATAATAAGTTTTGTAGAAATGTATGTGATCTTTGGGAAGATAAAAATGCAGAAAGATTTTGGGAAGACAGAAGGAAATATCGTAAAATGGATGGTTGAAAGAGAATAGTAGAGGAAGAAATACAAAAATGAAAAGAAGAAATGAAAAAAAAATAATAATATCAAACACCCGCGGTTCCAACATGAGGGGGGCCGGGGGGGGTTGACGCATTACCAATTTCTAGGGTAAAGTACTCCTACTTGCTAGCCAGGCTCAGCACGCGGCTCAGGGGAGGGATGAGAGTATGAAAAGGGAAAGGGGGAAAAAAGAACATTATGGGCCTCGCTAGCCAACGCCAATAGACTCTTCGAAAACAGGTGGCTAGCACCCCTGACCCGACTTAGTTGAAAACATTAAAATTTAATATTAAATATTAATAGAAATAAGTTTATGAGACAATACCTCATATGTTGTTTTTACAAACTGTGAAACTAGTTAATAGTATTGTCCTTGGTTCCTAGACGACCTCCTGGAGACAACGGGCTACTCCACTTGGGAGCAAGGGGAGCCCAAAAGGGGCCAAAAAACTGTTTTCCCCCAGTAGGAGTCTAAGCACCCGGCCCTTTGCTTACTGGACGGGGTAAAAACTGCGGTGAATACAACCCCAAACAACTGAGAACGTGTTTCATTCTCAACAACTCAATGTTCAATGTTGCTTACATTTCTAAAAAACGAGATGCGATTTTGTTATTTAGGCAAGGATAAAATAAAACATCACTTACTGTATAAAAGTTGCCTTACAAATGTTATTACATTTACACTGTATTATCACCTTGGAACTTGTTATTCTACCTGTTCCTCAATATCCCCCCCCCCCCCCTCCCCCCTTTTCAAAAACTAATACCCCAATTTTAGGGATTTTCAAAAATGTAACTTATGATATGATTTTTTGTTGTTTAACGTCTCTTTTACGGCAGTAAGACTATTCGAGACGATAAGTGGTGATAGATGACGATAAAGGACGATTACGAAAAAAAACATGCCTTATGCGGGATTCGAACCCACGTCCTCATAGTGTCAAGCGCTTCCGACCAACGCCCTGAACGTATGTGCCATCGCAGACGGCTTTATATTCGTATGAATAAATAAATAAATTTTATTTAGAGTCTACCCACTCAGTTTTATAACTGATTTTCAGTGGGGGACTTTAAATCAAAGCGACCAAGCCAACCCTGCAGGCCCCGAGCCAACACGAGTGAGCGATAACCAACCAAAGATCAATATTTTTAATGGAAATATAGTAATCAGTGGTAGGACAGTGCGAACACCCGCGAATCAACGCCAGAATCAACAAGGCCGATTCAGAACAACTCTGAAATTTATTATGTGTAGTAGAGCGGATTTTTAGCATTCGTTTATGTATTCAAATTCAAACCAATGTTCTAAAATGTGAATTTTAGTATTTAGATTAAATCAGGTAATTAAAGTAGAATATTCCGAAGAAAGCGATTCGCAAGGGAAGCCAAAGGGGTAAACAAAATTATAAAGTTAGCCTAAGTTGCATGATCACATTGCCCCGATGTCGCGAGGAGGTACGGTGTCATTTAAATTCATTATTAGCATTTCTTGGGAAATTTTGACGTAAACAATTAGGGAGTAGCTGGTACAGGTTGGCACCCAAGGCCACGCACAATGTTCAGCCAATGGAAAAAGAGAGAAGATTAGAAAAGGGTTTAAACAAATGATCTAATTTGTGAACGAGTTAGAGTATAAAAGAGCTGAAAAACGGGGAGGGTTTAAAAAGAGTAAGAAAACCCGACGAAAAGCCGTAGCAGTAGAAGAAGAGATACTTGAGACTTGTAAGTAATAAATTATAAAAATTTCTTAGGGGTTGGAGAAAATAAATATGTTTTAAATTTTAAAAATTTAAATATGATTTTTTATTTCTTGAGAAGTAAATTCAGTGTTTTGCATTGAATGAAGTCACAATTTTAAGTTACCTGCGCAAACGGGCGCTCCTTTGATTTATCTTGTGTTTGAGATAATGTTTGTAACGAATCTATGAAGTTACACGGTGTTGGCATATTTAACTGTTAAATCTATTGTTATGTTTTATTGTAATAAAGTCATTTTAAAGATCTAATCGACTCATGCCTGAGTCGTCTAACCCACACTTCCAGTTAGTACGTAGTTCCCGCTCGAATCCATGCTATCAAATTAATATGACGGTTAATCGGCTCATTCAGTGCAGATGTCAGTAGTTGGGTATCGAACCCGTGACCAAGAGTTGTGGAGCCGGTCAGCCGCCATACTACAGTGGTGACAGCGGTGGGATTAGATCAGTTGCGGATTAGATCAGTTTTGGGATAGTTAAAAATTTTTGGGGGATTCAACAGTGTCAAGGAGAAACGATAGAAACGTAATTTTAAATAAATTACTGGTGACAGCATTTTTAACCCGAGTCTTAAACAAACAGTGATTTACAATGCCTGTAGTACCGATAGCCGAGGAGGTTCCCTCTAGGAATGTGTCAGGACTTCTTGCATTAATCGAAAAGTTTTCTGGGGAAAAATCAGGGCAAACAGTTGAGGACTTTTTCTTATCAATAGATAGGGCATCATTGTTAGCGGGATGGGCACCAGAACAGCAAACTGGAATAACTGTGTTAAAGCTAGAAGGCGAAGCTAAGGAATATTTCAATGTAGAAACCGAGCTTCACTCTGCTAATTACGAAGCAATAAAAGCAAGCTTGACTCAGCGATTTAAAGAACGAGAACATAATTCATCAGCTATCCAGCGATTTAATAATTGTGTGCAACGACCAACAGAAACAATAGACCAGTATGCAACGCGGCTAAGGAAGGAAGGGACCAAAATTCGAGTTATTTCGGAAGATAGAGCGGAAAATAACATTCGTTTGAAATTGCTAGAGGAGCAATTGTTGGCGCAATTCCTTCGCGGTATTAGAGAAGCAAAGAGATTTGTTTTGTTGAGATCGCCTAAAACATTCACAGAAGCAATCAAGATAGCGATTGAAGAGCATGAAAATGATTTGCTAACCAGTGATAAGAAGTCGGTGTTCAACACAGTAGCATCAGAACAAGTCTCACCTACGCCACGCGACTCAGTGCAAACCACTAACATACGCGCTATGCAGACAAGGACTCCCGAGAGGCCATGGAATGCGAGCAATAATAGAAACGATAATACAAGAAACAGGGAAAGTAACTGGAACTTTAACTCAGGTTCAATACAATGTTATGAATGTCGTAATTTCGGTCATTACGCCCGAGACTGCCAGCAACGGAGACAAACACAGAAACGATGTTATAATTGTAATGCCCCAGGACATTTTGCACGCAATTGTCAACAAGCAGGACGTTCACCCGAAGGACGTACGACAGCCAGACGAACAAGTGAAAGTCGCGGTCCTACTTCAAATCCGAATCAAAACAATAACAGATGTTATTATTGTAATCTACCAGGTCATGTACAGCGTGATTGCTTTCGCAAACAAAGGGAAGCCAGATATCAAGTGCAAAACGACAAAGGTTCTCGTTTTGGCGCGGAGGAGGGGAAAACCGAAAAAATTAGAGCGCCGCATGTTACGTTACGAGAT
Source organism: Sweltsa coloradensis (assembly GCA_024449915.1). Classification (NCBI taxonomy): domain Eukaryota; kingdom Metazoa; phylum Arthropoda; class Insecta; order Plecoptera; family Chloroperlidae; genus Sweltsa; species Sweltsa coloradensis. Next base: position 437,174 of record JAMZAV010001497.1, on the reverse strand, counting down.
ACTCGGAAATTTTTGGCAAGAGAATGGATTTATTATAACTGGTGTGGTGCATAATAAGAACGGAACTAAACGGACTGTGAAACTTTTTATTGATAGTGGCGCTACTGTTTCATTAATACGACAAGGGATAGTTAGAACAGGAGGACAACCGACTCGACCATTTGATCAAATATTGTATGCTGCAAACAGGAGATGCATTTTCGACCACAGGCGAAACAGATTTAGCACTGAACTTAGGGAACGATGTTTACTTGTTCCCATTCGTCATCGGAAGAGACGACATGTTTGGTGACGTAGACGGAGTGATCGGAAAGGACTTTTTGCATGAATACAAATTCAATATATCCACAACAGAACAATACATGTGGGAAGGTAACAATAAGGTTGCTATGGAAATCAAAAGCTTGCCGAACAGAGGAACCAAGTTGGATGCTAGAGAACTAAATGCATATGTACAAGGCACCCCAGCAATTAACCTCATTAATCAACGTAATAAACACAGAGTAAACAATTCTAATTCCACGAGATTACAAACAGATAAGCGGAATAAAGCGGAAATTAAGCCACAATCGCCAACACGGAACAGACCATAAGACGGACTACAGAAGAAGAACAACACAGCCTACAACAGTTATACAACAAGCAGAAGTGATTAAGCCAACTTGCGATGTTACGAGCAAGGAACAACAAACGCAAATAAATGAATGTATCAGGTTAGTGCGATTAAAAGAAAGAACAACTATACCAGCTCGATCGGAGGTGCTCTGTGAAGGTATACAACGAGGTTCATCGCGATCACACGCGGATGAAAGTGAAGGGAATGTGTTATTGTTTGAACCAGCCATGCTAACGCATAGAGGCATATTATGTGCGCGCTCATTAATTACGGAAAGGGAAGACCATAAAGTACAATTGCAAATCATGAATATTACGCAAACAGACATAGAGATACCCAAGAACACACTGATGGGAAGCATTGAGTTAATTTCGGGAGAGAGAATAGAACAAATGAGAGAACAAGGGACGCTAGCCTCCATATCAGACCAAGGCAAGAACAAGCCTACACTGCATGAAATAGAAGCTATGTGGAACTTAGACCATTTGACAGGACCAGTTAAAAAACAGATGCAAGAATTTTTGACTGAATATGTTGATTTATTTTCACAAGACGAAGAGACTTTCGGATGCACATCCAAGGTACAGCACAAATTAGAGTTAATAGAAGGCACAAAGCCGATTAAACGACCTCCATACAGGATACCACATTCAAGGAGAGCTATACTTGACAAATGCATACAGGACATGAAGGATAAGGGAATTTTAGAGCCAACTAACAGTGAATGGAGCTTTCCTGTGCTTCTCGTCGATAAACCAAGCAAACCACTACCAGACGGCAGCCCAGGACCCGTAGGTTATCGTGTCGTAGCAGATATGAGGGGATTAAATAGTGTAACGAAAACTCAAATTTGGACACTTCCGAATATAAACGAGACACTGGACATGCTAGGAGGTGCAAAATATTTTTCCAGCCTCGATTTAAATCAGGGTTATCACCAGGTACTGATAAGGCCTGAGGACAAAGAAAAATGTGCTATTGTGACCGGGAGAGAGCACCTACAATACACCAGAATGGTGATGGGAATGAAAAACTCAGCGGCAATTTTTCAAAAACTAATGGACTCAGTGTTATCAGGACTCATAGGCATTCGTTGCATGTGTTATATCGATGACGTAATTGTGCATTCACGTACCATAGAGGAACACATCGAGAGACTTCGAGAAGTTTTTGACAGACTAAGAGATGCAAATTTGAAATTACAACCATCGAAATGTCATTTTCTGAGAACCGAATTGGACTATTTAGGCCATGTTGTGTCTGAAGATGGAATTAAACCGAATCCACGTAAAGTCAAAGCAATACAGGAGTATCCTAGACCAACCGATGTGACAAAAGTAAAGGGCTTTCTCGGAATGTCGGGGTATTATAGAAGACATATAAATTCCTATGCATCGATAGCCAGACCGTTGACAGAACTAACAAAGAAAGAAACAGTGTTTGAATGGGGAGAGGCGCAAGAGAAAGCATTTACAACGCTAAAAGATGCGCTATGCAAGGAACCAGTGTTAATTTACCCTATGTTTGATAAAGAGTTCATCTTATCTACCGACGCCAGTGACGTCGCAGTAGGAGCTGTACTCTCACAGATGTCAGAAGGAGTAGAGAAACCAGTGGGTTATGCATCAAGGGTATTGAATAACGCAGAGAAGAACTACACAGTAACCGAAAGAGAATTGTTAGGTATAGTGTTCGGAATAAAATATTTTAACTGCTACCTATATGGAAATCACTTCACCATATACTGCGATCACCGACCTTTAGTATGGTTAGACTCATTGCAAGATCCAACTTCGCGATTAGCCCGATGGTCGATTCTATTGAGTAATTTTAACTTCACAGTCAAGTACAGAGAAGGCAAGTTGAACACGAACGCAGACAGTTTGTCAAGAATATGCATAAGTGCAGTTGCACCCGAGTTCGAGCCAGTATATGATAGACAACGAATACGAGACGAACAACGTAAGGACCCTGCACTAAAGGACGTAATAGCTCAGTTAACTAAGGACAACCGAAGCAACGAGACGTATGCACTGGACGAGGACGGATTGTTGTACAAGATAAGAACTGCAAACCAGAGAGAGGACCAACTAGTAGTGCCTAGAACTATGGTATTAAAGATACTAAAAACATTTCATGATGCACCAATGGCAGGACATAACGGAGTAACACGTTGCACGGAATTGATTAAAACACGATTCTATTGGACAGGAATGGACGCAAACATACGCCAACATGTACAACAATGCATTTCGTGTAACAGACGAAAGACGTCGCCCCACTTACGTAAGGCACCCCTACAGAAGTTTCCAGAGGCCCCCAAAACCCAATGCAATGGTGCGGGCTGGACATTGTGGGCCCTCTCACAACGACTTTGTCTGGAAATAAGTACATACTTACCTTTGTAGACCATTTTACCAAGTATCCAGAATGCATTGCCCTCGCAGACCAATCCGCCAAAACCATCGCGATCGCCTTTGTAACACAAATCGTTTCACGCCACGGAATCCCGACCAATTTAATTAGCGATTGCGGAAAAAACTTTATAGGTAATGTAATGAAGGAAGTTTGTGCTCTGTTGCGCATTAAAAAGCTACAGACAACGACATACAACTCAAGTGGCAACTCTACTTGTGAAAGACAACATAGGACGTACGAAGAGTATCTATCACATTATGTAAACAAGGACCAAACAGACTGGGATCAATGGCTACCATATTGTATGCTAGCATATCGCGCTACGCCTCACTGCAGTACAGGACAGTCACCCTTCTTTATGGAATTAGGCCGTGATGTAGAATTACCATTTGATGCAATCATAAAACCATCAAGGACGCGTTATGACGTGGATGTAAACTACAGTAGTGAGCTGATAGCACGCCTACAGGACACCTTCAGAGAAGCAAGAGAAAGAGCTAAGTTAAGCAGGGATAGACAACATGAGTACTACGACCGATCGACTAAGCCAGTCACGTATGAACTAGGAGACAAAGTGTTCCTGTACACACCTAGGTTACGCCCTGGATTAACAAAGAAGCTTGCACAGTTGTGGACTGGACCACACAGAATAATTCAAGTTCGTTCACCTGTCATTTTTAAAATAAAGGACATGTACGGAAGGGCAGGAACGCAGTTAATACACGCAAATCGTTTAAAGCCATGTAAGTTCGCGGAGGAGATAGAAGCATTAGATCAGTTAGAGAAAGCGGACGAGAAAGAGGACGAAGAAATAGGATTTGTAGCTAAGGACGATGAGAGACCGATAGAAGTTGTAAATTATGAGGACGAAGACGATGAGATTGAAGGACGGACACAGGTAGTAGAAGTACGAGGACGTGAGCAACCAACGCACAGATACCCGTTGCGAAGTTTAGGACCAATAGTAGAGGACGAAGAGGACGACGATTAGCTAAGGCATATGGTATGCACAGAAGAAGGTTAGAAAGAGATAAGTGCGAGAAATAAGTAAGGAGAAGGAGAAAGTAGACGAAAATAGGATGTTGCAACGTAAGGTTAAGAAAATAGTATAGTTAAAACATAGAATGCAAAATAAGTAGACTAAGGATGTAAATAATTAAGGGTTAAATGAAATTAAAAGGCCATTGGGAATAGGCTAACAATGAATTTAATACGTGAGAATGTAAAGGCGAGCCAGTTGTAAGAAAATAGCAAGTTTAGAATTTTGTGAATACTAATTAATAATTAATATAAGTAATAGATAATAGCAATACCAGATAATAGCAACAGTAGATAGTAATAAATGGATAATAACCTTGGGAAAATAGAGTAATTCGAGAGTAAGTGTTGATAGTTGTTATTGGGATAGTAACTAAAATTCATTTTAAATTTAAAAACCCTCCTTAGAATAGACGAATAGAATACCGTTAGTGTGAGAGGAAAATTTAAGTGTAGTTAAAGACATGATCATGTAAAAGTTCAGTTAGTTGCAAGAGACTGATAGATTGCAAGCTAAAGGATTATATGGAATAATTTGGCAGTAAGCAAACGATTAGATTCTCAGCAAGGTCGCTCCTTGTGGCAACTCATATTATGGACACGGTAAACAATGATAAAAAGTGATAAAATCATAAATCAAATAAACAACGGTAAATAGTAACGTAGATTTGTAAAGTGTAGTAGTCATAAAAACAGTACCACAATAATGCAAATAACATAGGGAGAATAGAATTTAAAAAGTAATATAAATTGTGTAGTATATATTTGAACAAGTTGTGTATATTGATGGCCACTTTGGCATGCGGACCTAGCCCAGTACAGAATGTACACAGCGTATACAACAACAAGTAGATCATTAACAAAGTAGTTAAGGTTAAGTACATTCTAATAAGTTGGACGTAGAATTATAAATAACAAGTGATATTTGGTTGAGACATATAGAAAGTGTGGCTATTTACAAGACATGTGATTGATAGAATTAACTGTTGTTTAGCATAAAGATGACATTGTAGTATTACGAGAGGAAGTGAGACGCAGGAATAAATAACGTTTGTTACAGATGAGAAAATGGTTTCGATCATTTTGTTATGCAACCTAGTGATCATAGCTGCAGGGACGAACGACGTCGACTTCGACAAAGGGCTGATCTTTCTTCCCGATTCAACCCTACTTTTGACCGGCGACAAATGGACATTGGGCATTGACATCGATTTGGCAACGTATTCAAAGCTGATTGAGGCATATGTGGACAAGGTGGAAAGTATAATTAACATTAATACTGCACAGGTATCATCATCATTCACTGATTTTGCAAGTAATATAAAAAATGTGTTAGAATCCGAAACTCAGTTTCTTTTACAGAAAGCTGACAAAGCTACAGAACGCCTTAATATAATTCATGATACTATTGCACCGCAAGAGCATCGCGCACAACGTTCAATTATAGATGGGGTAGGACATGTTATGAGATTTTTGTTTGGGACAATGGATACCAAGGACTTAGAAAGAATTAACACACGGTTTGCAGCGCTTACCCAAAGCAATCAAGCCTTAGGACATTTGATGACGGAACAGGTTTCATTTATTAAGGAAGGAGTAAGACGAATTGAACATAACACAGCAGATATTCAAAAAATTGATAGGTTAATTGGAATAGGAAATGGGAAATTAAAAAATCTCGAAATACAGTTAAAAACAGTGAACGCGACCCTTCAAAACGCACTTGGATACACTTTTGGAATAACTTCGGTGTTTCGTAAACTAGAAGCTACAATTATTGATATTATGCAGGAAATTGAGCAACTCCGAGAAGCTATTTTTGAGATAGCATCAGGACATTTAAGTGCCTATTTTTTATCCCCGCGGAAATTACTAAAAATTCTTACTTCAATTCAACCACACCTGGCTATAGATTTGCAATTATTGACGAACCTTCGTTTAGACGAAATGTACATATATTTTAATACAGTGACCGTTCATGCAGTTTCTTATAATACTAAATTACGAATATATGTAGAGATCCCACTTAAGGCTCCGAACAGATTTTTTGAGCTATACAAGACAGTACCGTTACCAATACAAATTAACAACCTGACTACAGCGATGGTAATCAATCCTACCCATCCTTATTTTGCCATAACTCCCGACCGACAGATGTACATAGAGTATTTAGAACAAGATATGGACGAATGTACTAAAGGGTTAATTCGCGTTTGCCCGCCTTTGACAGCAGTTTATAGACGAGGGATACCATCGTGTTTGTCTGCATTATTTCTTGGGAATGAGAAGGAAGTCCGCAAACTTTGTGAGAAGACAATGATAATTAGTATTAAACCTATGTTTTACAGAGACAAGAATTCAAACGTATGGATTTACAGTGTAGATAGTATGAAACTTTGGTATCAATGTGAGATGCGTACGACTGCCCCAGGTATGGCTACCAAACAGATAGAGATACATGGAACCGGAAAATTAACCTTACCTAGTAACTGCTATGTGCAAGGCCCAGAGCTAACTTTGTTGACACATTATTCGTCATTCACAGCTCTCAACAACACAGTAATAGACATACACGTTCCGCCAATTACCAACATATTGTTGAAAATGCAACCTGATAGTAAAACTTTAGTTTCTTCAGTAGGAACGCCGGACGACATTGATAAAGTTTTAAAGGACAATTCAAGACGAAGCTTCACCCCCATTGGAAAAATTTCCATACTCAAAATGGTTAGAACAGTTAGAGGCCGTGCAACCCAAATGGTACCAACCGCAATCAGAACATTTATCATATTATATCTCGACCGGATTTGGAATTTTCTTGGTAATTGCATTAATAGTTATCATACGCAAACGGAAATTGATTTACACTAAAATCATGGGCGATAGGAAACGCATAGTAACAGCAGTAAACATATCTGAACCCTATAATGTAGTGAGAATGTCTGCACCAGCTTTGTCCGAAATGGAAATGGAACAACTGAATCCAGTTGCTCGGAATATTTATCCAGACCTCAGTTAAGAGGTTATTATTAAAAAAAAAAAAAAAAAAAAAAAAAAAAAAAAAAAAAAAAAAAGGGAGGAATGGAATGGATTGGAAGATGCACTTTAGAGTGAACAAGAGGATTGAATGTTTTATCTTACATTAATGGTGGCGGTTTTCTTAAACTTAATTTTCATCCCTGGCGAGGCAGTAACATGCTCGTAAAAGTTCAAGTGTGTATGAAAGCCTCTGGCGAACTATTAAAAAGGTCGCAAGCTTTGTATCTAGCCTCTGACAAACCCATAAAAGGTTGTAAGCTCGAATGTTATATTAACCAGTTGACATGTGCAGTCTTTACAAATTCTCCATAGCAAAAGAAAAATAATAAAAGATGATATTTTGGAACTCATTATCATGAGATGAGAAAGTTAATAAACACCCTATTAAGGATGTTATTCACTGGACAGAACAGAAGAAAAATAGAGTATTTAACTAGAATTCTGAGAATTGAAATAGAGAAAATAAGAATTTAACTCGCAAATATGTTTTGAAGTTTAGAACCAGGAACCAAAATTGTATATAAGGAGACGGAAAGGCAAATTTAATCACTATTAATTCAACAACACACATCAACCAACGTAAGTACCAAAAAATTTTGTTAGTTCAATGTAGAGAGATTGAGAAATCAAAGCCTAATTAAGTTACACGTTTGACTCATTACAGCATGGAAGTAGCTACAGAGTTTTGCGTTTTGGCAGCCCACTGGGCGGAGATATTTACGCTCCCCTTCCCGAGAATAGGGAAGTTGAAATTTGATTATTTTAGCGACCCACAGCGCTTTGAATCGGCGTGGGCCGAGGAGGAGGAAGATGAAGAGTGGTGGAACTGGCTAGGGTATACGTGGTCCCCCGAGTGGGAATGCTGGGTAGCGAACCAATGAACAATGTAGTTTCAGTATAAAAAGCAGTTCAAAACAAAGAAAGGTCTAGTTATTGAAATTGAAAATAATTTTCCAAAATTAATAGGTAACGAATCTTCACATAAATTCAATGTGTAGCTAATCTATCATTGCAAAACTTCGAGAAAATAAGTCGAGAAAAAGATGGACTTCTAGAATTACTTAGAAGTAAACACTTAAATGGTATTATAATCACGAGAGCATTTAGTTTAGGTGAGAAATGATCGTTACCTACTAATCACCTTGTTACCCCATGATATTCCCCCCTACCTCGCTGCCGCGATATAAGAGGATGCGATAACAGGTGTGGACCACTTTTATTCTTCTGCGCTATAGTTAGTTACAACCATGATAAGGGAAGCAAGTGAGCTAACACCGACGTCCGGGGCGCGTTCGCGTACCTGGAGTCGCAATTTGTCTTTTCAGTTACCATACCAGCAACCTAGAAGCAGCTCCGTACACAGCATCGGGCAATTCGATGACGCACCAGGAGACACCTCTGAACGTCACAGGAGCACCGAAGTACAACCCCAGCAACAGGCTCCTGAGATACAGCCTGTTCCAGCCGGACTCTCTGACGACCCGACCCAGCGCGACGCACGTGGAATGGTTCCACAACTAGCTGAACCCCTTCCACTGGACGACTACATCAACGACAACAACATGACGCCTCTATACAACCCCGCTTTGACCGTACCCGTGCACATGCCGTTTGCATATCACCCACCAGCGCAACCAGCTACCCAGGAAGGTTGCGAGGACCGTCAGGTAACACCATCGTACGCTGATTTGCGACACCTAGTGAAGAGGATGACAGAATACGGAGAGCTGCGAGCCTTGCGACTCGACATCGACGCCATGTTCGCCAACCGAATACCATTTGACCCAATGGACCTTCACCCGTCATGGACTGAGATTAACCGCCGAATGCAGTTTTTAGCGAAGGCTGCCGCCTACCAAGAGTCGTATGGCGTTTGGCCGGACGACGAACAAACCTTTTGGTCCCAGCTGTTAGTTGTGACCCAACCTTACCGTTGGAATTCTCGATATTGACTGTACAAGTTGTAGTGCGTCAGAAAAACAGTGCAGTATTCAAGCAACACATACCATTGACTCTCGACGTTTGACGTGAACAGTGACTTTGCTATGACGACACAAGCTATTCCATATGGACACGAATTAAACTCAGGTATTATGCTTATTGTGCTAATATGTTCGGTTTTGTAAAAGTTTCATCATTGTGATAACGATGAAAACTTTTAAATAGAGGAAGGAGCTATGTAGTAGAGCGGATTTTTAGCATTCGTTTATGTATTCAAATTCAAACCAATGTTCTAAAATGTGAATTTTAGTATTTAGATTAAATCAGGTAATATTAACATGTAGAATATTCCAGAAGAAAGACGATTGCGCAAGGTGAAGCCAAAGTGCGTAAACAACTTATATAAGTCAGCCTAATGTTGCATGACTCACATTGCCCGCGATGTCGCGAGGAGGTACGAGTGTCATTTAAATATCATTATTACGCATTTCTTGGAAGTTTAAGACGTAAACACATTAGGTAGTAGCTGGTACAGGTTGGCACCCAAGGCCACGCACAATCGTCTCAGCCAATGGAAACAGAGAGAATGATCTAGAAAGGTTACATCAAATGATCTAATTAGTGAACGAGTTAGAGTATAAAAGAGCTGAAAATCGGTAGGGTAAAGAGAGTAAGAAACCAGACGAAGAGCCGATAGCAGTAGAAGAAGATGATACTTGAGACTTGTAAGTTAATCAAATTATAAATATTACTTAGGTGTTGGAGAATATAAATATGTTTTAAATTGTAAATCTAACTATTGATTGGTTTATTTCTTGAGAAGTAAATTCAGTGTTTTGCATTGAATGAAGTCACAATTTTAAGTTACCTGCGCAAACGGGCGCTCCTTTGATTTATCTTGTGTTTGAGATAATGTTTGTAACGAATCTATGAAGTTACACGGTGTTGGCATATTTAACTGTTAAATCTATTGTTATGTTTTATTGTAATAAAGTCATTTTAAAGATCTAATCGACTCATGCCTGAGTCGTCTAACCCACACTTCCAGTTAGTACGTAGTTCCCGCTCGAATCCATGCTATCAAATTAATATGACGGTTAATCGGCTCATTCAGTGCAGATGTCAGTAGTTGGGTATCGAACCCGTGACCAAGAGTTGTGGAGCCGGTCAGCCGCCATACTACATATGTGCTTCGTTGCTAGGACGGCTCCAAAGTCACCGTTTACAAACTCCTAAGATAAGAACTGATGGACTTAAGTCCAAATCAGAAGTAAAAAAACTTCTGACTTTCGCGGGAATCGAACCCTGGACCTTCTGCATTGGAAGCAGATACGCTAACCACAAGACCAACGAGCAAGTCATTGAGTGACAGCTTGAAGGCAACACTATCACATGTTTCATTTCCACCTAATGTAGAGTTATAGATATGTTTAGAACCCATTTAAGTTTGACGATGAAGAGTCCAGCTTTTTTGTCAATTGTCATAATCATTCCTTTCACACTTATTTTAACTTTATTAACTTTAGAATAAGAAATATGTAAATTCTTATGATAAGTACGCTGGTCGCATGTGGTCATCCAATAACAACTGTTCAGCGGTCGATCTATAAAGATTAGATTAATAACTTTTTATTTATTGTTTTGTAATTTGTATGAGGATTCACTCAGATAAGTCCATAACAAGCTTCATATTTAGTACATTATTGAATAAATAACATAAACCAATTAACTTTATTTGATAATATATTAAAACATTTCACACGAGTGATTACATTACAATGTCATTTTGTGATAAGGAATGTGAAAGAGTTATAACATTTAAAAATGTTTTCAAGGATTAAACTTTACAATTTACAACTATACTGTGTATTACCAACATCTGATTTTTTTTTATTATTTCTGAAATTCGTGATGCGTGATTAAGTCTTACAAAGGAGTTGTAAAACTACAGCTAAGAGGGTAGTTAAGGGGTTGTGGAACGCCCAAGAGTCCTGATATAAACATGAACGAATGAGGAACCACTTGCAAACTTCAGTCAGGATTGCAGGCGAGTATCAAACTAACCATACCATACCATAGCATACCATACCATACCAACAACCATACCGAGTATGAATCTCAAGCGTTACAAATGAGATATACGTATGTCGGTAAAAGAAGCTTAAAATAAACATAAACATTACATTGTCTAAACATTACCACAGTTTATATTGGGCATCATGGCAAGAAATAACTTTAAAAAAATTAAGTCTTCATTTTGACCTTTAATCACGATTATAACATGTATTTCTTTAAATGCAATAACATATTTGTCATATTATCTTTTGTGCAATGACTGGTAGCTTTGAATAATACACATGATTAAGTTATCTGTGGGATTTTTGCTGTTATCTATAATTATAAAACAAAGAGCCTAAAAACTTCCAATCAGTATTCAAGCACATTTCATGGACTCGAATACTGCAGGTATGGCTAAAATGTCAATGTCACCAAACCAACATTTTAGCTGATTATAGTTTATACAAAGCAGGGTTAGTTCGTATACGCAATAATTAAAGTCAACCATTGAAATAATATTTGTCATATTATCTTTTGTGCAATGACTGGTAGCTTTGAATAATACACATGATTAAATTATCTATGGGATATTTGCTGTTATCTATAATTATAAAACAAAGAGCCTAAAAACTTAATACTGCAGGTAAGGCTAAAATGTCAATGTCACCAAACCAACATTTTAGCTGATTATAGTATATACAAAGCAGGGTTAGTTCGTATACGCAATAATTAAAGTCAACCATTGAAATAAGTTCTGTAAGCAAGTGACGACGGGTAATAAATTAATTTATTGGAATTGTTAACCAATGTTGCAATTATTGAAACATTCAATTTTTTATTACAATTTAAAAACATAAAACTGTTTGTGAAAGTATATTAATAACATCGAATTTTCTAGAATGATGCTCCTGGTCTAATCTCTGATGCTGTGCGCCTGCGCCAATGGTCTGGCGGTCGGGGAGAACAAAGCGGCCCCCGCCCCTCTCGTGTATGAAACATATGCAGACGCTGGCCGCTACCTCTTTGACCCAACACCGCAGAATTGGACTGATGCCTCAAAGGTAGTTTTAGACAATACAATAATGTTAACAAGCAAACTATGCTGATGTAAACAGTGGATTATAGAAGGTTAGGTGAAAAATATTGTGAATTCATATTGTAGGCCTACTTTTGTTTGTACTACAGATTTGCAGACAGTACAACGGCCACCTGGCCTACCCTAAGACGCAGGACGAGGCAGATGCGTTGTGGAGTATCATGAGCCGATACAACGTCAGCCAGGTCCACGCCGGCTTTCACGACCAGTTCGTAGAAGGCGAGTATTACACCGCTAAAGGCAGGCTGATCACGGAGACTACCTTCAACAAGTGGTCGTCTGGGGCCCCCATTGGTGGCTCATCATTCAACTGTGGTGGACTAAGAGGTGATGGTCTTGTGGACGTGGCCTGCAAGGACATCCTTCCGTCCATCTGTGAAGAGAACGAGCCGTAAGTTATCTCTTTTCTCCACAAAGTTGTACTTAATCAATGTATTATTAAGGCTATTGTACCACCTCTGGCCGATAATTTGAAAGTTGAAGAACCATGGATAAAAAGTTTTCTGAATGAAAGGGGGCCTTACTTTAAACAGGAAAAAAAAGAAAAAAAAAATTGGGCGGGACGTAACCTTACTTTTGGCCATTATGTGTTGTTTTTTTGACAATAGTGTAGCTAGCACAGTTATTGCAAAATTAATTTTTGAGAATCGGTTTTCTGGATACAGTTTCTTAACACCTTTAGCTACAACTTCAACTATAATGACAAATATATTTCTGAAATATCAGTAGGTTTACGATTTTTTTTTTGCCAGACGATACAAAAATCAAAAAATTCATATTTGTACCGTTTGACAAAAAAATCGTACACCAACTGTATTTTCAGAAATCTTTTTGTCCTTATAGTTGAAGTTGTAGCTAAAGGATTTAAAAAACTATATCCAGAAAACCGATTCACAAAATTTAATTTTGCACTATCTGTGCTGGCTACACTTTTGTAAAAAAAAAAACGACATATAATAGTCGATAGTGAGGTTATGACCCGACCAAAAAAGAAAAAAAATCGTTGTTGTATTAAAGGTACTCTTTCATTCAGCCAACTTTCATGGATTTCTAAGGTTTTGACCCTACCCTGATTGATTTTGATTTGATTGATTGATTGATTGATTGATGAACAGTATCAGATTAACTTTCAATCAAACACTTTCAATGCTTATAAAAATGATTAATCTTCAACGTGGTTCTATTTAATAAGGGAGTTAATGATTTAGAAAGAGTTAAGAAAGTAAATAAATAAAAAAAAAAATCGGATTTAGAGTCTACCAATCAGCCACATAACTGCATTCGAGTAATTAGAAAACCAAAATTAAATTGCAACAGCAAGAACATCTTTTGAAATACCACTTCAAAAAAGAGTAAAGAAAAACGCTAGATTTTCAATTAATTCGTAGGAAAATTGACTCTGTTCTGACAGGTCAGAAAACAGAGGTTAGGGCCGCTTCGCACTAGGACACATGTGACGTCACCGGAGACGGCAACCTGTGTTTACGACCAACATTTGTCACCCGTGTCCAACAATATCCGCATGTTCAAACTCGCTCATCGTTCATTGTAGAATTTAAATTCAAGATAAATTGCAACCGTATGACTGCGAGAGAACTGCACGTATTTCGTTCCCACCCTACCCTAAATGACCGTCACCCATTGTGAATGCTCCCATTGAAAACAATGTAGTAGTAGTAGTAGTAGTAGTAGTATGATTTATTTATTTAGCTTTCGCTAGTTCGTTACATGTTACAATCATAACATTCAATATAAAATACAAATACAAATAATATAACATAATATACAATATAAATAAATACAATGAGGATATGCCTAGAAAATGCAAGCTGCTACTTTACAAACTATATTTCGTCCCAATACTGACGTATGCTTCAGCGACCTGGACTCTGGGAAAACAATGTGAAAATCGTCTAGTTGCCTCAGAAATGAAATTTCTTAGAAGTGTATTGGGGTTAACTAAAATGGATAAAGTGAGAAGTAGTGTGATAAGGAAGGAACTGGGTGTTGAAAGTTTGAGGTGGCGTATTGGAAGGGGCGACTGAGATGGTTTGGACACATGAAAAGGATGGAAAATGAAAGAATACCAAGAAGAGAATTTGCAAGGTTAACAGGGAATAAAAGAAAAGTAGGAAGACCAAGAGATAGGTGGATAGACCAAATTAAACAAAGCGTAGAAGAGAGAGACGTATCTTGGGTAGATGTAGAATTGGAGAAGATGGTGGGAAGATCGGAAGAAATGGAGAGACTTGGTAAAAATGCAGCAGGATATGGAAGAGTTGTCCGATGAAGAGGAGGCTGAAGTAGTTGTGTCAGGTTTGGCTAACCGGCAGCTAAGAGCCAAAATAGCTTGAATAAATGGAGCAAAACGCCCCCCCCAACCTGAACACTAGTTTGGAAATGGGGAAGGATAAAAAAAAAAAAAAAAAAAAAAAAAAAATACAATTATGCGCTTCACATAAGTAGAAAACAGAGTCTATACATGACACAAAATTAAACTATTCCAACAATTTCAGTCACTATTTCTCGATTTGGTTGATCGGGAAACACTCCCGTGGGTGTAATTGTTTTTATTTTCTACAATTCAGAAATTAAAAAAGTCCGCCCCAACCGGGAATTGAACCACGGATCTCCCACATTCCAGGTGGACGTCTTAACCACTAGACCATCAGGACGGGTACATTTTTATCTCTGAATTGTAGTTGCATTATACATCTGAATGGATGGAACAGTACTGCAACGAATATCTGCTGCCTTTGAACTGACCACCAAACATTAATTATAATGTCATTACCTTTACGCAGGTATGAGCGAGGGTTTATTTCTCGATTTGGTTGATCGGGAAACACTCCCGTGGGTGTAATTGTTTTTATTTTCTACAATTCAGAAATTAAAAAAGTTCAAAGGCAGCAGATATTCGTTGCAGTACTGTTCCATCCATTCAGATGTATAATGCAACTACAATTCAGAGATTAAAATGTACCCGTCCTGATGGTCTAGTGGTTAAGACGTCCACCTGGAATGTGGGAGATCCGTGGTTCAATTCCCGGTTGGGGCGGACTTTTTTAATTTCTGAATTGTAGAAAAAAAAAAAAAAAAATCAGTCACATTCCTTCATATGGAAATTCAGATTTTAAAAAATTAATACATTCAGTTTTATATATATTGAATCTAATTTCTTTGATACCGTTTGGTAGACTATTATATAATTTGATTCCATTAATAAAAATGGATTTTTGGTTAACAGTCATATTTTGTATGTTTAAATGAAATTGATTGGCCTGCCTAGTTTGATGATCATGAACTTCATTATTTTTGTTAATGAACTCATCAAAGTTGTCATTGAATTTTCCATCCACAACATTGCATGTATCTCGGGCGTTATTCGGCTCTGTCTCTGTGACCCTGTGTTCGACATCGGTTGCGAGGTCGGGCAACTGTTGGGTCTCTGTGACTCGGCCGAACACTGCACTGAGCCAGTGTGAACGCTCTCATTCAAATTCAAACTAATGCATTTCCAAAGAAAAACACTTGTGACCGTCACCACTCAAATGATGTATTCTATTCTAACTTCCAGGTCGGGCGGTGGAGGGTTCTTGGACTACACTTACATCCAAGGTCACGGTTACTTCAAGTACGTCACTGCATTCACCACGTGGCCTGATGCCTTCAAGATCTGCTACCAGGACGGCGCCCACCTGTGGATCATCAACTCTGAAGAAGAGCACACAGCCGTGTTCCAGGCGTTCAATCTTACCAATATCAACAATTTGGTGTGGGTGGGCGTTCACCACATAACCGTTGACAGACTCTTCGTCACGATCTTTGGTGAGTTGTTCAGGATTGGCCTTGTTGATTCTCTCGTCGCTTGTTTGGAGGAATCGTGTCCAGCTTGTCTGGTCGATGATTTCTATTTAAAATATTATCTAGTTGGCCATTGTTAACTAGTCGATGGCGTCGGCAAGGTTAAAGTTTAATTTTACTTAAGAACCCACTAAGAATCCGTTCTGTGGCTGAGTCAGTGGCCTGTTAATACGAATTTATTTCCCTGTCTGGCCCCGGGACCAGAGCATACCTCAAAATGGTTAATATGTATTCGATGTGCTTACCTCAAACAACATCTTGATGTGACTGGAGACGGGACCAGAGCATACCTCAAAATGGTTAAATATGTATTCGATGTGCTTACCTCAAACAACATCTTGATGTGACTGAGGATCACAAAGGGGTCTCTCATGCATGCTTTCTTATTATGACAACACTCATTTCTACTAACAATTTTGTCATATTCTCTATTATTTACCATTATTTTGTGCTCTTAGCGTTCACCGCCGTGATTGCTTTACATAATAATAACTCGATCTTGACAATGTTTTACACTTTGGAATTTATGTTTTGTTTTCGAATTTTAAACGGCTTTATCGATATTGTCATGGAATATAGCATGTATGCACTGGTAATTGTGACTCTTTGGTGAGTCTTATTAAGCGTAGCTGTTAATTGAGCGAGCGTCTCCACTTGACTCTTAGTATGGCTCGAATCTGTTTTTTGTTTTTGTTTTTGTTTGTTTTGTTTTGTTTTCTTGTTTTTTTTCTGTTACTGCTTCCGTACAGGTCGCACCGTTTCTCTGATCGACCTGAAATTTTTCACACATATACATACCACCTAGGCGGGTTGCTGTATAGTTTTTGAACAAAATCCGATCGTTGGTTATAAAAAAAAAAAAAAAAAAAAAAATGTTCCGATCAGTAGGAAATTTTTGCAGGGTAAATAAGTACAACATTCTCTCCTATTTAACAAATTTTCAGCTAAATCGGTCAAGACCAAAAGACTAATTGGTATGTTACATTATGGGAATGTCGTACTCGGGTCGTTGTTGCACGTACCGGTGCTCGCTCAACAACGCGACGGGACTTTAGCGTTTTCCTAGTACATACCAATTAGCCTACAACCTGTTCCTGACCAAAATCAAAATATGTGATTGGGAAATATGGGATTGGTAACAAAACTTGTTAGCAAAATGATAGACTCAGATTCAAACCAAAGGGACTTCTGTATTAACTAAGGAATTGTACCCTACTCTGGTCTTCAGTTAAGTCCCTGCATTGTGGTCTGGCGTGCGTTGGTTCGAACCTAGCTAACCCCATAACCTGACTATTAATAGTTGAACATCGGTCATCATGAATTATTCCTTTGTCTGGTATCCAAACCAGATCGCAGATATTTGACGGCGCGATGTGGAACTCGATCCGGCGACCTCTTGGTACTCCATTCTTTATTCTCGCCGCTTCTGTATTCCAGCTCGATTTCTCCTGGTTCCCAGCAGAACTCCTTCATTACATACTCTTGTTCCCAAAGTCTTCTTTCTTGTTACGTGTATGTCTCCCTGTTTACAGAGCACTCCCGCAAGGACGAAGATTATTCGTGAGTAATCTTTGCTAAAACTTCCTTTATCTACCACTTAAAACTAAAAACTATGAATTTATTTCATTTAGTTAGTTGACCACGTATGAACAAAACTGTTCAATAAGTACAAACAATTTGTATTATGAACACGAGTTATGGTTTCTAAATGTTAGTATTTATCTCTAGCTAGGTTTTTTTCCCGCCTTTGAGAACTTTATACTGTTACTTAATAGGATTTGATATTGGTTTCTAGACGACCTCTTGGAGACTACGGGCTACTCTATTTGGTTTGGTTGCCAGGGGAGCCCAAAGGAACTAACATTGAATACCCTTACCTTGGAGTCAAACCAACTGGACTTATGATTTGGTACGGTCAAGAAACATTCCACATGTGTGAATACAACCCCGCAAACTGAAACCATGTTTCGTTATCTACAATTATTCTTGATTAAACTAAGATAACTTGTTTCCAAAAACATTAAAATTAAATTTTGTAAATGCATAATCCATCAAATAGGGAATATGCAGGTCGTTCAATATTGATTCAACTATGAGAGTAGATAAGCCTTCATTTATTAATACCAATACACTTAACAAAAGTAATTGAAATTAAATATTGTCACTTTTTTTGAGGGCCACAGTTTGTTGTTTTATGTTTCCCGACCATTTCTTTTAAAATGCCCTAATTTGTCACGGCCGCCTAGATAAACTATGAAACACCCTTTTTAGCGGTCGTCTTTTGTTCATGTTTGTCGTTGAAGTTCTGTTTCAGAAATTATTATCATAACTATGTTTTACTGATTTTTATTATATGTACGAACAAAAACTAGCATTGTGAGCGTTCACCACCCCCTTTTTAGGCAATTTTCTGTTTGCTCGGCTGAATGACATCACAGTTGTTAGAAATTTTGAACATATCTCAAGAAAGTGGAAATAAAGGTTTCTATAGTAACACATTCCTAAAATTTGTTTTGAAATAATTTATAAAAAATAAATTAGATTTCACGAATTTCAATTTTGTTAAAAAGTCCAAAATTGACTATATTCGTGAATTTTTTCTGGCTGATCAAGTCAAAATTTTGAAAATCTATGACTGTTGGAACGTCCATGTATGCTTTATTGACAAGTTTGCAAAATGGTATATACGTAGGATGCTTTTTGGCCGAGCAAACCGCTATTTACTAACTATCAAAAGGGTGGTGAACCCTCTTAATATAACATAATGTGCTTTTATAACCGAGATAATCTCCGAAAATAAGTTATTTTATTAATTATTACGCGATTGGTTGTTTGAATGAAGGCTGGTGACGTAGTGCCCGGTTTTTTCCGCCAAGATATTAACAACACAAACTTAATTTTATGAATGAAAATATTTCCAAAATAAGTTACTTTTGTGTTAAGGAAGGCTGCCTGAAGCTATAGTACATTTACTTGCGAGAAGAACACATTGTTATATTCGAGAGGGGAGTTCTTTTGTTGTCAGCTAATCGAATTCTATACAATTTCAGATTCCGAGGAGCAACACGCCCTAAGATTGACAATAGGATTAGACTAGGATGTCATAAAAAATATTTAATTAATAAAGCCATAAATAAGTTTATTCAATAGAATCATTAACTCTTGAAATCATTATTAAAATAAATTTAAAAAATGCTATTACAAAAATGTATGATATTTTGTAAGTTTTATCCACTTCAAATGAAAAAAAATCAAACAATATTTACGGCTTTTAATTATTTTGTCATTATACAAAAATATAAATAAAATACTTAAAAACCGTAAACGATGTCCGATTTTTTTCATTCAAAGTAAATAAAACTAACAAAACATTCATAATTTTTTGTAATAGCATTTGATCTTGATTTAAATAATGATTTCAAGAGTTAATGTTTTTTTGGATAAACTTATTTATTACTATATTAATTAAGTATTTTTATGACATCCTAGTCTCATCCTATTTTCAATCATCGGGCGTGATGCTCCTTGGAATCTGAAATTGTATAGAATTCTATTAGCTGACATACAAAAGAACTCCGCTCTCGAAAAGAACAATGTGTCTAGCTCGCAAGTAAATGTACTATAGGCCTAGTAGAACTATAAAATACGTTTATGAAAATTCCCTATCGGTGGCATACATAATATTGTTGTTGGAATTGTGTGCCACACTCTATAAGGATATATTTTTGTCTCTTTAGAACGTAAAATGATCAGGAGAACACAAAAACTGTTTTCTTCCTTCTTGACAGCTAGTATTTATTATTATTATTATTATTATTATTATATAAACGGACAGAAGCTATGTTTCCACTAGCTACGCTCACATGTAAAGTTAAAACTTGTGATTAAGAGAGATTATAATGGTCGAACTATTTCATTATTGAAACCAGACAGTCAACAAAATTCAAGATGTCAAAAAAATCAAACTGTATTTCATGATCAAATGTTACACTTAGTTATAGACAAAGATATCATAAAACTAAATTGTAAAAAACTTGTCTCGCAAATTTATTATATTAATATTGCCTGATGACTGCGTGCGTTTTGCCTTTCTATTCCTACCTATAGATTCATGCTTCCTCGCCCAAAAGTCTTGCTCATTAAGAAATATTGTAGCCTCTACATACATTCATATGCTTAATTTGTAATTAAAAAAGTAAATAAATTACAGTTAAAGTCATAATTTTGTAATAATATTAATTGTAGTACAATGTAGTATTTTAGTGCCGATAAAATCTGGTAGGCAATGCTATACCGTTTATTTCTGCTTCATGTAAAGTTATGGGTATGTTAACCCATGGATGTAGTTTTATAAGACCAGACGTTGAGGCATTATTTGTTTTATTTATTGTTTATCATAAAGTTATAAACAATGATTGTTAAAGAATGACAGTAAATACAACTGAATACATAAACACATGCAGAATAAAATACTGTTTTAAAGCACATTTTGAAATTAAAACATAACAACAATAATGTTTAATAAAAGAACAATGATTTCATATGCAAATAGTAATAGCCGGGACAAGCTTTTGCGTTAATTTGTTATCATTCAAAAACTGTGTTCAAAGTGAACTAATGCTTTAAAACCTTGTATTCATACTACCCAACCACGTTTGTGATGATGAATGTGAAAAATACTAACATTTAAATATTATGTTTTCAAGGTTTATACTTGTAACATCTCATATTTTACAACAACAAATTCTATACACAACTTCAATGTGTATCAACCTCAATCTGAAATTACATAACTTCTGAAATACGTGATGCGTGATGAGTAATTAGTTATGCGTGATGCATCATGCGTGATTAAGACGTACAAAAAAGTTGTACAACTACAGCTAGGGGGTAGTTGTTAAGGGGTTGTGGAACGCCTTAAGGGTCCTACTATTCACATTAACGACTGAGGAACCACTTGTTACTTCAGTCAAGATTGCCTAAGGCGAGTATCGAACCAACGATACGTCCGTCTGTAGAAGGAGCTTACTATAAGATTGTCAGCAAACCGAGAGACAAAAAATTTGCTGACACTATTTTTAATGCGTCTAATTTTGATAATTCTTATTTTGTTTTAGTGTTTTAGATGTTAATATATTTATTATCTAAACTTTTCACGTTTTTTACAGGTCATAGTGGTATGAAGTGTTTAAAAACAATTAGATCTTCAATGTGACCTTGTATCATGATTAAAGAATGAATTTCTTTTAAGTCAACGTCGTATTTGTCATGTTATCTTTTAAGCAATGACTGGTAGCTATGAAGTAGAAACATCAATTAGTTATCAGTGGGAATTTTGCTGTTATCAATTATTATAAAACAAAGAGCCTAAAAACTTCCAATCAGTTTTCACGCACATTTGACGGACCCGAATATACTGAAGGTAAGGCTAAAATATCAATGCTACCAAACCAATAATAAATCTGCAGATATTTTATGAAAAGCAGGTTTGGTTTATATACGCAATAATTAAAGTCAACCATTGAAATAAGTTCTGTATGAAAGTGACAAAAGTTTATGTTTACTTATTGCAATAGTTAACCAGTGTTGCAATAAATGATACAATCATTTCTCTAAATAAAATTCAAAAAGATACAACTGTTTGTGAAAGTATAATAATATCAAATTTTCTAGAATGTTACTCCTGGTCTCTTCTCTGGTGTTGTGTGCCTGCGCCAATGGTCTAGCGGTCGGGGAGAACACAGCGGCCCCCTCCCCACTCGTGTATGAAACATACGCAGACGCTGGCCGCTACCTCTTTGACCCGACACCCCAAAACTGGACAGATGCATCCAAGGTAAGTTAAGACTAGGAAAAAGTGTAACCCTGGTAAATTTTGATTATGCAAGCTGTCGATTGTTTGTCTTTATCTGGTATGTTAACACAATGCTATTTTGTACCGCAGATTTGCAGGCAGTACAACGGCCACCTGGCCTACCCTAAGACGCAAGACGAGGCAGATGCGTTGTGGAGTATCATGAGCCGATATAACGTCAGCCAGGTCCACGCCGGCTTTCACGACCAGTTCGTAGAGGGCGAGTATTACACCGCTAAAGGCAGGCTGATAACGGAGGACTTTCCTTCAACAAGTGGTCGTCTGGGGCCCCCATTGGTGGCTCATCACTCAACTGTGGTGGACTAAGAGGTGATGGTCTTGTGGATGTGGCCTGCAAGGACATTCTCCCCTCCATCTGTGAAGAGAACGAGCCGTGAGTTATCGCTCATTTTCCTACAGATGTACTTAATCAGTGTATCATTAATGTTTTGCATTACAGTAATAGTAAAACTTTTGATCAAACAAATTCAATGCTTAGGAAAATAATTAAAGACGAACTTGTTTTTATTTAATAAGGGTGTAAATGTTTAAGAAAGAGTGAAGAAAGTTATTTATTTATTGGATGAGCGTAGCGAGCGTAGCGAGCGAAGCGAGCGAAGCGAAGATTCTATTCTACTACACTGGAGAAAAAAATCCGGAATGTTTTTTTTTTCTTTCTTTCTTTCTTTTTCTTTCTTTCTTTCTTTCTTTCTTTCTTTCTTTCTTTCTTTTTTTCTTTCCTTTTTTTTTCTTTCTTTTTCTGTATTTTTGTCTGTTTGTCACACGATTCCGGCTTAACCAGTACTCCGATTGCGATTGAAATTTTTATGGAGGCCTTCTAAATCTCTGAACTTAGAACTGCCAAGTTTTTTAGCGCTATCGGAAAATTATTTCTCATGAAAATCGCAATTTTACGATTTTTTTCGATTTTTTAAAAAATTTCTTCGACTTATAACACCTACATGCTTTATCCTATTGTAATGATTTTTTTACAGAAACTTAATTTTATAAATAAATATATTCGTGTGAAATTTGAGCATAATCGAATAACTATTTCTTATGAAAATCGAAATTTTACCGCTTTTTTCTTTTTTAAAATTACGATAATTTAAAAAAATAAAAAATTAAAGTTTATTTTTTATTTAATTTAAATTAATTTAAAAAAATCTTCAACTAAGTAATGATTTTTTCACAGAACAACAGAAAATCCACAAAACACTTGGCAACTCAATGCACCAATTACGCTCATCCAACAACGCGGCGGGACTTAAGCGTTTGCCTCGTTTAAAAAAAATCGTTTTTACAGTCAACCACTTAGCCACATAACTGCAGTAATTTAAATCCACAATTCAAGTGCCTAAGCAAAAAGAAAAACTAAAAAAACATATTTTTTAACTTTTTGGAGTTGGAAACGTTACTCTGTGTTTCACAGGTCAAACCACAGAGGATAAAATATGGTGGACCTCTCAAGATGATTTATTTTAAATTCCAGGTCGAGTAGTGGAGGGTTCTTGGACTACACGTACATCCAAGGTCACGGCTACTTCAAGTACGTCAACAGGTACCCCTCGTGGCCTGATGCCTTCAAGATCTGCTACCAGGATGGGGCCCATCTGTGGATTATCAACTCTGAAGAAGAGCACACAGCTGTGTTTAGCATGTTCAATCTCACTTCAGACTTCGAACTGGTGTGGGTGGGCGTCCACCACATAACCGTTGACAGACTCTTTGTCACGATCTTTGGTAAGTTGTTCAGAATTAGCCTCGTTAATTCTAGCGTCGTCCATTGGAGGGAATCATGTACAACTTGTTTGACCGGTGTTTTCTATTTAAACTAGGCCGCTTCGCGAACGCTTTTTCAAGTCGTTTTGATGTATGAGCTTTTTTCCAGTTTTTAGTATGTGTGGGATCTCTTTACTTTTTAAAGTCCCTTTGCAAAATCAATTTTTTTATTAGTATATTTTTATAAAGTAGTATTAACTGCTATGGTAATACCAATTATAGAATGTAAAATATCTGGAGGCCCGGAGATTTGCTTTTTGAACGCATTGTAGGAGATTGTGGTCAAGGTTTTTGTGGGGTCAGTGAAATTGAAGTCTTTACTTCGCTCATCCAAAAACTGGTATCTTGGTGGTCAATGCTGTTCACTCGTCGATTGCACGGAGCGGACAGACATTGCTTTAAGTAGTGACCATTAAAAGTCAGATATTTTATCTTGACACTGCCTTGCAGTTTCATTTACGTCGGTGGAAAACCTCTGGAAAAATTCATTCTGGTTTGCCAGTCTCGATGGAATTTGAAACCGGGACCTTCCGAATCAGAGTCGCGCGCTTAGCGCTCAAGCCAACATTGTCGGTCAGCTGATGTTAGTAGATAAACGGCTATTAATAGCATTATCAAATTTCGCAAGAACGTTAATTGAATAACCTGTTCAAACGATGTCCACACTTGGTTGCAAGAATAAGCTTAATTAGTCTTTTCAAGATATGGGCAGTGTTGAAAATTTGTAACATTTAAAACATAAAATACTAATTCTTGGATTTTCAGGTAACTAGTGTCACCTACGATTACAAAGTAACAGCATAACCTAAGCATTAAAAATTAAAATTAAATTTTAATTCAGATTCGATATTAGAAGACATATTAGGCCCATTGGATCCCATAGATTTATTCGTCAACTAAAGTTCGCGTTAGATAATATGTTCAACATATTAACTAAATGGAAATAAACCAGAAATTACAAAATCCATCTTAGCAATGTATCGAACCCAGGGCTCCCGAGTGCCGAGACATAATTGTAACAGAAAGTTTGTGATTGTTTGGTGAAAGTTGAAGTTCAACAAGTTGTCCAGAGTGAAAACTCGGTGGTTTTCAATAAATTGAATTTTAAACAGAAATTCAATGTAGTCAACTGGTTGGTCATTATTATTCATATTTCAATTCAATAATACATTGAAATAATACATTTTATTTTGTTTCTATTGTATATTTCTTCAATTTTGCAAATCTGTGTAACTGTAAATTATTTGTTTTTGATTCCTAGACGACGTATTGGAGTCAACTGGCTACGCTACTTGGATGGAGAATGAGCCCAGTGGATCAAACATTGACTACCCCTATGTAGGAGTCACAACTTCTGGCTTAAAAACTTTTAAAAGTCCGTCATATTTCGTATGTGAATACAATCCCAGCAACTGAGAACTTGTCAACAATGCTTCATCTTCTTTAAATACGTGTAACTTGGACCAAACACTGCTCTTTATCAATATTTTAGTTTGGTATTTTGACTTTTCTTCAAAAGTCTTTTTCAAACTGAAATACTACATTAAGAGCTCAAAAACACTTATTTAAGGAATTAATGACTAGTTCTACTAGTTAATTTTATATAATACTTTATGTTTGTAAAGTAATAGCAAGTAAAACTCATAAAGGATTTAAAAATAATTGTTAACGCATAATAAATAAGTTGCTACACAATAATGTTGGAGAAATCATTTCACAAAAAAGATATATTAATACCATGTAAGTGACATTTATAAAAGGTCAGATGACAGCAAAAACTTATCTCTTTCTCGTCCTTCCAATTGGCAGTCACTAATAACTTATGAGAGTGACTGTGCGTAGGTCTAAATGGTCAATCAACTCCAGAAACTCCTATCCTGACCGTCAGGCCCCTCTCATGACACTCCATGTGGTCACAAGGGACTGTTCTATATACATTTGACAGTCACTGTCTTATCTGTAAAATTGATGGGAACAACATGAAAAAGCAGATTATTATTTATTGAGTGATGGATTAAAGAGATAAGAAAATATCAGGTATAAACAGAGAGATGCTTTTCATTCGTATAATATGGTTAAACTGGGAAGACGATTAAATACATCTTAATTGCAAAGGTAAGAGATTTAATAAACTATTTCAGTTGATATTTAAAACGTTTGGTGGTTTGGCGCGTTGATGGATGAGCTTTTTTGAAAGTTTTTAGTTTGCGTAGGACCACTTTTTCTTTGCAAGTGCTTTTTGAATGCATTGTAGGTGATTGTTGTCAAGTTTCTATTGTTACTTGTTAATTGTTATTATTAAACCTAAAAAAACTCATATTAAAACCTTTATTCTACGGATTATGGCTAATTTTTTCAAATTTTTCTTTCAGAAAGCAATACATCGCCATAACCTTAATGTCCATGTGAAATATGAACGTTGTAGCCCCACCCGTTTGGTCAGAATCGGCCCAAATGTCACGAAAATATCGCACCAAAAATCGAAAAAAAAATCGTAAAAGTACGATATTCATGAGAAATATTTCTTCTATTGAACCCAAAAACGAAGCATGTCTAAGTTCAGAGATTTCAAAGGCCCCCTCCAATTTTCATCAAGATCGGATATGCCGTTTGCCCAAGTAGAGAGCGAACAAACAGACGAAAAAAAACAACAAAAAAACACCCGTAAACACCCCAAATTTTTTGGGGGGGTCGGTGAAATTGAAGTCTTCGCTTCCAAAAGTTACCAGTACATCTAACACCATTTTAACTATCAGCTGTATTATTTAGTACTTAGAACGTGAAATTCTCAATTTATTTATTTTTTTATTTATTTAACGTCTATCCTATTCAGTTATAAAAACTGATTTACAAAGGAGGACAACTAAATAAATCTAATTGCATAGATGCAGAAACAACAATAAACTACATTTTCGTAAATATTTGAAATAGTAGCATTACAACAACAATGCATTAAACACAACAATTTTGGTAACAAATAAAAATGATAATAAATGCATTTAATGAACGAATCAAATAAAAAAAGGGTGGGGAATGAAAAGAAAAGAAGTTAAAAAAATGAAAAAAAGAACGAGAAAGAAAGAAAAGAAAAAAACATTAAAAATGAAAATCGAAAAGCAAAAAACTGATTTATTAGACGATCCTACTCAAACGAATATGAGGTTTGCCAAAAATCAGGAACAGCAAATCAGGGAGTATATAATCAAAAACTTAACACGAGGTAGGCTTTTAGGTGTCACGGTCGGCCATTTTGATTTGCATTCGGATACAATTTTCGAATGGGTATTTAAGGAAGTCCAATTACGAGTAAAGTGATAAGTTTAATAATACCTATGTTCATGTCAAACCCCGCTAATCACAGATTAATGTAATATTTATCGTTAAATAAAGAATATAAATACACTAGTCATGATTTTCACCTTGAATGGCCTCGCTTTACTACTTTTATCCAAAACCCTGTTCTAATTATTAATTAGTCTCCCGTGCTACAGTTTTCAACATTTGGCTAACTAGGAAAACGCTTAAGTCCCGCCGCGTTGTTGGATGAGCGTAATTGGTGAATTGAGCTGCCATGTGATTTGCGGATTTTCTGTTGTTCTGTGAAAAAATCAGAACTTTGTTGAAATTTTTTTAAAATTAAATCAAATTTAATAAAAAAATTAACTTTTTTTTTAATTAATCGTAATTTTAAAAAAGGAAAAAATCGTAAAATTGCGATTTTCATGAGAAATAATTATTTGATTACGCTCAAATTTCACACGAATATATCTATTCATAAAATTAAGGTTCTGTGATAAAATCATTACAATCGGATAAAGCATGTAGGAGTTAAAAGTCGAAGAAATTTTTTAAAAATCGAAAAAAATCGTAAAATTGCGATTTTCATGAGAAGCGATTTTTCGATTGCGCTCAAAAACGTGGCAGTTCTTAGTTCAGAGATTTCGAAAGCCTTCATAAAATTTCATCGCAATCGGAGTATCGGTTTAGCCGGAATTGTGTTAACAGACAGAAAAAAATACAGAAAAAAAAAAAAAAAAAAAACATTCCGGATTTTTTTCTCCAGTGTAGTGAAATGGAATCTTCGCTTCGCTCGCTACGCTCATCCAATAAGTTTTGAAAAGTCAAGATTAGAATTAGGCCTTACATAATGAAGAAGCAGCATCCATTCATTCACGTGAAGAAACAGCTTCTGCGTTCTAAGGTCCTCTTGATATGGCAGGTCACAGGTTCGAATCCCACACCGACATTTCTAGATAAGTTTCTTCAAGACGTTCACAACTGTTAGAATATTCCGATCGAGGTCATTAGGATGCACAACACACGTATACATTAGGCTTTTCCTAGTTAACATTATATTCTTTTGCTCAGGGGCGGCTCGTGAGTTATCATCGTGGGGGTGCAAATAATTTCGAAGTCTTATTCTGCGGGAAACAAAGGGGTCTGGGGCGCAGCCCCAGCCGCCGGAGGCGAAATTTTTTTCACATACTAATGGTCTGAAGTACCCGGAAAACGACTTAAGAGTATATCTTTTGAATTTATTGGTCGGGAAAAACTCCCCTGTGTAATTGTTACTTATGGAAAACCATCCAAAAAATTAATTATTTATTATATGGTTGATTAAAATATTACATACCCGAATAATGTCCCTTCATCTCCTCTGACACGCGCCTCAAACATCACATCGTATATTTATTTTAAAATGAAGTCCATTTCTAATTTTTCGTCCAATGGTCGTTTTAAAAAACTGTTTATTTTTAGATCGCTTATTAGCGAAGTCATATTATGTTTTCACTTCACGGCACGATAATAATTTTAACACTGTTTGCTCACTTCACCAACCCTGTCGCAACAACTTTCACTAGCTACTGAGCGGATTGTATTTGTGGGGGTGAATGAATGCTGCGCCTGCGAGCAAAATACCAAGGCATTGAATGAAATAACTGGTTTTGACCCAGTCGCTTGAGCGATCCACCAACCTTTTTCAGATGTGATTTCAAAAGATGGCCCGGGGCTCGTTCTGCCCTGCCGACTGTAGAAAACGATAATAAAAATGAACTCACATTCGGAGAGCACCCTCAGATGGCAGCACTTACCTACTGAAGAATGACTCCTGCCGAATATGCCTTGCTTTGGGCCGGCCAAAATATCCATGCAAACAATCCAACGATTTTTTGGGAATATTACGAGATTTGCTTCGAACCTTAAATTTGGAATTTAGTTCGCGCAGATATTTGGGGGTGCGCGTGCACCTGTGCACCTATACACGAGCCGCCCCTGCAGTTTTGCTTCATTAGATCTTAACGTTATACATTTCCGTAAAGTTCATGTTCATTTTGTATCACGTTCTTGAGAAAATCTATCCTTTTGGAAGCTGTTTTCTCTCCCTTATCGGCCCAATTACAAATAAATAAATAGTTAAATAAAAAAGTAAACACAAACACACCACTATCGTGAGAAGTAACACTATGGATTTTGTATCGCGACAACACAAACATCCCAGTTGCTGGGTTTTCTGCACAGGCAAGCTCAAATCTCACTCTCATCGCCCGGCCTATCTCGATCCAATCCAATACACAAGCGATAATCGCACTATGTACAGCACAGCTGATTTTGTTTACATGTCAACGCAACACTTACATTTTAGATGAGGGTTGTAAATAAATAATAATGTGTATGCCTAGTTTGAACAGTGAGCCTTGAAGTTCAGTGAGTCACATGCACGAGTGAACACATTTATTTAGGTTACAGTTTGTTGATTAAAGAACGGTAGAATGAACGCTTTACTAGGCTTACGCATCTTTTCCATGTAGCTACACCTAGACTTTCTATTACCCGTAGATCAATCACCTTACCTTCCTTTTATAATAATTTACCTTATTTACCAAAGTTCGACATATTCTCTGATTTTAATACTTTCAAAAAATCAATCCGTGATTGGACTGCAGTTGAAGGTCATAAGCATTTCCTCCTCTATTCTTTCAAACATTATTTACTCTTATGTTTGTTGCACTTATAATTTTGATATATTTGTTTATTATTCATCAATATTTTTTAGTTATTTGTTAATTAGGTTTATTAATGTAATTTTAATTTTTACTTTTTTATATATTTTTTAGGATTGTCTATGTAAAATGGTACTTGTGCTGTACGAGACTCTTATATAAATAAAAAAAAACATAATAAATAAATAAATAAATAAATAAAAAAGATAAAAAAAGAATAAAAAAAGAATGCAGTCGAGTGAACTGGAGTTTTGTTATTGTGATTTCTCAAGAAACCTTACTGTATGTATTCATGCATTGTTGATATTACGCGAGTGAAGATTGATTGTGTACCAGATCGCAGTCTCGATTACCCAATTCGTTAGATAGAAAGTGTAGTGTGGACCTTACCAACTCGATATAGTAGTGTTTACTTACAAGTTACAAGTATGATGTGTTTTGTGGTGTTATCGCTATTCATTTCTATATTGTGCCTTATTAAAACGTTTCTGCGTGTTTTTTATTTACCACAATTCAGAAAATAAAAAAGTCCGCCCCAACCGGGAAATCGAACCACGGATCTCCCGCATTCCAGACAGGCGTCTTAACCACTAGACCATCAGGACGGGTACATTTTAAACTCTGAATTGTAGTTGCATTATACATCTGAATGGATGGAACAGTACTGCAACGAATATCTGCTGCCTTTGAACTGACCACGCAACATTAATTATAATGTCATTACCTTTACGCAGGTATGAGCGAGGGTTTATTTATCGATTTGGTTGATCGGGAAACACTCCCGTAGGTGTAATTGATTTTATTTGCGTGTGTTATATACAATGTTTACTAATTGTGTTTCAATGTATGTTATCCTTACGTTCCGGAAGGCCTAGGCCTGGTGTAATGTCATTGTGTGACGTTTTGCTGTTCGTGTCTTCAAACATTAATTTTGCTTTACAAATTTCAATTTTGATAGATTAGCCACTAATTAGTTATTTCCACTTATTGTGTGGTCTCAAACTGTATTTGTGAACATTATTTGTTAATTTTTCCTACGAGATCATAATACCGATACTACTACTGATAATTTTGATAAATATTTAATTTATAAAAACATGTATCTTGCAGTGCTATTATTAAAACATTATTCTCCGGATTGGGCGGTCGTAAGCAGTGAAATTTGATTAATTTTGGGGCATAGTAAAGCGATTATTTTGTCGTCATGAAGTTTGACAGTCGACTGTCGACTCGTATCGCGTCACGTGCCGCTGTGTTGAGAATCTGACCAATGGGAACGCTCCAAATCAGCACGTGGTCGAGCGCACACAACTCAACTCACAGCACCAACTTAGTACACGCACAGATTGCTACACGACTTGTCAGATCGTTCAGTGCGTGGTGTCAAATGAAACATAAGTTTTTGTTGTTATTGTTCGTCAGTTCGTGCGTGAACATTTTATTATTATTTCAAGTGTTAATTGAAATTGAAGTGTTATTTCGGGTTATCTACGTGAAGTTGTTTTCAACAGGATAAAAACACTGCATCATACTTGTTGAGAGAGGAGCCGAAAGAGGTAGGACTGAATTATTTTATATGCAACTGCACATGTACATTCATAATTTTCATTCGTGTAGTATCAAACGAGATTTAAGTAAGGAAAAAGTTAAATTTCAATGGATGTTCTTTACTATTGTTAATGCTATAAAGCTAGATTCCTAATACAACATAGGGCAGTCGAGTCGCCCATATTGCTAGGTCTGTCCAGCACTGGCCTTGTCCTGTGTTGTTTCATCCCACTTTCCCTTAAGTGATAGGGTAATTTAATTGTATGTATGAATTAATTACTTCATTAATTTATCTAACGTGTCCATTTCAGTTATCATAATTCAGTCATTTACATATCGCCCCTCATAGCCCATCGTCTTGGTTTTGGTTTGTGCATGTTTGCTTAAATATCATACGTTCAGCCCAAAATAATTAATAACATATGCAAAATTAGCCACCATTTTCAACAAAGGTCATGCATTGACGTCACAAGTCTACGTGACATCCGGTAAGTGGTGAATCACCGTCTCGCGGCACGTCTGGGGTCATACACGTGCCGCTTTTCGCGACTATAGTTGTTATCGTTTCTACTACCTAATCAATGGGAACGCACCAATGTTTTTATTATTGAAATTGAATCGTTATTTTTGACAACTGCCTTTGACTTTATCACGATGCATATTCGTGTTCAGTGGCGTCAAGTTTACGGAATGTAGATGAAGGTATGTCTTGACACGTATTTTATACATATGCATTTATAATTTAATGTGGTCTTTATACACGAATGTTGTACGTTTTAAGGCTTGCTGTTTTGCTCACGGAGGAATTGTGTGTTAAGTTAGAGCCTAGTGTTCGTATAATAATGGTATCACAAGCTTACGTTTACTCCCCATCATACCATCAGGATATATATCTAGCCACTG
Source organism: Sweltsa coloradensis (assembly GCA_024449915.1). Taxonomy (NCBI): domain Eukaryota; kingdom Metazoa; phylum Arthropoda; class Insecta; order Plecoptera; family Chloroperlidae; genus Sweltsa; species Sweltsa coloradensis. The sequence continues at coordinate 405,015 of JAMZAV010001497.1, read as the reverse complement.
GAATGTTGATAAATAAATAAATACATTTGTATTTATAGTCTATACCCACTCAATCGCATAACTTATTTACATCATGGGATTTTTCAAAGCGCACCGGGTCAATCTCCCCACTAGAGACCGGCATTTGAAATAGGAAATATAGTACTTATCACCTTTTTGGTATCCTACTAGGATGATCCTAGACAAATAACCTATCTCAATTACTTTTTCCGCCAACAGCAGTGAGCACTGGACTTCAGCGAGCGGTCTTGTAATCAGCTCAATACTCGCCGTCCTTTCAAATCGCATGAATTGTAGCTTCTAATTTGGTGTTAAATCACATGCGTTTTTTGTTTTTTGTTTTTAATGAAGGTTTGGCGTTGAACGTTGTTGAAATTTTGAATTTGTGTTCATTAACCGGTTTATAGGCGCGTCAACTGTGAGGTACGCCACCTATAGGGGATGTGAGGAGTACAGACACATGCTGGACCGATCCAGCCACAGACAAGTGGAGGGAAAGGATTGAGCTTTTTACAAGTGGATTGTACAAAACGGTGATTTTCGACCCATATTATTATAGTAATACGAAAGCATTATCATTGCAACTTATAGATAGAAGTCCCCGTTATTATTTGGGGCACTTTGCACTAGCCATGCAATGGTCGATATGCATTTACTTCAGAATGTATTCACTAAAGCCTGCAAAAATTTGTACTATTTTTAATGACCTTCTTTGGAGAGAAGACGGAAGTAAAAAATATTAGTTAACTGAACGAGTGTAATAAGATTTTGTTAGCCATAGAAAGTTTGTATTGTTTAGAACTGAGTGCTAATTATTTTTATTTTTTGAAAACACTATTTGTAAGAAACTAGCCCCTATTTAGGTGATTATATCGGTATTGTGTTTCTAGTCCACAGTCTTCATGAACGTCGGACATTCCGGTGCAACAGGGAAAGCCAGTGATGATTGTCACTAATTTGTAGATTTGTAGCTTTTTGTCGCGGGTCTCCGCACTATAGTCCACCTCACTAAGGACACGTACGTGAGGATCGGTCTTGGTCTTTTAATCCTTGGATTCGGGTCACCCGGATAGGCCTACCGATATCACGAGGTAAAAATAGACGACTTAAATAAGTAAATACTTGATAAAATACAAAATGATGTTTTGAATATCTGCGAGTTAGCAGCACAGATTGCTCGAAAGCTTGGTCGGTTCCAATTCCAACACTAAAGTTTAGCAACCTTGGGGGGTACTTGTTCATTAACGGGACCCCCTTAAATTTTTTGTTAATTGTTCCCCCATCGTCGTTTTTTTAATTATTTCTGTTCGCAATTAATAATTACAACATGCGAGGAGTTGAATATGACTCAAGTCAAGAGTCAAGACAGTGAACTTGACTCACACGTTCAACGTGACCCCTGGCGAGTAGGCCTACAGTCCATTGGAACGCGTAGGTCTACATAAGAGCAGTCGTCGCCGTGGTACTTTTCCGTTAAAAGTCCTTTATAGTTAAAATTGCGACGTTTAAAGGTTTTGTAGGTGGAGTATTTTAGTGGAAATGGTTGGTCACTCCTGGCGCAAGTATATAGCCGCAAAGGATGTTTTCGAGTCTTCGTTCGAAATAATTGTGTTTTCCTGGCCTCCGGAAACTCAGATGGAGTAGATGTAGTAGTTGTGATTGTCTAATGACATGTTTTCACTGAATTTTTACATATTTTTTTTTTTTTTTTTTGGGGGGGGGGGCGTTAATGAACCCCTTGGGGTGGTTTCCGCTTTGGGTGACCGCTTTGCCCTGAAACATACCAATACCGCTGGCTATAACGGCTTCGTTCTGCTCGGCAGTCCGGGTTAGTGGAGGAACCTATATGACTGTCAAGGTTACACCTTCCTTCCGGATTAGACGTAAAGCCGTTAATCCCCTTGGTACTTTTCGAAAGGAGTAGGCTACGTGCCGGTACCGGGTTTCCCCTCCTCCTTTCTGTTCATACTTAATCCTCATCTTTCACCACTCATCGTCTCGAATAGCCAAAGTGCATTAATATGAGACGCATATGAATATGCAATATCCAATCAATCAATCTATTAAACCAGTATTAAAAGTGCGAAGACTTACTTATTAATAAATAAGTAATTGACGGCCATGAGTAATGAGTTCGAACCTCGCTTAGGGTGAATTTTGGTTCTGTTCCCCAACGGACGTAATCTATAAGAAATTCCCTTCAAGAATAACATAATTAAAAATAGTAACATTACATAAAATAAATAAATAAAATACACATTTATACATCATATTTTATTTGTAGATTTGTGTAAATTGAATTGAGCGGCGACAGCTAATTACAAATCGGATTGATCAGTTGCATCGTCAGGAAACACTCGTAACTTGTCATGAAATACTCTTGTTTACAGATCTAACCTATGATCTGTTTGATAAACTCAAAGTGAGTGATGGCAAGTCTACTCCCACCACGTATTTATTACAGGTTTCCAATGAGTCATGGCGATTTCGACTATGTTTTGAAAACCAGTAGCTACTGAACTTCAACATTACATCATTCAGTATTATATTTTTTTCGTTTTTCGGTATTTTGTACCGGTTTGTACCGCCAAACAAAAAACATTCGCAGGAAAAACAATTATTAAAAAAAAAATCTCTCAGTCAGCCTTTAGAAAACCAGTTGAAAATTAACGTCACAAAAACACAACTATACCTACGTTGAATGGTTAGCTTAGGCGAATTGGAGTTTGAAATTTTTTTGAGAGGCGATATTTGCCGTGTGCCCGATCAGAAAAATCAAAGAAAGTTTTGATTTTCTAATAGATCCAGGTTTCAAAGACATTCATTATATTTTGAATTGGTAGCATATTTGAGATAAAAGAAAAACGCGGTCGAAAAGCCGGTCGAATATGAGTAGGAACCTTATTATACAATCTTTCACATTTAATTTTTGGCCTTCGTTTTAAAACACCTAAATAATATTTTACTTTGTGAACATCTTTCTGTCGTCTGGTATTATGCGAATGAAATTTTGTCATTAAGAGGAGAATTACTGTGGTGTTTTCTCACCCATTAAACAGAGTATAAATATATAAGCTGGGTACACAACATTCTCAATCGTTTAAAAATTAGTTTACATGATGTACATTGCGATGGTTATGAGTGATCTTCGTTTCTTTTCGACTCGATGCAACGATGTTATTCTGGACGGTACTTCCTTATAGATGTGGGTGAGCAACATCTAGAAATCCATGCCACTTATAAGATGCGATCACACATCCCTGTATGCAAGTATCTAATATATGAAGTGCTTAAATCTAATTTTTTTGTACCGAGAGCGTAGCGAGGCGTCTTCACTTGATCTTATGGCTCGAAATGTCTGTTTTTTTTTTTGTTACTGCTTCGATACAGGTCGCACACGTTTCTCTGATCGACCTGAAATTTTTACACAAGTTACATTACCCACTTGGCGCGGTTGATGTATCGGTTGTTTAAACAAAATCCGATCGTTGGTTATAAAAAAAAAAAAAAAAAAAAAAACGTTCCAATCGGTTATGAATTTGCTAGGGTCTAATAAGTACAACATTTCTCTACTATTTTACAAATGTTCAGCTAATCGGTCAAGACCGTAAAGAACTTATTTTGTATGTTTACACTATGGGAATGTCTATCGGGTCATTGTTGCACGTATCGGTGCTCGCTCACAACGCGACGGGACTTAGCGTTTTCCTAGTAACGTATTTATGCACTCATGTGGTCACCTTCTACAGCCAAAACACACGCCACGGTATAGAATATGTTTTATGGTCATTTTATTAATCAATTCTTACACATGTTTAAAATATGTCATAACATCTATAATTTTCTGCTCTTTCTCGTTAACTATATACTGTATGTGTCAAAAACATAATTTTGTTTTAAAAGTGTTTTAATAAAACAAAACGCGTATTCAAAATTTAAAAAGTTTCAAATTAAAATTATAAGTTTTACACACAAAATATTTAGTACACAAGAAATGGCAGAAAATTCACAAGGTGTTGACATATCTTAAACGTGTATGTCGATTGATTGATTATTAATCACAAAACATATATAATAAAATCATGGAATGTGTTTCGGGTGTAGAACGGGCGACACACAGCCATAAAATACGATAAATGTTATTATATTATATGCAAAGCAATTACAGGGACTAGGATTGATATTAAATCTTTCGCCACCAACGAATGCTCATGAATTACGCCACAAAATAATAAATTGAGATGCCTTTTAACACAAACGAGAATAGAGAATAGAAAGTAAACATATGCACGTTAGGTAACATGTTTAATGTAATAATTCGCTTCGAATTGTTGTAATTATGGCGTGTTGTTCTGTCACAGCTTAACAACCAGACAGCATCGCAATGAGATGGTGGACTTTCAAACAACACAAGAAAATGAGGGAAGAGATGGCTGTCGTCGCAAAGAAGACATGCGGCATGGCTAAGTGATGGACACCGTGGCAAGCAGGTCGTGTGTACCGGATACCAGTGTGTGTCGGGTGACTCCCTCTGGTCTTGCTCGAGGTTCCTGTTAGCTTCTGAATAGTTGCTTTCTGTCAGTGGATTGTCTGGCTGCTCGAGGCTCGGCCTGGCTCCCTCTGGAGACAGCACTACGTCCTCCGCTCCGGTGGACGCTCACTTCGTCAACATGGGAGAACGTAGAAGAGGGCCACCTCTGAGAACTGTAAGTTTACTTCATGACAGTTAAAATAAATACGCACCAATTCGTGCTGATTTACACAATTACCGCGTCATTGTCTCCATAAATAACAATTTATAGGGATTGCGGTACTCATAGCTTTTATCATTTTGTTTGGTCGAGGAAGGAGTAAGATGATGAGAAAGAAACACTGAGTCTGGCAAGCTCAGTATCTATTGTTTATGTCCTAAATAATGTAGAAACACACACTCAACCCGACATAGTTGGAATAGAGTAGTATTAATAGAGTAATTAGTATGATTATTTTGTTAGGCATACGATTTTAACTTCCAATTAATTGTTTAGCCACCTCACCATTTATAGTTTGGCACACTCTGTTGTCTCTCTTCTCTAAATTTCATGCAGTATGTACAAATTTTCTTTTGATTGTGTTATAAACTTATAATAGTGTGTTGTTTTGTTACAGCTGAAAAGTACGCACATAATCGCATAGAGATGGTGTCTTCACAAGAGCAACACAGGGAGAGGAAGAAGAGATGCTGTTCGTCGCAAAGAAGACACGGCTTGGCTAAGTGATGGACCACCGGGCAAGCAGTCGCTGTAACCGGATGTCAGTGTGTGTCGGGTGATTCCCTATGGTCTTGCCCGAGGTTCCTGGGAGCTTCCCCGTTTAAAGTTTGCTCTCTGTCAGTGGATTGTCTGGATGCTCGAGGCTCGTCTGGCCCTCTGGTGACCAGTCCACGACGTCCTCTATCTCGGTGGACCGCTCACTTGTACAAATGGAGAACTTAGAACGAGGGCACTCGGAACATGTAAGTTTACTTCATGACAGTAATAATAAATGCGCGCCAATTCATGCTGATTGACACATTTACCGCGTCATTGTCTCCGTTAATAATAATTAACGATTTACAACAATTGCCGTACTCATTTTTATTATCATTTTTTGTTTGGTCGAGGAAGGAGAAAGATGATGAAAAAGAAACGTTGAGTCTGGCAATTAAGTATCTATTGTTTCATGTCCTAGATAATAGTGGAAAATCACAACTCAACCCGAGATAGTGGAACAGCAGTAGCTTAATATAATTATTAGTATGATTTTGTATTGACAAACGATTTAAACTTCCAATAATTGTTAAAGCATCTCACCATTTAAAGTTTGACACACTCTGTTGTCTCTCTTCTCTAAATTTCATGCAGTATGTACAAATTCTCTTTTGATTGTGTTATAAACTTATAATAGTGCGTTGTTCTGTTACAGCTGAAAAGCACGCACATAATCGCATTGAGATGGTGACTTCAAACAACACCAAGGAAGAGGAAGTTAATGGCTGTCGTCGCAAAGAAGACACGCGCATGGCTAAGTGACGACACCGTGGCAAGCAGGTCGTGTGTACCGGATGTCAGTGTGTGTCGGGTGGTTCCCTCTGGTCTTGCCGAGGTTGAAGGTTCCTGTTAGCTTCTGTATAGTTGCTTCTGTCAGTGGTGTCTGGCTGCTGAGGCTCGCTGCCCTCTGGTGTCCAGTCCACTACGTCCTCCTGCTCCGGTGACCGCTCACTTCGTCAACATGGAGAACTTGGAAGAGGGCACTTCAAGAACATGTAAGTTTACTTCTTGGCACAAATAATAAATGTGAGCCAATTCGTGCTGATTTACACAATTACTGCGTCATGGTCTCCGTAAATACTAATTTATAACAATTGCGGTACTCGTTGCTATTATCATTTTGTTTGGTCGAGGAAGGAGTAAGATGATGAGAAAGAAACACTGAGTCTGGCAAGCTCAGTATCTATTGTTTATGTCCTAGATAATGGTAGAAAACCACCACTCAACCCGACATAGTTGGAACAGAGTTAGGATTAATATTATTATTATTATTATTTTGTTATTGACATACGATTTTAACTTCCAATTAATTGTTTAGCCACCTCACCATTTATAGTTTGGCACACTCTGTTGTCTCTCTTCTCTAAATTTCATGCAGTATGTACAAATTTTCTTTTGATTGTGTTATAAACTTATAATAGTGTGTTGTTTTGTTACAGCTGAAAAGTACGCACATAATCGCATTGAGATGGTGACTTCAAACAACACCAAGGGAGAGGAAGAAGATGGCTGTCGTCGCAAAGAAGACACGCGCATGGCTAAGTGATGACACCGTGGCAAGCAGGTCGTGTGTACCCGGATACAGGTGTGTCGGGTGACTCACTCTGGTTCTGCTCGAGGTTCCTGTTAGCTTCTGAATAGTGCTTGACTTGTCAGTGGATTGTCTGGCTGCTCGAGGCGCGTCTGGCCCTCTGGTGTCCAGTCCAACACGTTCCTCCTGCTCCGGTGACCGCCTCACTTCGTCAACATGGAGAACTTAGAAGAGGGCACTTCGAGAACATGTAAGTTTACTTCATGACAGTAATAATAAATGCGCGCCAATTCATGCTGATTGACACATTTACCGCGTCATTGTCTCCGTTAATAATAATTAACGATTTACAACAATTGACGTACTCATTTTTATTATCATTTTTTGTTTGGTCGAGGAAGGAGAAAGATGATGAAAAAGAAACGTGATCTGGCAATTTAAGTATCTATGTTTCATGTCCTAGATAAAGGGGAAATCACAACTCAACCCGAGATAGTTGGAACAGAGTTAGGATTAATATAATTATTATTATTATTTTGTTATTGACAAACGATTTTAACTTCCAATTAATTGTAAAGCCATCTCACCATTTAAAGTTTGACACACTCTGTTGTCTCTCTTCTCTAAATTTCATGCAGTATGTACAAATTCTCTTTTGATTGTGTTATAAACTTATAATAGTGCGTTGTTCTGTTACAGCTGAAAAGCACGCACATAATCGCATTGAGATGGTGACTTCAAACAACACCAAGGAAGAGGAAGTTAATGGTGTCGTCGCAAAGAAGACACGCGCATGCTAAGTGACGACCACCGTGGCTAAGCAGTCGTGTGTACGGATGTCAGTGTGTGTCGGGTGGTTCCCTTGGTCTTGCACGAGGTTCCTGTTAGTTTGTATAGTTTTGCTTTCTGTCAGTGGATTGTTCTGCTGCTAGAGGCTCGCGGGCCCTCTGAGTGGACCAGTCCACTACGTCCTCTGCTTCCCCCAGGTGACCGCTCACACTCGTAACATGGAGAAAACTTAGAAGAGGGCACTTCGAGAAACAGTAAGTTGACTCTTGGACACAAATAATAAATTGAGCAATTGTGATGATTTACACAATTCTGCGTCATGGTCTCCGTAAATATCTAATTTATACAATTGCGGGTACTCGTTGCTATTATTATTTGTTTTGTCGAGGAGGAGTAAGATGATGAGAAAGAAACACTGAGTCTGGCAAGCTCAGTAATCTATTGTTTATGTCCTAGATAATGGTGGAAAACCACAACTCAACCCGACATAGTTGGAACAGAGTTAGGATTAATATTATTATTATTATTATTATTTTGTTATTGACATACGATTTTAACTTCCAATTAATTGTTTAGCCACCTCACCATTTTATAGTTTGGCACACTCTGTTGTCTCTCTTCTCTAAATTTCATCAGTATGTACAAATTTCTTTGAGGTTTATAAACTTATAATAGTGTGTTGTTTGTTACAGCTGAAAAGTACGCACAAATCGCAGAGATGCGTGATTCAAACAACACAAAGGGAGAGGAAGGAAAGAAGATTGGCTGTCGTCGCAAAGAATACCACGCGACATGGCTAGTGATGACCACCGTGGCATAGCAGGCGTGTGTACCGGATACCAGTGTGTGTCGGGTGACTCCCTTGGTCTTGCCGAGGTTTCCGGAGCTTTCTGTAAAGAGTTGCTCTCTGTCAGTGGATTGTCTGGCGCTCGAGGCTCGTCTTGGGCCACTCTGTGACCAAGTCCACTTACGTCCTCTAAGCTCCGGTGAACGACTCACTTCGTCAACATGGAGAAAATTAGAAGAGGGCACTTCGAGAACATGTAAGTTTACTTCATGACAGTAATATAAATGCGCGCCCAATCATGCTGATGAACATTTACGCGTCATGCTCCGTTAATAATAATTAACGATTTACAAACAACTTGACGTATCATTTTACATCCTTTTTGGTGTGGTCGAGGAAGGAGAAAGATGATGAAATAGAAATGTTGAGTCTGGCAAGCTCAGTATCTATTGTTTCATGTCCTACATAATGGGGGCAAAATCACAACTCACCGAGATAGTTGGACACAGAGTTAGATAATATAATTATTATTATTATTTCTGTTATTGGACAAACGGATTTAACTTCAATTAATTACAAAAGCCATCTCACCATTTTAAAGTTGACACTTTATGTGTCTCTCTTCTCTAAATTTCATGCAGTATGTACAAATTCTCTTTTGATTGTGTTATAAACTTATAATAGTGCGTTGTTCTGTTACAGCTGAAAAGCTCGCACATAATCGCATTGAGATGGTGACTTCAAACAACACCAAGGAAGAGGAAGAAGATGGCTGTCGTCGCAAAGAAGACACGCGCATGGCTAAGTGACGACACCGTGGCAAGCAGGTCGTGTGTTGTACCGGAGGTCAGTGTGTGTCGGAGTGGTTCCCTCTGGTCTTGCCGAGTTCCTGTTAAGCTTCTGTATTAGTTGCTTTCTGTCAGTGTGATTGTCTGGCTGCTCGAGGCTCGCCTGGCCCTGGTGACCAGTCCACTACGTCCTCCTCGCTCCAGGACGCTCACTTCGTAAACATGGCGAACTAGAAGAGGGCTTCTCGAGAACATGTAAGTTTAATTAGACATTAAAATATATACCACCAATTCGATGATGAATTTACACAATTACCGCGTCATTGGCTTCATAAAAACAATGTATAGGTATTGCGATACTCATTAGCCTTGATCATTTGGTTTGTCGAGGAAGGAGTAAGATGATGAGAAAGAAACACTGAGTCTGGCAAGCTTCAGTATCTATTGTTTATGTCCTAGATAATGGTTAGAAAACCACCACTCAACCCGACATAGTTGGATCAGCGTTAGGATTAATATAATTATTATTATTATTTGGTTATGATCATACGATTTTAACTTCCAATTAAACTGTTTAGCCACCTCACCTTATAGTTGGCACACTCTGTTGTCTCTCTTCTCTAGATTTCATGCAGTATGTACACATTTTCTTTGATGTGTTTTATAAAACTTATAATAGTGTGTTGTTTTGTTACAGCTGAAAAGTACGCACATAATCGCATTGAGATGGTGACTTCAAACAACACCAAGGGAGAGGAAGAAGATGGCTGTCGTCGCAAAGAAGACATGCGCATGGCTAAGTGATGACACCGTGGCAAGCAGGTCGTGTGTACGGATACCCACCATTGTGGGTGTCGGGTGATCCCTGGTTTGCCGAGCGTTCCTGGGAGCTTCTGAAAGTTGCTCTCTGTCAGTCGGATGGTCTGGCTGCTCGAGGCTCGTCTGGCCATCTGGTGACCCAGAAACACTACGTCCTCTAGCTCCCGGTGACCGCTCACTTCGTCAACATGGAGAACTTAGAAGAGGGCACTTCGAGAACATGTAAGTTTACTTCATGACAGTAATAATAAATGCGCACCAATTCGTGCTAATTTACACAATAACCGCGTCATTGTCTCCGTTAATAACAATTAACAATTTACAACAATTGCCGTACTCATTATTATTATCATTTTTTGTTTGGTCAAGGAAGGAGAAAGATGATGAAATAGGAAACGTGATTTGGCAAATTTAGTATCTATTAATCATTGTCCTAGATAATAGGGGAAAATCACAACTCAACCCGAGATAGTTGGAACAGAGTTAGGATTAATATAATTATTATTTTATTATTTTGTTATTGACAAACGATTTTAACTTCCAATTATGGTAAGCAATCATCACCATTTAAGTTTGACAACTCTGTGTTCTCCTTCTCTAAATTTCATTGCAGTATGTAAAAATTCTCTTGTGATTGTGTTATAACTTATACTAGTGCGTGGTGTGTACAGGACGAAAAGCGCCACATAATCGCATTTGAGATGGTGACTTCAAACACACAAGGAAGAGGAAGTTAATGCTGTCGTCGCAAAGCAAGACCCGCGATGGCTAAGTGACGACACCTTGGCAAGAAGTGCGTGTGTACCGGATGTCAGTGTGTGTCGGTGGTTCCCTCTGGTCTTGCCCTAGGTTCCTGTTAGCTTCTGATAGTTGCTTTCTGTCAGTGGTTGTCTGGCTGCCGAGCTCGCCCTGCCTCTGGTAGGACCAGTCCACTACGTCCTCCTGCTCCAGTGACCGCTCACTTCGTCAACATGGAGAATTTAGAAGAGGGCACTTCGAGAACATGTAAGTTTACTTGACGATAGTAATAATAAATACCCACCAAGTCGGTCTGTTTTTTTTTTTTTTACCATTCACGAATTAATGTATAACAATTCATCACAATACTCATTATTATAACTCTTTTTGTTATAGACATACAATTGTAATGTTAAGCCACGTCACCTTTTTGAGTTTGTCAGTGCTTCACTTTACCGATTAGATCAATGTACAATATAATTCTACAATTTATTGGTCGATAATAGTAAATAAATAAAAGTTGATTTCTTCATGATTCATTGCTCGTACAGGTCTCTCTATTAGGATAAGATTAATACGATTTTGTCCTAAAGAAGATATATATAATTAAATTTCGTTAGCTACAATAATTGTGTTCTTGTTTTCAAGGACATATGGCGAAGCTCAGATGGCATCTGTGCAGTGTAAAAGTCACCGCGTTCATTATGAACTTCATATCTGTCATGTACATCAAGATGGCTCACTCCTGGTGAGTTGACAGTGTTTTACTGGAGCAGGGTTTAGTATTTAGTTTAAGGGCGCATTAACCGTTAGGTCATTTTGCATGAAAAGTTAGCATGGTCGTCAAGGGAAGAGGGAGAGGTCCCCCACGAAGACAGCGAGAGCTCGCCTCTAGTTTCAGGGATTTGTTTGCTACCCTACTTTCCAGGTTATGTTTGCCCAAACGGACCACGATCTCGTTCCTCGCCATTATACAATAAGTAAAGCAATGCTTTGGTTAAATTCTACACCCAACTGAGACAGGGTATATTACTACAACATAACAGACAAGTAAGAAACGTGCGACATTGATACAAATTGTTCAGGCCATATTGAATACGCCTGGTTCCCTGATGACGTAGAAAGATTCAATAACAAAAACCCCCCCCCCCCCCCCCCCCCCCCCCAAAAAAAAATTGGGGAATCGAAACCTACGGTAGTAGTTCTAATATTTACCGATCTACGTTCACCATGGCCTAAGTGACGACGACATTTGTGTGACCTGTGACCGTGGACCGGCGACCTCTGTGTTGTGCGGGTGAAATCTTCCTGCGGTAGCCGAGCGGTTCACCCCCCTAAGAGGGCAAGCTTGTTGCTGTTGGTCGGGCTCCCTGGCCCTCTGGTGGATGGCCCACTGTGTCCTAGTCCGTGTCCACTCACTTAGTAACCATGGTACGCGAAGAGGTACACTGTCGACTACTTAGGCCTAATCAAGGTGGCTCAATCGGAGTTTGTCCGGATGAGTTTGTTTGTATTTGTTTACTTGGAGCAGGGCTTAGGAAGTAAGGTTCTGTATAGGGCATAATATTACGAAGTAATCATTTCTCTGGTTTGATCTACTGCCGGACTTAGTGCATTCCTTCCTTCATGGTGGCGTGTATTTTCTTTGGCCAGAAGTCTTACCGACGGATTGAGTATTTCAATAATGTTGTTCTTTTAACTTAGTTGTTATGTAGGCCATAGCTTATTGGATGCCTGGTTCTGCTTCTGCTATGTGTCTCGCTTTGGCTTTCAGAGTACAAGATCTTGCAGCTCGTTATCAAGAGAATATCAGCGAGGCACCGTCGACTTCTTACATCAAGATGACTCGATCCGGGTGAGTAGACTGGAGTTTATGTTTTTTGCTAGGGGCATAGTTAGGTTATGTAGTATAGCATAATATTAAGAAGTACTTTAATTCTCTGGTTTGATCTACTGCCGGACTTAGTGCATTCCTTCCTTCATGGTGGCGTGTATTTCCTTTGGCCAGAAGTCTTGCAGTTGGATTTAGTATTTCGACTATGTTGTGCTCTTAGTTAGGAAAACTTTCATGTATACTGTCACTTGTTGTCTGGCTGGTTCTGCTTTGTGTCGCTTTGCCTGTTATCAAGAATATCGGCGAGGCAAGACACCATCGAGTACTTACATCAAAATCACTCAATCCGGGTGAGTGTCAGTGCATGGTATTTATTGTTTTGGTACGGACAGGGGTAAGAAAAACATAAGATCATAGAAAACGTGTACGATTGTCGATTATCGAATTCATTAGATTTTTTTATAAACACATTTTCTTCAGGCAAAAATAGCGCCTGGAGATAACGGCGTACATAGGTAACTTAAATTAGCCAAACATATTTTTATTTTGAGTTCTTAGTTCGCTTTTAGGCCTTCTTAATTTACCCTTTAATTTTATGAATTTCAGTCTTCTTCCTACTAAGGCATATTATCTGGATTATTATTTTTATTATCGTTGCTTGAGTTGCTCTTACTCATACATATATAATAGAATATTGGCCATACCCATTAGCATGAAAATCTGTAGGAAATTTGCTAAATGTTTCACTTGCCATTTCAAACATTTTAATATCTAAAAAGATTTATAAGAAATTATAACTAAGAAACACATTTTATAGTATGCCCCTATAAGATTGTTTCTCCATTTATAATGATTTATTGATGATTGTTGAACTTGTTTACAGGAAGAAGTTTGCAAGAGAGGTTCAACCCATCCGTCAGTGAAGAGCAAAACTTAAGATAACGAAGAATAAGACTATGTTGTATTAATTTATATTAGTGTTAGATATTATATACTTGTCAAACAATCGTAATCAAACCGTGACAGCATTGTTTGAAATGTACCTACCTATGTCAGGTAGGAACTATGTCATGTGAGTGGAACAGCGTCATTAAAATCACATTAAACAAAATGTTTGGCTTTCACACAAATGAGATGTGACTTATTTACATAAGTTAACTTATGACTTTTCATTGAAAAGAATATTTAACCCTTTATAGGTTAGTGGTACACATAGTTACCACTTTCTTTCAAAATCTACACAATTAAATCTGTTAGTTTTTCATACTTTACACCCGGTCAAAAAACTGCTTTGTTTTGTTCTGAATTGGTAGCATTTTTCCTTACTAAATTCTAATGATTAGAACGATTTTTGTAATTGATCAAAAATCGAATTGTGTATAAAAACACAAAAAAACACAAATTTCCGGGATGTCCCGGATTTTGTTTGTCCTGTAAGTTTTAACATAAAGTTGATTCAATTTGCACATATATATAAAAAATGAAAAATTGCAAAAAAAATCTAATTTTTGAAAATATACTCAAATTTTTGGATTTTTTTTAAACTTTGATAGCAATTTGGATTTCAAAATCAGCATTTTTTTCCTAAAAGATCGAGGAAAAAAATCAAAAAAATTTCTAAAATTCATTAAAAAAATCAAAAATTTCAAATTGTTAAGGTAAAAAGAAAAATTATGGATAAAAAGTTTTGCCCTATAAAGGGTTAAAAAAAGTATTACTTGCTTCTGCTTAAGATTCATTTAATCAACGGTACCTCTTACATTAAAATCGCATGTGTACACAGCACAGTACTATCGTAGAATGCGTTTGCATGTATGTAGTATGCTTATTAGTTTTAGTAGTGTGCTAGAAGTAGCTGGTAGTAGTAATGTTATCTGTAGTTTTGCCGTGGTAGAAGTACATAATATAGTAGTAGTTATCTTAGTAATTTATATATTAGTTGGTAGTATAAGTAGTTTATAGTAGAGTTATCTGTAGAATAGTAATGTAGGTCTAGTAATGTGCTCTGTATGCATGTACTGTAATTACGTTATTATATAAAATAAAATAATTCAAATAAGTAAATTTTGAAGACAATTAAAATAAAACTGCTGCAAGTTTATCTCAATGCTAGGGGCCCTATGCTTTAAGATTGACTTGCTCGAGGCAGAAGTTAAACTACTGTTGATACTAGTTCACTCACAATTTGTTTTCATGCTGCCGGTTGATACGGTAAGGTGGAGATTCGGTGTATAGGGTGATGGTAGGAGGCGATTAATAAAAAAAACAAAAAAAAAATGTTGTCATTAACTGCAATATTGGCCACATGTATCAGAAATCTGTGAAAAGTTATTAATTTACTTTTTAATACAAATTATATTTAAACAGTAAGTCCAATTATTGTTATTAGATAGCTCAACTTCTATTTCAATGATTCTTTCTGAGTTGATCTGTTGTTTTTATCTAAAGTGACATAATTGTTAACATTGTACTCATTTAGATGAATTATCTTAAAAGACATTTCACTAAAAGAGAAACAACGAAAAAAGATAGTGTTTTTAATCACAAAATGAACTTATGTTCTGGAAAGCCTTACATAAAAAGCTTGATCTCTTTCTTAGTAAAAGTCAATAGCCTATGTAACACTGCCTGTATGTAAATTACATTTATATTCTTATTTGTTTCTCAATTTCATTAATCGGGAAACGCTCCCGTAAGTATAATTGATTTCCATTTTTTTGGGTGTGTTGTTGTTGTTGTTGTTGTTGTTGTTGTTGTTGTTGTTGTTGTAAATTGTTTTTGTTAAATTAAACCTTGTTATTATTTTATTGTCTTGAAATAATGTCCATGTAAACAATGCATGCCTTTTACTTGTGTTTCGTGTTGCTGTAAATTTATATTCTTTTAATTACTTGTTAGGTGGTTAAATGATATTGTAATATTGAACTCGCATTGTTTATTATTGATATTGACGTCTATGAATGTACAAAAATAAAACATTTTGTTGTTTTGTTGTAATGTCATTGTTACTTGTGTTTTGTTGCTGTAATTTACTGTTTATACTTGTTTATGAATTGTAAATATTAAACAACCTCGGCATTGTTTAATTCCTGATATTCCATCTATGAATGTACAAAAATAACCATTTTGTAGTTGTGTTGTATGTATTTACTTGTGTTTTCTTGTTGCTGTAAATTTAATTCTTTATTACTTGTTAGGTTGGATTTGTAATGATCCATTTTATATAAAACATATAGTCTTAAGACCTTTTGTTGTTGTATTGTAATGTCCTTTACTTTTGTTTCTTATTGCTGTAAAATTTATATTCTTTAATTATTTGTTAGGTGGTTTATTGATATTGTAATATTAAACCTCGGCATGGTTTACTTTCCTTGATATAACGTCTATCATATGAATGTACGAAAATGAAGAGCCTTTTGTTGTTGTATTGTAATGCCTTTTACTTTGTTTCTTAGTTGCTGTAAATTTATATTCTTTTAATTACTTGTAGTGGTAGTATTTAAATTGATGATTGTAACTATATGAAAGCAAATAACGGTAGTTGTTTGTACTTTCTTGATCATAACTGTCATCATTCATGGAATGTAACACAAAATAAAGAGCCTTTTGTTTGTGTTGTAATGTAATGCCTTAATTGTGTTTCTTGTTGCTGTAAATTTATGATTTTTAATTTACTTGTTCAGGTGGATATAATATTGTAATATTGAACCTCGGCATCGTTTACTTTCCTTGATATTTCGTCTATACAAAAAAATTTAACAAAAATAGAACATTCTTGTTGTTGTTTGCAATTGCTTTTTACTTGTGTTTCTTGTTGCTGTAAATTTATATTCTTTTAATTACTTGTTAGGTGGTTAAATGATATTGTAATATTGAACCTCGGCATTGTTTAATTTCCTTGATATTACGTCTATGAATGTACAAAAATAAAACCTTTTGTTGTTGTGTTGTAATGTATTTTACTTGTGTTTTCTTGTTGCTGTAATTTATGTTTATTAACTATTTTTAGGTGGTTTAATTGATATTGTAATATTGAAACCTCGGCATTTGTTTACTTTCCTTGATATTACGTCTATCATATGAATGTCACAATAATAAAGATCTTTTGTTGTTGTGTTAATTTATTTTAACTTGTGTTTCTTGTTGCTGTAAATTTATATGTTTTATTACTTGTTAGGTGGTTTATTGATATTGTAATATTGAACCTCGGCATTGTTTTTTTTCCTTGATATTACGTCTATAATATGAATGTACAAAAATAAAGAGCCTTTTGTTTGTTGTATTGTAATGCCTTTTACTTGTGTTTCTTGTTGCTGTAAATTTATATTCTTTTAATTACTTGTTCAGTGGAATAATAATATTGTAATATAGAACCTCGGCATAGTTTACTTT
The DNA here is from genome assembly GCA_024449915.1 of Sweltsa coloradensis. Classification (NCBI taxonomy): domain Eukaryota; kingdom Metazoa; phylum Arthropoda; class Insecta; order Plecoptera; family Chloroperlidae; genus Sweltsa; species Sweltsa coloradensis. The sequence goes on along the minus strand of JAMZAV010001497.1, from coordinate 388,049 downwards.
CCTTGATATTTCGTCTATCATAAAAATGAACAAAAATAGAACATTTTGTTGTTGTATTGCATTGCATTTTACTTGTGTTTCTTGTTGCTGTAAATTTATATTCTTTTAACTACTTGTTAGGTGGAATAATGATATTGTAATATTGAACCTCAGCATTGTTTACTTTCCTTGAAATTATACGTCTATCATACGAATGATCACTAAAATAAAACATTTTGTTTGTTGTATTGTAATGCCTTTTACTTGTGTTTCATGTTGCTGTAAATTAATATTCTTTTAATTCCTTGTTAGGTGGATTATTGATATTGTAATATTGAACCTCGGCATTGTTTACTTTCCTTGATATTACGTCTATCATATGAATGTGCACTAAAATAAAACCTTTTATTGTTGAATTGTATTGCCTTTTACTTGTGTTTGTTGTTGCTGTAAATTTATATTCATTTAATAACTTGTTAGGTTGATTAATGATATTGTAATATTGAACCTCGGCATTGTTTACTTTCCTTGATATTACGTCTATCATAAAAATGTACAAAAATAAAACATTTTGTTGTTGTATTGTAATGCCTTTTACTTGTGTTTCTTGTTGCTGTAAATTTATATTCTTTTAATTACTTGTTAGGTGGTTTATTGCTATTGTAATATTGAACCTCGGCATTGTTTACTTTTCTTGATATAACGTCTATCATATGAAAGTACACAAAAATAAAACATTTATTTGTTGTATTGTTTGCCTTTGACTTGTGTTTCTTGTTGCTGTAAATTTATATTTTTTAATGACTTGTTAGGGGGAATAATGATATTGTTATATTGAACCTCGGCATTGTTTACTTTCGTTGATAATACGTCTATTAAAAATGAATGTACCAAAATAAAGAGCCTTTTATTGTTGTATTATAATGCCTTTAACTTGTGTTTCTTGTTGCTGTAAATTTATATTTTTTAATAACTTGTTAGGAGGTGGTTTAATGATATTGTAATATTGGACCTCGGTATTGTTCACTTTCCTTGATATAACGTCTATCAATACAATGTACTAAAAATAAAACATTTGTTGTGTTGTAATTGTAATGCCTTTTACTTGTGTTTCTTGTTGCTGTAAAATTATATTTTTTAATTACTTGTTAGGTGGTTTAATGATATTGTAATATTGAACCTCGGCATTGTTTACTTTCCTTGATATTACGTCTATCATAGAATGTACACTAAAATAAAACATTTTGTTGTTGTATTGTATTGCCTTTTACTTGTGTTTCTTGTTGCTGTAAATTTATATTTTTTAATTATTTTTTAGGTAGAATATCGATATTGTAATATTGAACCTCGGCATTGTTTACTTTCATTGATTTTACGTCTATCATAAAAATGTACAAAAATAAAACATTTTGTTGTTGTATTGTAATGCCTTTTTCTTGTGTTTCTTGTTGCTGTAAATTATATTATTTTAATAACTTGTTCAGTGGAATAATAATATTGTAATATAGAACCTCGGCATAGTTTACTTTCCTTGATATTTCGTCTATCATAAAAATGAACAAAAATAGAACATTTTGTTGTTGTATTGCATTGCATTTTACTTGTGTTTCTTGTTGCTGTAAATTTATATTCTTTTAACTACTTGTTAGGTGGAATAATGATATTGTAATATTGAACCTCAGCATTGTTTACTTTCCTTGAAATTATACGTCTATCATACGAATGTTCACTAAAATAAAACATTTTGTTTGTTGTATTGTAATGCCTTTTACTTGTGTTTCATGTTGCTGTAAATTTATATTCTTTTAATAACTTGTTAGGTGGTTTAATGGATATTGTAATATTGAACCTCGGCATTGTTTACTTTCCTTGATATTACGTCTATTAAATGAATATACAAAAATAAAACGCCTTTTGTTGTTGTATTATAATGCCTGTTACTTGTGTTTCATGTTGCTTTAAATTTATATTCGTTTAATAACTTGTTAGGTGGTTTAATGATGTTGTAATATTGAACCTCGGCATTGTTTACTTTCCTTGATATTACGTCTATCATATGAATGTACACAAAAATAAAACATTTTGTTGTTGTATTGTTTTGCCTTTTACCTGTGTTGTTGGTGTTGAAGAGAATTTTCGTTATGTGGATTGTTGTTATTTTTATAAAACTGGATATGTATGCTTGATCCACCAGAAGAAAAAGATGTGAAAACTTAAGCTAAGTCCCGCTAGAAATAAAGACTCCCTTTATTTTCATCACTTGACAACGTTGTAATACTTATTAGTCTTTAACTAAAGTTGTAAACATCGACTGTTATTTGAGTCAGGAAATATGTTGTATGCTGATAAGATATGGAGAATAAATGAGGGTGAATATGTATTATTTTGGTCGCCTCCCCCCCCCCTCTCCTTGTAGGTTTCATGTCTTAGGATTTCCAAGTACAGACATTTTAGGAATACATTGATCCCAGCTTTGCTGAAATGTTTTTATAATGTAAGCATGCTGGTACCATGCGCAAGACAAACCACTTTTTAAATTACATTTTAACTAATTTAAACAAGTTTATTAATCCAAGGAACGGCTTTGATAGTCAGAAATGTCTTTAGGTATATGGTATATTTTTAAAATTGTCTCTGTATGCTCATGCACATTTAACGTGAAATATTTATTTCAATTGTCACTTTGCCTTCCCCAATTCATTTTTCTAGGTCCCTTGATCATTATGCGTCTTTAGTTTTATCCTTATTATATTCATATTTTTACTTGAGCTCGAAAAAAATGGTTAATTTTATAAACGATTGAATTCAAAAGATTTTCAGAAAAAGGAGTGATGGTAAACGAGCAAACCGTTTACTTATTATAGGCTAATCTATCCATCACCACGATTCCCTATCCCGTTGAGTAAGACCAGGCCCATCTGGATGGCTTCCTTACAGGCTACAGAACGACCATGTCACCTTGGTTCGAACCAAGACCAGGGGCCCCTACTCAATACAAGATACGTGTAGCTGGTGCGTCTGTTGTTTGCTCCCCTGCTTTCTATGCGTTACATCCCGGGTTCGTTTCCCGCTCCAGGCAAGAATTGTTTAACTTCTGACATAGACTTTAAGTTAGTTCTATTCAAATGTGACAACGGCAAACAGTCTAGCAATTTCCTCCTATTCTTCACGATTTTTTAAATAGAATTATTGTTTTTTTTCAAAGAAAAACCTATTAAATTAAAGGGTTTAAGGTTCCAAGAATATACAATGCATGATTTTCAAGATAAAAGTATCTCCTCTTTTATCCACACATTTTGACAACCGTTTTTGAAAATACTTTCGTTTAAATAATTGGATTGTAAAAATTTGATTGACATATTAAGAGCGCAAAGAGTTTAGAGTGTGCGACTATTTCAGGTGATGCAAATTTCATATGTATCGTTAATATCTTCTGGCATATTCTCACCTACGTGCGAGAGAGAGAGAGAGAGAGAGAGAGAGAGAGAGAAGCAGAGGGCTATCTCCGAAAGTTGTTTTATCTAAAGGTTATGTGGGTAAACTGAATCACAGCGGTCTTTCTTTGTATTAACGCTTTTAAATTGAGCTTTATGGGGTGGAAGGAAACTTTTTCCCCGCCCTTTGCCGTCAAAGTTAACCTGCTTTATTGCGAATATCAAAAATGTAGGAATTTCATTATGCATTATATTCAAAGTTGTATAATATATTGTTATATTAATGTAAATGCCGAGGTGAGAAAAATTTGTGTAATTGGTAGAATAAATTGTAGCAAAATATGACGAGTAAAACGAAAGACGGGTATAAAGGCAAACGTTAAACAGCGTAATTGCGACAGTTACATAATAAAGAAGCACAATATGACAACCAGTGTTGGCTCAAGCGTTTATTGCGCGAGTTTGGTTCGGGAGGTCCCGGGTTCAATTCCCGTCGAGTCGGGCAATCCTGAAGTTTTTTTTCTAGGTTTTTCTTAGTCGTAAATGCGAATGCAAGATTGAATCCTCTTAAACAGCTCTTAGACATAACTTCACAATTTCGCTAATTTTACACCTATTTTGACACCTGAATAGGGCATATAAAGCTCCCTGTAATAGGTTTTCCACAAAAATAACAAATTAATTTTTGTATACGTGGAATATGTATTTCAACAGTGGGCCAGTATTTTGAAAACACGAATATCTAGTGTATTATTTTAACTCGCTGTATGGAGGGTGTGTCTGAAACACATCGTATATAACGATAATAATACTTTTTGGCGCGACTATTGGTCAACAAAACGATGAATAGCTCTAAATTATTAAACTCTTTCCTAGAATGTAAATAACAAACTGGCAAAGCCTTTCTTTTCAGTTGAGGTACAAGTATCTGATGTAACATCAAAAGCACTTACTTATTTACATTTAAATTGGAAAGTGACTTCCCTGCTTATTTAATATGCCTGACCCACATTCGCACGTGTTTTCAACGGCCGTAGAACGTCTTTGGACGACAGCGTAACAAGACTTGTTTTCACAGATACCAACATATGTTACGTACCAAATATTATTTAATTCACTATATGTACATTCTTTTAAAGATAATTTATTAAATATGTTGTTTTTCTATTGTTAACAACAATCACAAAATATTTTTTGTAAACGATAACGATACTTATGCGCTCGATGTAAAGCAATCAAGACATCTTTGCAAACGAATAGAAGATTAAGTAATATTCATCATTTTAGTACTCTCTATAAACACATATTTGATTAACACGTGTCGAGAAAGGTAAGATAAGGTCACCCTTCTCGGTCACTGAAGGTCATGGCCAGTCTGGAGGCTCCGAGTCTTCAGGGGGAAACCGAGGGGAGTAAGATGTTCGACTTCATCCGAGGGATGATGTACTGGCAAGGTAAGTAAGTTAATAGTTAAGTCTAGTAAGTAATGTAAGGTAGTAAGTTAGTAAGTAAGCTTTAGTTTGTTTACAATACATTACATGTCAATGGAAAATGTAGAAAAAAAATGTGCAGAAGGTTCAATCATGAGAGATCATTCTTACACCTAACCATGGTTCAATTTGATAGATAGTGTAATATATGGGTAGGAAGTTCACATAAGATAGATTACCATTGAACAATGTTAACTGACCATTCAGGGTTTAGGCAACAGTACACATAAATTAGTAAGCACTTTAAAGGTTTTAGATGAAGTGAGGTTTAGAAAGTTGAAGGTGAATGGGTCCACGTCTCTCTCTCTCTTCTCTTGCCTATTATTTATTCATGGGGGATTTAGCTGTATGTTAGATTTGAATGGCTATAAGATACTATCAGAGTCTTGTTGAGTGACATAGTATTAAATAAATAGTTAAATGAATAGAATAATTCATTCTTCACATAGGTTTAATACGAGGGCTATTATATTTGACTAGTATGCAGTGGCGATTGCCAATAGTCAACCCCCCCCCGCGCCATTGGCATGGACATAGTAGGACCAAACATAGGGGTATGGGGGGCAGAGCCTCCCATGAATAGTGCCGCAGGCGACAATTTTTGAATGCAGGTTTTGAGAGTGCATTTGGTGCGTTTTAGAAAAAAGTGGTGGGCTGAATGTAATACCGAAACAATGTAGTTTGTGTGCGTCAATTTGTTTTGTCATGTTTTTTTTAATCCAAAATCGTGAACGATCTCAAGAATTTAGAATTTGAGAGCAAGATCCAAAGAAGTATCCGTCCCGTTCTCGAATGTTTACGGCCGTTGCTGTCATCTATTGCAACCGTGTAATTCAGGGAGCACACCGCCCTTAGTGGTGAAAGACAGACCATTCCACATGTGGAACTAAAATATACTTATTTTATTTATAAGCACGTATTTCGCATACAAACTTAGTTAACACAGACCAAATGCCAAATGGCAATCCAGTATCGATCCCTTCACAATCACCCTTTTAGCACAGCCATCCGTTTATGACTTGGCTAGCCTGTTATAAGAGTTGTTGCTTCTCTGTACAAAAACTGAAATGTTTGTTGTCTAGAAAATTCTATGGTGTCTTGTCTTTTTCATAATTTATATGATATTAAAGGTGATAGTTGTGTGAATATTCTTGAAACCTGTGACTAATTATTTTCTTGGTGATACATTTTCCGAAATTTTCGTTTTATACATTTTTTTTGGGGGGGGGGGGAGGCGAAATTGTTCATATTATTTAAAATACATTTTAAAATGTTTTGTTGTCTTATTTGGAATTTTCATAAAATGCGATCTATTTTATCGCCACCCCCCCCCCCCGCCCCGCGGGGTTTGCGGGGGCCTCCGCTACGTCAGTGCTAATATGCATATAGGCCTTTCAGTCAGTATGTTTAAATGAAAATTAGTATTAGAATAACTAGGAAAACGCTCAGTTGGACGCGTTGTTGAGCGAGCACCGGTACGTGCAACATGACCCGAGTACGACATTCCCATAAGACTCACCACACAGTGTGCAAAATTTTAGGTCGATCGGAGAAACGGTGCGACCTGTACCGAAGCAGTAACAGAAAAAAAAACAAAAACAAAAAAACAAAAAAACAAAAACAGACAATTGAGCCATAAGAGTCAAGTGGAGACGCTCGCTGCGCTCGCTCAATCATTTGTGTAAGAACTAGAATCAGGAGTATCATTTAGTTAACAATTGAATTATAATAACTACATTATTGTGTATAGTAATATTATGGTGATCGTATTGTCTTATGTATTATTTCGATGTATTATATATTCATATTAATCTATGTAACTGTAGAGGTCGGCTACACCTAAAGGGGCTCTAAAGCCCTATGTGGCTTAAGCTAATAAAAATCAAATTTCAAATATGTCTCCTCTCTCTCTCTCTCTCTCTCTCTCTCTCTCTTTCTCTCTCTCTCTCTGTCTATTCACTAAAACAAGATTATTCCACCCATTATTAGTGTGCATGAATTAATATGAAATACCAATTCATATAATGTGTAATTCGTAAAGCAAAGATGTTGAAATAGTATATCGTTGGTCTAGCTCTAGATGGTGCATGAGCGCTGCTGTACCTATTGCCAATTTGCGGGCGGGCGACGGCCATTGTACAGGTTGTATGCAATTGACGTCATCACAGTCTGATATCGCCTTCATTACGTACCACTTCAAACGCAAATGTCAAGCCCTAACAGTGACATTTACTTTGTTTTTATTATTTTCTATAGTTTTTACTCACCTAAATATTCATGCAATATTCGTAACATCACGACAATAACCTTACTAAATTTAATAAAAAGCATTGCATTGCATGCAACTACAGATTGTAAAGAGAATAAACCTAAGATGGTACCTTTTGTTTTTCTAGAGAATCTGTTTTGATTGGTACCCCATCATCCGCTTGCTTTATGGATCAAGAGAAATACACTAAACAATTATATGTTTACATTATTTTATTATATATCACATGATATAATTTAGTGAAGAATCAAATGTGTGTTGGTAAATGTTTACAATGCCAGGTTCGTTAATCAAAGAGAAATAATCTAGGGCGATGGTCGTTCGCCCACAGCCAATCGCCACGCGACTGTACTTAAGCGACGACGAACTCTGCACTGTTTAGCTATCCGTGTTTTAGGGTTTTCAGCTATCTGCACACGCGGCCCCGAAAGATTTATAATCTTGAAACTCAGTATATGACCTAATATGTGGTCCATGACCAACAAACAAAATCACCCCGATCCGATAAGCCGTTCTGTGTTTAAAAAGTGCCTCAACATCGTTGAAATCCTTTCGGCTGGCTGGGTGGGGAGTTAATTCTCCGCGGAAAGTTATAAGAGCCTACGGAGAAAACGGTTCATTTAAGAACTATGAAACTTGGACCACACTTAGATGTACCTCAGACGCAGTGTCTTTTGCATTCAAAACCAAAATCAGATAACAGGGACCGGAGAAAATAAAATGTTTGGTTAATAACCAAAACACGTAATTACTAAGGCGTGGTAATTTGTACAAACTTGAAAAACATGCTTAAACCATTATAAATATCTAGCGTCCAAAACACAAGGGCTTAATTTGGGGGAACCGTGGACCCACTGATGTCAAAAAACAACGCTGAACTTAAAAATGTAATCATTCAAAGAAAACGCTACAACTGAGAAGTTTCAAACATGGAATACACTTTGATTATGTCGGTATACATCAAAGCAGCGAGACAGAGACAGAGTGAGAGAACAGGAGTAAAAAATCCAACACTTTGGGCGGCATCCAGGGGCGGCTCGTGAAAAGGTGCACAGGTGCACGCGCACCCCCAAATATCTGCGCGAACTAAATTCCAAATTTAAGAGGATGGGATAGTCGCAAAACTAAAACCACGCGAAATTACCGTTTTTTCGAGATATCTTGAGAACGATGCAAAATATCTTAAAACTGATTCTGAATTGTGGTTTTGTTAGAACAATATCATACAAGAAAAAATATTATTTAAGATATAAATTTAATTAATTAAATTTCCAGTAAAAAACTTAATTGCCATCACATTAAAATATTATTTCTTGCATTATATTCTTCTAATAAAACCACAATTCGGTCTAGAATCAGATTTTAGATATTTTGCATCGTTCTCGAGATATCACGAAAAAACTGTAATTTGGCGTGGTTTTAATTTCGCGACTATGCCATCCTCTTAAGATTCGAAGCCAATCTCGTTAATTTCCCAATAAATCGCTGGATTGTTTGTATGGACATTGTGGCCGGCCCAGAGCAAGGCATATTCGGCAGGAGTCATTCTGCAGTAAGTGCTGCCGCTGTGGGTTGACGCTCTGAATGTGCACACAGTTTTAAATGGTTTTCTACGGATCGGCCGGCAGAACCAGCCTCAGGTCATCTTTTGAATTTACAACGTCTGGTATAGCTGGGTTAGGCGCACGTGCGCATGGGTCAAAACCCGTTACTTCCATTCAAACGCATTGGTATTTTGCTTGCAGCATTCATTCACTCCCACACTCCGGTTAGTAGCCAGTGAAAGTTGTTCGCGACAGGGTTGGTGAAGTGAGATTAACTGTAGTTTTCAAGTGAGAACAGTGTAAAAATTATTATCGTACCGTGAAGTGAAATATAATTTGATTTCGGTAATAAGCGATCTAAAAATTAACAGTTTTTTTAAAACGGCCATTGGACGAACAATTAGAAATAAAATCACGAGTCTTTGCCTCAAAGATGTCGTGAGTGTCGCGTGTCGGAGTAGACGAAGGGACATTATTCGGGTATGTAATATTTTAATCAAGCATATAATAATTAATTTTTCAAATGGTTTTCCAAAATGAACAATCACATGGGGGAGTTTTTCCCGACCAATCAATTCGAAAAAATAGTACTCTAAAGTCGTTTTCCGGGTACTTCAGACCATAGTTCTCTACATTTTTTCGTCTCCAGTGGCTAGGGCTACGACCCAGACCCCTTTCTTTCCCGCAGAATAAGACTTCGAAATTGTGTACACCCCCACAATAATAACTCACGAGTCGCTTCTGGCCGCATCCAAGTCCAACTTCAAACAAACCGCCAATATCTGACACAGCATGATCCACTTTTTAAGGAAAGGACTCCTTGAAAAAAAAATCATTCAAAGCCCATCATTCACGTTTTGATAGGAAACAAACAGCAAAAAGATGTAATATCTCTCACAAATATATATATATATATTTTTTAAATGACAGCCAAGCTCTCCTTCAAAAGTCTTCGGCTGTAAATGCTGTGAGATATAGAAGTTGAGTCAAGCTTTTCATTCTTTCTCCCTAGTTTTGCATTAAACGAAGTAAGATCCTTCTGACATCAACTCTCATTGCAGGTTTGCTCCCTGACGGCCCCGACACGGATCTGCAGTACCTCAGCCCCCTTGGCGCATCGAGTCACCCTGCGCCTCGTAGCTTCTACCCCTGGGTCATACTGGGCATCGAGAGTATACATTGCTTCGTGATTTATCCAATGAGTATTTACAAATACTGGGGCAACAAGATTCTTGTTATCAACAATGCCTATCCTACGGTGCTATTTTTTCTTGTTGCTGTCATTACGTCAACAATGGTATTTAACAAGCAAAAATTGAAGAACCTTATAATGCATCTGGAGGTCCTATCCAAAGAAGAAAATTTTTATAACGCATTTCAAATCAACCTAGCCAAAAAAATGAATTTTCGTGTTTTTACTCTTGCGAAAAACATCCATCTTGTTATGACTTCATCTGCTTTTGTTTTACTGCTGATTTCTGCCTTTGCAGATCTATTGCCAAATAGACGGTTGTATTTCAAGTAAGGATAATTATAAACAAACCTTAATTATTATGTATTTACACATTAATTTAATATAACATAGTCTTAGACAACTAGTTTCAAGTCGCAGAGTGAGTAAAGTCACCCTTTCTGTCAGAGATGTGGGAGAATGAAGTTAGGCTGTCTTAATACACCATGAGAAGTCGTGTCTTTTGAAGGCATTAGCGATATGTAAGAGTGTGACTAATGTTTTCCCGGTTTGGTACTCGGCCCTTAACAATCTTAAAACCAATAGGAAAAGTGGTTACATATTTACTGTTTACCTGTTTGTTCACAATTGTCTTCATGGCCTATAGAAAATCAAAGATAGAATATTAACAAAATGTGAACGACGACGCGATTTAAAACCTAAAATACGTGTGCGACTCAAGTAACCTAAACCACTTCGTGCTTCGAAAAGTGAAAAATATATTTCTTTCAAGCAGTGTTGAAAAGTAACTGAAATACAAAAAATACATCCCTTAAAAAACTCGCCCTTGCCCCATGAGTCAAAGTTAGATCCACCCCTGATTATGTTCAAGCTGAGTCTAAGAAGTGTGTGTGTATTTGGGTACTGCAGACGTCAACGTTTGTTTGGAGTCGATTTTCTTCTTTGCTAAGAACATCCAGTTGCATGAAGTCACCACTAATAGTGTATATTATGCATTTTTTTAATGACAATGTTAAAATTGTTTTTGCTAGCAATACTTGCCAGAAGTAGGGTTCTGTTCTAATTTTCAGTAATATTGCCCGCTGGGATTTATAAATGGGTCAACGGTATGATGTCACGTGAACATTCCTTTGACTTCAGAGTTTCTACAAACACATTAACATGCCATGTCGTGGAGTTCGAATAAAAATAGATAGTAGACTGTCATATTAGATTCACGACACTTTATGCGGGGCAAATAGTTTAGGTTTGAAAATTAAGATGTAAACAAATAAAACGCGCGTCGAAATGAAAGCTGAAAAGAAAAAATCGATATGTTAAATATTTCCACCAAGAAACCATCAGAAACTATTTTTTTTTATTGGTTTAACAATATTCTCGTAGGTGACGATAAATAGTTGCTCGTCCATTACACGATGGCAAAGCATTGATATGCGAACATTTTTGTTGCTGGCAAATAAAGATTCCTCGTGTAAATGCTGCTATTGTAAAATATAACTCTAAGTACAGGGACACTTTGGAAATTTGGGCTTTTTGTTTCGTATTTTATATTAATGTTGTGCCTGAAATGCAGGTTATCCAAGGTTTAAAGAAAATATACTTTATTGGTACGATTCCGATCTAAATATTTGTCGGCAAAATATTCACTTTATTATTCAAATATTAAGTATAAATAACTGTAATCCAGCTGATTCATTAAAATTACAAAGACGATTATTTTATTTTTAAATTGCAATCCAATGTATAAAGACATTAGAGTTTTGCTGCTCCATCGGAAGTTTGTACATGGTGTTGTCACCTGGGCTTAGTCTAGCCAATCAGCGGGGATTTGTTGCTCATTGGCCCGCCGATGCCGCCAGCATTTCCGTTTTCCGATTGAATTTAGTGTAAAAAGAGCTCAATTTAAGAATCTAAAGAAAGTGAAATATAATGAGTACCTAAGCAACTTTGAGCAACAATTTAGTTCAAACTCTGATCCTAAGTGTATGTGGAACTTCATCCGTGACGTAAGTATAAAAAGCCGAGTTCCTCAAAATGTTCATTATAATCGAGCCACCTCGAGGAATGCTACTGAGGCCTGTGTTATTTTTCACAACATTTCAAGTCCGTCATCCAAACTAGAAGTGAGTTACCTAATCCTCCTCCGCTACTCTACTAGATCGTTCAACTAATTGGGTAGGTAGTAAGACAATTACGAGACTGCAAGTAAAATCAATTATTCGGAAATAAAAGAATGGAAAATCCACGGTGAGTAATAAAAAATGTACCCGTAGCTATAATTAAATCATGTGCTGCTGAGTTAGACATTCCGTTGACTATTTTTTACAATCGTATGTTGTCGGAATGAACATACCCGGAGAGGTGGAAATGGAAAATGTCACACCGGTTTTTAAAATTGGTGATAGGAATGGGACCATTAATTTAAGGCCGATTTCGCTCCTTCCAATCTTTTCCAAAATATTTGAGAAATTCTTGCATGGCCTCATTTTTTCTCATGTAAAGCCTTATATTCCGGATTGTCAGCATGGATTTATGCCTAGCAGATCGACAATTACCAATCTTGTTGGTAGTTGTGACACAATATCTGAAAATTATATCAGGGTGTACTGGTGGACGCTTCTTTATGTCATTTACAAGCTTAGACATCTCGGCATATCTGGTTAGTTGATTAATTTATTGTCTTATTACCTTAAGGGACGTAAGCAGACAGTTGTCTCTTGGGATAAGGAGGTAATGTCAGGGGTTTCTCAAGGCTCCATTTTCTGGCCTTTGCTGTTCAACAATTTTGTTTATGATATACCGTCAAGAGTTTTTTCTCCGTGTCTAATGCATGCTGATGACATCAAACTGTTTGCTGCAGTATGGTATTTGCAAGACTGTTAACAGCTTCAAGAAGCTTTTGTAAAGCTATGTCACTGGTGCTCTTCTTGAAAGTTGAATTAATTTTTTTAAATGTTTTGATATTACTTAAACGATGAAGAAAAATGGAATAAACTTCAATTATTTTGTCAATAACGATTCACTCAATAGTGTGTTTAGTGTATATGATCAAGGTTTAATGTTTACGTCTGATTTTTTGTTTAATGAACAAATTCATACTATTTTGTTAAAAGCTTTTAAGTTATTAGGCTTTGTTAAACAAAATCTTCAGTTTGCCTTCTCTAAAGATACGATTAGACGTATATACTTAGGATTAGTGCGGCTGCAGTTAAAGTACGGAAGTATTATCTGGTCAACACATCACAAGACTAAAATTGACAGTTGAGAGCGACTCCAGCAGCGGTTTGTTAAATGGATGTCACATCATTGCGATCCTATATTTGAGTACCATCGGAGGAATTATAAAATACTATGTGTGGACTTGAGCTTGCAGTCGCTCTCTGGAACTGGAGGCAGACTGCTGACCCCGTGTTTTTTTTTAAAGATTTTAATCAATGGGGTCAATTGCCCAGATGTTTTTCAACTAATTTCTTTAAATGTGCGTAATCGTAGGGCAAGAAATATTATTTATTTAATTCTCCTAAGTCAAGAATTGATCTGTATAAATACTCTTACTTGCATAGAGTGCTGACCAATTTTAATAACCTTTGAGCCGTAGAAATAACTTTGTTATATATGTTTTTAATTACTCAACTATGACTTAAAAAAAAAAGTGTTGTTTGTTGTAGGGCAAATATGTTTTATATAAACTGTAGGTCCTATGTGTCTTTTCTTTTTCTGGTTTGTTATGTTGTTGATGTTATGGTGTTTGTAAAACTGTTCTGGGATAAATAAATATATAATAAATAATAATAATAATAATAATAATAATAATAATAATAATAATAATAATAATAATAATAATAATAATAATAATAATAATAATAATAAACCATTTATGTTGTATATTTTGTAAAGATTAAGATTAGTTTTTGATTTGAATGTTATGTTGAATACTGTATAGATTTTAGATAAGTTTTGAATATGAATGTTTTGTTATTATTATAGGCACATGTATTGCTTGACATAGTCCGCAATACATTGCATTTACTTGTACCGGTTTGTACCGAGATGTGGAAACATGTGAATAAAAATAATAATAATAATAATAATAATAATAATAATAATAATAATAATATAATAATAATAATAATAATAATAATAATAATAATATAATAACTATAATTGGATGAGCGAAGCGAAGACTTCAATTTCACCGACCCCCCAAAAAATTTAGCTCGGGTGTTTTTTTTTTTTTTTTTTTTTTTTTTGTTTGTTTTTTTTGTCTGTTTGTTAACTCTCTACCAGACAAACGGCTTATCCGATCTTGATGAAAATTTGACAGGACCTTCGAAATCTCTGAACTTAGAGGTGTATTGTTTTTGGGTACAATCGAAGAAATATTTCTCATGAATATTGTACTTTTACGATTTTTTTCGATTTTTAGTGCGATATTTTCGTGACATATGGGCCAATTCTGACCAAACGGGTGGGGCTACAACGTTCATATTATACATGGACATAAGGTTATGGTGATGTAGTACCTTTTGAAAGAAAAAGTTGAAAAAGTTAGCCAGAATCCATAGAAATAAAGCTTTTAATATAAGTTTTTTACGGTAAATAATACCAATTGACAAGAAACAAAAGAAACTTGACAACATTCACCTACAATGCGTAGGCAGCAAAACAAAGCACTTGCAAAAGTAAAGATATCCCAAGCAAACTTTAAACTTTAAAAGCTCATCCATCAACGCGGCGGGACTTTAGCGTTTTCCTAGTAATAATAATTACTGAACCTCAATTTCGTCTCACTGTTCCCAGGTCATGGTACCCGTATGACGTAACTGTTTCACCAGCATTCGAGTTCACATTGGCAATTTACGTCTTGCAAGTTGGGCCTGGAATACTTTTGGCCAACACATTCATATCATTACTCGTCACGAGTGTAACCTGTTTAGGGTTTTATTTCATGATCCTCTCAGATAAATTCCTGAATATACGAGAAATTGCCATCGGTCGCATTTTAAGAAGAAAGAGAAGTGACGTAAACCAAAGGGATGCAAGGTTCCTTTATTTGAGAGGAGTGTTTCAAGAAGAGCAACAAGTAATGGATGTTCATGGGGCTATAAAAGGAGAAAGAGACCATGTCAGTGTACCTTCAATTATGATGACGAGTTGGGTTATTGACGTCGCCTCGCAGAGGTCAGCGCTTAACGTGAACCTGCCTGGTTCCCTACATTACAGTCACGTGACCTCTATGGAAGTGACCCAGACTTTCACCTCTAGACAACCGGTCAGTCAAGGGAGGACAACATCCCTAGGGGACGAGGTTGGCTACACTGCAGAAGAAGTTGACCGAGAGATGAAACATCTGCTGAAGAATTTCGTACAATTACATCTTCAACTACTCGGGTAGCTATATCCTTCAGGTGTTAAGGAGGATGGGATAGTCGCGAAATTAAAACCACGCGAAATTACAGTTTTTTCGAGATATCTCGACAACGATGCAAAATATCTTAAAACTGATTCTAGACCGAATTGTGGTTTTGTTAGAACAATATAATGCACGGTGCGGTTTGGAATTAAGATATAAATTTAATTAATTAAATTTCTAATAAAAAACTTAATTACCATCACATTACAATATTTTTTTTACATTGTATTCTTCAAACAAAACCACAATTCGGTCTAGAATCAGATTTTAGATATTTTGCATCGTTCTCGAAATATCATGAAAAAATGTAATTTGACGTGGATTTAATTTCGCGACTATCCCATCCTCTTAAGTCAATATAAATCCGAGTAAATGGTCATAAATTATTTTCAATCATTTGGTTGCAGGTTGCAAGAAGATCTTCAATCAATTTATGAAATTTACTTCATTACTCTTAGCCTGGTAAACGTGTGCATCTATGGCCTAACGACCATTCTATTTGAAACGGTATGCCTATAAACGTAACTTACAATATTTGGTTAATTTACCATGTAGCAAAATTTTATGATTGTTTTATTTGTTTACAGCAAAAAGATCTAGACATAAACCAGATTATCGTTCTGTTGGTCTCATTTGAATGCGTGGCAACATTCCTCATCATGAACTTGCTGTGCAACTTCGTTACTGATCAGGTGATTTAGATTAAATAATGCATTACCTCAATGTGTTAAGCGTATTCTAAAAACATTGTTGAGCCTCTCGCTGATTTATTTATTTATGGATTGATTTATGTATTAAACATCTATACTATTCAGTTGTCTTATTCGAACTCCCGACGATCATGCACAGTTAAGTTTAATATATCTTGTGTCTATAACCATCTCTGTCATATTCCGTTGCGTTTTCTTTTCTTTCTTTAAAATACTTTATTCCACACTGAGTAAACAGTTAGTTTCAGGCTGCAGCTCTGAGCAAATTGGCACTTTTGATTGGCTGAGGTCATCGCCACTTAAACCAATCAGAGCTCGTGTTTCAGGCTGCAGCTGTGGGCGAGGCTGTCTACTCTTCTGATTGGCTGAGATCCTCGCCTCACTAACCAATCAGAGCTCGTGTTTCAGGCTGCAGCTGTAGGCAGGCTGTCTTCTCTTCTGATTGGCTGAGATCCTCGCCAAGCTTCAAGAGGTCAATGCTTATTGTCATGATTAGGGCCAACAATCCAGTGGAGTTTAAACTCAGGGGTCATGATCCTCTCTCTGCCAAGAACTTTCGAGAGGTGATACAAAAGTTTTTAATATATATAATTATGTTTATCCTTAGTTTTATAGAAGTTTATTGGGCGACTATGACGCTGATATGTCTACTCTAGCCAAAGTCCAAGGTTCGATTCCCGGTGTAGTCAATTTTTAATTTATGTCTAAAGTGTAATTAGTGTACACACTATAAATGTGTAAAACTTTGTTCTATACTATTAGTCAACTATGACGCTGTTATGTTAGTACTGTAGATAGAGATTAAGAAATTGCCTTCACCGGGAATCGTACCCAGGACCTTGGGCCTTTCGGGCCATGCTCTTATTAACTATATTATGTAGATATATATATAAAAACAGGGATATCATTATTCAAACGGAGGAATGGAAATCCCATCAAACACAAAATCTCAATGCGGCATCCAAACGGCACCAACTTTGGGTGCTGTATTGTCAACACAGCATACTGGATTGCTGAATTTATGTCCCATTTGATATTAACAATACAGTAGCGGATCATGGCAACAAACAGTCACCAAAATGCTACCCGATTGGCAGCCTCCAGACAATGCAATTGGATAATTGGAAATGAGTCAATTAGCCTCCAAAATGTTCATAAAACAAACAAATTGAATAATGACAGTATTTTCGGTGCAAATAATCCGTCAGACATAATAAAAACTGTTAATGCTCATAAAAACAAGACCTCTATTGAGATAGATGATGTTCCAGTATCATTATCAAAAAAATGCAAAAGACAAATTGCAGACCCATTAAGTCGAATATTTAATTAAAGTATAGAAAAAGGAGCCTTTCCAGACAGACTGAAAGTTGGAAAAATCATATCTGTATATATATATATATATAAAAAAAGGGAACAAACAAGATGCAGTAAACTTTAATCCTCTAAAATTCTAGAAAAAATTTTAGTTAATGACATCACACAGTTTTTAGAAAAACACAACATTTTGTCATAAAGTCAAAGTGGTTTTCGTAAAAAATCACCCAACTAGTGATACTATAAGTAATTTTATTCAATCTGTAGCCGATGCATTGGATAAAAGTGAAAACCCTGATTTGTGATTTATCAAAGGCATTCGACTGCGTTCATCACAAAATCCTATTCACCAAAGTAGGATTTTATGGAATACGTGGCACTCTCCTTAATTTAATGAGGTTATACTTTACAAATCGAACACAATGCCCTGAAGTTTCTTACAATGTGAGTAACCAGCTATAGTTACCCGTCTCTCTAAGCCCTCTATCATATCATGTGGAGTTCCTCAAGGATCTATAATGGGCCCTCTAGCTTTTCTATCTAAATGACTTCCCACATGTATTAGAAAATGTAGATTTATTTGCAGATGTGAAACCATACTTTTCAAAGGATCCTTTATATCTTTACTAATCAGTATCAATGCTAAATATTCTCCAACGAAAGCTTATATGGTTAAAAAATAATAAGCTACTTTTTAATGCAGAAAAAAAAATTATCCAAGTCTTTACCATCCAATCAACCAAATATTAAAACCGAATCACAGACTTTTCAAACCATTCTGATGGCAATACCCTGATACCAGATGAATACCTAAGGTTCCTAGGATTAACAATAGATACGTTTCTGAAGTGAAATCAACATGGTTCTAAACTAGCTCTCAAACTTAATTCTGCTTGCTTTGCAATAAGAATAATAAAGGCTTAAACAAATGTGAATACTGTAAAATTAGTATATTACGCCTACTTTGAGTGTATACTGAGGAATGGTATAGAATTCTGGGGTCATTATCATGAAGCTGGCAAACTATTTAATTAAGAATAAAAAAGTGTGCCCTAAGAGCTATGTGTGGACTTGTAAGCAAAGATCCCTCTTATAGCAACATTGTAAAGCCCATTTCATAAAACATGCAATTTTGACATTAAATTGTCTCTACAATTTAGAAGTAGTATCTCTCTCTTATCAAAAAACAATCAATCAATGGAACCAGGCCAATATTTAATTCAAACATACATCTCCATAATACTCAATACAGTAATAATATTTATTTCACTCACCAAAGAACAAACCTTGCCCAACAAAACTATAAACATATCAATTTTAAACTATACAATAAACTCCCTAAAACACTAATTAATTTAATTTAAATGATATTGGCAAGTTCAGAAACAGACTTACAGAGATTCTAAGGAAAAAGGCCCATTATTCTATAGACGAGTTCTTTGAAGATTTAAATATTGATTAATTTAATTTTAATACAATCAATCTCAAATAGAATACGATTTTCTCAACTTATTAATTTAATTTTTATTTCCATGAATCAATTCAAATTTAATTCAATTTGTTCAACTTCATAAAATATTTTTTTTAAATTTGTAACTTTTTGTTGAATCCTCTCTTTATTAATGATTGTTGGCCTAAACATTTAAAATCTTAATTATTTTCCCACAATTATATCCATGCTCTATTGTTTCATTATGCATTTTAGAATTGGATATTTTGATATATCTCATTGTAGCTGCAAGGTGACAAATTGAAATTTTTTAGTCTATTTCTTGATTTCTTATTTCGTAATTTTTATCATTATATATAAATATATATGCATATTGTATAAAACTACATAAACTAGGTAAATGTCAACAAACTTGACAAAATGCAAAAATGTGTGTTATTAATTTATCTTGTTACTTTATTGATTCTATTGATTAATATGCCTATTTTACCTGACTATTGATATTATTTGTTACCAAAATTCTTGTGTTAAATGCATTGTTGTTTTAATGCTACTATTTCAAATATTACGAAAATGTAATTTATTGTTGTTTCTGCATCTATGTAATTAGATTTATTTAGTTGTCCTCCTTTGTAAATCAGTTTTTATAACTGAATAGGATAGACGTTAAATAAATAATAAATAATAAATATATAATGGTCATCTAACGGTGGTCACATTACTCGTAATGATGTATTCTTGTTTCAGAATGCCAACATAGCTTACAAGACGGTGGCTACTCTACAGAGTTTGGCGCATTCATAGAATACCAACCTGTCGTACAAATGGTGGCTACTCTACAGAGTTTGGCGCATTCATAGGATACCAACCAGTCGTACAAGATGGTGGCGTGGCTATACTCTACAGAGTTTGGCGCATTCATAGAATGCCAACATAGCTTACAAGACGGTGGCTACTCTACAGAGTTTGGCGCATTCGTAGAATATCGACAGTTTTGGCTCGAGCGTAGAGCGCACGTTTCTGATTTGGGAGGTCCCGGGTTCAAATCCCAACAAGACCGGCAATGATGACTGAAGTTTTTTTCCGAGGTTTTCCTCAATCTTTGAACATTTCTTCGCATTTGTCCTAATTCCATAATACCTAGTTAGTCACGTGAAGAGGGGCATTTAAAGCAAACCCATAACAGGTTTTCTACACACATGGTTTATTTTTATAATCACTGAGTGTTATGGTGGGGAATAAGTGCACATCTGGCATTAGTGGTTGGGGCAAGAATCGTCAAAGTTTTGATACACATGGGTGTATAAGGATAAATTTTAGGGTCGGCCCTGAAATGAGGGGTTTAGAATGACCTAAAATAAAATTTGAACCGGGGTTTACGAAATATATTTTTAATTAGTTTCATTCGATTTATGAATTACTTCAAGATACATTATAACAGGGTTTAAAAGCAGAAAGTGATTTTAAGGACTTATTGGTAAAAAATGTTGTATATGAATTTCAGACATTACTATAAAGAAGAAAATATGTTTAATACACTGTCTGTTATTTTCTATACTCTCATTTTATTGTATTCTAATTAGTTCTAGTTATTACTGTTAGCCCTAATATTAGTATCATCTTATTTTAATCAAGAAAAAAAATGTAATTTGTACTTATGTAGGACTACAAATATAGTATATAGGTATATATTAGCCACGCACACTATATAAGCAATAATATTATGAATGGAATTATGGACTCATTAGGCAATGCAAGAAATATTTATTTTACTTTTAACTGTAGTTTTCTTAGCTCTTAGTATTATTAGTCTTGGGCATCAAGTAGGAGTGATTTATTATATAACCTGTATGAAACATGTATGAAGTTACTACTTTAAAGAAACCAAAAAAATGAAAATAAAATAAAAATAAATAAATAAATCTATTCATAGCAACTGTCGTTAAAATTTTCCCCTCTATGTATCAAATCCGGATCCTTCTCATGTACATACCAGTGCTCTATAAATTGAGCTATCGAAGTCACAAAATAATCATTTTATTAAAAAGGTGTTGTGATTGTTTTGTTCTATCACATAAATATTACAAAATAGAAGACTGCCTTGTTGCTGTCATAGCTGAAAGATATAGTGGTTTTAGCCAATCACGTGTGTTTGTGAATTGTTGTTATAATGTCTGCGGGTCACCCAGTCAGAAAAGTAACGACAAATACCTATAAATCAATGTTTAATTCAATTTTCTCTTCACCCTCACCAATTAACGCTTATCACACCTCACAAAAATTTTAATCTCATACCTTTAACAAATTGGCAATATGGAGTAGGAGGACATGTTTGGTAACTAAATGTAGTTACTGTACATACATATTACTATTACTCAAGGTTTACCTATATATTTCTGAACTAAATATCACAGTTTAAAATGTCAGTTGTATGTCTAGTACCGACAGCTGAATTCTAATAAATGATATGATACTATTACAGAGTGGCTTGGATGGCTTTTAAATAAATATAATGAATCCCCACAGAAAATCAGTTTCTCGATATTTTTAAGGTTAGTCAGTAAACACTCCCGTAGGTGAAATTATTAACAATTTTTTTGTTGTTACTGAGTATTCCATGTTCCATCCCGCTTTACTAGGCTTACGCACCTTTTCCATGTAGCTAGACCCAGACTTTTTATTACCCGTAGATCTATCACCTTTCGTTAACCTTCATTTTATAATAATTTACCTAATTTACCAAAGTTCGACATATTCTCCGATTATTATTCTTAAAAAAAATCAATCCGTGATTGGACTGCAGTTGAAGGTCATTAGCATTTCCCCCTCTATTCTATAACAATATTTTTATTTGTTAAACATTATTAACTCTTATGTTTTGTTGCACTTATAATTTTGATATATTTGTTTATTGTTCATCACCATATAATTATTTGGTATTGTAGGTATATTATTGTAATTTTAATTTTTACTTTATTTATATATTTTTAAGGATTGTATACGTAAAATGGTACTTGTGCTGTATAGACTATTGTATGAATAAATAAATAAGATACACTTAAAATACGTTTTTTAAATTTGTATTGTTATTTATTTATATTCAAGGTACATTATAGAAACGTTGATGACACTCAAATTTTCTCCAACATAATACCTTAATCAAACTAACCGCTCTACAAACTAGGACGCATATTTTACATGGTGACTATTTCTATTCTATGTTCGGAAAATGTTGTTGGGCGGTGTTGGCTGTGGCGTTACACTCTTGACTCTGATTCGGGAAGTCCCGGGTTCTAATCCCGCCTCGACCAGAAATCATGACTTGTGTTTTTTAGGGATTCTACAGTCGTTAATTCGAATGGAAAGAATTAGGCCCTCTTAAACAGCCGTCGGTCTATCATTTTATTTTATAAAAAACATATTTATGAAAATTTATATAAGGCCGATAGATTCCCTTAAACCAAGACGGTTCCTTTGTTCGATTGTGAGAAATAATAAATTATAACAAAGTCTTACCGCTCGATGTCCCATGACAGTACTTGATAAAATATTGAGACCCGAATATTGCTCGCTTGTCTCCCTGTGTATTTCAACACAATATTCTTCACAAATCGAAACTTATATCTGTGTATGTGTTGTCAGGGAAAAAGACTCAAAAGCGGCAATTTGAGACGAGCTATAAATATTTTACAGTAGGCCTATATTCCTTGTTTTATTGCTATTCTAGTCGTAAGCCTCCTTACTGTTGTGGTGAAGTGATGTCAAATGCATCAATAACGCTAGTTTATTTACACTTGTATTGCGACGCATATTCTCTGACCTAGGTGTGAGAAGGCGAGGTTTGTGTGTTGAGTAAATGTATAGACCGCCTGTGCACGCCAGCGTTGCAAGCCCTATTTTCCACAAAGTCCAACTTAGAATCACGAAAAAGATAAATAATATATATTTTAAGAATTTCAGTAACACTGGATTGAATAAAAAGAGAACAACATAATATGGAGCTCTTTACTTAAAATATGTAACTATATTTCTTAAGTTGTAATTCTTATAAACACGAGGGAGGTTACGAATTCGAGTAAAAGCAATACGAAATCATTAAATGAACGTGCATTGCCTTTTTTAAATAAAGGCGTCCGTGTTTAAAGTGTCACGTTGCTGCTAAAAGGAAAAGGGGTTAGATAAGTTAACTCAAGGATTTATATTTATTTTATTATCCTTGCAAATATGTGGTTACATGGTGGCAAGTTCCTAAAATTAACATTTTTAAATTGTATCAAAAATATAACATTCACATTCATTTTTCTTCATTTCTTATTTTAAATCTAAAACACAATCATCAAATCAACATCAAACTTCAATCATATCAAATCTACATCAGATCCAAATCAATATCCTCCAAACACCTTCGAAATTTTTTTACCGAGGATTCCTCAACAGCTGCTGCTGGCAATTGATTTCATTCCACAATAATTGTTCTATTTAAAAAAGACCACTTCCCAACATCCTTCTTTTTTAGTTTACATTTCAATTTCAGGTCATGGTCTTTCCCCCTTTGTATAATCCTTTTTCAATTTTATTGCTTATCTCATTCCATCCCTGTATTCCTTTTATAGCACGAAACAGGTTGCACAGCCTGTTTCTCCCTCTCCGCAATTTTATAGAATCCCATCCCAAACCTTCTATCATTTCATTTACACTGTCATACGTTCTTATCTTCCTTCCCTTGGAATCAGTTACCCATCTCCATCTTTTGACCTTCCCAGTTACTCTCCTTGCTGCTAATCTTTGTACTTAGTTTAGGGCTTTGATATGACCATCCTTATAAGGGTCCCATATAGCACTTGCATATTCCAAAATTAGTCTTAAAAGAGATTTATATGCTTTATCCTTAATTTTTGAGTGAACCCCTTGTAGCTGCCTCATTACAAAATTTAGAGCTTGTATTGACTTTTTACTTACATATATTCCACATGATGCCCCCAATCCAAATCGTTATCAATGAACACTTCTAAGCATTTGTAATTGATGACAAAATCTAGTGTTCTACCACACAGCTTATAGTTTATTTCCGCTTTTTTCTTTGCTCTGTTAAATGAAATAACCTTACATTTACTCATATTTAAACCCAATTTATTTATATCTACCTATTTTTCAATTTTTGTTAAATCTTCTTTAATTATAAGAACATCTTCATCTTCCTTTATTTCCCTATATAACACCCCATCATCTGCAAAAAGTCGAATTTTTTATTTTATTCCTACTTGTATGTCATCTATAAATATAATAAACAAATTACCAAGGTCTGCACTCAATCACTCAAGGTCATGGCCAGTCTCGAGGCTCCAAGTCTTCAGGACTAGAGGAAACTGGACGGAGGAATATGTTTGACTTCATTAAAGGGATGATGTACTGGCAAGGTGGGTACTCTCATTTTGCAACTTTCTCCCTCTCTCAGACTCTCGCTTAAAACGTTGCTGTGCACACAATTGACGACTCGAAGTGGTCGGAGCTTAAAACGATCGATAGGTCACGTGACTAGTATTGGGTATAAATCCTCATTTCGCAAGTTGGCGCCTGCTGAACGGCGCATCACTTATCACGCTCTAACTTTTATTCTATTCATTATTTGGACAATACTTAAATGAATAATATTTAGCTAACATATCATTCCTTGTAATAGCGATTATTTCGATTTTTTTGGCAAAGTCGTTAGCTTGTTATAACAATGTACGCATCACACAAGTGAAAATTAGCAATGACTTAAGTTTTCTTATTAATTAATTTGACAAAAAACTACTAATCGGATTTCGACAAGAATTCTTTTTAAAAATGCATCAGACTGTTTAGACAAGAAATATACTAACTTTCTAGATAGAAAGTGCACTGAACGAAAATTTACAGCATAGAGTAATATGCAGCGTGCACTTTTTCACGGCTCATCCGCACGTCAAGAGTGCGTATTTTAGATTAAAACACATACCCTGCATATTACTCTATGCTGCAAAGTTTCGTTCAGTGCACTTTCTATCTTGAAAGTTAGTTTATTTCTTGTCTTAACAGTCTGATGCATATTTTTAAAGAGGTCTTGTCGAAATCCGATCAGTAGTTTTTGTCAAATAAATTATTGAGAAAACTTTAGTCATTGATAATTTTCACATGTATGATGCGTACATTGTTATAACAAGCTAACGACTGTGTCAAAAAAATCGAAATAATCGCTATTACAAAGAATGATATATTTGCTAAATATTATTCATTTAAATATTGTCCAAATAATGAATAGAATAAAAGTTACAGCGTGATAAGTGTTGCGCCGTGAAGCAGGCGTCAACTTGCGAAATGTGGATTTATACCAACTAATTCCGCCATGTTGCCTCGTGACGTCAGGAGGCGGGTACAATTCAAGTCGTCAATTTTGAGACGTTTGAATATAATCCTGTCAAATAAGATCGTATATTGACGTTTGGAGAAAAAATTGCGATGTTGCTGAATTTTGCAGAGACCTTCCTTATATAATACTTATCAACATACTAAAACTCCCCTACACATCGGACTGGAGCTTCGGCCGCCATAGTGGAAATGGCGGCCCAAAGGTGTTTGTTATCGAATATCTCCAAATTGGTTTGGGATAGACAAAATATCTCAATGGCAAAAATATTCCCTATTTAATTCCCTACAAAACCGGTGTCTTCTATAGTTTTGGTAGGGGCAAAGGTTACGTCACAAAATCGTGGTTTATGTGTTGCTCATTGGAGTACCAAGCTTATTTCCAAATTTGCACGCCAGCATCAACAATGCCCGGTAAATCCGTTAATAAATCGATTTAAATACAAAAGGACTTTTGTACGGGGTTCGTGAAAGCTTTCATTAGTATTTAAAAAAATCAGGTGTGCGAAATCGAATTTGCATTCACCCGAAATTTTGGGTTTTTTCCATTGTTGGCATTTCCTCAAAAATGCCATTTTTGACCGTCCATTATTAAGCACTAAAAAGCATTGGAGGAAAAATTCTTCCTACGCACATTGAAATGACTCAAATAATGATCCGATTTCAACCAAAGTTTAAATCCAATATGGCTGCTAATTCCTAATATCCACAACATCAAAGTGAATTGTGTAACAAAAGAGTGTAAAAACAGCACGGAAACAGTATTCATATTGTGAATATTAGGAATAGCAGTCATATTGGATTTAAACTTTGGTTGTAATCGGATCATTATTCAGTCATTTCAATGTGCGTAGAAAGAATTTTTCCCCCACATGCTATTTAGTGCTTAATAATGGACAGTCAAAAAGGGCATTTTTGAGGAATGCAACAATGGTAAAACCCAAATTCCCGGTAAATGCAAAATTCGATTTCGCAGACCGGATTTTTAAAATACAAATGGAAGCTTTCATCAACCCCGCACAAAAGTCCTTTTGTATTTAAATCGATTTATTACGGATTTACCGGGCATTGTTTGATGCTGGCGTAAAAATTTGGAAATAAGCTGGTATTCTAATGAGCAACATATAAACCACGTTTTGTGACGTAACCTTTGCCCCTACCAAAACTATAGAAACACCTGTTTTGTAGGTAATTAAATGGGGAATATTTTTGCCATTGAAATATTTTGTCTATCTCAAACAAATTTGGAGATATTCGATAACAAACACATTTTGGCCGCATTTTCCAATATGGCGGCCGAAGCTCCAGTCTGATTGTAGGGAGTTTTAGTATGTTGATAAGTATCCTTTAAGGAAGGTCTCTGCATAATTCAGCGACATCGCAATTTTTCCTCCAAAAATTCTTATTTGACAGGATTAATAGCCGCCGAATAGAATATCGCCGAATCAATAGTGTCGTGTGTATTGTACTTCCTGACCTTTCTATAGCTCTTGACCCAAACAAATATAGCGTGTTTCGTACACTACACACGATCCATTTGGCGTTCGGAGTCATTTTTATAATGCATAATTATTTGTTTTTCCAAATATATTGTAACCGTTGTTATCAAGTGTTTTTAATCCATATTTATGTTTGTGAAATGGGAGGTGGAATCCCACGCTCAGCCATTATTGACCATTATTTCACAATTTTGGACAAAATTATCTTTTAATCAATAATCAAGGTTTAATATTGTTTCATAGAACTTTGATCTTCCACCTTAGAAAAAGTAAAATTTGTTTCCTTAAAGCACGCTACACGTACTACTAGGGAAATGCCAAAGTATAGTGAATAGACGAGTGAGTGACTCATGTGTTGAGTACCCGGGAACATCCCCTTTCCTCCTCTATACCTAAGGCTAGATCTAGCCCAGCATGGGGAATGATACCGGGTATTCAACACATGGCTCACTCACTCGTCTATCAACGACTTTGGCGTTTCCCTAGTCTAGTTGGCTAAGGCCGCCTTATAGCCGGAATGTGGGAGACCTGTTCAATCCTCTTATCGGATAAGATTTTGTAGTTAATGGATTGTATTTAAAAAAATATTTAACATGTTTTGAAATGCATATGATATAACGCAGTTTCATCTACATCAACTGTGACAATACTATGGAAAACATAGCCAGTACAAAATACGAGTAAAGATTGCAAGGTTAACTCAATCTCCCAGTGGAATTTGGGGGTACCTTGAACATGCAAATTCCGATACTCTTTGGTCACTGCATAACTGCATTACAATTTTTTTCCACTGTCTCCATTGCAACCGAGTTACATCTAAGAGGCAGTGATTTTTTCAAAAGCAAAACCATTGTCGTTAAAATAATTCCTACACATGTTAGGCCTATTTTTCAGTTTATTATTTCTTGTAGGTTTAAATCGAAATGGATTGTGCTAATTTTGTTAGCAGTTCTCAGTTACCTGGTCACGGATGTCTATTTAAAATTTCAGGTCAATCTATTTGACCGTTCGGCCGTATGGGACCGGACAGACATACATACATACATACATACATTGGACAAAGTCACGACCAAGGCCCGATCGAGTAGCGTTATTAAGACTTCGTTTTGCTGCTCTGACTCGTCTAACTATTTGTATCAAGAATCATTACACAAACAACTTTTCTACCAGTGGACAGAATGTCGCAAGTCAAACGTTATTTTACAAAACTGTTTTCACTTTTACGTTTGTAACCCTTATATTGAACAATTGAACAGTTAAAACATTTTATTTATCATTTCTATAAATTTATGTTTTCGCTTAAATAGACGTCGTGTGTGCCTTAAGCTTCACCAAGTAAAAAGAAAATACATCTATTATTACCTTTTTTAATATCAACTTATCACAATAACGCATGTATCTAAAAATTTAAACTATATATATTTTTTTTAATTATCAGCATTATTTGAGATAAGGGTCATAGTTACATATATAGAATGCTATATTATTATTTGAAAGTTTAAATGAACATTTCACTGTTAATGGGTGTAAAATATAATGTGATTAATTTAACTCAATTGGTTAAATTAAAAGAAGAACAAGTGAGAGTTTCGTTTAAACTTATCAATTAATATAAATACCGTTTCTATAAAGTTAAATTTTTAATAATATGATGTATTACTGTTTCAGATTTCCAACATGGCGTACAAGATGGTGGCTACTCTAGAAACTATTGCTCATACAGAGTGAAAGAATGATTGGTTGTGAAATCGCCTTTTAAGGCAGAGTTAAGCATTATAATATGGCCTTTCTCTCTTGTTAGACGAGTGAGCGCAGCGAACGTGGTCTACAACGCTACTCGATCGGGCCTTGGTCGTTATTAATTCTGTTAAATGTTAAATGTTAAATGTCTGTCTGTCTGTCTGTCTGTCCGGGCTCATACGGCCGAACGGCCAAATAGACTGAGCTGAAATTTTAAACAGACATCCGTGACTAGGTAACTGAGAACTGCTAACAAAATGAGCACTATCTGTTGCGATTTAAACCTGCAAGAAAATAAAAACTGAAAATACGTTGAAATGTATAGGAATTATTTTAACGACAATGGTTTTCATTTTGAAATAATATTTTTTGTTTGTTATTTACCTGGCTGTGAAATGCCGTGTCCAAGGTTAATCGAATGTTGGACGTCAAGGTACCCCAAAATTCCGCTCGTAGATTGAGTAAACCTTGCAATATTTTCAAGTATTTCGTACTGGCTATGTTTTTCATAGTATTGTCACAGATGATGGACTACACTGCGTTATATGCATTTCAAAACATGTTAAATAATTAAAAAAATACAATCCAGAAATTACAAAATCTTTCCCGACCATTGAACCCACGTCTCCCACATTTCGGTTATAAGGGCGCTTTAGCCAACTCGACTAAGGAAACGCCAAAGTCGTTGTTAGACGAGTGAGAGAGTCATGTGTTGAGTACGCGGGAACATTTGCATTTAAGTTTGGTTATAATATTCGTATAAATAATAGGGTATTTAAGTTTAGGTCATAGTTTAGGCCATAATGCTCCGCTGTAGCCTATGATAGGCTAGGGAGGCCTAAGGTAGGGGGAAGAAAAGGAATGTTACCGGGTACTCAACACATGGCTCACTCACTCGTCTAACAACGACTTTGGCGTTTCCCTTGTCTATACAATGATAAATAGAAGTGAAGTATCTTGAATCTAAATGTATACTTAATTCATACTTTTTAAAATTTACAGTTATGCACACTTAATATTAATTAGATCTGATAAATAGTAAAATAAAAAAAATAATTAAAAATAATTAATAGCAAGTATTTAACCAACATATATTTATAGTAACTGTAAGGTGTAACAGTTAAAATAGAATACACAAAGTAATATTCTACATTAGTGAGTGATGTACTATTAAGATTTTAATATTTATTGTATTTATTGCTTTTGTCATATAAAATGTTCTTTAACTTATCCTACTTACTTTACTTTGCTTGTACTTAAAATTCAACTGTGTTTGGATTTTAAAGGCAAATAACTCTTCGCACATAGAGAGACACTTAGAGATAAGTTATTTGTAAAAACTGTTTAAAAATAAAAATTAGATTTATCGTAGGGTTTCTTTCAAAGCTATTGTTGAACATTAATTAATTCTTATGTTAGATTGAAAATTAGTATTAATAGGAAATAGAATGGAATATACTGTGGACATTTCAACGGAAAATGCAAACAAGATAAACCTACTGGCTGATAGTTGCACTTTACTGCTGTGATGCGTAGCCATTGTAAATAACATTGTAGATGACGTTAATTGGACCAGAAAAATCATTTAAAATACAATAAAGGAAGAAAAATTATTAAAATATCAAAATGGGGAAACTAATCGCCTTTGATTGACAATTGTATATGTTAAGTGTTATGCGGATTTTCTTGTTGTAAAAAACTCTATAACTTAGTTGTATTTTTTGAAATTAATTTAAATAAATTAAAATATAAACTTTTATTTTTTTAATATTGAATTTAAACAAGAGAAAAAAAATCGTAAAATTTCGATTTTCATAACAAATAGATTTTCGATTGCGCTCAGATTTCACACGAATATATAATATTTAAAATTAAGGTTCTGTGAAAAAATCATTACGACGATAAGCATGTAGGTGCTATAAGCCAAGAAATTTGAAAATCAAAAAAATTCAAATTGCGATTTTTTAAGAAATTTATCTTTCGATACCTCAATCACAGAATATATCATTCATAAATAAGGTTGGTGAAAAAATATTACAATCGGACAAAACATGCAGTTTATAATCGAAGAATTTTGTTCAAAATCAAAAAAAATCGTAAAATGCGATTCATGAGAATATTTTCCGATTCGAGTTTTTTCCCGTGCAGTTCTACAGTTCAAGATGTTATAGACTCATCAAATTTCATCGCAATTGGAGTACTTGGTTAGCCGAATCGTTGTACAGAACCAAAAAATATAAAAAAAAAAAAGAAAGAAGGAAAAAAAAAAAAAACATTCGGATTTTTTTTCATGTAGTGAATGAACTCGCTTCGCTCATAAGCTCGCTACGCTCATCCAATGAGTTATGACGTAGTGTCATAAATATTGAAGCCTTTTTCGCTCCGTAATTATCGGTGCAATTTTCAGAGAAATTGTATGAATGATAATGTTATTCAAACAATAAAAATAAAGTGTTTACCAGGTCATAAGTAGCATTCAGTTCAAAATAATTTTTTAGCGAGCGAAGCGAGCGTCTCCACTTGACTCTAATGGCTCGAATGTCTGGGTTTTTTTTCTGTTACTGCTTCGATACAGGTCGCACCGTTTCTCTGATCGAACTGAAATTTTGCACACATGTACATACCACCTAGGCGGGTTGCTGTATAGTTTTTGAACAAAATCCGATCGTTGTTATAAAAAAAAAAAAAAAAAAAAAAAAAAAAAATGTTCCGATCGTTATGAAATTTTGCAGGGTCAATAAGTACACCATTCTCTCCTATTTTTTTAAATTTTAAGCTAAATCAGTCAAGACGTTAAAGACTTATTGGTAATCATAATTCGAAAAATGATGCTAAAAAATGAAGGAGGCAGTGAAGATACAAAGATACACTTTAGAAGGCATGACGTGAATTAGAACAATGCAAAGATGTTGGAATTGTATACAGTGTACAATGTCAATATCCAGTTAGGCCTACACTGTGTGGTGGGCCTTATGGGAATGTCGTACTCGGGTCATGTTGCACGTACCGGTGCTCGCTCAACAACGCGTCCAACTGAGCGTTTTCCTAGTATAAATAGAAGTTTGAAGCATCTTGTCCAAGAGTTGTTTATTGAGCGAGCGTAGCGAGCGTCTCCACTTGGCTCTTATGGCTCGAATGTCTGTTTTTTTTCTGTTACTGCTTCGGTACAGGTCGCACCGTTTCTTTGATCGACCTGAAATTTTGCACACATGTACATACCACCTATAAATAAATAAATAATAATAAATTTTATTTAGAGTCTGCCCACTCAGTTATATAACTGATTTTCAGTGGGGGACTTTAAATCAAAGCGACCAAGCCAACCCTGCAGGCCCCGACGCAATCGACGAGTGAGCGATAACCAACCAAAGATCGATATTTTTAATAGGAAATATAGCAATCAGTGGTATGGACAGTGCGACACCCGCGAATCAACGCCAGAATCAACAAGGCCGATTCAGAACAACTCTGAAATTTATTATGTGCTTCGTTGCTAGGACGGCTCCAAAGTCACCGTTTACAAACTCCTAAGAAAAGAACTGACGGACTTAAGTCCAAATCAGAAGTTAAAAACTTCTGACTTTAGCGGAAATCGAACCCTGGACCTTCTGCATTGGAAGCAGATTCGCTAACCACAATACCAACGAGCCACACACCTATGCGGGTTGCGTATAGTTTTGTGGCAAAATCGTTCAAAAAGTTAAAAAGTTACATTAAAGTTAATCGAAAGGTTTTTTTCAAACTAAACTGCGACAAAATCTGAGGTGGCCAAATCATTTAGAATGTCCGTCCGGTCACGAATATATTAATTTTATTTTGATAAGATAAGTAGTGTAGATGGAAATTACATTATAACAAAGTACCGTTACCATGGCAACGGAAAGTCGCGCAGCTTTTTTGGCTCATGATAGCGGTCGAACGGAGGCTCGGATCGAGTTGAAGTTTTGACCATCCGCAAGCTTCGTTCCCGATTGAATGCCATTAGTTTTGTGGCAAAATCGTTCAAAAAGTTATAAAGTTACATTAAATTTAATCCAAAGTCTTTTTTTTAAAACTAAACGGCGACAAAATCTGAGATAGCCAAATCATTTAGAATGTCCGTCCGGTCACGAATATGTTAATTTTATTTTGATCCGATAAGTAGTGTAGATAGAAATTACATTTTAACAAAAGTAACGTTACCATGGCAACGAAAAGACGCACGAGAATTCTGGTCCCTATGCACTGCCACCTAGAAGTAATCAAGAGTTTTTTTATTGTTGTTTATCCTTGTTGTTATTACATTTTTTAACAAGAAAAGGCGTCGACGTTAAATAAATAGTTAAAATATTTTTTCCAAAGAAATGATGTCAAGGTCCTCTAGATGGCGGTGGATTTTATCCATTCTCTCCTATTTTACAAATTTTCAGCTAAATCGGTCAAGACCTTAAAGACATATTGGTGTGTAACATTATGGGAATGTCGTCCTCGGGTCGTGTTGCACGTACCGGTGCTCGCTCAACAACGCGACGGTACTTTAGCGTTTTCCTAGTAAGAGGACGCAATCCCTTGCATTGTTATGGCGACTGAAGAAAACTTCGGAAAAAACTTTCAGTCAGGATCTTCATTGAGCGAGCGAAGCGAGCGTCTCCACTTGACTCTTATGGCTCGAATGTCTGTTATTTTTTCTGTTACTGCTTCGATACAGGTCGCACCGTTTCTCTGATCGACCTGAAATTTTTCACACATGTACATACCACCTATGCGGGTTGCTGTATAGTTTTTGAACAAAATCCAATCGTTGGTTATAAAAAATAAAAAATAAAATGAAAAAATAAAAAATAAAAATGTTCCAATCATTATGAAATTTTGCAGGGTCAATAAGTACAACATTCTCTCCTATTTTACAAATTTTTAGCTAAATCGGTAAAGACTTATTGGTATGCAACATTATGGGAATGTCGTACTCGGGTCGTTGCACGTACCGGTGCTCGCTCAACAACGCGACGGGACTTTAGCGTTTTCCTAGTTTATCTTTGTATGGGTTCAAATCGAAACGGACCTTGCTCATTTTGTTAGCAGTTCTAAGTACACTGGTCACGGACGTCTGTTTAAAATTTCAGATCAATCTGCTTGGCTGTTCGGCCGTAGGGGATCGGACAAACAGACATACAGTCATACATACATTTTCACGAGGAAGAACCGTTCTACTTGCGTTGTAAAACTCATTCGTTGCGCTCACTCGTCTCATTACAAGACTGTGTGTAAATGTGAAAAGTAGAAATATTATGAAGATTCTTTTATACGTTATATCGAGGACTAAAAAGTGTCAGTTATTAGATTCCACAGTATTCCTGAAAATTTCTTCAAATGAGGCTGACCTTATTATTAACTGTTAACAAACATAGCTCATCAATATGAAAACGAATTGGAAACGAGCATTTAATTAAAAAAATAGGCGCTCGCAGGTAGATGAGTCTAAGCTGAAATCTGTAAGGTTTAAAATAATAAAATAATATTGCTAAGGGAACTTATAAAAACACTATATTTGTTGGACGCAGACTTCACATTCACAGTGAGTATAACTATTTATGTATTAGCAAGGAGGGCGTGGATTATATTGTATAGTGACTATATTCCGTATGTTTTAGAGGTATAACTTAGGGATAGTAAGGGAGACTTTTTTTAACTGGAGCGCCTCATGACCATTTCTAACTTTCCTATCGATTTGTGCACTTATATTTCCAATTAGTTAGTATGATTGGGGAAAGAAGAAAGGAGACCAACCAACAGCTTATAGACCGAGAGCCAGTGACAGTTTCTATTGCCTCATAAGGTACATATGTTTGAACCATTGGAGTAGAAGCGGAAATTCAAGTCATTTCCAAAAATGCGCGTCTTACGAGTCAACGTGGGGGCGTTTACCCGTCAGACGCCCCCAAAGTGGGCCCCAAAAAGGGTCAAATCTGCCCCTATTAGGTATACATGATTTTAACATGCGTCATGTGTATAAAAAGTTACCAGGAAAACAAATATCTTTCGTCAGACGAGCTGCGTGGGGCTTTAAACCCGTTAGGTAAAACCTAATGTGGGCCCCCAAAAAAGTCAAATCTGCCCTCATAAGGTAAACATGATTCAAAACACACGTCATTTTATAGAAAAAATCACCAGGAAAACGAATATTACTCGTCACACGAGCTGCGTTGGGTCTTTGACCCGTTAAGTTACCTCCAAAGTGGGCCCCCAAAGATGTCAAATCTGCCTTTAAGACTGTTTGCCAAGCTCGGGCCAAATTTTTTTACAATGTTAAATGCCCACGTAAAAGCATGCTTGATCATCAAATCCCTCTAATTTCACATACAGAAAGTACCGCTTTTTACCTTAATTTTCAGCCAAAAAATCTGTATTTTTGGGAGGCTGTTCAGAAAGGATGAGCGTATGTCGCTATCAAAGCACATTTTGAGATTTCAAATAATTATCTCCTACACAAAATCGGTAAATTTCTACAAATTAACAGTGTTGTCATATTAACTTACGGTCATTTAATAAGAAAAGTGAGCAATATTTGGAAAATGTGCCTAGATACCCCCTATTACACATTGTTGCACACATTGCACACACATTGCAAAGCACAACCCGATAGGACCACCGATAGAGCTTCCAAGTGATCCAGAGTCCAGACTTTACCTCTGCGCTCTGCGTCAAAGCCTGGTTTTCTCGAGCTTGCCCCAGAGCATGGCTCTGCTAATCGTAAAAGGCGATTCAAGAGAAAAAGTCCACCTCGCAAACATCAGCTAGTAAGATGGGTAGTATATTACTCCCCGAATCTAGAGACGAGCTCTGACAATCGTCGTCGGGGACCTTGCCCCCTTCCCTTGACTAGTTCTCCGAGGGACGATGACAATGACATAATGAACGATGACAAAAAACGATGACGACCGCGACGTGAGAGACCCCCTTTCCTCCTCTTACCTGTGGCTGGTTCTGACCAGCATGGGCCCCTCTCCCCCCCTAGGTTAGAGTGGTGTATTATGACCTAACGGTTGACACGTCCTTAATCCAAATAATCCAAAAAGTCTTAAGGTATACATAATTGAAACATTCGGCATTCTATAGTAAAAGTGACCATGAAAAAGAATATTACTCATCATTATTTCATCATTTTTGGTATTTATGTAGGCCAATATTATATGTTAAACCTTGGTTTTATTGTAGGCGACAATGACGCTGTTAAATTGGGTTCCATAGACAGAAATTTAAAAAAAAATGCCATTATGTATAATACCGACCAAGATGGTTCCTCTATGATCTGTCCCCTTCGTCACTTGATGAGATATCCAATTGCTATCTAGAAGGAGAGAATTTCGATGAGGATGATGTTGACATAGATGTTTCGGAAGCAGCGTACAGTGATGACGAATGTGATTACAGTTTTAATTTTTTCACAATTTATTTATTCTTATGCTTAATTGTCTTTAGTGAAAAGTATTTGCATGTTTTAACGCATGTTAAAGATTATTACGTATGTTATGATATGATGATGATGATTACTGATAAAATGTTAAAGCATACAAGCGTAGTGATTACGAATGTGGTAAAAAGTTTGATTTTTGAAGTTAATTATACCAAACCAATTTATATATCCTAATCTTCAATTGTTTGTAACTTATAAAGACTATTTGCATGATTTAACACATTAAAAATTCTTACTTATGATATGATGATGATTACTTCTGAAGATTTTACTATGATAAAAAGTTCAAACATACTGTGATAACGAATGTATGGAAGTTTTGATGTTTGGAGTTAATTACGACTTACCAATTTATATATTCTAACCCTCAATTGTTTGTAACTTATAAAAACTATTTGCATGATTCAACACATATTAAATATTATTGATATTATTTATTATGTTATCATATGATGATAATTACTTACGTAACTTATGATGACTTATGATCTCATTACTTATTTCATAAAAGTAAATGATTGTCAATGATTATCTTGTATCGTTATACAATATGCAAAAGTTTAAGCTAATCTGTGATTTAAAAGTCAGAAACCGTCATAGCATCATGCAACAAGTAGTAAATTAAACACAACTCTTCATTGGTTAAAAAAATAAAATTACAACACTCTTTACAGTTTACACCCTAACATACTATACATACACCATTATTATTTAAATAATTACCATAAGACGAAGTATAACATGTCTTCCTGATTTACTCATCGATCTATATCCCCAAAAAAAAAAAAAAAAAAAGTGGTAGTTGCAGTGCTCAATGACCCAAAATATGCATAAAAAATCATGACTACATATTATCGCCACGAATCCGATTAAATCCAACATAATTTCGTAAGTATTCGAGACAAAAACATTTTTTAACATTTATTTTTTTTTTGGGGGGGGGGAGGGGGTAAAAGTGGCGGTAAGGGCATAACACAGCCAGTCTGACAAGTGATATTCTTTTCCGAGGTAAATTTTTCTATAAAATTCCGTATTGAATGATCACTTTTAGGGCCCAATTCCGGGGCCGTCTGACGGGTCAAAGTCGCAACGCAGATCGTCTGACGACTAATATTAGTCCTCCTGGTAATTTTACCTTTAAAATGACGTATGTTTGAATTATGTATATCTTACGAGGGCAGATTTGACCATTTTGGGGGCCCACAATCTAACGGGTCAAAGCCCTAACGCAGCTCGTCTGACGAGTGATATTCGTTTTCCTGGTACCTTTTTCTATAAAATGACGTATGTTTAAATCATGTATACCTATTGAGGGCGGAGTTGACTTTTTTTGGGGGCCCACTTTGGGGGCGTCTGACGGGTCAACAGCCCAACGCAGCTCCTTGTACGAGTGATATTCTCTTTTGGGCTAACTTATTTTATGAAGTTTCGTATGTTTTAAGCATGTATACTTAATAGGGGCAGATTTGACCCTTTTTGGGGCCCACTTTGGGGGCGTCTGACGGGGTAAACGCCCCGACGTTTGACTCGTAAGACGCGCATTTTTGAAAATGACTTGAATTTCCACTTCTACTCCAATGGTCCAAACATATGTACCTTATGAGGCAATAGAAACTGTCACTGGCTCTCCGTCTATTACATTAAACGAGGTGGCCAGCTGCGTGAAACTTGCAAGTTAAACAAATACATCTACAAAATTGGTACACAATGTCAAACGTTTCAGCCACAATGTTTAATTTATTTATTAAGTTTGTGAAAGTCGTTATGTACGGTTGTCTTTTAATACGATTTTGTACTTTATTTTACAGTCAATGAGAAAGAGTTTATTCGTCTACAATTTGTATTCATGAAATAAATACAATTTTCTCATTTTTGCATTAATAACTTATCATGTTCTGGATTATTTCTTGATTATGAGTGATGAGAATTTGTTTTATAATTTTTATTTTATTGACAATATTCAGATACAATTAACAAATATGAATATTAAAGAAGGTAGACCACAAAGCAAGCTAAATACTAAGTTTAATAAATAATTCAAGCAGTACTCATTTTATGAATGATTATCTATTAAAGTTAACAATGTTTAACAGAATAGTATAAGATTATTATTAAATGTGTTATTAAATTCAGAATAATAAAGACATACGTCGAGTAAAAGTAAAATATACAATAACTACAATTACCATACATGATCTACTCCATATTGCCAAGTTGTTATAGGTACTAGAGTAAAATATGTGAAGTGGGATAAGAGTAAGTTGGTGTAGCGAACAATTGGGTTACAGATTGATTGATATAGGTTTTTGTACCTAATCTTCTGGCTGGGTGACCCGCCGACATACTGACAACAACATTAAAATCTAAGTGATTGGTTAAAACCATGATATCTTTCAGCTATGACAGCAACATGGCAATCTTGTCTTTTGTTGATTTTATATTAAAGAGCACAACAATCCGATATTAATTTACAAAAAAGAAATATATAGTAGCTTCTAAAGCTCAATTGGGCCCGATCACTGGTTTAAGTACATGCAGAGGATCTGGGTTTGGGATCAAGGCGACGAAAATGTTAACAACATTTGCTTACAGTCAAAATTGGCTCAAGCTTTGAGAGCGCGACTCTGATTCGGGTGGTCCCGGGTTCAAATTTCATCGAGACCGGCAATCATGACTGGTACTAACGAGTTTTTCTTCGGTCGTCAATGCGAATGCAAGGGATTGAGTCCTCTTAAACAGCCCTCGGACATCGCATCACAATTAGCCTATCTGCAACATACCTAGTTAATCACCTGAAGAGGGGCACGCATGACACTTTGGTCAGTCTTCGCACGAAAAAATTTGATACTAATAAAATAGCTTAGTCCGTAAAGCGAGCTTATGCTTCCAAACCATGAAATTATACATATTTTAGGAATAACTAATAAATAATCGCCTAGAACCAATTGAAACTTTATTTCATTAGCCCCGGTTAAAATCTCATTGGAGGTCACTCCCCTATAACCCCTCATTTTGGGGCTGACCATAAAAATTGACCCTTACACTAATGTGTATCAAACTGTGAAGTTTCTTGCCCCAACCACTAATGCCAGATGCCGCTTATTCCTCACTAACCTATAAATAAAACAATGAACCAATTGTGTGGACTAGGTATTTTTAAATTAGGACAATTCTGTGAAGAATTGTCCAAGGACTGTTTGAGAGGACTAAACTCCTTACTTTTACGTTAACGACTGAGGAAAACCTCAGAAAAAACCTTCAGTCTGGACTGCCTGTCTCGACGATATTTGAACCAACGATATAAATAGTCAGAAACGCGCTCTTAACTGTGGGTACTCTATGAATGAGTAAAACTCTGTAGAGTAGCCACCATCTTGTACGCCAAGTTGGTATTCTGAAACAAGAACACGTCATTCGAGTAATGATACCACCGTATGATTACCCTTATATCAATAAATGGTCAAGCAGAATTGGCAAATAAATCAATTGAATCAATAAAGCAATAACAAAAATAAAAACATAAATTTTTGCATTTTTCCCGTTTGTTAGGCATTTACCTAGTTTATGTTCTATGAACTACAATGACATCTAGAAAAAGACTTCAAATGTCAATTCGTCATCTTGCAGCTACGCTGAGTAATATCGAACATTTCAATTCTAGACCGCATAATGACAGAAGTGCATGGGTATAATGTGCGAAAATAACTAAGATTAAAAATGTTTTGGCCAACAACCATAAATAAAAAGAGGGTTTTACAGAGGGCTAAAAATTTTTAAAAAATTTCCAGTAGTGCAATTGCTTTGGTAGATTTAGTTGTTGAACAGATACAAAACTTTTTTCTCACCTGTCCAAAGTTCTCGGCTGAGAGAGAATCGTGACCCTGGGTTTCAACTCAACTAGACTGTTGGCCCTGATCATAACAATAAGCATTGACTCTTGAAGCTTGGCGAAGGATTCCAGCCAATCAGAAGAGTAGACAGCCTCGCCCACAGCTTTAACCTGAAACACGAGTTCTATATGGTAAGTGAGGCGAGGATTCCAGCCAATCAGAAACGTAGACAGCCTTAACCACAGATGCAGCCTGAGAAAATTGAGCTCTGATTGGTCAGTGATGAAACAATTTCTGCCAATCAGAAGAGTAGTCAGCCTTGCTTAAAGCTGCAGATTTAAAAGGGAGCTCTTAAATATTTAAGTGGCGAGGATCTTAGCCAATTAGAGGTGCAGCTTTGCCCACAGCTGCAGCCTGAAACTTTATATTTACCCAGTGTGATAGAAATTAATTTAAAAAAAGCAAAAAAACAGCAATATTATATAAAAGAGATGGTAATAGTTCCAATATATTATCTTTAATTTAACAGTGCATGATCGTCGGGAGTCCGAATAAGAGAACCAAATAAATAAATTGACGTGTTTGCTCAACAATTTTTGTTTTAGAACACACTTCACACGTTGAGGTATTGAATTAATTAATATTTTAAGTCACCTGATCAGTTATGAAGTTGCACAGCAAGTTCATTATGAGGAATGTTGCCACGCATTCGAATGAGACCAACAGAACTACAATCTGGTTGATGTCTAGCACTTCTTGCTGTAAACAAACAAAACAACCATAAAATTTCTACATGGTAAATTATACAAATATTGTTAGTAACGTTTATAGGCATACCGTTTCAAATAGAATGGTCGTTAGGCCATAGATGCACAAGTTTACCAGGCTTAGAGTAATGAAGTAAATTTCATAAATTGATTGAAGATCTTCTTGCAACCTGCAACCAAAAGATTGAAAATAATTTATGACCATTTACTCGGATTTATATTGGCTTAACACTTGAAGGATATAGCTACCCGAGTAGTTCCAGATGAAATTGTACGAAATTCTTCAGCAGGTGTTTCATCTCTCTGTCAACTTCTTCTGCAGTGTAGCCAACCTCGTCTCCTTGGGGTGTTGTCCTCCCTTGACTGACCGGTTGTCTGGAGGTAGAAGTCTGGGTCACTCCCATCGAGGTCACGTGACTGTCAGGTAGGGAACCAGGGAGGTTCACGTTAAGCGCTGACCTCTGCGAGGCGAGGTCAATAACCCAACTGGTCATCACACGTGAAGCTTCATTGCTTTTTGCAGTTTTACCAATTATCTCGAAAACTTCCTTTACTTGGTGCTCTTCTTGAAACTGTCCTAAATAAAGCAACCCTACATCCCTTTGCTTTATGTCATACCTCTTTCTACCTAAAATTCGGTCAATTGCAATTTGTTGTATGTTCAGGAATTTATCGAAGAGTATCATGAAATAAACCCCTAAACACGTAAAAAATGTGACGAGTAAAAATATGAAGGTGTTGGCTATTAAAAAACCCAACCAAACTTCCGTGCAGAGAATTGCCAAGGTGATCTCGAAAGCCGGTGAAACAGTTTCGTCGTACGGGTACCACGCTCTGGAAATTAAAAGAATAAATTTATGGTTAGGATTACTTGGTCACAAATATATAAAATATATTTGAAAAAAAATCAAATTCAAATTATGTTAATGTATAATTTCTTGAGTTAAATTCAATTTGGAATAAAGAAATACAATTTTAAAATGGACTTTTTCTTTCATCCTTACTAACCCTGAATTTCAAGCATAATATTAAATATGAACAAGCAAAATAAACATCCCTTATTATTATTATTAAAGTGTCACT
This sequence comes from Sweltsa coloradensis, assembly GCA_024449915.1. Taxonomy (NCBI): domain Eukaryota; kingdom Metazoa; phylum Arthropoda; class Insecta; order Plecoptera; family Chloroperlidae; genus Sweltsa; species Sweltsa coloradensis. The sequence continues at coordinate 346,492 of JAMZAV010001497.1, read as the reverse complement.
GTACTTTTCGTTGATATGTTAACAGATGTGCCATATGCATGGCATGAGAGCCTAATGTTTTAGCGTTATGTTCATTGTTTGAACTTTGAATTTATGATGACCCATAGCAATTAATCCAAGAAACGATGGTATATTGCAAGATGCGTACAATTTTTTTTTACGGTATTTAAAATGTGACCAACAACTAACAACGTTTTTATTGGTTGATTTGATTTGTTCAGGATAGATTTTTAGGCCAGGAAAATCAAGTCGCTATCGAAGTATTATTATCCTAAATTCGGTAAATTCAAAACTCTGAAATGGCCCCAAGCAGTGGCGCTACAAGAATTATATATTTTTTGGTCGGCAATAATTTGTGTCAACCAAAAAGATTAATGGTAAGCAAGAATACGAAAAGGGGTATGTAAGTATAAAAAGTGGTGTCATCCAAATAGAAATTTAAGTAAAACGTTTTTTTTGTGTGTGAAGTACATAGTTGTGCACAATGAGGGTGTGGGGAGGAGATTCTTCAGATAATGTGGGTTCGGGGCGCAAAGTCCCGGAAAAGTTTGAGATTGATTCTTAAAGTGTGATTAGAGTATTGTCGCAATTTTTTTTTTAAGTCTTAAAAGAAGTATGTGAATAATGCTAGTAATATAACATAATCTAAAAAAATCTCTAAAATACTACATATCAAACAAAAATTGTGCCCTCCCTCTTCCTCTGATAAAATTTTAAGGCGGTCCAACCCCCCATCGCCACCGTAGTTACGACACTAGTCACAAGACTACCAAGCTACACATGTCCCTCTAACAAAAAGTAAATTTATAGTAAAAAGAATAATATAGTGGTTATATTTGTTCATCCTTACTTGAAGTACAACCGCCGATTTGGCAATAAGTCTCCGAAGGCAGAAATGTTCAACAATACAAAAGCAAACGTATTCACAACCAAATGGGTGTTCTTCGTGAAAGTAAAAATACGATTATTAGTAACTTTCACTAGGTTGATTTGAAATTCGTTATCCAAGTTTTCTTCTTTGGATAGTTCTTCCAGTTTCAATATGAGGTTCTTCAAGTTTTGTTTGTTATATATCATTGTTGACGTTATGACAAGTAAAAGATAAAATATCACCAAAGGGTAGGCATTATTGATGACTTTAATCTTGTTGCCCCAGTATTTGTAAATACCCAAAGGATGGATCACGAAGCAGCTGAGACTCATGAGGACAATCAAGACCCAGGGGTAGAAGCTTCGGAAGGACCGAAGCGCCTGGCGTAGAAGGGGGTGACGGACTACGATGCGCGCCAGACGGGGGCTGAGGTACTGCAGATCCGTGTCGGGGCCGTCAGGGAACAAACCTGTAATGAAAGGAAAAGTTAGTTTATTAATTTTAATAGTGTTTAAAATGTTAAGCTTTTATATTATTTTAAATTTATTAATAAGTTTTTATCTTGTTATGGAATAATCTTTCATTAAAAGAATGAAAATAGGGTGCGCATACGTTAAGTGAATACCATTTTCAGTCGTGTTAATGGAAAGATGTATGCATTATTATATTAGGCTCTCTATTAAACTGTATTAAATTTATCTTTGTTTTAACGTTAACACACTTTTTTTACTGTGGCGAAAAACACAATTTCTTAATATGTGCGTTACAAAAGCAGATCGAAAAAAACCAAGCATCCAACAAACTCATCAAATCAATTACATTAACACAGTATGTATTCGAAATTATAGTTGTTGTTGAAAGGTAAACGATAATACTTAATTAGAATAACTTATTTTCAAAAGATACTATAACTTTATATCTCAGTTATAAATTAATATTTATACTTTTATTTTATTTTTATTATGTCCAATATTAGGCATATTTTATTTATTTATTTAACGTCTATCGTATTTCGTTAAAAACTGATTTCCAAAGGAAGACATCTCGATAAATCTTATTACATTTAATGCAATCAAAGCAATAGACTACAGTTAGTGGTGTTAAAAGAAACTTTTGACATAGATATATAACAACAATGTATGAAAAACACAACAATTTTGAAAAAAAAGGAAATTGTATTTAGAGTCTACCCACTTAGTTATATTACTGATTTTCAGTGGATGACAGGAAACCAAAGCGACCAATTCAAACCTTTAGGCCCGACGCAATCGACGAGTGAGCGATTACCAACCAAAAATCGATATTTTTAATAAGAAATATATCAATAAGTGGTATGGACAGTGCTAACACCCGCGGATCAACGCCAGAATCAACAAGACCGATTCAGAACAACTCTGAATTTATTATGTGCTTCGTTGCTTGGACGGCCCCAAAGCCACCGTTTACAATTTCCTAAGGCAAGAACTGATGGACTGAAGTCCAGATCAGAAGTTAAAAATCTTCTGACTTTGGCGGGAATCGAACCTTGGACCTTTTGCATTGGAAGCAGATACGCTAACCACAAGACCAACGAGCCACACAAAAAAAATCAAAATATAAAAAGGGGGAAAATAATACAACATAAAGGAAGAAATAAAATAAAATTTTAAAATTAAAATATTTTATATTAATATAATTATTAATATTTAATATTTAATTGAATTGAACAACACGCACATTGAATAATCTTACTTTTAAAATTGAAGTGAATTTCCCTAGTGTAATCATTTATATTGCCTCGAGAGAAAGGTGCAAAAATTGTAATTACACCTGGACAGAAACTCGTGTTTCTCTTCCAAACTACATCAGTTGTAAAAAGTGTAGGACAAAAGAACATAACCTATTATGTTGGTTTGGTGGTGGCGGTGGAAAGGGGAAACCCACCTTGCCAGTACATCATCACTTTGGTGAAGTCAAACATCTTCCTCTGCCCGGTTTCCTCCTGAAGACTCGGAGCCTCGAGACTAGCCATGACTTTGGAAACCTTGAGTTATCTTATATCACCCCTTTTTATTTAGCAGGACCTAACTTAAAACTTTTGACACCTTGATTTAATAAAATTTACGTCTATTTCCTGACTTCTTATTGGTTTGACTAATAATTCGTAGCCAATCAGGAGTGATTATATCTTTTTTCAAATGTGATAAACTACTTTAAATAAATTGCTCCAAATGTGGATCTTTAATGGTCCATTCCACCGTTAATGGAAACTAAATAAATATGTTATTTATGTTTTTCGCGATTTTAACATGGACTCTGTGGAATATAGGACTTGCAACGCTGTCGTGCACAGGCGGTCTATACATTTACTCAACACACAAACCTCGCCTTCTGACACCAAGGTCAGAGAATATGCGTCGCAATACAAGTGTCAATAAACTAGCGTTATTGATGCATTTGACACCACTTTACCAAAACAGTAAGGAGGGTTACGACTAGAATGGTCGTTTAACGTGGAACACACTGTAAAATATTTATAGCTCGTCTGAAATTGCCGCTTTTAAGTCTCTTTCCCTGACAACACATACACAGGTATAAATATCGATTTGTTAAATATTGTGCTTCAGAAATACACAGAGAGACAAATCAGCCACATTCGCGACTCCATATTTTATCAAGTACTGTCATACGAGATCGAGCAGTAAGACTTTGTTATAATTTACTATTTCTCACAATCGATCAATTTTTCAATTAGGAATTCTTTATTTAGCACAACTGCTATTTTTTTACATTACATTTGGTTATCTTATACTAATTATAAATTCAAATAACTTTTTCTTAAAAGTATTAACATTTTTTGTTTCCTTATTATTTAATGGAAGGTTGTTGTATTCTCTGACACTCTTATAGAATAGACTTTTATTAAATACACTTGTGTTACAGTGCTCTAGATAGGTATTGTTTTTTACAACACAAGGACACTTTTTTTTTAAATGGAATCTATCGGCATAATATAAGTTAACTTTCATAAATATGTGTTCTAAAAATAGAAAAAGATTGACCGACGAAGAGAGCCTAATCTTTTTCATTCGCCTTAATGACTGTAGAATCCCTCGGAAAAAACCTTAAGTCATGAATTTCGGTCTTGACGGGATTTGAATCCCAGACCTCCCGAATCAAAGTCAAGCGTTAAACGTTAGAGCTAACACATCCCAGACAACATTTTCCGAACTTAGAATAGAAAGGGTAGATCGGTTAGTTTGATTAAGATATTAAATTGGAAAAAATTGAGTGGCATCAAAGTTTCTATAATAAACCTTAAATATAAATAATAATCAAACAAAAATAAAATAAATAACGTTATTATAGTCTACATACTCACTTACAATAACTAATTTTCGATGGGATACATTATATTTTAAAGGCGTACAACCCATTTTGTATAATATACTATACTACTATATTATAGTATCGTATCATTTATTAGCGTTTTGCTGTTGGTACATACAGCTGACATTATTTTAAAATGTGATATTAAGTTCAGAATAATTGGATGAGCGAAGCGAAGACTTCAATTTCACTGACACCTAAAAAAATTAGCTCAATGTTTATTTTTTTTTTTTTTTCTTTCTGTTTGTTCGCGCTCTACCGGTCAAACGGCATATGCCATCTTGATGAAAATTGGAGGGGACCTTCGAAATCTCTGAACTTAGACCTGACACGTATTTTGTTACAATCGAAGAAATATTTCTCATGAATTTCGAACTTTTACGATGTTTTACGATTTTTATTGCGATATTTTTGTGATATTTGGGCCGATTCTGGCCAAACGGGTGGGCTACGAGGATCATATTTCACATGGGTATTAAGGTAATTGTAATGTATTTCCATTAGAAAGAAAAAGTTGAAAAAGTTAGGCAGAATCCATAAAAATAAAGGCATCTTTATGATTGTTTTTATGTGTATAATCACAATTTAACAAGTAACAATATAAACTTAGTTATAAGTTATAGAGTAAAATATGAGTTGTGAAATTAGCGTTAGTTGGTGTCGGTATAGGGAAAATCGATTTACACATTCATTGATTTTTTTTGTCATGACCCTTTCTGATTTGGTGACCCGCTGACATACTAACAACATATTACATCCAAAGTGATTTACTAATACCCTGCTATCTTTAAGATGACAACAACTTTTCAGTCTTCTATATTGTTATGTTTATATCATAAAACACATCATTTACAATACCTAATTATTGATGAAATGATTATCCTGTGACTTCGATTGCTTAATTGGCTCCCCGCTAGAGCACTGGTACGTACATGGGAAGGACCTGGATTCGATACATAGTCGGGAAAAATCTCAACGACAGTTGCTATGAATGGATAACTAAGTCCTTAAAATCAGCTTGTGCTTTAAAACCCTGTTATAATGTATCTTAGAAGTAATACATTAATCAATTATAAAAAATTAAAAATATATTTTATAAACCCCGGTTTTAATTTAATTGGAGGTCACTCTATCCCTGTAAACCCCTCGTTTCGGCACCCCAACCCCTAATGCCAGAAGCCACTCATTCCACACGCTTCACTCTGTTAATACCGTATACTAATTAACCATTTCTGTGGGAAACCTGTTATGGGTTGCTATAAATGCCAATCTTCAGGGTTTCTATCCACAAAAAGGAGTTAACCAACATCGGAGTAATTTAAGGAGAAAGCTGTACTTAACTCCCATTTCGGTATCTAGTAAAGGGAGTTAAGCGTTTCTCTAAGTTATTTATTTAAAATATAATACAGAAAAACGCGCAACTCCCAGATGTGGATACCGAAATGGGAATTAAGTACAGCTTACTCCCTAAAATTTACTCCGTTTACGGTTTACACCAATTTGTGGATCCGATCCCAGGTGCCTTAGTATTGAAATTAGGACAATTGTAAGGAATTGTCCGATGACTGTTCAAGAGGACTAAATTCTCAACAGGATTTGAACCAAGGACACCAAGAATCAGAAACGGGCGCTCAACACTTGGGCCAACACTGTTGATACTTTATGAATGAGTGATACTCTGTAGAGTTGCCACCATCTTGTACGCCTTGTTGGTATTCTGAAACAAGAATGCATCATTCGAGTAATGAGACCACCATAGGATCACCCTTATAATATCAATAAATGGCCAAGCAAAATAGGCATAATAGAATCAAAAAGTGCACGATTTTATGCATTTGTACCGTTTGTTAAGAATTTACCTAGTTTATGTAATTTGAACTACAATGAAATCTAGAAAATATCAATTTGTCAACTTGCAACTATGCCGAGTTATATCGAAATATTCAATTCTAGAAAGCATAATGACACAGTAGTGAATGGGTATAATGTGCGAAAATAACTATGATTTAAAATATTTAGGCCAGCAATTATTAAGAATAAAGAGAGGATTTCACAGAAAGTTAAAAATTTTAAAAGTTTCCAAGTTGTGCAATGATTGCATTGGTGAGTTTATTGGTTTAAACGATATAAAACTTCTGTCTCACCTGTCCAAAGTTTTTGGCTGAAAGAGCCTCATGACCCCTGGGTTTGAACTCCACTGGACAGTTGGCCCTGCTCATCACAATAAGCATAGACCTTTTAAAGCTTGGCGAGGATTCGAGCCAATCAGAAAAGTAGATAGCCTCGCCTACAGCTGCAGCCTGAAACACGAGCTCTCATTGGTTTGTGAGGCGAGGATTCAAGCCAATCAGAAGAGTTGATAGCGTCGCTTACAGTTACAGCATGAAACACGAGCCATGATTGGTTAGTGAGGTGAGAATTTCAGCCAATCAGAAATGTTGGTGGCGTCGCTTGCAGGTACTGTATGAAACACGAGCCCTGATTGGTTAGTGAGGCGAGGATCTCAGCCAATCAGAAGTGCCACTTTGCCCACAGATGCAGCCTGAGACTTAATATTTACCACATGTGATATAAATTAATTTAAAGGAAGCTAATAAAAAGCAACGTTTTTGACAGAGATAGTTATAGACACAAGATATCTTAAATTTAACAATGCATGATCGCCGGGAGTTCGAATAGGAGAAATGAATAAGATAGACGTGAAATAAATAAATAAATAAATCGACATGAACCTCATTGTTGTAGAATGCGCTTAACACATTGAATTATTTGATCTTTAAAGTCACCTGATCAGTTATGAAGTTACACAGCAAGTTCATGATGAGGAATGTTGCCACGCATTCGAATGAGATCAACATAACGACAATCTGGTTGATGTCTAGCACTTCTTGCTGTAAACAAACAAAACAATCATGAAATTGCTACATGGTAAATTGTATGTATAATGTAAATTGTGTTTATAGGCCTACCGTTTCATAAAGAACGGTCGTTATGGCATAGATGCACACGTTCACCACACTTAGAGTCATGAAGTAAATTTCATAAACTGATTCAAGATCTTTTTGCAACCTGTAACCGAAAAAATGAAAACATTTTAAGACCATTTACTCGGATTTATATTGACTTAACGCTTGAAGGAAATAGATACCCTAATAGTTCCACGTGAAATTGTACGAAATTCTTCAGCAGGTGTTTCATCTCTCTATCAACTTCTTCTGCAGTGCAGCCAACCTCGTCTCCTTGGGGTGTTGTCATCTCTTGTCTAACTGGTTGTCTGGAGGTAGAAGTCTGGGTCACTCCCATAGAGGTCACGTGACTGTTATGTAGGGAACCATGGAGGTTCACATTAATCGCTGACCTCTGCGAGGCGACATCAATAACCCACCTCGTCATCATAAGTGAAGGTACACTGACATCATGGTCACTTTCTCCATTTAAAGCACCATGAACATCCATTACTTGTTGCTCTTCTCGAAACACCCCTCGTAAATAAATACCTTGCATCCCTTCGGATTTCGTCACTTCTCTTTCTTTCTAAGATGCGTCCAATTGCAATTTCTCGTATATTCAGGAATTTATCTAAAATGATCATTATATGAACCCCTAAACAGGCAACACTCGTGACGAGAAATGATATAAATGTGTTGCCCAATAGAAATCCAAACCAAACTTCCGTGACGAAAATTACCAATGTGAACTCGAATGCCGGTGAAACAGTTTCGTCATACGGGTACCATGACCTGGGAACAATAAAAGAAATTGAGTTTAGGTAAGCTTTGTATAGTTGCTCAATCGGAAGAATGTAGATGCTGGCGTCATCAGCTTGCCAATGAGCGATCATTACTTTAAATTAGGGACTGCTGATTGGCTAGAACTAGCCTGCCAGTGATGTCGCCATCTGCAAACTTCCGATGGATGGGCGGTTACATAATCTTATAATGATCGAAATTTAAATAACATTTTCTTTTTCAAGTTTTTATTTAATAAATCACAGATATGGTATAATCATTTGAATAATAAGGAATTGGTGTGACAATATTTAGATAAATAAATCAGTATTCTTTATCTTCTAGCAAACTGCATTAAGAACACATAATTTAAAACCAACATAATCCAAATTCAAATGTTGTACTTAGTTGATATCTTACAAGAGCATATTTACGAGAATCTTAATTGCAGCAAAATATTCACATGGCAATGCATTGCATGTGTAATGGACAGCAATCATTTATGTACACTACGTGAATATGGTGTTGAACGAATTAAATTATAGTTTCTATTGGTTTCTTAGTGAAATTAACATATTATCGATATTAAGTATCAACTTTCTTTTCAACGCGCGTTATATTTTTTGAGCAAGAGCTCATCTTGCTAATCTATAAACACCACAATCTAACACGGTGTCCAAGAGCCAACTGCATTTCTCACGTCAATGACATAGAGTGTGACTTATCTCTGCGACTTGAACGAGTTTGTCTAGATATTTTATATTTCATAAGTGAAATTCAAATATAATTGGTTAATGCATTATCCTTACTTTGAAATACACGCCTGATTTGCAATAGTACTGCGAGGTAAATTAGAAGTAAAACAATTAGCAGATTGAAGTCATAACAGATAATGGTTTACTTACGAAAAACAAACAAAATTCATTTCTTTCAGCTAGGTTTATTTGAATTCGTTATGAACATGTTCCTTCTTTGACTAATCTCCAGTCATTAATGTTTTCAAGCTTTGCTTGTTTAATATCATTGTACGTTAGTGACACCAAGAAGAAAACATATCACCATAGGATAGGCATTGGTTGATAACATTATGTGTTGCCCAGTACTTGTAAATGCCACGGTGGTCAAGAATTAATATCTCGATGCTCATATGGCCCAAGTGGTAAATTCTACGAAGGACCAAGCGCCTGCGTTAAGATAGGGGTTGACTGGACTAATCGCGCAGACGGGCGAGTACGCGATCGTGTCGGGCCGCAGGGAGCAAACCTGCGAATGTAGACATGTGAGAAGGGTGACGGACTACGATGCGCGCAGACGGCTGAGGTATCAGATCCGTGTCGGGCCGTCAGGAGCAAACCCAATGAGAGCGATTAAAGGTGACGGACATATGATCGCGCCAACGGGGTTGATGTACTGCAGATCTGTTCGGTGGCCCGTCAGGGAGCAAACCTGCAATGAGAGTTGTGTGAGAAGGGGTGACGGACTACGATGCGCGCCAGACGGGGGCTGAGGTACTGCAGATCCATGTCGGGGCCGTCAGGGAGCAACCTGCAATGAGAGTTGTGTGATGTTGATGAAAATAACACAGAAATAATTTAGTCAACAAGAAAGAGCTGAATATTCTCAATGTAATGTTTTATCGTTAACGTTTGTAACAATTGAATAATGACCAGAAACAAATAATATATAGGTCTAACGTGGCGTGTGTTTTGACCGTGGATCGGGCGACACTTCGCATTAAACACGGTACAGGCGTTAGGCCGAGACGATGTTAGTCTCTCGCAGGGTGATGGTGGGTTGGGGGGGGGGGGGGCGAGCGGGTTGGAGTGGTGGGAAACCTACCTTGCCAGTACAACATCACTTTGATGAAGGCAAACATATTCTTCCGCCCGGTTTCTTCCTGCAGACTCGGAGGCTCGAGACTGGCCATGACCTTGAGTTACCTTTTCGTACCCAGTTCCTTTAGCACTAACACTATTTTTGATCCACGTAGCAAGTTACACGTTTTTAACACTTTGAAAACCCTGCTTGAAGTTACACAATATGATCTATTTTGCATTCATTTCCTGGTTCTGTTAAGTCTGACTCCTATTTTGAAGTATATTGAATAAATGTGTAGTGAATATTTTAATGCAAGATCACCAACAGTAATTATACTAAATTTCCTACAGTTTATTATAACCCTTTTTTTATAATTTAAAAACTTTTTAGCTGGTATAAGTTGGACTACGTGAAAAATACGTCTTATAAAGTCAAAATGTTGCGTACACTGAACACGTGTTATAGAGGGACAAACTTTTTTTTAAGAATTCAGTAAATAAATCAGTTTTATTGAGCTTACTTTTAAACCAATCACAACCACGTAAAGGAACCTTTGGAGAATAATATTATGGTTGTAGTACTGTAACTCTACAATCAAAATCTAAAATATTCATTGTCTGTTGCTGTGTGTCGCTTTATTAATTGATGTGTAATACTGAGCCAACACTGGCATATTCTCTCAGAACACTAGTTAAATATTTGAGTGAGAAATGTCTTGACTGAGATAGCGTGACAAAAGTATATTGATAAACGTTTTAAATTTTCTAACAACCCAATGGGGATGTCGTTTATCATTTTGTTCAAACTTGATGTATTTCTACGTTTTAAATAATAATTATAATTAATAATAATACATAACAATAATAATCTCAAATTAATTATGTATCTTTCAAAACAAAACTTTAAGAAACTTCTTAATGACGTAAAAGTAATAACTTTTCAAATTCAAAGCAGTAAGAAATATCTTGATAAACAAAGCAAGAAATTATCTACAAGATTATTTTGAAGTGTAAAATTATAAAATGAATATTATCGTTTGGCCAACATACTTGTTAGTTGAGTAGTTTGTAAATATTTAATTTTGTATGGTCACTACCTTTAATGTTAATATCTTTTAAATATGTTTCTGCCTGCCAAATAAAATGTATACATGTTTTTCATATGGCTAATAAACATCATTAATTTGAATCATTTTACAATTAGATGACCTTATCGGTATATTTCGCTGAATCAAATTTTACCTTCTTTTAATAAAAAAACATAATCCTCAGAAAACGAGTAATTCAAATTCAAATTCAAACTCACGATTTATCGAAAACAATAGCGAGAAACGCAATACTTAAAATAACAACACCATTAGTATAAGAGAAAGGCGAAGGACTACCGGCAACAATAAAAAATGCGAAATGTCCGTATTTTCGGAATATCTCACAAACCACTACACGCAAAATAGAACGAGTGGCTAATGGGTTCCATGAAGTTCGTCCCCATTTATGTTGGAGGTTAACAGAAGACCTATAATAAATAATAATAAATAATAAATTTTATTTAGAGTACCCACTCAGTTATATAACTGATTTTCAGTGGGGGACTTTAAATCAAAGCGACCAAGCCAACTCTGCAGGCCCCGACGCAATCGACGAGTGAGCGATAACCAACCAAAGATCGATATTTTTAATAGGAAATATAGCAATCAGTGGTATGGACAGTGCGAACACCCGCGAATCAACGCCAGAATCAACAAGGCCGATTCAGAACAACTCTGAAATTTATTATGTGCTTCGTTGCTAGGACGGCTCCAAAGTCACCGTTTACAAACTCCTAAGACAAGAACTGATGGACTGAAGTCCAAATCAGAAGTTAAAAAACTTCTGATTTTAGCGGGAATCGAACCCTGGACCTTCTGCATTGGAAGCAGATACGCTAACCACAAGACCAACGAGCCACACAATTAGTTATGTTATGTTATGTTTTAAAATGTTAGTAATATGTTATGTGTATGTAGCTGTCGTGATTCATGTTGCCATGGGTAATTTTAATTTCACTTGTGATTTTACTATTAATTTGAAGGATTAATCGAAGATGTACTTGTAATTGTGTTTTTATATTGTACTTATTTTTTTAGAATAAATATTTTAAATTTTAAATTTGAGTTTTAATTGAAGATTTATTTAAACTTGTTTCAGTTTCACTTGTTGTAGATATTGTACTATTTTTATTTGTATTAGTAAAGTAGTTATAGTAGAAGTTCTACTTCCAGTTTTGTAGTTTCCCTTTTAGTTGTACGCCTACAGCACATGATAATATTATCGTTTCCGACAAAGAAAATACGTACAAAGATTCTGCATGACATTATTAACATGGAATTATCCTAGTATGAGAATTGACGAGATATAATATTCGCTTAATTTTTCAAGTTTATGTTTGGAATTATAGTAGTATGACAATTGTCGATAAATAATATTCTTTAAATTTTTTAAGTTTATGTTTGGAATTATAGTAGAGTGAGAATTGGCTATTTATAATACTCTCATAATTTTCAAGTTTATGTTTGGAATTATAGTAGCATAAGAATTGGCGATTTATTATATTCTTATAATTTTTCAGGTTTATGTTTTGTTTTAGATATTCGTGCCCCAGTTTATGTTTATATATTATAAAATTCATGGTTTCAAAGTTAAAACATATGCATATTTCAATGTCCCGTCGACCGACTAAGATCAATATAAGTCGTATGTAATGGTCACTGCAGATGGGTAAATATATAATACGAAAATGCCTCGTGTGATATCTGTCTAAGCTCGCCGACTGTAACCCCGTTTGTGCTGCGAAGTTGAAGCAAAACTAGCCCTATTACAAACTTACAATATTATATTAAATTGACGTTTTAAAAGTTCTACTGCAACATTATCGGGTAGTATATAGCCAGACAATAAAATTTGGTTGGACGGTAAACGGCATGGCTGCAACCCACAACCAAACTTTGAAATATACGTAATAAAAAGAAAAGTGTATTTAGAGCCGAGGCCGTCAGTCACATAGAGCTGATTTTCAGTTACGTACAAGTGACCATGTGAGACAGTTAGAGAAAATAGCATCGAAACTCAGCTATGGTTTAACTCTTTCTCAAAATCTTATAATAATTTATAATAAAATATGTTTTTGATTTTTGATTAGTTGTTGGTTTGTTTGTTTGTGATATGTTTAATAACTAAAAATCATAATAATAAAATGTGTACCGATACTGATTTGTAGAACTATACACTACTCAAACTAAAAAAGTGATTATAATATGCAAAGGTTATTCAACAATTTTTATCAGGTTTAATGACCGTTAAAAAAACACGAAGAACATGACGACGACTACTAGGTCATGGTTTTACAACTGTCATTAAACCTGATGTAGATGGTTGAATAACCATTGAAACATTGAAATCACTATTTAATTTTAAGAAGTGTATATAGTCCTACACATTATAATCATTAACCTGACCTATTCTAAAATTGTTTCATAATTTTAAGATGATAACTGATAAAATTTATACCTTAAAAAAAGATATAATAATTTTATAACAACTGCTTTCATTGCTAATAATGTCCTCAAATACCTTATACTAAGAAACCACATATAAATAATAATAATAATAATAATAATAATAATAATAATAATAATAATAATAATAATAATAATAATAATAATAATAATAATTATTATTATTATTATTTGTAGTAATATTATGCTGTAAATTCAATTTTGGATATGAAGCAGACACCAGTTCCACTAAGCAAGCCAGTCCAGCAGTTTTAAAGAGGTCATGGCCAGTCTGGAGGCTCCGAGTCTTCAGGAGGAAACCGGACGGAATAAGATGTTCGACTTTAGCCTAGGGATGTTGTACTGGCAAGGTAAGTTTTCTCTCTCTCTCTCTTTCTCTTTCTCTCTCTCTCTCTCTCTCTCTCTCGCTTTCTCTCTCTCTTCCACCCTGTATTTATATTTCAAAGTATCAATTAAGCAACACATTAAAGGTTTTACCGGTCTAAATTTTAAACAACATTATACCCTTACTCTCTTTTAAACAATATCATAATATTGGTAACTCTTTTGATTTAAACGTCTTATTTAATAACTCAATGATTATACCACACAGTTACAATAATACGCAAAAATTCAGATTGCAGTTAATTAAAGACTAGGCAGCTAGGCGACTGAGTCTTACCATTCAGCATAACCGGGACTCAGACTGTTCTATATTTGTTGGTGAGCGGAGAGAGTGAGTGAGTGAGTGAGTGAGTGAGTGAGTGAGTGAGTGAGTGAGTGAGTGAGTGAGTGAGTTCGCTCCAGAACGGCCGAACTGCTATAGAGATTTATCTAAAATTTTAAACCGATATCCGGTTCAAATCTTTAGCGTGCGGCTAAAATATTAAGCAAAATCTGCTGCGATTAAAACTCACAAGAAATAATAACTTGAAAATAGGCTGTAATTGTGTAGAATTTAATTTAACGAGAATGGTTTTGTTCTTATCATTTTCATCGAATCATGTTTGTCATGCTGACGGTGAGTGCATGCAGTGACCAACGCGTATCGAATCTTACACGCTGAAGGTTCCCCATCATTCTTATTATTATTATTATTTAATGATCATCACATTATGTTCACAATCATTAGGAATATCACAACGAGCATAGCCCTTTAACACAGAATTGTGTGTGATATCCCTGAATAGTAAATGTAATAAAATTGATATAAAGTAAATATTAAAGTAGGTAATTAAAATTAACATTTATGTAGCAAGTTTAAACAAAAATAGATAATCAAAAACTATATAAAAACTCGACGAATCAACACAATAGTAAGCCACGATAGACCCACAATACAAACATTCAAACCACTAACATTATAAGCCTAACTTATAACATTACGTTACATCAAAATATAAAGTTCACAATTATAAAAACATACAGCATTTGAATTAAAAAGAATAATGATAGAATTGTACAAATCTCTTTTAGAAAATAATAATATTATTTGAAAGTGAAGTGTGAACTTTATTTACTTTAATTTTTTGATTCCCTAAGAAGTTTCTTGAAATCCAGGCCTTCATGTTGAGAGCCTTCAGATCCAGGGAAGTTCCCTCCACAGTCTTGTCGCACGAGGATAAAATGACAGCCTGTAAGCTTCAGTTCTTGCAAAAGGAGCATCAATTGCCACCATCTCACCTCGAAGTCTTGACCTGTTTCTACTTTGGAGAATATGCTTAGTGTCGAGATCAACATCGCCCACTAAGCACTTTCTCAGAAACAGTACATCCAATTCTTCTAGGTGATCTTCAATAGATGGTAGCTTGCAAGCGGATCTTTCTACTTGAAGAATCGAGGCCAGAGTGGTTAATTTTAGCCAGAATCATTTTTGTGGCACGGTTTTGAATTGCCTCAAAGGATGAGATGTTCTGTCTGTAGGTAGGGTGCCATGCGGGAATACCATACAACAGGGAAGACCTGACTAATGCAATGTACACTTTTCTACGTACTTCAACTTGACACCATTTAAATTTCTTGAAATGAAACCAAGTAGCTTAGAACACTTATCTCTGGTAACTTGCACATGATAGTTCCATTTTAAGTCTGGTGTTATGTTCAAGCCTAGAAGCTTTAAATTTTGAACATGCCTTAAGAGACTGGCCGCATAAGGTGTAGTGTCCATCAATAGAACGTTTAGTACGAGTTATTCTCAAAAGATGACTCTTCTTTCCATTCAAAGACATTTCATTCTCCTGAGACCATTCAACAATTCTATCTAAATCCATCTGAAGCACCATTACATCATTTACATTGACTATGGGACGATACAAAGTACAATCATCTGCATATTGTGTCAAGCTGGAAGAAACACAATTTGGCAGATCAAGCATAAATATAATGAACAACAATGGCCCAAGTACAGATCCCTGAGGTACACCAGAGGTTATGTCACTAAAGGAAGAGATTGAACCATTAAAAACAACAGCTTGAGTTCGATTCGAAAGAAAGCTAGTTATCCATTTGTGTAATGATCCTTCTACTTTGTAGCCAAGAAGCTTGTCCAGAAGCCTTTTGTGGGGAACTTGATCAAAAGCTTTCATCCAATCCAATGCAATTACATCCACTTGCTTAGCAATACCACTATCTAAGGTATACTGCCAATCATCAAGAACCTTTGTAAGCATAGAAACGCAAGAACGTTTTGGAAGGAACCCATGTTGTTTATCGTGAACTAAGTTGTTATCCTTCAAGTGGTCCAACAATGCTTTCGAAACCAGCCTCTCCATTACCTTACAGATTACTGAGGTAATGGAAATTGGTCGGTAGTTCCTTACATCATGCTTATCTCCTGACTTAAAAACAGGAACAACTTTTGGGCAGTTTTCCACTGATAAGGAACATCACCAGCATGTAAAGAATATTAAATATAGAGCTGAGAGAAGGAGCAAGAGAGTTTGCACACTTTTGCAAAACCGTGTTGGGATATTGTCGGGCCCTGTTGCAGAATTTGGCTTTAGTTTATTAAGGCACCTCCTTACATCATTAACACCAATTGCAAACGAAGAAAGCGGCTGGAAGTCGTAGGAATCAAAACATTTATCTAAAGGAGCAGGAGTATTTCTTGGAAATAGTAAAATTAGATTTGAAGTTAATGTTAAATTCATCTGCAATAATAGCTGGGTCATTAATAAATTGCCATCTTTTATAAGTGAAGTGGAGAAGAAGATTTTTTTTTGCTATGAATATTTTGCCATAGATCTTTAGAGTTGTGACTAGATCCAAGCTTCCACATATAGTCCTCATGAGCTTTCCTGACCTTGATGCGAACAGCATTGCGCACCCGTCTGTACGTCTCCCAATTGGCATCAGTTGGTGATTTCTTCCACGCCTTGTGACATAAGTCTCTTTTTCTTAAACCTTTACTAACTCAGTTGATATCCACGGAGCTCTTTTCTTACCGTTTATCCTCAACTTCGGGATGCACTTGTCAAACACAATTCCAAAATACCCGCACCCAATTGGTCATAGCATTCTTGAATATTATTGCTAGGGAAGACAGTAGGCAGATCTTGAGAAAAGAGTTGACTTAACAAATCCCAGTTAGCATTGCTAAAACTGTAAACCGTTTTTCGCAATTTTTTAGAGTTCTTGCCACAAATATTAAGTGTAGCAAGTACAGCCTCATGGTCACTTACTCCTGGAATTACTTCGGTGGATTCAACAATAGTAACGTCACTGCACAGAAAAAGGTCCAAAATCGATCTGGATGCTCCACAAATTCTCGTTGCTTGTAATACTAGCTGGCTTAGAAATGTGCATTGAAATGCTAGCAAAAAGTCATTAGCAATCTGATTATTTGGTATTGGCGCTACATTTGCGTCCCAAGTAATGTCAAGATTGAAATTTTCCAAAAAGCAAGACAGCCTTATACGATGCTTGTATATTTTGCACCTTCAAAAGTGAGTCATGAAACTTGGCGTTCTGCTCTTGAGTAGAATTTGGAGCTCTGTATCCTGAACCAACTAGAAATTTCTCTTTATTTATGGTTATTTCCAGCCAAATTATTTCACATGCAGTTTCTAGCTCCAGGCATCTTGTAGGATTGAAATCAGGTTTAACAGCTAGGAGGACACCACCACCACGCCTACCAATTCTATCATTCCTAAAGATGCTATAACCAGGAGGAAATATTTCACCATCAGAAACAGAGGAATCCAACCAAGTCTCACAAACACACACAACATGTGCATCCCCTACCACCAGCCAGGCGAGTTATATCAGGCTTTCGTTTTAAACAGTTCAGGCTACGAGCATTAAATGAGAGAATCTTTATCTTAGAAGAAACTTGACATGTAGGCCTATTGCTTGCAATCGAATCACCCAAATAATCGCTCTTGTCAAATAAAGAATTAGAGAACTGCGGAAGAGAACACTGCCAGCATATCCAATCCTTGTGATTCAAAATGTAATCCCTTATTTGGTTAGATTTCATCTTTAAGCAAGTTTTGTGAAAATATTTGCCACAACCAGAGCAATCTAAAAATACCTGATTCCTTCTACCTGACAATTCACACATGCCACAAATTCTTAGAGGACCAGGATTAACCTGGATATCACCAGCAAGAAGTATTATACACATTAGCATTCTAACAACCTTCGTATATCTCACTCTCTCCTTTTGGCCACGATTCGTAGACATAGAATTGCTCATTCTCATCATTCTGCTGGGAGATTGAGTAAACTTTGCAATCTTTACACGTATTTTGTACCGGCTATGTTTTCCATAGTACTGTATATGCCATTCAAAACGTGTTCTATAATTTTTTAATACATTCCAGAAATTTAAAAATCGATCCCGATCGATCTTTGAACCCGGATCTCCCATATTTCGAGTAGAAAGGCGCATTACCCAACTATACCAGGAACACGCCAAAGTAGTTAGACGAGTGAGCTAATCATGTGTTGAGTATCCGGGAACATTTGCATTTAAGTTTATTGATATTATATAAGGTTTATAAATGATAGAGTTTTGAATTTAGTTGGTATAAGGGCTCGTCAACGGTAAGGCCATTATGCGCCACTCTAGCCTAAGCTAAGGAGGAAAGAACCAAGCGGGATATCCAGCCCAATGCAGGAAGAGGACATGACATGTTTAGGTACACAACACGTATCACTCACTCGTCTAACAACGACTTTGTCGTTTTCCTAGTAAGTTTCCCAACGAAGAAACATGAATGACCCAGGAGGTTGGCATAAATCAACAACTCCAAACTTGACTATTTGACAATTATTAGATGAGTGAGCGCAGCAAATGAGTCTAATAATGCAAGTCGACTCTACAAGGATTGTTTTTTGTTGGTGAGTATGTGAGTGAGTGAGCTAGCAGCAGAACGGCCTAACGGTTTAACAGATTGTGCTAAAATTTTATGAATACATCCTTTATCATTTCTCAGTGATAGATAGTTCATTTTTTAAAGGTAGTAAGAAGCATATTATTTATAATGTATAACTCGTTGTTGTTGAGGTTGTTGTCCCTAGTTTCAATGCAGAAGGTCCCAGAATCAAATTTTGCTACTACCTGCTGCAGACAAATGATAATTACTTTCGGTTGTAGATTCCAGTCCATCAATTCTTGACTTGAAATTGCCTACATGGTGACTTTGGAGCCGTCATAGTAACGATACACATATTAAATAATGAAGTTGTTTCGAGTTACCCTCCGTGAGTGGGTGCAATCGTGTCCAACTTGTTTCGACAGTGTTCAGTATTTAAAATACCAATTTCAATCTTTCAATTCTAAGATCGTTCACGGTGTAGGCGCCGACAGAGTTGGCTAACACTTGGTCTGCTTTAATTTAACGTTTCTGACCAAAAAATGTGTCATATAGAACTAAATGAGTAGACTCTAAATTCGAATGTACATGTATTTAATTACGTCAGTTAAATTTTGACAAATCTTGCAGGTTTGCTCCCTGACGGCCCCGACACGGATCTGCAGTACCTCAGCCCCCGTCTTACATCAACTCTCATTGCAGGTTTCCTCCCAGACGGCCCCGACACGGATCTGCAGTACTCAGCCCCGTCTGGTGAACATCGTAGTTCGTCACTCCCTTCTGATATCAACTCTCATTGCAGGTTTCCTCCCCGACGGCCCCGACACGGATCTGCAGTACCTCAGCCCCCGTCTGGCGCGCATCGTAGTCCGTCACCCTCTTCTACGACAGGCGCTTCGGTCCTTCCGTAACTTCTACCCCTGTACCATGATTGGCCTCATGAGTCTAAGCTTCTTTGTAATCCATCCTCTTGGCATTTACAAATACTGGGATGTTAAAACCGAAATCATTAAAAATGGATATCCCATGGGTGTCTGGTCTGTTTTTATTGCCGCAATGTTAACAGTTTACTTTAACAAAACTAAAGTGTTGATCATCGTATTAAAACTTCAGAAATTATCCGAAGAAGACCTAAATAACGAATACCAAAAACACCTTAGTAAAAAAATTACACAGTGGATTTATAATTTCACAAAATACAGTCATCTTGTTAACAATTCTGTTCTAACGATTTTTGTGGTTGCTATTACCTTGGTACATTTTTTACCAAGTCGGCACATTCATTTCAGGTAAGGAACGACCTTAAACCTTTTAAAATAATGTATTATTTATACTTAGATATTCGATGAAAATCTAAGTATTGACAGTGGTTGGAATCAAATTCATTACTTGGCAGCTTATTACATAAACACAAAAAATTTAAAATTAAATAAAGAAAATTATCTTACAAGTGAAAATAATGGAAAGTAAAGAATTATATGAGTACAATCTAGAAGAAGTCAAATTGAGATGTGTGGAAAAATATGGCACATATTAATCCATTAAAGAATAATTAATCATTCACAAGTTACGAAAATCCAATAAAAATGTTACTTATCGTCGGAGCTTTACCACACAATTATGTCTAACTTTTGTTTTATAATGCTCAGCTGACGTGTATTCTTGCACAACTGCTTTCAGATCGTGGTATCCTTTCAACGAAACTGCATCGCCGACTTTCGAGATTATTCTTATGGCAAACACCATAGAAGTTGTTGGCGGATTCATATGGGCAAACACTTTCAATATTTTTGCAGTTACATTTTTAACTAATTTAGGAGTTCAATTTATGATCCTCTCCGATAAATTCCAAAACGTTCGAGAAATTGCAACGGCACGCATTCTGGATAGGAAACATAGAGAGATCAAGCTGGGAGATGTGTCAACGTTACTTGACCTACAAGTGTCTGAAGGTCTACACGAGCCCACGAATGCAGAAGTTGATCAAGGCAGAGGGGCCTCAAGTATGATGATGAGATGGCAGAGGTCAGCGCTTAACGTGAACCTCCCTGGTTCCCTACCTGACAGTCACGTGACCTCTATGGGAGTGACCCAGACTTCTACCTCCAAACAACCGGTCAGTCAAGGGAGGACAACACCCCAAGGAGACGAGGTTTTCTACACTGACGAAGAAGTTGATCATGAGATGCAACGACTTTTGAAAAAATTTCGTGCAGTTTCATCAGGAATTATTGTGGTAGATACAAACCCCAACGTCCTTATTTTCATTAAGCTTAATCTTAAAGTAACTCTTTTATATGTGGTTCTTTTGCTTGTTTTAGGTTACAAAATAGTATTGTTAAAATTGGTGAAATGTACTTCATATCTCTGACAAGTGTTAACATATGCATATACGGCGCTACGTTACTGATTCTCACTACGGTAGGCCTATTCTCAAATTTTTAATGTATTTTGGTCTTATTTCCATGATGCACGAAAATAATAATTTGATGTTTCAGGATGAAGAACTTGGCATGTACAAGTATTTTGTAATTTTGATTTCTGTACAAGTTGTCGCATTCTACTTCTTTTTGAATTTCCTATGTAACTTCATAACCGATCAGGTAAGTGTTAAGTTAAAACTATTAAGAATTGATCCCAGTTTAGAATGCCACAGGAAGCGGAATTACAATATTTAATTCATGCCAACTTTGTGAACCAACACGAACCCGCAAAATCTCATTTGTTTGCTGTATTATGATATTAGAAAATTTAAAACTATTTTTCTATGGCATGTTAATAATTTTCTATACCATCAGGGAGTAAAAGTAATAGTTTGAAGAGTTGATTTTTGTTCTATTGTTGGTAATGATAATTTAAAATTTCCTGCACAATTGATGCCTACGTCAATGCTAGTGTGATCAAATATTTCTGTAAAGAGTCACAATTCTTACATGGCTGTTTTTCATCTTCCAGATCATCTAGGTCTTTACTTTAAAGAAGAAGTTTAAATTTTCGGAAGCACTTTTAATGCTGGATATCGATATTTTTTTTTTTAAACTGTCATGTAAAGTTATTTCAAAACCAATGGCCACAGTGCGATGGGAGCCGAAAGACGACTGTGCTGCAATTCCTTTGGCGGTGGCATTCTGAACTGAAACTAATTTTAAAAAAAATTTAACGCTGATCTTTAGTTGGTTATTATTCATTTGTTGACGACGTCGGTGCTAAAAAGTTGGCTAACTAAAAATCAGTGATGTGAGTGAATGGATTGAGGTTAAATACCAGCATATTTTTTTTAAATTTCAAAATATTCTCTCTCTTAACAGATTGTTGTCGACACGAAATATTTCAGTTGAGCGTGGGAACCCAATAAATTAACGTCCTACACTCATTTAAACTACTGAATTAAAACAATCTATTAAAGTTTTTAACTTGTGTTGATTAAAAACTTACCAAAAATTCAACTGCAAATTTTTTTGTTTTAAAAGAAGATTATACCTCACTCTCCAAACAGACCTTATTGGGCTGGTGCAGCTGTGGTCTCGCAGGTATATGCTTGTGATTGGCAGAGATCCTACATCAGTATCACATCAGGGCAAGTGTTTTACGCTGCAGCTGTGGGCTATGCGGTATACGCATGTGATTGGTTGAGGTCCTCGTCTCAATAACTAATAAGAGTACGTGTTTCAGGCTGACGCTGTGGGCAATGCGGTTTACGCATGTGATTGGTTGAAAGCCTCTCCGAGTTTTAAGAGAAGCATGATGATCATAATTAGCAGAACTAACTGTCCTCTACAATTCAAACCCGTAGGATTTGACCCTTGTTCTTTAAAGAACTTTGGCCAGGTGAGTTGAATGTACTTTCTTTTTATGTTGCCAGATTGTAGGAATGCTTGTTATGATAAATTGGGATTCTAATCCACAAGTTGTAAAAAGTGACAGGTGGCAGATTATAACAAATAAATAAATATAACGTTTGTATAATACACTTAAAACTTAAATAACTGTATTTCTTGATTCTTTTACTTTTACCACCAAAAACAGAATAGAAAATGTCAAATGGTTTAATCTCCTTTTGCAATCCGTGGTGTTCTGTTAAAAATGGATTATATCCATTGTTTTACTTCAATTATCTTTGTCTTAACCCAAAGATTTTATGTGTAAGTTTCGTTTTAAATATGAGTGTCACATTATTCTCAAATATTGTTTGCCAAGATATTCGTAAATTATTGTAAAATGCTCATAAACACGTAATTTACTCCCTCTAGTGTCTTGACTCATTCTTTTGTTGCACACGAGTCAATTTAAAAAAATGGAATTTATTTAATTCGTCGATCTGTAATTTTATTTTGAATAACTTTTTTACACTTTTTTACACTAAATAGACAGTGTAAACTGCTTGTGTAAATTTTACTTTGCTTAATTTTCCTTTTATTTTAGAACTTGTTATGACTTGAAAATTGTTTTTCAGTTCTCTCAGCCTTAACAATCAAGTGCCTATTATTTACTCAGAAACCAACTCACTTTTGTTTGTATGATAAATAAACTTTCCTGATCTATAAATTTCGTAAACATCATTCCATTCTTTATTTTTTTACTTTGTATTAGGTGTTTGTTTTATAAACCTATTAATTTAACGTCTATATCATATTCCGTTAAAAAAAAGTTATACAAAGGAGGACAGCCAATGTACGTTCTAATGCATTTCAGCACTCAATGAGTACAAGGTGTAGTAAGATACCCCTTCGAACAGTCGAAGATATTGGTTGCCATACAAAATCTATAATGTAAAAATATTATCCATTTAAGATCTCCATCTCAATATCACATAATGGCAACGTCGTCAAAGTTTCTTTACTCGTGCCTACCCTACAGATACAAGACGTCATTCTGGTAATACTTTTGATAGTTTATCGTGAAGAACCTGCCCAAGGTGCAATGCATGCCAATCTTTAGGTGTAAAAGGGGGAATATTGTTGTTAGGACAGTTGTGAAGGGGATAAAAGAGGGCTGTTTAAGAGGATTCAACCAATTGCATTCGCATTACAAAACTAAAGAAAACTTCAAAATAACCTTCAGTCAGGATTTCCGGTCCCGACGACAGCGACCTCCTGAATCAGAGTCGCGCGCTTCACGCTCGAGCCAACACTGTCAGTATCGATATTCTGACATTATGATATCTAACGCTTAGTTAGCGGATAGGTCAACTCCGGAATCAATGTGTGAGTCTTTATTTTAACTGAACAGGAATATACGTAAAATATGTTTGATTTAGATTTCCAACATAGCCTACAAGACAATGGCCACAATGAAGAGCATTGTTTATAGATGAAGATGTATAATGCTGATGACAGTCTGCGATTCTGTTCGAGCCACAATTAACTCACCATGTGCTATATACCTTATCAGTTGAGTTTTAACTGAAAGCTTTGATTCAGAATTAAAAATATATATATTACATAAATAAGCGTGAAAATATAAAACATATGATATGAGTGTTTAATTGAACATTCTGCCAACTATTAGAAGCTAAAAAAAGTTAATCAACTGTAAATTAATAAAAAAATACTGCAAAGTCGTTTAATCAATGTATACCTTATATTTAATATTCAATGTCTTTTTCATGCTAGTGCTATTAGTGCTATTCAATTTTTTAATAAAAACGGAAAAAGACTCTTTTGTTCATTTTTTCAGTGTGAATTTTTGTATTTTATTATTATAACTTTTAATCCATGTCTAACGTTCTCAAATTTGATAAAAACTCCCACAAAAATTGATAATTCTTAATCATTAAGTTTTACATAAAACATTTGATTCCCTTAATGTTAATAATTTTTTCCCTCTCCACCTACGTTTTGTAAATATATTTGTAATTCATATTTCCTTGAAAATGTGTTTGTGTACATTGTATATTATACATTTGTGCTACTGCTTTGACTTGTGTAATAAGTTACTTACACTACATGTGTTCTATGTACTTATAAATGGACTAAAATAAATATGGAAATAAAAACACCTCATGGAGTTTTTATTTGTGGGAGATGAATACAAAAAAGATATTGACCTTAGCATTTTACGTGAGTTACAACAATAGATAAGTTAAAAATGATAAAACTTTATTACAAATTACATGTATT
Source organism: Sweltsa coloradensis (assembly GCA_024449915.1). Classification (NCBI taxonomy): domain Eukaryota; kingdom Metazoa; phylum Arthropoda; class Insecta; order Plecoptera; family Chloroperlidae; genus Sweltsa; species Sweltsa coloradensis. The sequence continues at coordinate 321,737 of JAMZAV010001497.1, read as the reverse complement.
GTGTAACATATCCAAGGTCTGTATGATGATTGCAGATTAAAGGCCAGGAGCCCAACATTAATGTAACATTTCCTTACAGCTGTGATTTCATCATTTAAGGCCCGATATACCAATGTAAAGATAAAGCGGATAGTAAATGAAATACCAGGTAACTTGTAATCACTATGGCAACCACTTATCAGAAGCTCTATAGTTATTTTGTAAGCAATCTTAACTGACATCTAAATTTTAAATGCCATATTAATACCAGGATAAATTATGATTTGTATCAGCTAATAAATGTCATTAAAATTTGTTTAATTGCTAACCTTAATCCTCCACATCCACTCTCTAAGTAAGCGTGCTCCATTATAAGTGATAGTGATCTAAAATATAATGTGTCTCGTTACTTAATGTAATATTCTTGCATTGTACGTATTTATATTAGGCCTATGTGTGCCGTATGCGTCATGTAGGCTGCGATTAAATAAATCAGAACATCAAAGCTATATAATGTGAGTATTTCCAGTTAACGGACAGTTTAACAACGCGAGAGTGTCACCACCTGTCGACCGAGTCACATATCTATTATTCTCTTTGTTGTAGTTATTTTTGTGGCGGTAAAAAGTTGTCATCTCATTGGTTCGTCTACTTATGGCATTATTTACAAATACCTAAGCCAAATATTTAAAATTAGGATGAAAAAATTAAATGTAAATAAAAAGTTAAATTATTTACTACTTATGGATGGGACAGTCTGCCTGCTGTGGACTGTCAGTCACGGTTTGCCTAAAATAGAAGTAATTTCGTCCTCGATAATCAAACGTTATCAACCCCGAAATAAACGCCCCTATAATTTTACCTGAATACCTCATGCTAGTCTGTTCACGAACCCTCTGACTTTTGTACATTGATGTTGAAACAAATGTATCACTTTGATGTCAAATTATAATATCATTGGCATTTTGATAACTCAGTGTAAAGATAATATGCATGTACGTTTGATTGACGGCGTTACCTCAAACGTCCATAGCTATTATAATAATTGAACAAAATTATATTGAGTTCAACTTTATTTTTATTGTTATATACTCAACCATTTCCAAACCGTTTTTTAGTTATATACATGCCGTCGTATGCCACAGTACTAAAAATTATCTCTGATATTAGATAGTTTAAAATTGTTCTTACATTGCATAATGATATAATGACAACAACGTACAACGTAAATTCATAGTTGTTGAAGAACTTTGAGTTGTGCAATAGTCTTGGTCTTTCAAGTAATAATATAATGTTTATGGAGTTAAACTGTTAACAAGTGGACACCGGTACCTCCGGGTTAACCAACTTTAAAGAGGTAGTTCAAGGTCCCCAAGGTCATGGCCAGTCTGGAGGCTCCGAGTCTTCAGGAGGAAACCTGTCGGAGTAAAATGTTCGACTTTAACCGAGGGATGATGTTCTGGCAAGGTGGGTTCTCATTTCGCTCTCCATCTCTCTCATTTCCATTTTTCTTTATCTTTTATTGTTTCATGTTGTATCATCCATGTTTAATTTTGCAATTTAAAAGCTGAAGCAAAGTAATTCCTCTATACTCTCGTTTAGAATGTAATTTAACATACAGTGCTACATATTTTATCAGTTTCAATGTGATGATAATTAGGTTTACTAGGAGTCTAGTTTTAATATGAGTAACCATAGCTTTAGACAAATATTTTGTTTGTATTGCAATTACTAACAGTTCAAAGTATAAACTTATTAAAAAGACTTCATGTAAGGCCACTTGTGCAGTTATTTGACTTGATTTGATTTATAGATAGTTATCATGCTCATAGCTTTAAAGTCTACCTAAATACGGCACCAATAGAAATGATCAAAGTGTATATATATTCATTATAAATTTAAATACAATTAACTAGTTATGTCTATCTGGTAGTTTGCAAAATAGAGCAGAGGACCAAAATTGCTTTAAGAGGCATTCCTGGTATTTAATTTTTAATTTGTTATATATTATTTTTATTAATATTTGCATTTATCTGTATAACATTTGACATGTTAGATTAAAAATAAATGCGAGAATGACAGAAAGAGCATTATGCCGCATAGTACGTGAGTACCTGTCAACCCTGTCACATAAAATACAATATCCAAGTTAAATACAGTATCAAATACAACATTAATTAATATTAGAAAATCCCTACATAACTTAACTATCTCAATAAACAAAAACAGAACTACAACCTACTTAAAATAATTTTTGATGGCGCTATTGAAACTACTGTCTGTTTTTAATTCATTTGGAAGTGCATTCCATAAGGAGACAGATCGATGCTGATGTTCTAGCCCGTAGCGGTATCAAGGGAATGCCGTTATCATTTCGAAGCAGCTGTCTTTCGCTAATGGATATTCTTAAGAACGAATCTACATCCACCTTTTTACACAGCATACCCCTCAACAACTTAACATCAGCTTGCTTTCCAAAAGTTATAATTGAAGGAATCTTACATAGATTGCGGCGTGCAGTAGCACTGGGGTTAGAACTAGCCTTACCTAAAATCATTTTAGTGGCTCTATTTTGTATGCCTTCGAGTTTGCATATATTTTGCAGAGTAGTTGGATGCCACGCTGGAATGTCATATGTTAAAACAGGCCTAATTAAAGTTAGTTAAGCGGTTTGCATTGAATGTTGCCTACTCCTACCAATACTCCTATTTACAAACCCAAGCAAGGAAGCAGCTCTGTTACGAACAAAATCTGTGCATATTCCATTTCAAGTCATTTGTGATGTTAATGCCTAATAGTTTTATTAAAAGGGAATTAGGTAATCTTGTAGTCTATAAGTACTGTTAAAAGTATTTCTAGTTCGAGAAAAGCGTATATATTGAGACTTCTCACAGTTTATTTTCATCCCATTTAAAGAACACCAATGTTCTATCGACACCAAATCCTTTTGAAGTGCTTGAATATCTTTCACAGAGGCTATTAGACGAAAAATGGTAGTATCATCAGCAAATTGAATAACTTGAGAAGAAACATGCAGAGGTAAGTCTAGAAAATATATGATGAAAAGTAGCGGACCAATCACAGAACCTTGAAGAACACCGGAAGTGACGTTAATTGGGTAAGATTTGGCTCATTGAAATATATTACAAACAGATTTCGATTAAAGTGAATGGACTTGATCCACTCTAAAAGATTCCCTTGAACTCCGTAACCTGAAAGTTTAGATAAAAGTCTACTGAGTTGAACCTGAGCAAATGCCTTGGACCAGTCTATAGCAAAACGTACTGAAACGTGTACTCACAAACGTGAGGGTCAACTTTAAAAATTAAATCCGGGTATATAAGAGTTTTTTTTAATTTGACCCCTTTTATTATTTTTTTGTTTAATTTAAAAAAAAAAAAATCCTATGCCAATGGGACAAAAAGTGAATTTTTGAGAGAAGATTGAAAATACAAATCTGCAAAAAAGGCTAAAAATGGTTAAAATTCCCAAAATTTGTTTTTTCCCCGAAATTTAATAAATCTCTAGTATTACTGTTATTTGAGGTACAAAAAATGCAAAAAGTTCAAAATATTCAGAAAAAAATCTAGTTTTAGAAATGTGTTTTGAATTTAAAATTTTACTTAAATTGAAGCTTTTATTCTAAAGACAAAATTTCCCAAAATTTCTGAAATAACGCAATTTAAAATTTTTGAAAAACGCTAAAAATCTTAGAAAAAAATATGAACTTTAAATTTTTACTTAAAATTACTAAATTAAGAAAAAATGATCTCGGGTCTGAAAGGGATAAGAGTTTATCATCTATCATAGTTGTCAGTGCAGTGACACAAGAGCGTCTAGGTAGAAAACCATGTTGATTTGAGTTTATGAGATCATGTACTTCATAGTGATTACTCACAGTATTTGACACAAGTCGCTCCATCAATTTGAACACTACAGAAGTAATAGAAATAGGCCTATAATTTGCCATGATGAATTTGTCTCCTTTTTTAAAAACTGGCACAACATTAGCTTCTTTTCATGCATCTGGTAAACAATTAAATTCCATAGACAAAATAAATATTACACTGACTGATGGAGACAACTCTGAAGAACATTTATTAAGAATTCGAGGTGGAATACCATCAGGACCTGTGGCGGCCGGCGTTTTTATTAATTATTTATTTATTAATTATTATAAGGACGGCTATAACAATCAATATAAATACTTTCTTTACCCATGTTTTGATAAAACTTGCTCATTGTGAATAGTAAATACATGCAAGAAAAGGGCAGATTTAAAAGTATATATCAATCGTTTTGTATAAGAAGTTTTTTGGTAAGCAGCTGAAGAACATTTTCAGAATTTATTCGTCTTGTCCAGAAGTCACGTTTAACAACTATATTTCAGTCACTATAAATTTTTATATACAAAGCAAAATACATAAATCAATTGTGTACAGAGCAACAATTGTTGCAGGTTTACTCCCTGACTGACCCGACATGATTCTGAAGTACCTCAGACCCCGTCTGGCGCGCATCGTAGTCCGTCACTTCCTTCTGACATCATCTCTCATTGCAGGTTTTCTCCCTGACGGCCCCGACAGGATCTGCAATACCTCAGCCCCCGTCTGGCGCGCATCATAGTCGGTCAACCCCTTCTACGCCAGGCGCTGCGGTCCTTCCGTACCTTCTACCCCTGGGTCACGATTGGCCTCATGAGTGTCAGCTGCTTCGTGATTCATCCCTTGGGCATTTACAAATACTGGGACGTTAATACTGAGATCATATACAATGGATATCCTATTATCATGTGGTTTTTACTTATTGTCGCAGGATTAATATTACTGTTGAACAAACCAACATTTGAGAAACTCCTTTTAAAGCTAGAGGATATATCAAAAGAAGAAGATTTAAACAACTTATTTCAAGTAAACATTAACAAAAAAATCACTTGGTGGCTGTTTCATTTCACCAAATATACTCATTTTTTTCTCAATTCCATTACCATTATTATTGGGATGACTTTGGCAGTGACACATTTTCTACCAAATCGGAAGTTATATTTTAGGTGAGGAAATACCATAAGTCTACTTTATAATAATTTATTGAGGATAATTGATTTACCTGAAAAATATATTCTTGACATTAAATATTTTCAACTTATACAGAAGTTAACAAAATAAGCTCATGTACAATATATGCGCATGATTTGATGTTAATTACATAAAATGGTTCATTTTCGGTTACTCCTTCCGAAATCAGAATGGTGCAAATAAAAGGAGCTCTGATTGGAGATTTAACTACAATTTGACAACATTCATAATACAAGAAATTGTTATAAAGTAAACATGAAAAAATCAATGGCTTAATATATAAGATGATTCCCGAATCCAATTAATATTTTGACTAGAAAAGATTTGACGAAGGGTGCCAGATGACGCGTTTTGACACCAGTAAACAAAGGTGAAATTTTTGCCCAGCAAACGTGGCAAATGATGATGGTAGAATTCAAACGTCACAAATGTTGCATTTAATTATTTTGCTCTTTCGATATCTCCGTCAATAAAACTTTAATTAATAAAAAATTGATATTAAAATACCGTACTTAGAGTCTACCCACTCAGTCATATAACTGATTTTCAGTGGGAGACAGTTTACCAAAGCGACCAAGCCAACTCTGTAGGCCCCGACGCAATCGACGAGTGAGCGATAACCAACCAAAGATCGATATTTTTTTTAAAAGGATATATAGCAATCAGTAGTATTGACAGTGCCACTCATTATCACATTATTAATGCTAAAGTACTAAGTCTTAAAGGGGTATTCATATGCTAAACTCAAAAAATATATTTCATTTATGCTTACTTATCATAAATTAAGAAAGTAACAACAAAATTATTGGGCCCCTTCTGACCTGATAAAAATTGTTAAACTTAGAAATTTTCGAGGTAGACATTGGCAAAAAAAACTCGGATGTAAAATAACAGGGATGATCTTTATGAAACTTGACAGCCTTATCTGTATATCTCATATGTTTTGTTATGTAATTTTTGCAAGTCGTTGGGTCCAAATATGCTGATTATTAAGGACGGGGACACGGGGGGGGGGGACACGGGGGACACATTTTAAATCACTCCCCCCCCCCCCCGGGAGTGATTTAAAATTAAATTTTTTGCGTGTTTTAGTGTATATTTGAGGACAGTTTCAAGACACATAGTTATAAATTGCCATTTTAGATTCGTACTATGCAGTTTTTATGTGGAACAAAAAATAAGCAGGTTATAGCCAATTTAGGAAAATCCCCAAAACACAAATTTTCGCAAATTTAAGGGTCAAAATGCTTAAAACATTAAGTGTTCAACAACATATAAATTTTAAGACGGTCATTTTTGTGTAGTATTATGCTATAGATCATGTGGTAAAAATCATTTTTGGGGGTAATAGCCCCTTTAAGGATCGGTGACATTTACATGCACCCTGAATAAGTTCCATTAACGGATTTTTTTGCAAATTTAACTTAATCCTTAAAAAAATCAGTGGTTTCACAATGTTGACACATTCATGCTAGCGAGTAAAGTGACTTAATGTAAAATTGACAACTCGGACTTTGTACTTTCGCAATGCGCACTCACTGGGCGACGTGGCCTCGTATGAGCAAATTTTAATGTCAAATACTTGTCAGTTTAATGCATCATATATGTAATTTTATTTTAAATGCAACATGTCCTACGATTATGCCTTACATTATCAACCCGCATCATTTGACGCAACACAGAGACGCCAATATGATGCTTCCTGGATCATGCCTCTTCTAATACTTGTCTTCATATTATGAATCATTCTCAAAATTTTTAAAAAGAATTGGTTGATACAAATTTATTTCCTTTTAGTCCATAATATTAATATGGATGTGTTAACTCGATATTAGTTACATACGGTGGTCGGTATTGCACGATTTGAATGATGGTGTGATGCGAGGAATCAGTTATGTAAAAAGATGACTATTGAGATGAACTGAAGTTATTATTTATATGTTTATGATGGAAAATGCGATACAGCAGAGAGAATGAATATAATTATAGTGTTCGTCAAGATCGTGGAGCGCTAGCGGTTTCTTTCAAATCTTCATGAATAAGGTTCCCTATCATGTACTTGTCAAAGGTACAATAAGGCAAATAATTGCTTCGGCTGCCGTAAAGAATTTGTGATTTTCTACTAAAGACTCTGAAAACATACTTTCAACCCTTCGGTAGGCCGGGTCAGGTAATACTTTGTTTGTGTAATGCGTTGATGGACTGGTCGATGTTTTTATGCCGTTTGGTGACAGTAGTAGGACATGTGTCCGTGCGTCCGCTGAGAAGCTCTTTTAAGGATGTTAAGTGGGCGTGTGATCCTTCGTGAATAGAGCTCTAGAATGTGGTCCACGATCTTGACGAACACTATACATATATGAATGTAAACGTTGACAAATAATTGTATCCTAGCTGTAGGTTGGCCCCTTGGTCTTGACCAGGTGCTACATACAAACGAATAATAGCTGTCAGTAGCACAGCCTTACATAATAAAGTCATGTGAAATATCGGTAACTGAAGAAAGTAAAATAAAACACTTAGATCATAGGATTTAACTATATCAGTAAGAACTTTGGAAAGACGAACAAATTTTCAAAATTCCATTTTATATTCTTTTTAGTTACTAGAACGTAATGCACATTATATAATGTTCTTTAATGCGAGCTTGACCTGTTATCTAACGCAACTGCTTTCAGGTCGTGGTATCCGTTCGACGAGAAGTCGTCGCCAGCTTTTGAGATCTTGCTCCTAGTAATGTACATAAAAGGTTTCAGCGGCTTAATATTGGCAAACACTTTCATGGCTTTTGCCATTACTTACTTGACTTATTTAGGAGTTCAATTTATGATCCTGTCTGATAAATTCTTTAACATCCGAGGAATGGCAACAGAACGCATAATGGAAAGGAAGCATAGAAAGGTCAAGATAAGAGACGACTGTGAATCATGTGACCAACAAGTGTCTGAAGGTTTATGTGAGGCTATGAACGCAGAAGTTGATCAAGTCAGTGAAGTTTCACGTATGATGAAAAGTTGGGTTATTGACGTCGACTCGCAGAGGACAATGCTTAACGTGAACCTCCCTGGTTCCCTACCTGACAGTCACGTGACCTCGATGGGAGTGACCCAGTCTTCTACCTCCAGACAACCGGTCAGTCAAGGGAGGACAACACCCCAAGGAGACGAGGTTAGCTGGCAGAGGTCAGCGCTTAACGTGAACCTCCCTGGTTTCCTACCTGACAGTCACGTAACCTCTATGGTAGTGACCAAGACTACTTCTAGACAACCGGTCAGTCAAGGGAGGACAACACCCCAAGAAGACGAGTTTGGTTGCACTGCAGAAGAAGTCGAACAAGAGATGAGACACCTGTTGAAAAATTTAGTGCAGATTCATCGGGAACTGTTAGGGTACTTATTTCCACCAAGTTCTTCATTTTAATTCGTTATTAATTGTTAGTAATAACCATAATAAATGTTTTTTCTCTATTGGTTTCAGATTGGTTCATGGTCTCAATAAAGTCTTTGAAATAACCTTAGTAGCTGAGACATGTGTTAACGTGGTTGTATATGGCGCAACACTTCTGATCCTCACAACGGTAGATCTATTTTCAACATTAAGAGGAGTTTGGCATGCTCATTCAACGTGCTTTCAAATTTCTCAGACATTTTTAGTTGCGTCAATTTGTGATTTTATATCATTGTGTTGAAATTTATGGTGAAGGAATCTCATAGCACTTTTCCATTAATTAAAAATAAACTAACAATATATTTAATTTTCTACGATTAAGAATGTGTCAAAATGGTCAAAAACACCCAAATAACTACGCATTTTCTGAATGATTTATGATAAACATTAAAATTCTAATATGATGGTGCGAATAGATTACCTTCATTATCAAATATGCCAAGATGAATAAAGAAGTAACTAATTATGGTTGCAGGACAAGGAACGCTCCGAACACAAATCACGCTAGATTCCTCTTAAATTTTATGGAAACCAATTACATCTACGGGAGTGTTTCCCGATTAATAATGAAACGAGAAATATTATCTTATTGTTTTTTTTCCTTCTTCCATTTGTTACGAAAATAATTATGATTATGATAATTATGATAATTGTGATTGTTAAAATAATTATTATGCTTTAGGATGAAGATATTGGAATAATCAAGATTATTGTTTTTATAATCTCAACACAAAATGTGGGATTCTACTTCGTTCTAAACTTCCTTTGCAATTTCATAACTGATCAGGTGAGTTTGATGAAATATCAAATTATTTACTTATTTGGCATTTGATATAGCAGCCTTAGGACGCAGGTTTTGAGTTTGCTTGGATTTTTGGACATACTTCATGCGTGGATGAAGAGTTAGGATTGTCTCTCTTTTTATGACGAAACTCAAATGTGTCAAATGAAGTTGCATGTACATTAGAAGAATGTGTTCTGGGAAGGTCAAACATTAAAGCCGAAGATCTCAGGGGTCAATACCTGGTCACATCTTTTTAAAAGTTGATATCAATTCAAATGTGTGTTTGAGTGAGCGCCACGCTGTCTACGCATGTGATTGGCTGAGATCCTCGCCTCACTAACCAATCAGAGTTTGTGTTTCAGGCTGCAGCTGTGGGCGAGGCTGTCTACTCATGCGATTGGCTAAGATCCTCGCCAAGCATTAAGTGTTCAATGATGATCATAATAAGCAGAACGAACTGCCCAGTCGAGTTGAAACCCAGGGGATTTGACCCGTTTTCTCTGCAGAACTTCAGGCAGGTAAGTTGAATGTTCTAGCCTGGTTTATAACCAAATTTTACGTTTCATTACGTTTTTAACCATATTGGTACATAATTAAAGTAGAAAATCAAAACTTATCTCAGTAAATTTGAATATACAAAAATGAATATTTTTTAAGGTACCTTCTATCTAAATTTGAACAAATGAATTGTTTACCCTTTTTAAAGATGGTGCCAAATAAAAATTGTAAAAATGGTTGCAATAAACCTTAAGTGTAGGTTGTATGATTATATCATAGTTTATATTTAATTTCTTAAATACTTAACTGCAGACTTTTTGTAAATTTCTTTATCTAGGGCGACGGTCGTCGCCCGGCAGACAAGCGCATGCGACTGCTTAGGCGACACGAACTCCTGCCCTGTATACAGCTACCAGAGTTGGGGGGTTTTCAGCTATCTGCACACGCCGCCCCGAAAGAGTTACAATCTTGAAACTCGGTATATGACCTGGTATGTGGTCCATGACATACCAAAAAAAAAATCAACCCGATCCGACAACTCGTTCTGTGTTAAAAAAGGCTCTCAACATCGTCAAATTCCTTTTGGCCGGCTGGTGGCCATAGGTGGGTGGCTGGCTGGCTAGCTAGTTCTCCGCGGAGATTAATTTAGCCTACAGAGAAAACGGTAAATCTTAGAACTATGAAACTTAGACCACACTTAGATGTACTTCAGACGCAGTCACATTTGCTTTCAAAACCAAAATCGGTTAACAGGGACCGGAGAAAATCAAAATTTGGATGATAATCGAAACTCGTAATTACCAATGCGTGGTAATTTGTACAAACTTGAAATTAAACATGCTATTAACCATTATAAATATCTTGCGTCCAAAACACAAGGGGCTAAATTTGGGGATGACCATAGGCCCAAAAATGACAAAAAACATATCTGAACTTTAAGAAATGAATCATTCAAAGAAAACGCTACAACTGAGATGTTTCAAACGTGGAATACATTTTTAATTTCAAAAGAAACTAAACTTTAGTAGAACAAGTATATGATATTCATAAATTAGTTGAACTTAATACTGTTCTTAGGTAGAAATAAGTTTTTAATTATGTTGCAATATTTCGAAAAGTTTCACTTTTCTTCGACAGGCAGACATTTACAAAAATACAAACATCTGAAAAAACAATAACCACAGCTATGTGGATGAAAAATTAATTGCAAAGAAGTTATATTTTTAAGTAATTTAACAAGGTGAATGAAAAACATTTACAAACGATCTATCCCTAGCTTTAATTTATGACAAAACAACTAGGTATAAAAAATATAGTAGTTATAGGCTTGATTGATAAGTGTGTTGTTAGTTGAAAGTTCATTGTTTATAGTTTGAGTTAATCTGTTTTAGTTGATAGTGGAAAAAATATAATAATAAATAAATAAAATAAATAACTTATTTTAAGTTGAAAGATGTTAGCTGTAGGACTAACCCCCAAAATACAAAAATTTGTAAAAAAAAACGGCAGCCAAGCTCTCCTTCCAAAGTCTTCGGCTGTGAATGCTGTGAGATATAGAAGTTGAGCCAAGCATTTCATTCTTTCTCCCTAGTTTCGCATTGAAAAGATGTAAGATCATTTCGCCTGTTGACGAGCGCCAAGCCAACCATTTTCGTGGTAAAAAAAGTTAAAATTTTAAACTCAAAATCATAAAAATATTACTTGGCCATTGACTTTTTAGAGTTCTCGTACCAAAATCAATAGCCAAATAATTTTTTTATGATTTTGAGTTTAAAATTTTAACTTTTTTTACCACGAAAATGGTTGGCTTGGCGCTCGTCAACAGGCGAAATGATCTTACTTCTTTTCAATGCGAAACTAGGGAGAGAAGAATGAAATGCTTGGCTCAACTTCTATATCTCACAGCATTCACAGCCGAAGACTTTGGAAGGAGAGCTTGGCTGCCGTTTTTTTTTTCAAATTTTGTATTTTCGGGGGATCACATCTTTTTGTTGTTTGTTTCATAGCAAAGCTTGAAATATGTAAATTACGTGTAAAGGTGGATACAGTGCCTTTAAAACAGAATGTTTAGAAACAAAAGCTACCATCTTTTTTTTGTTTTCAATCTGTAGGCCTAGTTGGCAATATTCAATTTTTTATTAAATTTAATATGGTTAATGTCGTCTTGGGTTTTTGTGTGAATGATTTGTTGACCGGACTATAACACATTGACGCTTAATTTTATTCAGCAATTAAAATATTAAAAATGTAATAAATACAACATAACGTTTTTCCCAAAGTAAAGAGTTAGGGAACAGTGGGGGGTGAAATATCGCTTGTCTCCTGGCGGATTATTATGTACCACCATGCCAAATTTCATGCTGATAACTCATTCGGTACCTTATGTGAATGCTGGAAATCAAGGTAAAAATAATATAAACTATTAGGGATGAGGGTTGAAAAAGTGTTGTTTAGGAAATAAAATTAGGCTTATTGGGTTTAAAACACATTAAACATAATATTTTACTATTTTGAATAAAAATACAATTTGGGTTAGAGCTTTGAATTATTCTTATTTTAGGGGATGATTTAGGGGGTGTTGGGGGTGGAATCTTGCATCGCGACGAATTATTTTTCATATTAGTATGTAACATCATGCCAAATTCCATGCTGATAACTCATTAGGTGCCTTCATGGTGGAATGCTGAAAATCAAGGTAAAATAATATAAACTATAAGGGATGGGGGTTGAAAAATGCTGTTTAGGAAATGAGAATAGGCCGATTGGATTAAAAACACATTAAAACATAATTTTAATAACCACCTTATTTGAATATAACATCAATTTTAGATTAGAGCTATGAATTATTCCAATTTAAAGGGGTGTTGAGGGTGGAATATCGCTTGCCTCTCGGCGGATTATTTTTCATATTATTATGTACCATAATGACAAATTTCATGATTATAACTCATTAGGTGCCTTCGTGGTGAATGCTGGAAATCAAGGTTAAAATAATATAAACTATAAGGGATGGGGGTTGAAAAAATGTGGTATAGGAAATGATAATAGGCCGATTGGGTTAAAGCACTTTGAAACATAATTTTAATAACTAATTTGAATAAAACATCAATTTTATGGAATTATTATTATTATTATTATTGAATTATTCCAGTTTTAGGGGATGTTGGGGATGTTGGGGGTGGAATATCGCTCAATTGCCTCTCGGCGGATTATTTTTCATATTATTATGTACCACCATGTCAAATTTTATGATGATAACTCATTAGGTGCCTTCGTGGTGAATGCTGGAAATCAAGGTAAAAATAATATTAACTATTAGGGATGGGGGTTGACAAAATGTGGTTTATATAATGAGAATAGGACCGTTTGGGTCAAAACACATAAGAACATAATTTTAATAACTAATTTGACTAAAATTCAATTTTGGGTTAGAGCTATGAATTATTTTAATTTTAGGGATGATTTAGGGGGTGTTGGGGGTGGAATATTGCTTGTCTCTCGCGGAAGTTTGTGAGTCTGAGGTACATCTAAGTGTGGTCCAAATTTCATAGTTCTAAGATGTACCGTTTTCTCTGTTGGCTCTTATTCCTCTCTGGCAGAATCCACTACCCCCCCCCCCCCCATACAGCCAGCCGGACGATTATCGTCGATATTTACGCACTTTTTTTAACACAGAACGGGTAATCGGATCGGGCTGATTTTTTTTTTGGTATGTCATGGACCACATATCAGGTCATATACCGAGTTTCAAGATTGTAAATCTTTCGGGACGGCGTGTGCAGATAGCTGAAACCCCCCAACTCGGGTAGGAGTAAACAGGGTCGAGTAAGTCATCGCCTTCTAGCAGTCGCGTGCGCTTGGCTGCGGGCGAACGACCGTCGCCCTAGATCTTGTTTTGATGGGACGAATTCTTGCCACAACGCTGGAAATGCTGTGCTGGGTGTGCTGACAATCTCCGGTGTGACAGCCATGATTGCGGATTCTTTCAGTTTCCGTTTGTTTGCAACATAATTAAAAACTTATTTCCACCTAAGAACAGTGTTAAGTTCAACTAATTTATAAATAACATTTTGATATCTCTCATTCTTTATCACTTTTGAATATGGAAAGCAAAATTGGGTAACGGGTACCGGAGAAAATCAAAATTATCAAAAGTAGGTAATTCAGTACTCTTATGAATAATAATAATAATCAATAATAATAATAATAATAATAATAATAATAATAATAATAATAATAATATAAAATAATTGTAATATAAAAATAAAATATAAAATAATAATTATACTTTATAATAATACTAAATACTGAGAAAACGGTTCATCTTAGAACTTTGTAACTTGACCACACTCAGATGTACCTCATATAACCAAAACCGGGCAATTGGGACCGGGGAAAATCAAAATCAAAATCAAAACACGTAATTACTCAGGCAAAGTAATTTGTACAAGCTTGAAATTAAACATTCTCGTAACCATTATAAATATCTAGTGCTTAAAACACAAGGGGTATCTTTGGGGGGGCCGTGGGCCCAAAAATGTAAAAAAAACAACTTTGAACTTAACAAATTTAAACATTCAAAGTCCATCATTCACACCATGATAGCAAACGAACAACAAAAAGATGGAATATCCAACCAAATACAAAAATTTGTAAAATTGAATTTGGTTCATGACCAAGAATTTTTTTTATGATTTCGAGTTTAAAAATTTTACTTTTTTACCACAAAAATCGTTGGCTTGGCGCTCGTCAACAGGCGAAATGATCTTACTTATTTTCAAAGCGAAACTAGGGAGAAAGAATAAAAAGCTTGGCTCAACTTCTATATCTCACAGCATTTACAGACGAAGACTTTTGAAGGAGAGCTTGCTGCCGTTTTTTTTTTTTTTTTACAAATTTTTGTATTTGGTTGGATTTTATCTACTTAGATATATTATTTCGGTTTGATTAGCTTTACCCGTCAAATTACTATACTATTTTTAAGTAACTTATGATTTTTGGTATTAAATTCTGGTAATTAATTATACTTAAATATATATTGCCTTCATGTAATACATTAATTTTCTTCAATAATTCTATTTCAATACCACACAAATGTCAACGCCGCATTTGTTTCTTTACTCGTGTCTTCAACTCACTTCATAATTGATTAGTTACCAATTATTCGAATTGTAGAATTTGGTTGTGGATGCGGGTCTACTTCAGAATCAATGTTTTGTAGTCCCTGTTATTGGCCATGCAAGTCTTGGCATAAAGAGAATACATTCAATATTTTAATTGCAGATTTCCAACTTAGCCTACAAGACAACGGCTACAATGAAGAGTGTTGTTTATCGGTGAAGATACCGTATGGTCAAGACGTTGCGATTCTCTTCAAGTCAAAACTGCTTTTAAGAAATCACTCGTGCTTAAACCTTATCAGTTGAGATAAAGTAAAATCTTTGATCCAGAAGAATTGTACATTTTTTTTGCTTAACATTCTCATTTTTAATAACAAACTTTTACTGACTTTGAGGATATAAGAGTTATTTAATTTAGAATTAAGGTTATTGATTATGTCAGTGTAATGTTGTAAATATAGTTGTTTATAAGAAACTATGTTTTAACGAATATATAGTATTCAGTTAAACAAAAGTGGAGGATTTTCTGTGGTGTACACATACACAAGTGTTGAAAAGCACCCCTGTGACCGAATTAGGCGAGTAACTATATAGTAGAAACTTGTTCATTGGACAGGCAGGGAAATTCGGATTTGAGCTTAGGAACGTTTTGGAAGTTTAGGAAACCTTGTCTTATACCTAAACGCGACCCAAAGTCGGTTTGTGTGGCAGGGGGTGATGGGTGGGGAGAAGAGGTTGGTAGAAAATAGGGCACATCAACAGTTGACAAATCGCTATTTATGATACTTTATACATTATACTTAATATCAACAAAAACTAAACTATTCGTGATCACTTTACACGTTCCAGCAATTACGTTTGCATTATTTCCCTCTCAATCTTTCCCGCTCCTCAAAGGGGCCATTCTTCTTAGCATCAATTATTTATGATTACCTACCAAAATAAAATTCGCATTTGCCCATCCAACAGTTCTTTAATTAAGTCCTTCCTACTAAAAAATCAGTAACTATGCCTATCCGACTGCTCTCCAAAATAAATTGACTTGTAATCACTAATATTAATATACATTGTAATAATGAATTATAATCAATTGTGTGCATTTTAAAGAAAGTTAATATATATATATATTTCTTCTTATCTTTATCTTAGTTTCAATACTATATAATTAGTACACCTTTGTAATAAGTTAACCACTATGTACAATATTCACCTTCTTTTTTTAAGATTCATATTATGTACCATTGTACCTGTCAAGGGAATAAAGAACTTGATTACTTACTGTTATTGTATTATTGTAGATTGTTTATTATAGTTTTTGATAGGTATTTTTTATATTATTTATCCCAAGCACACATTGTCAGTTAAATTTTTTATCATCATTAATTTAATGATATAACTCAAAATTATCTGTGATTAACCTAATGATACCATTGTGCATCATTGGCTATAATCAATTAGTAATAATTATTAAAGTAATGAATAAATACACAAATAAAGGCAATCAACATGTTAGGGCGTGACCGCGCCAATACAGCTGCGTCTTCTTTAAAGGAATTGCAATCTTATCAATGTGTACTACCTATAACAGGGACAACCCATCCTCTGATCCTCAAACCCAAGGTACTGATCTGTGTAAAGTCTTTAAGCCTAAGGAGTAAGGCAATGACCCCCAATCTAAACACTCTGTTGGCAACCCCATCCAATCGCCATTGGGCCTAAATGCATAACATGCGCAACATGACGACAATATTGCTTAACGTCTTATATGCACATAGACTATTCGAGACGATAAGTGGTGATAGATGAGTGTGAAGTGTGAACAGAAGGGTGGAGGGGAAACCCGGTACCGCCTACTCCTTTCGAAAAGTACCAATGGGACCAACGGCTTAACGTCCCATCCGAAAGGACGGTTTAATGTGTGTATTTCCATTTAACGAACAGTTAACAATGCGAGAGTTTTACCACCTGTCGACTGAGTCACACATATATTATTCTCTTTGTTGTTGACTTACAAAAGAGCGTTTGTTCCAGAGTTGTAGTTATTTTCGAGGTGGTAAAAGGTTGCCAAATTCATTTGTTAGTCTATTTATGGTATTCCTATCAAATACATAACCTAAAATTTAGAATGTTATGTTGATGAAAAGATTTTGGTGTAAGGTTAACTTATTTATTACTTAAAGATGGGACAGTCTGCCTGCTGTGAACTGTCAATCACTGAGTTTGACTAAAAAGGAGAAGAGTCATCGATATCAAACGTTTTCAACTCCGAAATAAACGCCCTTTTCTAAAAGCCTCGTGTTAGTCTGTTTGCCCTCTCCTCCCTATTGAAACCATCTGATTTTTGTACTTTGATGTTGAAAGTAGTGTAGCACTTTGATGTCAACTCTAATATCATTGACATTTGGAAACTTCCACAGTAAAGTCCATATGCTTGTACGTTTGCACGTGTCGAGGAGTAGCATTGCACGCAAGGTTACAGTTTATCAAAGGACAGCGTAACCTCAAACTGCCATAGTTTCAATAAAAAATTATGAAAATGATATTGATTCGACTTTTGAGTCTCTAGGCCATTTACTCAATCCATAGAACCGATTTTCAGTTATGTTCATGCAATCGTATGCCACAGTACTAAAATATATACATGCTATTTGAGTGTTTAAAATTGTTATTACATTGTACAATGTTATTTTGTCAATAATTGGTTGGTCAGTTGAACATAAATGTGAAATATTGTTATTTTATATAATAATTATGTAAATTAAGAAGTTTTAATCAAACATGGAGTCCTAAATTCATAATTATCGAATTATTTTGTGCTGTGCGATAGTCTTGGTCTTTTAAGTAATAATTTATGTTTGTGGAGTTAAACTGTTAACAAGTGGACACCGGTACCTCCGGGTTAACCTACTTTAAAGAGGGAGTTCTATAGGTCACCAAGGTCATGGCCAGTCTCGAGGCTCCAGGACTTAAGGAGGAAACCTGTAGGAGGAAAATGTTTCACTTCAACCGAGGGATGTTGTACTGGCAAGGTGGGTTCTCTCTCTCTCTCTCTCTCTCTCTCTCTCTCTCAAATTATCTATAATAGGGAATATTCCACTTGATATTTATATTTTATTTTAATTCTTATTCATGTCTTAATAGTCACTGCACTTTTTTTTATTAAAAAAAAATGTTTTTTGTGTAATTTAAACAAGAAGTAAATTGGACCCCCAGTTTGCGCGCCAAAAACGAGCGTGCGCCATCTTTGGACGGTACTACGTCATAACTGTGTTGAGTCAAGGCCAATTGGAAACTAAATGTACGTATGTTTGTACATATTTACATACAGACGGCGGTGCTCGCCCATCCGCTCAACACAAACAACTCCACAGGGATGTACATTTTCACCGTCTTTTGTTTTTATTTTTTCGTATGTGACAGGAGATTTCGCGAGATCATTGTGATAAAGAATAACGAGCATTTTGTCTTGAATTTTTGCATAGCCTAGGACTATCATGGTATTCTTTATCTACAATAGGCTTTAATTAGTCATCAAAGTAAGGTTTTTGTGCGGGATGTGTGTCAGAACACGGAAGTGCAGGTTAGGGTTGGCAAGTTAAGCCTAGGGCTTGTCAAGTGAGTAATTTTAGTATTCACATACCAATGCCTATATCCTACAGGAACGATTGGCCTAGACTGTTGTATTATAAATAATTTTCTACGTCTAGGCCTAGACCTAGGACTGTTTCAGTTTTGTTTTTTGATTGCAATGTCAACTTTTCTCGTTTTCCGGCTAGGCGTTAAATGTAAAATGTCCGCTATCTGTTTACATTACTGTATGCTACGCTAGGCGCTGCTTTGTTTAAAACACCGCCGACTTGATGTATATCTCGATCCTACTATAATACTATTCCAACATCTTTGGTCTGGATGTATGTCTATCCAGACGGCGTTGGATCAACACAGTTCTGACGTCACAGTCGTTTTTGCCGCTTTAAAAAACTGCTGCTTTTAAAACGGCTATAAATCACTGGATTATTATTTCACGGAAAAACAAAGTACATATTTATAATCGGGACGGCATACTTCTTCTAAAAAATCTATTCGTACAGTATTTGGCGGAAGTGGAATATTCCCTATTCTCATAAGCCTTCATTATCATTTGTATTATTATTATTAGTAGTATTATAGGTTGGATGGAAGATAAGGCTTCACTAGCCTTAATCCCGCCTTACAATAAAGACCCTTATCTATCTATCTATCTATCTATCTCTCTCTCTTAGTTACCTCTTTATTAAGCGAGCGTTTTCATTTGACTCTGCCGGAAAAAATAGTCACTGTTTTTTGTTTTTTTTTGTGTCTCGCCAAAACGTTCGAACGGAGGTTCGGGTCGAGTTGAAATTTGGACCTTCCGCAAGCTTCGTTCTATTAAAGTTAATCGAAAAAAGTTTTTTTTTTTTTAACTAAATGGCAACAAAATCTGAAATGGAAAAATCATTTAGAATGTCCGTCCGGTCACGAATATGTTAATATTTTGATCCGATAAGTAGTGTAGATGGAAATTACATTTTAACAAAAGTAACGTTACCATGGCAACGAAAAGTCGCACGAGGTTTCTGGCCACTATGCACTGCCACCAAGAAGTAATCAAAATACTATCGAGGAAGCAGTGTATTATTTGTTACCAAAGAGTTAATATAGTTTTCCTAAAGAAATGATGTCAAGGTCTTCTAGATGGCGGTGGATTTTATCCACAAAGTAAAGGTTTACCCACGGGTTTACCCAAATACCTTGGAATAATAAATAATATTGGAAATATGGCCCCGTGGACAGCAAACGTCGCAAATTTTAAAAATTAAAAAAAATGTGCAATGTGGGTCTAGCTATAGCACGTGCTCGCTTATCAACGCGTCCAACTGAGCGTTCCCTAGTTTATCTTTGATTGTTAGATAAGACAGATAATACCACTTTATTAACAATTATAGCTGCATTTTGTATCATTTACGTTTACTTTGCAATTTGTAGCCTAAGCAAAGTAATTCCTATATACTCTCGTTTAGAATGTAAACTATAACACAATGCAACTTTTTTTAAACGGTTTCAATATGTTGAATAATTAGGTTCACTATGAGTCTAGTATTAGTTTGAATAATTATTCTAAGTTTTATGCCATTACTAACAGTTCAAAGTATTAACTTCTAAGATAAGACTTGATGTAAGGCCATTTGTGCAGATATTTAAATTAATTTTATTTACGGTTAGTTATCATTTGCAAAGCTTTAAAGTCTATCTCTATACGGCACCAATAGAAAATATGATCAAAGAATTTATATACTCATTATCAATAAAATAAAATAAACAAGTTAATGTCTATCTAACTGGAAGTTTGAAAAAAAGATCACATCACCAAAATTGCTTTAAAAAGCATTGCTGTTATTATAAGGACAACTAAAAAAAAATCAATATTTAAACTTTCTTTTAACATGTTTTGATAAAATTTGGTCATTGTGAACAGTAAATACATGCGAGAGTAGGGCAGATTTAAAAGAATATAATAATCGAATCTCCTTACTCGACCAGTAAAGCTTTCCATTCACATCACGTTTTGTATTAACAATTGTATGTATTATTTTGTATTATGTTTGGTATCAGCTGTAGAAAATTCTCAGAATTAATTCGTCTTGTCCAGCAGCTACAATTCAGTAACAATACATTTTTATTTACATAGCAAATACAGATATAAATAGGCCCCGACACGGATCTGCAGTACCTAAGCTCAGCCCCCGTCTGGCGCGCATCATAGTCTGTCACTCCCTTCTGATATCAACTCTTTTTGCAGGTTTGCTCCCTGACGGCCCCGACACGGATCTGCAGTACCTCAGCCCCCGTCTGGCGCGCATCGTAGCGTGTCACCCCCTTCTACGCCAGGCGCTTCGGTCCTTCCGAAGCATCTACCCCTGGGTCATTATTGGCCTCATGAGTCTCAGCTGTTTCGTGATCCATCCTTTGGGCATTTACAAATACTGGGACATTAATACTGAGGTTATATACAATGTATATCCGATGATCATTTGGATTTCAATTATTATCACAGCTTTCTCAATGTTGTTGAAAATAACAACATTAGAGAAAATACTTTTTAACTTGGAGAATTTATCAAAAGAAGAAGATTTAAAGAACGAATATCAAAGACACATTAACAAAAATATCACTTGGTGGCTTTTTCATTTCTTCAAATACACTCATTTTTATCTCAATTCCTTTACCATTTTTATTGTGACAACTCTAGCTGTCTCACTTTTTATACCAAATCGGAAGTTATATTTTAGGTGAGTATTGACCAATATCCTATTTTATAATTTTTTATTGAGGGAAATTGAATATACCCCCAAAAATATTTTTTTCTGGAAATTAATATATACATCGTATACAGAATTCAACAAATTTGCAAAATATTATTATATTATATAGGCAAGGGATTTGACTTGAATGAACACAAAATTATTTTTTGTTACTCCTTGTTCGTGCCAATTATTTTTTGTATAGTCGTCGCTTTGTTTAGTGCTAATGTTCATTTGTGTTTGTCTTTTCATCTTTTGATTTTTGTTCTGACTAGCGTGGTAGTCACGTGTTTCTATCTAGCCAATCACGTTTATTCATCTGTTTATTTCCGTTTCGATAATATCTCGTATTTCTCTAGTTCACTTCACTTCAGTGTGTCGACCTAGTAGGTCGTCATTCTATATTCTCTCGCTCTCGCCATAAAAGGGCATATCCAGTTTCGCTCTCGTCTCTCTCCGTCGACTATAGTGTGTTATCTCTCGCCACTTTGTGCCATCAAGTTCTCCGACTTGTATTTCCGTTTCTTCACTCTTCTTCTTCTAAGTGGCCAGTTCTTTAACAATTTCCTATTTCCCACGACGCCTGTGATTTGACGGTTACATGTTATCTTGCGCAACTGCTTTCAGATCGTGGTATCCGTTCGACGAGAAGTCATCGCCAGCTTTTGAGATCATGGCCCTAATAACCTACATAGAAATTGTTAGCGGGTATATATTGGCAAACACTTTGATTGTCCTTGGCATTACTATCCTAACTTATTTAGGAGTTCAATTTATGATACTTACTAATAAATTCCTCAACATCCGAGTAAGAGCAACAGAACGCATAAAAGAAAAAAAGAACAGAGAGGCTAAGGGGAGATATGTGTGTGGATCACGTGTCCAACAAGTGTCTGAAGGTCGATGTGAGGCTATGAATGCAGAAGTTGACCAAGGCAGTGAAGCTTCACGTGTGATGACGAGTTGGGTTATTGACGTCGCCTCGCGGAGGTCAGCGCTTATCGTGAACCTTCCTGGTACCCTACCTGACAGTCACGTGACCTTGATGGGAGTGACCCAGACTTCTACCTCCAGACAACCGGTCAGTCAAGGGAGGACAATACCCCAAGGAGACGAGGTTGGCTGCACTTCAGAGCAAGTTGACCAAGAGATGAGATACCTGTTGAAGAATTTAGTGCAGCTTCATCGGAAACTGTTACGGTACTTATTCCCACCAAGAGTTATTTTTTAATTGTTTTAATTGTTAGTTATAACCGATATAAATGTTGTTACTCTATGGGTTTTAGGTTGGTAAATGATCTTAATACACTTTACGAAATTCCGTTAATATGTGTGACTGGTGTTAACGTTTTTATATATGGTGCTACACTTCTGATTCTCACAACGGTATGCCTATTTTTAATATTAAATTGATTATTTCATTCTGCATTGCCACGAAAATGATAGTGGTTTGTTTCAGGAGGAAGAACTTGGAATGTACACGATTGTTATTATTATAATCTCAAGTCAGGTTGTGAGCTATTTCTTCGTATTTAACTTTCTTTGCAATTTCATAACTGATCAGGTGAGTTTGATGAAATATCACATTATTTACTTTATCTTGCATTTGACATGGCAGCCTTAGAATGTAGCTCTTAAGTTTTTGGATTGGATTGTATTGTGGACTGTATTTGATGCATGGATAGAGGGGTATATTTGTCTAATTTATTATGACTGAAGACGATAGGGGAGAAAACCAGCTTCCAAAACGATAGATTTTCCTCGCATTCGTGAAACGTGTGTGTTTTTGTAAAAGTGGTTTTCTATGCTTGTGATTGGCTCAGATCCTCGCCTCACTAACCAATCAGAGATCGTGTTTCAGGCTGCTGCTGTGGGCGAAGCTGTTTACTCATGTGATTGGCTTAAATCCTCGCCCAGCTTCAAGAGTTCAATGATAATCATTATTAGCAGAACTAATTGCCTTGTAGAGTTGAAACCCAGGGGATTTGACTCATTTTCTTTGAAGAATTTCAGGCAGGTTAGTTGAATGATCTAGCCTTGCGTATTGCCAAATTTCGTGTAAGTTTTTTAATCACCTTGTAAACATATTGTTACATAATTCTCATTCAGGCTGTTTGGATTTAGTGACAACACTGTAAACTGCTCTTTTCACTTGGACAATCATTGTTGTTACGCATAACACATGGCAGCTCAATGCACCAATTACGCTCATCCAACAACGCGGCGGGACTTGAGCGTTTTCCTAGTTATTTGTACCTTATTCTTGTCTTGTCTTGTTGTGTCTTGACTTTTCTTCCATTATAAAATATTTACTCGTGCAATAGTAGAAATACAAAATTAAGACAGTACCTAACTTGGATAAACAAACTTAAATAATTATTTTTTGTTAACCTGTAATTTTAATTTAAATCAAAGCATAACACGGTTTTGCTTACCATATACAAGAGGGTGCTAAATTATGTTTGAAAGATTTACCGGTCACAAGAAACCGTTTATTTTATTCATCATTATTTTTATTTTTATTTCTTTGATTTAATTCTTAATTTTTTCTTGGAGTTTTAAATTCAACTTCTTTAATAATTTACTTTCCTTAAAATAATATTTTGGTACCGATTAACTTTCTAAAAATGAATAAAATTACATTTTTGGCATTCAATAATATTGTCTAAATATGTAATATCTTTATCACAATATCATGCAAATGTGAACGTCGCACTTGCTTCTTTACTTTAGCTTTGCCCTCACTTTATAATTTGACAAATGGTTGTGGATGCAATTCTATTTCGAAATCAAGGTATTAAAGACTGTTATTGGCCACACATCTCTTGGCAGAAATGGAATACTTTATATATTTTGTTGCAGATTTCCTACATAGCCTACAAGACAACGGCTACAATGAAGAGCGTTGTTTATCGGTAAAGATATCGTATGGTCGAGACGTTGCAATTCTTTTAAAGTCCAAACTATTTAGGCATAAAGAATGTGCTTCAACCTTTTCAGTTTATATAAACTAAAATCATTGATCACGGATGAATTGAACTTTTTTTTTGCTAAACAACAACCTTTTCCGACTTTGAGGATATAACAAACTGTTATTTAATTTAAAATGGGATATATTGATTTTGTCAGTGTTATGATGTATAGTTGTTTATAATAAAACTAAGTTTTTACGAATATGTAGTATTCAGTTAAACAAAATAGGAGTATTCTCTGTGGTGTTAACAAGTATTGAACCCTTTATAGGTTAGTGGTACACATAGTTACCACTTCTTTTCAAAATCTACACAATTAAATCTGTAAGCTTTTCATACTTTACACCCGGTCAAAAAGCTGCTTTCTTTTGTTTGGAATTGGTAGCATTTTTCCTTACTAAATTCTAAAATGATAAGAACGATTTTTATAATTTTGATCAAAAATCGAATTGTGTATAAAAACACAAAAATACACAAATTTCCGGGATGTCCCGGATATTTTGTTTGCACGAAGTAGATTCAATTTGAACATGCAAAAAAATTGCAAAAAATAGAAAAAAATCTAATTTGTCAAAATATTCTAATTTTTTTTAAAACTTTGATAGCAATTTAGATTTAAAAATCAGCATTGTTTTCCTAAAAAATCAAGGATTTTTTAAAAATTAAATTCATTAAAAAATCACAATTTTCAAATTGTAAAGGTAGAAAGAAAAATTATGGGTAACAAGTTTTGCCCTATAAAGGGTTAAAAGCATCCCCGTGGCCGAGTATAGGACGAATAAATATAGTTTATAACAAGTCGCGCAAGCGCGGCTTGAAGCCGCTACGCGGAGGGCGTGGAATACCTCGTACTCGGAATACCTCGTAGTTGGAAAACCTCGTTGACGCGACAAAATCGCGAATCGGTCCGTGTACGGCCGCGATTCGGTAGTTTGCGGGTAACGTTTGTCGTTTATCCGAAGTCCTGGGACAAATTTGTTTTACGGGACACTTTCGGTACGCCGCCGGACGCTGTCCGCCGCCTCTAAGTACGGTGAAAAATGATTTTCGAAATCGGAACATTTTTACGTCTTTTGTGTAAAATGTGTGAGAAATGTTTTCCTGGGACAATTGTTCGGGACTCTGATGTGAAAGACGCCACTTCATACGCACTTGTATGCAATGCTGCTATCGATACATTCCCTGCGCCACGTCATGAGCCACATTACGTCAATCCTCGGGAACGGTCCTGACCTTGACAGAATGTAATCCAACTAACAAAAAGTGTCCCGGAACGAACTCGAAGGCTTCCACCAAACCCGGGTTCGAGCACAGGTTCTCAAACCAATTTCATTTACATTCCCTTATTCTTCCGCTACATTAACGAGCCTTTGTTGTTCCAAATCGAACCGAGGAAAACCAAAATTTTAAACTTTTAAAGTTGCACTGCAAAATGTTAAAAATTTTCCAACTTTGCGATTTTTTCCCTCGCAATCGGAAAGAAATATCGGGGCAATTTTGGTTTTAACCCGTTCGCTATTTCATTGGCTTTCAGAATTGTCAAACCTCGTGGCTCTACCACGCATCTAAAAATTTCAAAAAAATGGAAAATGGAAACTCCAAACAATGTCCAAAAAAAGAAAACGGTAAACATTTTTGCCGTCTGGACCCCCGCGTTAACTCCGCACGGGCACTTTACACACGCTGTAAGTGAATTTGAAAATTCAGGATTTTTTTAGAATTTTTTATTTAAACAGCAAGTTTAACTTTTTTCAAAATTACGCGCATTTCAAAATGTTCATCGTCACCCCGGCAAAAGTATTGTAACGGCTCTAAAACCCCTAACGGTGCTTGTACCCGGAAAGATTCCAAACGCGCTCGTACCATCGGCGTTCGGGTGCAAAGCCTACTTTGGGCGCGGCAACCGTGAGATAAAATAATTATGATTTTTTATGCCAAAACGTACACGCATGTCAATTTGTCAGAATCCATAACTAATATACAAATGCTACAAAATGGGTCATGTTTGGTATCACGATTATCGTAAAGGTCCAACGGATGCCTTTAAACCACTTGTGAATTTTAGAAAAAATGTGTACCATGCTTTTTACGATTTTCAATGAAAACTCATACTGTAAAAAAGTGTCCCGAATCGTGTTCGAAGGCATCTACTGATCCGGGGTTCGAACCAAGGTTCTCAAACTAATTTTATTAAAAAACCTTCATCATTTATCTTTATAAATGTGCCTTGGTTGGCGGAAATTAAACCTAGGGAAGTCGATTTTTTAATTTTTTTAAATTGCACTGTTAAATTTTAAAAATTGGCCAACTTTGGGAATTTTTTTCGCCCATTTTGAAAAAGAAAAGAGGACCAATTTTTTTAAAGCTTGTTACCCAATTCATTGGCTTTTGTAATTGGCAAACTTTGGGGCTTTACCGTGAACCCAAAAATTTCCCAAAAAATTTGGAACCGGGAAATCCAAACAATGTCCCATAAAAAGAGAACGAAAAGTTTTTCCGAAAATGTTTTTCCCCAGGCCGCCAGTTTTTGTTAATGTTTACACGTTAAAACAAAAAACGAAAATTCAGGAATGCTCCAAGTAGTATCTGCGTTTTTTATAAAATTTTCTCGTTTCCAAATCCAAATTGTTTATCGCCGTCCCGGCCAAAGTATGATAGTCGGCCCGGAACCCTTCGCGGTGCTTGTGCCCGTAATTTTTTCGAACGCGTAGGAACCGTCGACGTTCGGGTGCGTAGCATACTTTGGGCGCGGCAACCGCGAGTACAAAAACTGTCAAAAAATTTTCGCGATTTTTGACTTTTTGACCCGGAAGCAAATTTTTGTCGGGTCGCGGGTATTTTTTTTCGAAAATGTCGATCTTTTCTCGTGGAGGAGCGTCCAAAATGTACGCGTTTATCACGCTCCTTGGCGGCGAAAACGTCTCGCGTGGAAAAACTCGGTTTTCCGCCGCCAGTCCAGAGTTAACGTAGTATTAATAGTTAGATAGATAGAAACTTGTTCATTGGACAAGCAGGAAAATTTGGATTTGAGCTTTGGAACGTTTTGAAAGTTTAGGAAACATTGTCTTATACCTAAACGTGACCCAAAGTCGGTTTGTGTGGCAGGGGGTGATGGGTGGGTGATTTTAATTGTTAATAAGAGAGAATAGAGCACATCAACAGTACGCAAATTGCTATTTCATTTCATTTCATTCTTTATTCACAGATTCGTACATAGTAAAAATATACCCTCTCCTGAGTTATTAGCAGCAGTTGTTTATGAAACTTTATAATAGGAATCTTCGCAAACGCTTTTTCAGGCGCGTTGTTGGATGAGCGTTATATTGTTTAAAAACGAAAAAAGAGTGAAATTGCGATTTCCAATAGAGATAATTTTTCGATTACGTTCAAATTTCGCATGAATATATTAATTCATAAAATTAAGGTTCTGTGAAAAAATCACACAATCGTATAAAACATGTAGGTGTTATAAATCGTAGAAATATTTTAATCGGAAAAATCGTAAAATTGCGATGTTCATGAGAAATAATTTTTCGATTGCGCTCAAAAACGTGGCAGTTCTAGGTTCAGAGATTTGAAGGCCTCCAGAAAATTTCATCGCAATAATTGGATTTTCGGTTTATCCGGAATCGTGTTAACAGATACACAAACATACAAATAGAAAAAACAAAAAAAACATTTTTTTCCCCCAGTGTAGTGGAATGGAATCTTCGCTTCGCTCACTACGCTCATCCAATTATACTTTTTATCAAACAAAAACTCAACTAACTTATTCCGTTCATTTTACACGTTCCAGCAATTAAATTTACATTTCCTCTCATAATCTTTCCCACTTCTCTAAGGGACCATTAGCCAGCGGTTTAGCCGAGCTCGTTTAACCGGTTCCCACTCGAACACCGAAGTTAAGCAGAATCGGGCGTGGTCATGGGTAGAGTGGGTGACTGCGAGAAAGTGAATATCTATGATTAAAATTACACGGTGTTAGAAGAAAGAATAGATGGATATAAAGCAATAATTAAAATTGATATGGTTGATATGATAAATTTGATATTGATATTGATAAGATTGATATGATAAAAACAAGGCTCTTGGGTAAAACCGCGTCGAAAATAAGATGAATCAGGGCAGAACCTGGGCGTCCACCAACGTTTCGTCTGTACTACATCAGGTTGGAGTCACACTCCAACCTCCGTAGAGTCACAGTCATCCTTGAAAATGTCTGACGTAGTACAGACGAAACGTCGGTAGACGCCCAGGTTCTGCCCTGGTTCATCTTATTTTCGACGCGGTTTTACCCAAGATCCTTGTTTTTATCCTATGACGGGCCGCGAAAACCTACAACAATCCATATATATATGATGATTGATTGGTTAATAATGATATGCCTACACAATATTTATGTTAAAGTAGAGTAGATGCAAAATAATAGTATGCCCTACTAGATTAAGAACTGATATAGAATAAAGAAAATTTGGATATAAAGCAATAATTGATATGATATTGTGATAAGAATTTAGAAGAAGACGATGACCTGAAATAAGAGTTATAGAAGATATTAAACCTTATCATTCATTTCCTTTTTTTCTTTTTTCTTTTCTTTTCTTTTTCTTTTCTTTTCTTTTTTCTTTTCTTTTCATTCCCCACCCCCTTTTTTATATATTCGATTCATTCATAAATTGCATTTAATATCCTTTTTATTTGTTATCAAATTTGTTGAATATTTAATGCATTGTTGTAATATTACTATTTCAAATATTTACTTAAATGTAGTTCATTGTTGTGTCTGCATCTATGTAATTAGATTTATTTAGTTGTCCTCCTTTGTAAATCAGTTTTTATAACTGAATAGGATATACGTTAAATAAATAAATAAATAAATAAATAAACGTGAGTAGCAAGGTAAACAATAAAAGAATCTTTCAAATTAAATATAATGTGTAACATATCCCAGGTCTGCAAGCCGAGTGGACACAACTTGAGAATTGCAGCTTAAAGGCGATGAGCACAAAATGAATGTAACATTTCCTAATAGTAGTGATTTAATCATTTAAGGCCAGGTATACCAATGTCAAGATAACATGTGGGTAGTAAATTAACTACCAGGTAACTTGTTATCACTAGGGCAACCAATTATCTGAAGCTTTATAGTTAATTTATTTTTAAGATTTACTGGCATATAAATTTAAAATGACATTGAAATAGAAGACAAAATTATGATTTGTATCCCCTAATAACTGTATTTATAAAATTTGTTTATTTGCTAATCTTTCTCCTCCTCATCCACTCTCTTAGTTCACGTGCTCCACTACAATGATATTGATATAACATGCATGTCACGTGACTTAAGTAATATTCTTGCATTGTACGTGTTTATATTAGGCCTATGTACGCCGTATGAGTCATGTAGGCTGCGACTAAATAAATCAGAACATCAAAGCTATAGAAAGTGTATAACATCTATAGTTAAAGGACAGTTTAACAATGTGAGAGTATCATCACCTGTCGACCGAGTCACCCATCTTTTATTCTCTTTGTTGTTGAGTAACTAAAGAGCGTTTGTTCCAGAGTTGTAGTTAATTTCAAGGTAGTAAAAGGTTGCCAACTTCATTTGTTAGTCCACTCATGGCATTATTTACAAGTGCATAACCTAAATATTAAGAATGTTGATGAAAGATTAAATTTTGGTGTAAGGTAAACTTATTTATTACTTAACGATGGCACAGTCTGCCTGCTGTGTACTGTCAATCACTGAGTTTGCCTGAAAAAGAGAAGTAATAAAATTAAGTCCTCGATATCAAACGATTTAAACTCCGAAATAAACGCCCTTTAATATAAACGTGTATGCCTCTTGTATGTATGGCCACTCCTCCCAACAGGAACCCTCTGAATTTTGTACTTTGATGTTGAAACAAATGTATCGCTTTGATGTCAAATGATATCATTGACATTTGATAATTCACTGAAAAGATGATATGCATGTACGTTGTATTGACAGCGAAACCTCCAACGTAGATAGCTAGAGTAATAATTGATGCAAATAATATTGCGTTCAACTTTATTTTTGGCATGCCATATACTCAACCATAGAACAGTTGGTTAGTTACGTACGTCCGTCGTACGCAACAGTACTAAAAATTATCTCTGATATTAGAGTGTTTAAATTGTTCTTACTTTGCATATTGTTATAATGTAAATAATGCGTTTGTGAATTACACATGAATGTGTATTAGTGTAGTTAATAAGGTGATTTAAATTAAGAAGTTATAATCAAACCTGGCCACGTAAATTCATATTATGGAAGAACTTTGAGTTAAGCGATAGTCTTAATCTTTCAAATAATAATATATTGTTATATGGATTTAAACTGGTAACAAGTGGACACCGGTACCTCCGGGTTAACCTACCTTAAAGAGGTAGTTTTAGGTCACCTAGGTCATGGCCAGTCTTGAGGCTCCAAGTCTTCAGAAGGAAACCTATAGAAGTAAAATGTTCGACTTCAACCGAAGGATGATGTTCTGGCAAGGCCGAAGGATGATGTTCTGGCAAGGTGGGTCTCTCTCTCTCTCTCTCTCTCTCTCTCTCTCTCTCTCTCTCTCTCTCATGAAAGTAACTGATGACGTAAGAACTCACATGGACAGTAGACAGTAGACAACTTACCATACTGACACTTCTTGACTTTTGCAAAGCTTTTGACTCCGTTGACATAGACATTCTTATAAGCAATCTTCAATCTATACATTTTTCTCCTCCCACACTACAATGGATGAATTCGTATCTCCGCGGCAGGCAACAGTGCATTATCTCAGGTGACAATCAATCGAACTGGCTACCAGTGACGGCAGGTGTGCCGCAAGGAAGTGTTTTAGGACCTTTGTTATTCTCACTCTACTTTAACGATATTTAAAATTCACTCGTCTATTCCCATCACCCCCTGTACGGGGACGATTGCAATTTATGTACTGTCCCCCCGACTAATTAATAAGAAATTTTGAGATGAAAAAAAAAGCCCCAAATCTCTTCCCTTGTGGGAAACAAAAAAACTTTTGCACATAAACCCCAATAAGTCAAAAATCATTATTTTGGCTATCACAAACTTTTAGAAAAATTTGACCACTCGACAATCGCAACGTTTCTTTAAACGGTACAACAATCCCCTTTCAACAACAATCGAAACCTAGGACTTATTATGACTAATACCTGACTTGGCGGAACTGCAAACACGTTTGAAAAAAAACGTACGCTGCCCTACACCTTTAAATAACTAAAAAACTTCTTTTTGATAAAATAAAAAAAAAGCTAGTACAATCTCTTATTACCCCCACTTCGACTACTGCGCGTTGTTTACAATGACTTTACCGAGGACCTGGCTTTCGGCTCCAAAAGGGACAAAAAATTTCCCGTGTCCGATTTATATTTGGAATAAGAAAATTGACCATATAACCCCTGGGTTTTTTTAAAACTTGGTTGGGCTAGATTAAAGGATCGTAGAAACCTCACTCCGTATGTCTCGTTCACAAGCTACTTTCAACATCGTCACCGCTTATTGCCTCTAATTTTAAATTTTTCACTCAAACACAAATTTAATACCAATCTAGGTCCGGGACCAAAATCTCATTTCCCCTACCAGAAAATAAACTCCTTGACCACTCTTCAAAATCAACGCTATTCGAACTTGGAAGCTCTTTCCTTTTAAATAAAGACAAATATATAAAAACTTTATGCTTTTAAAAACCCCCTTCCTCCTATTATTTAAAATTTTTCAAATACTAATGATAACTGTACAAACAATACATAAATAATACCAAAAAAACCCAAATAATCTAATAATTACATATTTAATATGCTAGATTACCTGTGTTTCTCTATTTTACGTGGACGCCTTCTTGTTATTTTAAGGAAACTGTATGAAAACGATGATGAATGCGGAGAATGAAAAGGGTAGCTTTCAAATTGTTTACCCGAAAATTTTAAAAGTTTATGTTTTCAATTAAAATTTTGTAATTTTCATCAGGGGCCGATTACTTTGTGTTCTAGTTATTATTATTTTCATTTGCCTTCATTATCATTATTATTATCATTATTATTATTTTTATTTATTTCCCAAATTTTACTTTTTATTTTTTTATTATTAGTTTATAATAGGATTATTATTATTTTATTTTTTTATTTTTTTATTTAAATTTTTATTTTATTATTATTATTATTATTATTATTATTATTATTATTATTATTATTATTATTATTATTATTATTATTATTAGTAGTAGTAGTAGTAGTAGTAGTAGTAGTAGTAGTAGTAGTAGTAGTAGTAGTAGTATAGTATATTACCAACACCATACAAAATGTAATGTAATGTACCCCCTTAAAGGTTGGATGGAAGATAAGGTTTCACTAGCCTTAATCCCGCCTTAAAATAAAGACCTGAATCAATCAATCAATCAATCTCTCATGAAAGTAACTGATGACGTAAGAACTCACATGGACAGTAGACAACTTACCATACTGACACTTCTTGACTTTAGCAAAGCTTTTGACTCCGTTGACATAGACATTCTTATAAGCAATCTTCAATCTATACATTTTTCTCCTCCCACACTACAATGGATGAATTCGTATCTCCGCGGCAGGCAACAGTGCATTATCTCAGGTGACAATCAATCGAACTGGCTACCAGTGACGGCAGGTGTGCCGAAAGGAAGTGTTTTAGGACCTTTGTTATTCTCATTGTACATTAACGACATTTCAAATTCACTCATTTATTGCTATCACCACCTATATGCAGACGATCTGCAAATTTATATACATGTCTCTCCCTCACTAATTAATCAAGAAATTGAAATGATAAATAAAGACCTGCAATCTCTTGCTTTGTGGGCAACTAAAAACGTTTTGCAAATAAACCCCAATAAGTCACAAATCATTATTTTAGGCTACCACAAACTTTTAGCAAAATTAGACCACTCGACAATCGACAACGTTTCTTTAAACGGTACAACAATTGTTGGCGCAAGGGCGAGGATGTACACGCGACCTAAGAGTTCTAGTTGAGAAAGTTCTAGAACTTCACTAGGTAATTGAGCAGTAGCTCGAGGGTGTGGACTGTAATTAATGAGAGGATGGAATTAGGGGTTGGAGCTAAGAGCAGAGGAACAGTGCCGTAAGCAGAGCTATTACCACATACCTGGCTGGACGTACTGTTGGACGTGCTGTTGAAGAGCGTACTGACGACGTGGTGACGTGAACAGAAGCAGGCGACGTGGTGTTGCATGGGGCGTGCAGAACGACACTTAAATATTAATAGCACTTGCACTACACTTGTGAGAAAGTAATGTTAATAATAATATATAAACACACGTGAGTTTACCCTCAGAGAGAAGGGTGAGCGCGTTGAGAGAAAGCACACGAAACTAGAGGTAACGTGGCGAGAGGAGCATGTCCTTGCACACAGCTCACAGAGTTCACAGAGTTCAGCAAATGGTAACTGCAGTCGCAAATCTCGGTGCGGACGGAGATTCTCAGTCAGCACTTTGAGTATAATAGATGCGTATGACATCTGTTGGGGATTAGGTGAACTATGAGGAAGGAAAGAGAGGGACAATT
Source organism: Sweltsa coloradensis (assembly GCA_024449915.1). Classification (NCBI taxonomy): domain Eukaryota; kingdom Metazoa; phylum Arthropoda; class Insecta; order Plecoptera; family Chloroperlidae; genus Sweltsa; species Sweltsa coloradensis. Next base: position 287,945 of record JAMZAV010001497.1, on the reverse strand, counting down.
GAATCGGCGTTAACAACAATATACCCTTTTAACATCAAGTCAGAAACCTAGGACTATTATGACCAACTAGGAAAACGCTAAAGTCCCGCCGCGTTGATGGATGAGCTTTTTAAAGTTTTTATTTTGCGTGGGATATCTTTACTTTTGCAAGTGCTTTGTTTTGCTGCCTACGCATTGTAGGTGATTGTTGTCAAGTTTCTATTGTTTATTGTAAATTGGTATTATTTACCGTAAAAAAACTTTTACTAAAAGCTTTATTTCTATGGATTGTGGCTAGCTTTTTCAACTTTTACTTTCAAAAGGTACTACATCACCATAACCTTAATGTCCATGTATAATATGAACGTTGTAGCCCCACCCGTTTGGTCAAATTGGCCCAAATGTCACGAAAATATCGTACAAAAAAATCAAAAAACTTATATTCAAAGCTTTATTTCTATAGATTCTGGCTAACTTTTTCAACTTTTTCTTTCAGAAAGCAAAACATCACCATTACCTTAAAGTCCATGTGATATATGAACGTTGTAGCCCCACCCGTATGGTCAAAATTGGCCCAAATGTCACGAAAATATCGTACAAAAAATCAAAAAACTTTTATTCAAAGCTTTATTTCTATAGATTCTGGCTAATTTTTTCAACTTTTTCTTTCAGAAAACAATACATCACCATGACCTTAATGTCCATGTGAAATATGAACGTTGTAGCCCCACCCGTTTGGTCAGAATCGGCCCAAATGTCACGAAAATATCGCACTAAAAATCGAAAAAAATCGTTAAAGTACGATATTCATGAGAAATAATTCTTCGATTATACCCAAAGACGTAGCAAGTCTAAGTTTAGAAATTTCGAAGGTCCTGTCAAGTTTTCATCAAGATCGGATATGCCATTTGCCCGGTAGAGAGCGAACAAACAGACGGAAAAACAAACAAAACAACAAAAAAAACAACAAAAAAACACCCGAGCTAAATTTTTTGGGGGGTCGGTGAAATTGAAGTCTTCGCTTCGCTCATCCAATGACCTGACTTGGACGGAACATGTCAAACACGTTTGTAAAAAAACGTATGCTGCACTACACTCATTAAACAGACTAAAAAACTTCTTTCCGACTAAACTAAAAACAATGCTAGTACAATCTCTTATTATTCCCCATTTCGATTACTGCGACGTTGTTTACAATGACTTGACCGAGGACCTGGCTATTCGTCTCCAAAGGGCACAAAATTCCTGTGTCCGATTTATATTAGGAATAAGAAAATCTGACCATATAACCCCGGGTTTTAAGACGCTTGGTTGGGCTAGATTAAAGGATCGTAGAAACCTTCACTCCGTATGCCTAGTTCACAAGCTACTTTCAACATCGTCAACGTCTTATCTCGCCTATAACTTTCAATTTATTCACTCAAACCACATGTTTAATACCAGGTCTAGGTCCGGTACACAACTCTCATTTCCCATACACAGAACTAATCTCCTTGACCACATTCAAAATCCACGCTATTCGAACTTGGAATGCTCTTCCGTCTGAAATCAGAGACAAATATATAAATAACTTCTATGCTTTTAAAAGTGCCACTACTTCCTATTATTCAAATTCTTAACTGTTCAAACAAGAAGTAATATCAAAACACCCAAACAACCCAAATAATGAAAATAAATTACATATTAATATGCTCGGTTACCTGTGTTACTCTATTTACTTTACGGGGACGCCTTCTTTGTTACTGTAATGAAACTGTATGAAAGCGATGGATGAATGCGGAGAATGAAAGGATAGCTAAATTGTGTAAATCGTTTATCATAATTTCAAATGTTTATGTTTTCAATTTTTTATGTGTAATTTTTATCAGGCCAATTACTTTGTGTTCTAATTATCTATAATTTTTATTTATTTATTTATTTATTTATTTATTTATTTATTTAACGTCTATCCTATTCAGTTATAAAAACTGATTTACAAAGGAGGACAACTAAATAAATCTAATTACATAGATGCAGAAACAACAATAAATTACATTTTCGTAAATATTTGAAATAGTAGCATTACAACAACAATGCATTTAACACAAGAATTTTGGTAACAAATTGAATGATATTATATGCATTCAATGAATGAATCAAATATAAAAAAGGGTGGAGAATGAAAAGAAAAGAAAAGAAAAGAAAAGAAAAGAAAAGAAAAGAAAAGAAAAGAAAAGAAAAGAAAAGAAAAAAAAAAAAAAACATTAAAAAAGAAAAACGAAAAGAAAATTAGGCCTTCATTATCAATGTTATTATTATTAGTAGTAGTTATAGTATATTATCAACACCATATAAAATGCAATGTAATGTATCTCCTTAAAGGTTGGATGAAAGATAAGGTTTCACTAGCCTTAATCCCGCCTTAAAATAAAGACCTTAATCAATCAATCAAAAAAATCAATCAGTCAATCTCTCTCTCTCTTGATCTAAGACATATAAGTAAAAAATCGGTGAAACCCAGGACAAATTGCAATATTAGTGTTTTTGGTATCATTTTCTTCAGAAAAAAATCCTCTTTAACATAGTCAAAATCCGAAAAAATCTGACGACTAGGATTTTTTATATGGAGCTTTAATTAACACCCAATTAGCAATTACACATTGCAATTTTTTATTTAACCAAACCAGTCGAGTTTGGATTCAAATGATAGCTAATAGCTTCACGTTGACAGAAATTGTAGTAAGTGATGAAGCTTCATTAGACAGGGGTCACTAGAGGTCAATAATTACTTAAATTTTATATCAGATATTAATTACAAATACATTTTTAATAATTGCAATGCTATAATTGATTATTTAATTCCAAAAATGATTTGTATTACTCTAATCAATGATTATCTTCTTTCATGTTATGTTATGTTACAAGTCCATATTATCATTCTCGTCAGTAATTTGTTCGGATGAATGGGCGTTGTGACAGCTGATTCCATTCCTTGCAGACAGATGAGCAATTCATTCCTTGGTTAAATCAGCTACATATTTGAGTCTCGCAGTCAGTTTTACATCAAACTCAACTCACAACCTTCTCGTGGTTTGCCCCGTGATAAGGGGAGTTTTACTCCCTGAAACTAATGGCGAGCTCTGGGTCGTCGTCGGGGAATTTTCCCCTTCCCTTTGACTACCTCCCTGACGGCGACGACAATGACAACACGGACGGATGATGCCACAGACGGAGACGACCACGACGTAGGGGAACCCCTGCCTTCCCCATACGCTTGTGGCTGGTTCTGACCAGCACAGGCCTGTCCATCCCTTGTCCCCCCGCGTCTCCCCTTACGTCCCACCCCTTCGAAAGATACACTCGCACTTATAGAAATTGTTTTTTCTTGGAGGCCCGATTAATCTTAACTGTTAAAGCGCCCTGAAACTACTAATACTAGGAAAACGCTACAGTCCCGCCGCGTTGATGGATGAGCTTTTTTAAGGTTTAAGTTTGCGTGTGATATCTTTACTTTTTAAGTGCTTTTTTGCTGCCTACGCATTGTAGGTGAATGTTGTCAAGTTTCTTTTGTTTCTTGTCAATTGGTTTTATTAACCGTAAAAAAACTTGTATTAAAAGCTTTATTTCTATGGATTCTGGCTAAATTTTTCCACTTTTTCTTTCAAAAGGTACTACATAACCATAACCTTAATGTCCATGTATAATATGAACGTTGTAGCCCCACCCGTTTGGTCAGAATTGGCCCAAATGGCACGAAAATATCGCACAAAAAGTCAAAAAACGTATATTAAAAGCTTTATTTCTCTCGATTCTGGCTTACTTTTTCAACTTTTTCTTTCAGAAAGCAATACATCACCATTACCTTAATGTCCATGTGAAATATGAACGTTGAAGCCCCACCCGTTTGGTCAGAATTGGCCCAAATGGCACGAAAATATCGCACTAAAAATCGAAAAAAATCGTAAAAGTACGATATTCATGAGAAATATTTCTTCGATTGTCCCCAAAAATGTAGCAAGTCTAATTTTCAGAGAAAACGAAGGTCCGTGTCAAATTTTCATCAAGATCGCATATACCTTTTGCCCGGTAGAGAGCGAACAAACAGACGGAAAAACGAAAAAAAAAAAAACAAAAAAAAAAAAAAAAAAAAAAAAAACACCCAAAGCTAAATTTTTTGGGGGTCGGTGAAATTGAAGTCTTCGTTTCCGCTCATCCAACTAATACAAAACAACCTTACCAATTTTAGAGGGCCCAGCTGGGATTAATCTTAATTCATGCATTTTAATACTGGAAGCAATTTTCCTTTCTTGATAACCTATCCCCATTGCCAAAGATCATACTTCTTTCCACGCATTAATTTGGGAAAAACCCTTAATCTGTGGAAATTTAGCAGCTCCTGAGGTAGGCGGTACTATTCACCCTTAGCAAACGATTTTTCCTGACGCAGTCTTTTTCCTAAACAATCTGTTTGCGGAGATTATCAATGGTTTCATGCTGCTTTCCGCCATCCCATGATAACCAAAGCCTTCTCTTCAGCTTGTTGTATTATTTCTTGGCTACCATCAGCGGAACAAATTCGTGTCCGCCTGTTCACAAGACAAGAAAACTATCCTTAAACTTATTAAGTGCTATTCTTTCTCCAACATTGATCAAAAGCGATATGTTGTGTCACATTTAAGAAATGCATGAGCAATCAAAAATGTTTATAGGTTTCTGGCCCCAAAATCGCATTTGTTTTGTGATTCCCAATAGTCTTCCTTTTTTGTCTTCGTTTGAGGAGGAATATTACGTCATGGTGGTTGGTGTCAGCGTGATGGCAAAAATAACTAATCATTTTCTGGTTTCTTCTCAAAATGACACAGGTTGGAGTTGTACGAGACGATTCTATTCCCTGCTTTATGAACAATAAAATGATCGGCATCATTCTTAGCGTGTAAACTGTGCAATTGTTTTGTGGCAAAAAATTTGTGAGCATGAAAATAATTTGGAGTTTGCTTAGAATTGAGCATTTTGTGGGGGGGCATAGTAATTTTTCCTTAAAAATGCATAGTTACTCTTAAACAACCATGACTTAATCTCATATTATGTAACATCCTTATGCAGTTGAAGGCTAGTTTGAGTAACCATCAAAGACAACAATAGCTCAACCATAGTGTTTAGAAACGTACCTACGATATATATGAGCACACAATGTCGACATAATTATGTTGATTTTTCATGCCATGGGGTTCTATGAAGAAGGGCGCTAACGGTACCATCAATAACTTGTTGAATGTATCTAGTTGGCATTCTGTTGAGATTGAATCTCTACTATTCATTATATACATTCCATAACGCATATGCTAACCCCTAAGACAGACTTGTTCGCTTTTCACTGAATCCCGTACGAATCGAAGATAACTGGGGGTTTGGCTACATAGTTCATACATTAAAAACAGTTGCAATATCATCTTCTTCGCTTTGGCTGTCTCTTTCCTTGTCTTTCATTCGATGATTTAATGTGTTGCTCTCTTGTCTGGTGGTATGATATCTGAGTAAGTGCTTGCATATTTCTGTTTAAAATCGGTTTGCAAATATAGGCATTGATGAGACCCAAATTGCTCTCTGAGGTTCAGTCATACCCCGAGTTCTTGACTTAAGTCTTTTCTTAAACTCTGTTAAATGACAAGATCAGATGAGAGACCTGCCCAAATACCGGGGCAGAATCTTCGCATCACATGCAAGTTATTTTCAAGGAATTTGTGTGTATCAGGATATTCGAGCTTGTTCATCATTTTTTGAAGGTAAAATCGAGCACTTCTCGTACAAAAAGTTTTAAAACCCCTGGTTCAAGATAAGGTACCATTTTTGAAAACAGATTGCAGATGCAGAATCCCGTTTCCTGTCCGTTCGGCTTTAATAACTTTTTCACTGTGTATAGCCCTACCATGTCCATGTATTGCAACTGTAACTTTAAGTTCTATATTTGTGAAGATTCCTTTTGACCCTGCAAACTTTCTTTCGAATGAATCAAGCTTCAGATGAATTTGCATCATTAGCAGAAATAACTCTTCCCACAAGGTCTTTAAATATTACATTCAGCTCATTAAGATTTTCATCGTCAAAAATACATGTTAACTAGACGGTATGTTTCTTAAATGGTGTGGATATGGAATATCTATTTAAATAGCACTGCATTTAGAGCTGAATCAACAATGAAATTGACTCGAATAGCTCCCAAATACGAATTTCATTGAGAATATGTCCCACTGCATTTTTAGCATATTGTCTCAAATAATTTATTTGATTCCCCGAACCGCCGTCAAATGCCCAATGGCTCCCAAAAACCTCATTTGCAGATGGAACCCCCTAGTTTTAACACTAAATTTAACTTAAGGTCACTCGTATCTGGTTCATTTTTTATTATGGTCATAGCTTTCCACCAAAGTGACTGAATCGAAAGTCACAACTGGAGGAACTTAATCGAATGATTTTTAGCTAGGTTTGTTAAGAACAAAATCTCTCATTATTGACCTCAGTGACCCCTGTTTATGTGTGATGAATCTATACCACCTACTACAATATTTGTTCAACATGAAGCTATAAGCTTTTGTTTGCGTAATTAATGCGTAAATTTAAATTTAGTTTTAATTAGAGCTCCATATAAAAAATCCTAGTCGTCGGATTTTTGCGGATTTTTACTATGTTAAAGAAGATTTTTTCTGAAGAAAATGATACCAAATACACTAATGTTGCCAATTTGTCCTGGGTTCAATCCGAAATGGCCTGGATCATCTCTCTTTCTTTTCTCTCTCTCTCTCTCTCTCTCTCTCTCTCTCTCTCACTCCCTTTCTCTTGGAATGTAAACTATAACACAATGCAACTTAAATTATTAGTTTTAATGTGATGAATAATAAGGTTTACTAGGAATCTAGTAGTAATTTGAGCTATTACTTCAAGCTATAAGCAAATATTTTATTTGTATTGCCATTACTAACAGTTCAAAGTATTAACTTCTAAAAAAAGACTTCATTTAAGGCCACTCGAGCAGTTATTTCAACTTATTTGACTTGGTATTATTTATGGATAGTTATTGTATTCAAAGATGTGTACCTGAATACGGCACCAATGAATATTTATGTAATATAACAAAAAAAATATATATATATAATCATTATCAATATTAACTACAATAAACTAGTAATGCCTATCTGAAATTTGCAAAATAGAGCACAGTACCAAAATTTCTTTTAGAATGCATTCCTGGTATTATAAGGACGGCTATAACAAACAATATAAATACTTTCTTTTAACATGTTTTTATAAAAATTGGTCATTGATAACAGTAAATACATGCATGAAAGGGCAGATTTAGAAGTACATAACATTCGAATCTCCTCACTCGACCAGAAAAGCTTTACATTCCTTTTCTATCACGTTTTTGGATAAGCGTAGCGAGCGTAACGAGCGAAGCGAAGATTCCATTTCACTACACTGGAGAAACAAATTCCGGAATGTTTTTTTCTTTTTTTCTTCTTTTTTTTCTTTTTTTGTATTTTTATCTGTTTGTTCACACGATTCCGGCTGAACCGACACTCCAATTGCGATGAAATTTTCTGGAGGCCTTCAAAATCTCTGAACTTAGAACTGCCACGTTTTTAACGCCATCGAAAAATTATTTCTCATTACAATCGCAATTTTACGATTTTTTTTTTCGATTTTTAAAAACTTTCTTCGACTTATAACACCTCCATGCCTTATCCGATTGTAATGATTTTTTCACATAACCTTAATTTAATTATTAAATATATAAGTGTGAAATTTGAGCACAATCGAAAAATTATTTCTTATGAAAATTACAATTTTACGATTTTCTTTTACTTTTTAAACATGCTTCGACTTATAACACCCACATGCTTTATCCGATTATAATGATTTTTTCACAGAACCTTAACTTTATGAATTATTATATTATTGGTGTGAAATTTGAGCGCGATCGAAAAATAATTTCTCTTGAAAATCGTAATTTTACGCGCTTTTTTCGTTTAAAAAAAACTCTTCAACTTATAACACCTTTATCCAATTGTAATGATATTTTCACAGAATCTTAATTTTATGAATTTATATATTTGTGTTTAAATTTGAGCGCAATCGAAAAATTATTTCTCATAAAATTGCAATTTTACGCCTTTTTCGTTTAAAAAAACATACGCTCATCCACAACGCGCCTGAAAAAGCGTTGCGAAGCTTCCTAATGTAATATTAGTTTATTGGTAAGCAGCAGCTAGCTGTGGAACATTTTCACAATTAATTCGTCTTGTCCAGCAGTCACGTACAACTACATTTTAGTCACTATACATATTTACTGAGCAAATACATAAATAAATTGTGTACTGAGCAACAATTGTATTAGGTATGCTCCCTGGCGACCCAGACACGAATCTGCAGTACCTCAGCCCCCGTCTGGCGCGCATCGTAGTCTGTCACCCCCTTCCGACTTCAACTCTCATCGCAGGTTTGCTCCCTGACGGCCCCGACACGGATCTGCAGTACCTCAGCCCCCGTCTGGCGCGCATCGTAGTCGTCAACCCCTTCTACGCAAGGCGCTGCGGTCCTTCCGTACCTTCTACCCCTGGGTCATTATTGGCTTTATGAGTCTCAGCTGTTTCGTGATCCATCCTTTGGGCATTTACAAATACTGGGACGTTAATACTGAAGTTATATACAATGGATATTCGATGATCATGTTGTTTGCAATTATTATCGCAGCTTTAGCAATGTTGTTGAAAAAACCATTATTAGAGGAAACCCTTTTAAAGCTGGAGAATTTATCAAAAGAAGATTATTTAAAGAACGAATTTCAAAAACACATTGACAAAATCATTACATGGTGGCTTTTTCATTTTGTCAAATGTACGCATTTTTTTCTCAATTCCTTTACCATTATTATTGTGACTACTTTGGCTGTCACACATTTTCTACCAAATCGGAAGCTATATTTTAGGTGAGTACTGACCATTATTCTACTGGAATAATTTATTTAAGACAATTGAGTATAACACGAAAAATAATTCTGGAAATTAAATATATACATCATACAGGCTTACAAAAGTTAACAAAATATGCTAAGAAAATTGTCAAAAAATTATTCATTTTTTGTTGCATCTTCCAAAATCAGAATGGTGTAAAGTTAAGAAACATTCATTGAGATTAAATTGCTATTTGACAACATTCTTAATACAAGAAAATCAAAATATTTTAAAATTAAAAATTTCAATGGCTTGGTTGACGTTGATTCCCTATTCCGATTAACCTTTTCATTAGTAACTATGTGACAAGGGGTGCCAGATGACGTGTTTTAACACCAGGAAAAGAAATGTGAAGTCTGGACCTCTTTTTGACCTTTAATATTCGTCGTTAATCTGCATTTTTAGGATGTCGTTGAGAAAAGTTTAGCGCATGTGGCTATCGAAGCACATTTTGATATTTCAAATAATTGTCTACTACACAAAATTGGGAAATGACTACAAATTTACTGTTTGGTTTCATATTTACTGTCAGTTAATAAGAAAAGTGATTATTATTTAGAGAATGTGCTTTAAAACAGCTTATTAAACATTTTTCCTTAACATTTTGGAACAAACCATTACCCGAATGGAAAAACGATAGAGCTTCCAAGTGATTCAGACTTTACCTCTGCGTTCTGCGTCAAAATCTGGTTTTCTCTAGCTCAGCCAACAGTCTTAAGACATGAATTGCTTGAAATGAATAATTTTGTTCATAATATGGAAGTGGGGAAAAGTAAAACTCACATTCAACAAAGAATTTAACTGTTGCAATAAGACATTTTGGGGAACGTATAAAGTTTCATTATTTCTTACCATTTTCTAAAGAGTCAATAAAATAACGAATTTAATATATTTTTCAATGCTAACCTGACCTGTAATCTTACGCAACTGCTTGCAGATCATGGTATCCGTTCGACGAGAAGTCTTCGCCATTTTTTGAGATCATGTTTCTAGTAACCTACATAGAAATTGTTAGTGGGTTTATATTGGCAGTCACTTTTATGACTTTTTGCATTAGTAACTTGACATATTTAGGAGTCCAATTAATGTTTCTTTCTAATAAATTAGTAAACATTCGAGGAATGGCAACAGAACGCATACTTGATAGGAAGAATAGAGAGGTCAAGCAAAGATGTGTGCCTATATCACGTGACTTTCAAGTGTCTGAGGGACTATGTGAGGCCATGGACGAAGAAGCGATCAGTGAAGCATCACGGGTGATGACGAGTAGTGTTACTGACGTCGCCTTGCAGAGGTCAGTGCTTAACGTGAACCTCCCTGGTTCCCTACCTGACAGTCACGTGACCTCGATGGGAGTGACCCAGACAACTACCTTCAGACAACCGGTCAGTCAAGGGAGGGCAACACCTCAAGGAGACGAGGTTGGCTGCACTGCAGAAGAAGTAGATCAAGAGATGAGATATCTGTTGAAAATTTTTGTGCAGATTCATCAGGAACTGTTAGGGTACGTATTTACACCAAGTGCTTGATTAGTATAATTCGTCAATAATTTTGTATTGCTATTATTAATATTGTTACTTTATGGGTTTCAGGATAGTTCATGGTGTCAATACAGTTTTTGAAATATCCTTAATAGCTGAGATTTGGGTTAATGTGTTTGCATATGGTGCAACACTACTGATACTCACAACGGTATTTCTTCTTCTTCTTCTTCTTCTTCTTCATCTTCTTCTTCTTCTTCTTCTTCTTCTTCTTCTTCTTCCATTTGTCACGAAAATGATTATGATTTGTTTTAGGATGAAGATCTTGGGCTATCCACGATTGTTATTTTTATAATCTCAACTGAAAATTTGGGATTTTTCTTTGTTCTGAACTTCCTTTTCAATTTCATAACGGATCAGGTGAGTAAGGTGAAATATCACATAATTTACTTCGATTTGCATCTGATGTGGCAGCTTTAGAACGCAGTTCTTGAGTTTCAATAAATATTTAGATGTATGAATATTTGGATGCATGGATGGAGGAGTAGGATTGTTTCTTTTATTGTTTATTGTTTATCCTTGTTTGTAACATTTTACAACAAGAAACGGCGTCGGCGATAACAAATATTTTGCTAAAACACTTAATATCTAAGGAAATCTCTGCCACGAAGAGCCTTGCTGAAGCACGTGAAACTAACTTATTTGGCACGTGTAGTTGGTTTTCCCATGAGTGCTCCCTGCACAGGGAAGGGAATTGCCTCACTGGGCATTCTTTGAGGGCGGGCGGCAGGTCGTTCCATGGGTTAACAACCCGGAAAGAAAAAGCAAGACAGCTGAGCACTCCTTTGGCTGGAGGGGGTTGGTGCCGGGGGTGCCTACTATCCGATATAAGCTTAGAAGTTTCCTAGTATAGTTTTACACAACCGACAGGCATTAGCACTAACTACACTTTAACCTTCCCTGTCCGACTCAAGTGATGTGTCAAATATGGTTGCATGTACATTACAAGAACGTGTTCTGGGAAGGTCATTCAATTAAGCCGAAGATCGCCGGGTCAATACCTGGTCACATCTTTTTTAAAGTTGCTTTCAATTCAAATGTGTGTGTTTGTGTGAGCGTGGCTGTCTACGCATCTGATTGGCTGAAGTCTTCCCCTCATTAACCAATCAGAGCTCGTGTTTCAGGCTGCACTGCGAGGCTGTCTACGCCTGTGATTGGCTGAGATCTTCGCCTCACTTACCACTCAGAGCTCATGTTTCAGGCAGCAGCTGTGGGCGAGGCAGTCTACGCCTGTGATTGGCTAAGATCCTCGCCTAGCTTTAAGAGTTCAATGATGATCATTATCAGCAGAACTAACTGCCCTGTAGAGTTCAAACCCAGGGGATTTGATCCATTTTCTCTGCAAAACTTCAGGCAGGTAAGTTGAATGTTTTATCCTTGTTTATTGCCAAATTTCTTAGAAGTTTTTTAATCACGATTTAATCCATTTTGTTACACATTTGTCAATTTGTCAACGTTTGGAAAAAATGACAAACTGTAAGCAACTTTTTCCAAAAGGACAATCTTGACTGTATTGCCATTCTTTCCCTTATAGAATATAATATCCTTGTGTCATAATAGTAAAACAAAATTAAGCACAATAAATTTGAATAAACAAATTCAATTTTTCTTAATATTTGATCTGTAATTTTATTTTGAACCAATGCATAACACGTTTTTGTTTTCCTATAATGGACAGTGCCAAATTAATATTGAAGCTTTTATCGCGGGCAATGAATTGTTACTTTTGGTTGTAGATGCAGGCCAACTCCGGAATCAATGAGTTGTAGACTTTGTTATTGGCCATGCATGCCTTGAGAGAAAGAGAATAAGTTAAATGTTTTAATTGCAGATTTCCTACATAGCCTACAAGACAACGGCTACAATGAAGAGAGTAATTTATCGGTAAAGATGTCGTATAATCAAGACGTTGCGATATGTTTTCAAGCCCACCATATGCTTAAACCTTATCAGTTGAGATAAACTAAAATCTTTGATCTTGGAAGTTTTTTTTTTTTTTTTGCTAAACACTTATTATTTTTAACAACCACCTTTACCGACTTTAAGGATATGTTATTTTTGTAGATCTGATTTATTGACTTGGATTGGATGTTGCTTAACGTCTCATATTTATGCACTTTGGTTATTAGAGACGATAAATGGTGGTAGATGAGGATGAAGTATGAAAAGAAGGGAAGAGGGGAAACCCGGTACCGGCACGTAGCTTACTCATTCGAAAAGTACCAAGGGGACCAACGGCTTAACGTCCTATCCGAAAGGACGGTGACAGTCATATAGGTTCTTCCACTAACCCGGACGGCCGAGCAGACGTCGAGTAGAACGAAGCCGTTACACTAGCTCTTGGGCCGAAGGGTGAATAACTAAAGTCTACAATAGAAACTTGTTCATTGGACCGGCAGTGAAATTGGATTTCAGGTAAGGAACGTTTTGGAAGTTTAGGAAACCCTGTCTTATACCTTAACGCGAACCAGAGTATTTTTTGAGGCAATGGGTTCGAGGGGGGGGGGGGGTTGGTTTTGGGCGGCCTTTTTAATTGATAAGAAGGAATAGCACACATCGACAGTTGGAAAATTATTTTTTGTTCGGCCAAGAAGCACCCGTTGTTTATGAAACTTTACATCAAACTTTTTATCAACCAAAAACTCAACTGTTCGTGATCTCTATACACGTTCCAGCAATTTAATTCACATTCCCTTCGATAATCTTTCCCTCTTCCATAAGGGACCATTCTTCTTAGCATTTATTATTGTTAACATACCGAATAAAATCCGCATATGCCCATCTAATCGTTCTTTAAAATCTAATCTTAAGTCCTTCCTTTTTTTAAACAGCTATTACTCGCTTTATTAGTTCTTTCCGACGACTCTCCCAAATAAAATAACTTGTGATTACTTATATAAATATTTACTGTAATAATTAATTATATCCAATTGTGTGCATTTTTTAAATGTCATTAATCTAATTCTAATGTACCTATAACTTCTTATCTTAATTTTACCCTAAATATTATATGTAAACCCTATGCAATTTTTCAAGTTAAATACTATGTACTATTCATCTTCTCAGTTTTAGTTCATACCATGTACCTGTCAAGGGAATAAAGAACTTACTAATTACTGTTATTGTATTATTGTAGTTTGTGTATCATAGATTTTGACAAAATATATAATTTTGACAATATTTAGGCCAATCACACATTGTCAGGTTTAATTTTATTTCTCGATTTGTTTATTCGGGAAACACTCCCGTAGGTGTGAATGATATTATTTACTATAATTCAGATTGGGTCGGACTTTTTTAATTTCTAAATTGGAGTAAATAATTTTAGTTTTATTATTATATTTTTTAGAATATCACTCAAAATTATCAGTGATATTCCTAATGATTATATTGTGTATCAATGGCAATAATCATTGAATAATAATAAATAAACGAATGAATGAATACAGCCACACAAGATTAATTCCTCTTCCTCAACCAACATGTAAGGGCGTCGCGACGCTTCTTACGCCCTCTGTAGAGGACCATGACCTGATAAATAAGGGACAAAGAAGATATATCATTATCATTTATCGTGAGTTCCAATAGTAACAGATAATATAGGCAAACAACAAAACTAACTTACAAATTAAAATGATTTTAACATATCCCTGCTGTGCAAGACTAGAGAGGCGTAACTTAAGAATGTCATGGGTTGAAGGCGAGAGCACAAATTTTACATTTCCATACACTTGTAATTTCATCGTTTAAGCTTTGAGTATGGTTATATACTCAATGGTTTAAGGTTGAGTTAACGTAGTAAGTAACTAAATTAACTACCAGTAACTTGTTATCAATATGGCAACTAACAATCAGAAGCTTAATCATTATTTTATTACTGAGATTAACTGACATAAATTTTAACTGGACATTGAATTAACACCGGGCCAAATAATATGATTTCGGTCCCCTAACTGTAATCTTAAATTTTGTTTAATTATTGCTACCCTTCCACCTCCTCATCCACTCCCTTCGTTTACATGCTACACTATAACGATAGTTATAAAACATGTATGTGTCGTGACTTTATGTAATATTCTTGCATTGTGCGTGTTTATATTAGGCCTATGTGTGCCGTATGCGTCATGTAGGCTGCGACTAAATAAATCAGATCATCAAAGCTGTAGAATGTGTGTAATTCCAGTCAACGGACAGTTTAACAACGTGAGAGTATCACCACCTGTCAACTGAGTCACACATCTATTATTCTCCTTGTTGTTGAGTAACCAAAGAGCGTTTGTTTGCGTGGAAGTTATTTTCGAGGCCAAATTTATTTGTAAATCCACTTATGGCATTATTTACAAACACATAAGCCAAATAAATTAATTTTGATGAAAAGATTTCATTTAGTTGCAAGGTAAAGTAATGTGTTACTTATAGATGGGACAGTCTGCCTGCTGTGAACTGTCATATACTGAGTTTGCCTAAAAAGGATAAGCAAACGCATTCAACTCAGAAATAAACGCCCTATAATATTTTTCCTGAATTCCTCGTTTATGGCTGTTCTACCTCTCCTCCCTACTGTTATCCACTGGCGTTTGTACTATGAAGATGAAACAAATGAAGCACTTTGTTTCAACTTTTAATATCATTGACATTTGAAAACATTCACAGTAAAGTAATATGCATGTAGGTTTGCACGTATCGGGGAGGAGCATGGCACAAAGGTCTAGTCTAACAGAACAGCGTAACCTCAAACTGCCATAACTATCATAATAATAGATAAAAATTATATTGTATTCAAATTTAGTTGTTGAGGCCATGTACTCAAACCATAGAAACTTTTGTTAGTGATGCACATGCAATCGTACATCACAGTATAATAATTTTCTAGGATAGTTTACTGTTTAAATAATTGTTCTTACATTGTTTAATGTTATATTGTAAATAATACGTTAGTGCGTTTTACATATTTGTGTTTAATTGATATTTTATATTATAATATGATGTAAATTAAGAAGTTTTAATCAAACCTGTAGAAGTAAATTCACAATTTTTGAATAAATTTGTGTGGTGCGATAGTCTTGATCTTTCTTGTAATAATATATTGTTTGTGGATTTATACTGTTAACAAGTGGACATTGGTACCTCCGGGTAAACCTATTTTAAAGAGGTAGATAAGGTCACCTAGGTCATGGCCAGTCTCGAGGCTCGAAGCCTTCAGGAGGAAACATGTAGGATTAAAATGTTCGACTTCCACAGAGGGATGATGTCCTGGCAAGGTGGGACCTCTTCTCTCTCTCTCTCTCTCTCTCTCTCTCTCCTAAGCAAGAAGGCCACATCACTATTCTTTTGGTGCGTTTTTTTTATAAGCTTAGGTACAGTTACGATACAAACTAGAAAATTATGAGCATTTACCAGGGAAGAAAGCCCTATGTTCACTTTTGCCATGAAGAAAGAGCTTTTTTATACCAATTGTTGTTTTAAGAAAAGAACACATGGTGGCTGTGATTAGTTTTCTGAGGCTGTGATTTTTCCATTGCAAAAAGTCCTTTCTACAGTTATTGGATATGAAACATATTAAAAATATTAAACATATTATAATATTATAATTATAAATTCTATTAGCTTTATAGTAGACTTTAAAGAATTCCTCATGATACATTGAATTTTCTCCCTATTTTACCATTACCACTTTCCACGCACAGGCGTATTGAGTAATAAGTACTTTGTAATGAGTATTTAGTATCCCACACCCTTGAGCTTATTTTGAAACCCACAAAACCTCAAATTAAATTTAATAACTTACATATGAACAAGTTTTGTGCAACAATTAGATAATGACATATTAATGAATCATTTATGCTTCCGGAGAGACGATGCAATTGTGAAATATGAGACCATGAACTAGTAAATAGATAATCTATACATATTGTTATCCTAATATATGAAATTAAGTGTAATTTTTTTTCGTGATGATGAGTAAATTCCGTTACGTGATTGATTACTAATCTTTTTCTGTAGTCTATGCTCCACTTCTATAAAGACTTAACGTACATTTGTTAATCGTCACATGACCAAAGTTTTATTCAATCTCTTGGTCTCTTATTTCTAAAACATATTCTGAAGAGTGGCTGTCATCTTGTATGCAATGTTGGTTACCTGAAACATACATTGTCTTGTATCAATCTCTTGTGTTTGTGCACATTCCATACATAGGTTTTTAATCTTAACTGTGTTAAAGATGTTTAGGTAGAGATTGTAGTTTTAAAGATTGATAAGGTTAATGTCTTGATATTTTGTTCATAATTGATCTGTTTATTCAAATAGTTTTATTAGACATATGAACACAAAATAACAAGTAATAGTATGCAGGTTGATTAGTGAAAACTTGCTATAAAACAAAACGTTGAAATAAACACATTATCTCTAGAAATGTTTCACGGGGAGAACAAGACCAGTCGTAGACACGGCTGAAGGTGCTCGAGTTTCCAGATGGAAGGAACAACTGCTGGAACCTATCACGGAACCAAAGGAAGAACTGGCGCCAGGGCAAGATTTACCATACGCCATTTGGCCATTTGCCCGGTGGGGTACGATGTTCACTGCGAGTGTGGAGACAGACAAGGTCCTTCCTACCTTCTAGTCTGCCTAGCTTTAGGGAATTGCTAATCAAGACGATTCAATACAGGCAAGTGTGAGGGCCATATATTCCGCTGTTTTTTGAGGGTGGACGTATTTGATCCGGACTTGGAAATTCAATTCAAATCAGACAGCAGTATTAAGTATGAAAAGCAAGAATTGAAAATTATATTTTATGAATAACATTTACATATAAATCATAACAGTAACTTTCCGATATACATTCCGAAATCAATCAATATCGAACCCTATTTCCAACTTTGAAGTCGGGTAGGGGGTGGAAGGTTCCACCTCATTCTTGGCTCCCCAGGTTTATAGAAGCCGGCTAGCCATGCCTGACGCTTCCTCCACCTCGTATTTTCATTCCTCTGCATCATCTACTTCACTTTCTTCCTCTCCACTGTCGTCTTCCAAAGGAACCTCCACCAGCTTTTGCCATATATTTTTTCTTCCAATCATCTTTCCAGTTAACTCTTAAACAAGCTGCATTGCTCTTTTTCAAATATATTGCTATGACTTCTTCCCATGTCAGTCTGGGCCTCCATCTTTTTTTCTGTTTGTTTCTCGAGTCTGGTTCATAATGCATCTTCGGAATCCTGTCCTTCTGCAGTGCATCCTCTTTATATGTCCAAACCCCCTCAGCCTTTCTTTCACTAGCTAAAATTTTAAACTCTCTACTTTTAGTTCCTTTCTTAACTCAGGTATTAAAACAACTGTGTACTAGTGTAGTGTACTGTAACTAGTTCACACCGAATTAACAAAAAAATCGAAGAAATAATTCAATGATTATATCAAGATACAATTATGTTATCCATCATGTTTTTGGAATCATCAATATCAAACTTACACCAATATAAACATCCTTATAAGATAAATGACACGAAGTCAATTATGTCATGTAATGAATTATCATCTTGTTTTTGCATAAGAGAACAATACTTTTAGATTAAAATATTTAGTATTGTTTTGTGTTAACTTTGTATTTGACTTTTAAAGTCAATGTGTATAGGCGATTTGAGTAAAAGTATAAGATTGCACAAAATAGCAAATTGAAATAACTTGTTAACCTTTTAATTCCTAAAAAAGAAGATTCAATTTGTAATTTAATGATTTATCCAAAAATTAGGGGATTAAGCATCAATAGCAAAAAACTTTACATTAACACATTAATAGCCATGAGCTAGAATTAGAAGGCAATGGCTGAGATCTCACCTGTCCAAAGTACTTGGCTGAAAGAGGATCGTGACCCCTGGGTTTGAACTCAACTGGACTGTTGGCTCTGGTCATAACAATAAGCATTGACCTCTCGAAGCTTGGCGAGGATTCCTCTGGTCATAACAATTCAAATAAAATTGAATTATTTTTATTTATTTATATTTTATTTTTTATTATTTCTATTATTATTATTATTATTATTATTATTATTATTATTATATTATTATTATTATTATTATTATTATTATTATTGTTATTATTATTATTTATTATTATTATTATTATTATTATTATTATTTATTATTATTATTATTATTATTATTACACACAACAAAACTTCACAAACACAAAATTTCATTAATAAAAGAGTAAAATCGCACTACCTGAACAACCTTCCTTCATGCTCTATTTAAGTCATTTTCAGTCCTATTTTCTAGATATTTATGTTGTTGAAAACGAATCTGTGTGGTAGGTAAAAATATTATTAATTTATAATTAGTAATTCCTGTATAATCTATTTTTGTATGTTTTTGTAAAGGGTTGTATTATTTATGTTTTGTAATTGATTACCTATGTAAGCACCGTATATTCATTTAATAGTTTGAATGTTTTTGATTTTGATTTTATTGTATTAAGCCTTACGCTACGAATGTGTAAACATTAGTAATTATGTGACCCACTGATGAGCTATTTGACTTAGTGGGAGGAAATGTATGTGAATATTGTTCCAAATTAGTTTCTTGCTTCAATAAATAATAATAATAAAAAAAAAATTATTATTATTATTATTATTATTATTATTATTATTATTATTATTATTATTATTATTATTATTATTATTATTATTATTATTATTATTATTATTATTATTATTATTATTATTTTTATTATTATTGTAATCATACTAATAAAGTAAAATAGGACAGAAAATAAAGTTTATATTCTAAGTGCAATGATGTTGATATACCATATATAGAAATATAGAATTTGAGTTCAGTTCACTCATACATACACTTCTTACCTACTTATTATTAAACAATTCCATCAAACATCTAAAACTTCTTATTCATTCGTGTCCTCAATTCACTCATACCATATCATACGCGAGAGAGAGAGAGAGAGAGACCCAACCTTGCCAGTACAACATCCCTCGGTTGAAGTCGAACATCTTACTCCGCCCGGTTTCCTCCTGAAGACTCGGAGCCTCCAGACTGGCCATGACCTTGAGTCACCTTTTGATGTTCTTTCACTTTTGCTATGTTGGTGTTACCGGAATTTTGTTGATATCCCTTGTTGCATAACTGCGTAATGAAACTTTGACCACTTACACTATCACCCAAAACCTCACTTATTCTTTTATATATAAATGTCGTATGCATTTATTAAAAGTTGTAAATGTTGCATCACAGCATAAATATAAAACATCTTAAACATTTAATTAGTTTTGTAACGTGTCGTTCACTTTGTTCTACGAATACAACAAGCAAAGCACGGTTTTGAGTACAAGTAGAAACATAGCTGTGATTCAACGTATTTTCTACAACTGTGACACGCGATAGTTTGTCTCCTTGTCGTCCACTGTCCAACTAGACATTGCGTGTCAAGTAACTAAATCCCTAATTATATGATTGTGAAATTGAAAAACTGTTCAAATCCTGGTTAATTGTAGATTAGTTTTGTTTCATTTTTGCAGTTGAGTGCTTATAGGATACAGTGGCGTGTTCGAGCAGGCAATGCAAGAGGCTTGCAGTTATATAGTTGAAAACTGCAGAGATAAATAACTGATGTTAGAATCTGATAGGTTTGCCGGGTGAAAGATTACGGTTACCTTATTGATTCTCAATTGTCCGAAAATGTGAATTTCAACTCTATGAACCACGTCCACATTGTGTCCGTTGAGCAAGATGATTTTTTCGTATGTAAACGAAGAATGGTGATGGCTTGACAATATTTGTTGTTACATATTATTTCGTTTTTCAAATATTGTTCTTGTTTTTGTTTGTGTTTGTTTCTCTTTTTGGATCTCCCATGGATTTTGAGGATTCGTAGGGAAATCAAATCACGCAAATGGACAAGGGGGTATAAACGAAAAATACGAATTTCCTTCAGTGTGTCAATATTACCAAAATATTATGTTAATTTGTCTGCAAATAGTTCGAAAAGTACGATAGAAAGTCGTCTTGATTTAAGCGGGAAAGCTTGTTAGGCTTTATCTTCCATCCAAGCTAGTACAGCCAACGAGAAGCAGGTCGTCATAACTCAGGAGTCTAGAGCTATTGTACCGCACTCTAAACGGTATTTAACCTAAGGGAAATGACTGAAATCATAGTTCAATGAGTGAGGGTCTTAGACGTAAAAGGAAAACACATTTGTTTGGGGTGTTGGGGGGGGGGGGGGGGGCGTAACGTGCCTGTCAGCCATTACATGCCAATTAGGACGAAAGTGAAAACACTGAGCTAAATGCTACAGTTAATTTAGAGCGACGATTTTTTTGTATTGTTTCTACATATCCTTCCACCTCCTTATAAGGAAAAAAAAAAATCTGAAATATCGTTCAATGTACGATTATCTTTGTCAGACGGTAGAAATAGGAGTTGATGAATGATGATTGATGAAAAAAACAATATTCAAGAAATCGTTGCTGTAAATTATTAACTGTAGCACATAGCTGAGTGTTTCCACTTTTGTCCCAAAATATGCATATAATGACTGACATGGACGTTACGTCCCGCCTAAACAAATCGAAAAATATATTTTCCTTATTCATGACCCTCTCTCATTAAGCAAAGGTTTTAGTCAACTTCCTTTGACTTTTAAAATAACGGTTACATGGCGATACAATATACAAAGCTCACCCCTCTCCCACCTATCTATAGAATATTATCTTCAATTTTGTCGTCATCTTGTAGGCAATATTGGAAATCTGTAACAAACAATGCGTCTCTTGTGGCATCAACCATTTTATAATTAGTTTAACGATATCAATGGAGTTTACAATAGCTAACAGCTTGTTTACATTAAATAGAAAACTAAAATATCAATATTGAAAAGGTGAAAGGAAATAATCTTTATAGTTCTGGTTTGTAAAATCTAAGGTAGAGATTGTTGTTTATTTGATAAGAGAGAGGTGAGAGGACCAGGAGTAAAATTAGCATGCCATGTGTTAATGAGGGACACCTCTGAAAATTCAAAATTTTATGCCTGTAATGCAATCTTCATAATACTTTGAAGATAGGTGGAAAACAACAAAACAAATTAAAAATGTACCAGACCATTTTTTCAACATTTTCAACATTTTCAATATTTTATCCCCCAAAATCCCCAAAAACCACCCCTTAAACCATCAATGACTAAAAAATTCATTTTTTCTATTCCCTTTGAATAGAAGTCTCAACTTTATTTTACAATCTTCTTGTCTATATATAATATGTTGTGATTGTGCACATCATCAAAATAAATATATAATATATGACAAATAGTTATCAATCATGCAAATTATTTTCCCATGGGAGTAAATGTTAATTAATGTTTAATATAATGCATAGATTTGTAGGTACATGTACTATGAAGAACCCCCAAAAAATGCACATTCGGACCAATCTTTTAAGAATTTTCGAATTTTGCGATATGTAAAACAAGGTTAGAAAAAGCGTAGATAATGAACAATGAACGAAATTACAATACAATATTACAAGTACAATTTATATTTAATAAATCAATAAAAATGAACATATATTTAAAACAATATATATATATATATCACAAACAACAACAAAAAAACTATTTAAAATCATTAATACTAGGGAAACGCCAAAGTCGTTGTTAGACGAGTGAGTAAGCCATGTGTTGAGTACCCGGTAACATTACTTTTTTCCACCTACATTCGGCCTCCTTAGCCTATCATAGGCTAGAGTGGCACATTATGGCCTTACAGTTGACGCGCCCTTACAGCAACTTAACTTTAAAACCCTATTATTTATACGAATATAATTATCAAACTTACCTAAATATGCAAATGTTGCCAGGTACTCAACACATGACTCGCTCACTCGTCTAACCACGACTTTGGCGTTTCCCTAGTCTGGTTGGCCAAGGCGCCCTTACAGCCGAAATGTGGGATACGAGCGTTCAATCCCCTGGTCGTAAAAGATTTTGTAATTTCTGGATTGTATTTTAAAAATTATTAAACATGTTTTGAAATGCATATAACGCAGTGTAGTCCATCATCTGTGACAATACTATGGAAATCATAGCCAGTACGAAATACGTGAAAATATTGCAAGGTTTACTCAATCTACGAGCGGAATTTGGGGGGACCTTGACCTTCAACATTCAATAGACCTTGCAGGAGCACGGCATTTCACATCCAGGTAAATAACAAACAAATAATATTTTTTTCCATTGTCGTTAAATACATTTCTTTACATTGGCAGTCTATTTTTCAGTTTATTATTTCTTGTAGGTTTAAATCGAAATGGATTGTGCTCATTTTGTTAGCAGTTCTCAGTTACCTGGTCACGGATGTCTGTTTAAAATTTCAGCTCAATCTATTTGGCCGTTCGGCCGTATGGGATCGGACAGACATACAGACAAAGCTCACGGCCAAGGCCCGATCGAGTAGCGCTAGGAAAGACTTCGTTTCGCTGCGCTCACTCGTCTAATAAATATATGTGATATAGTACATATAATAATACATCCAGTACAAAAAATATAAATACCTTAAAAACCTATAATTTTTTTTTTTTTACTTAATAGAATTAGTCAAAGCATAACACACATTTATATTGTTTCAAACCCAACCCAGTTTCAAATACCACTCTGTTTATTGTGTTTATTTCTACGTTTAAGTAAATATAAACAACTAAGTGAGTAAGATAGTATTTCACTTTGGCCAATGCCAGTTGCGCCACATAGATAAATTAAATTATATTAATAAAGAGTGAAAAATTCTTCGTTGCAGTATTTTGATAAAAGATAAATCGTATTATTTTATATCTTGTGTCGGACCCTCGGATTCTTTGGAGTTTATATCTTGATGATGTCGATCTAAGAATAAAATTCATTTAAAAAAAGAGAAATTTTTATTTTATTTTTTATTTATTTTTATACATTGTCAGTAATGTTTTTATTAAACAAGTTTTAATCTATTAGTTTTAAAGTTAGTCGAGTTCATTATAATATTTAAAACACTTTTAGTGGAAAAACTCTATTTTATTATAATAAATAACAACGTTTCGGAAATGACTTCAACTTAATCCGTCTTCAGGTTTCTTGTTAAAAACAAAAAATCATTTTATCAAAAATATTTCAAAACAAACAAAGACAATAGCCAAGGATAATAAAATTAAACATTTCACACATAAGTTGACAAAAACAAGGTACTACAAATAAAAAGGCTATTTCTTAGTGTTTACTAAAGGAATCCACATTGGGGGAAAAAAGGTACTCGGCTGGCTTATACATGTGTCTTTTAATGTTATCAAAGCTGCTTTCTTTCAATTTCCTTTTTTCCAACATGGCTCTTTAAGTAAACGCCTAGATTGTAGAAAGTCGAATTTATGAACCTTGTCCCATGCATGATCTACTAGTTTCGATGACATAAGATAAAACCATCTGACTTCTCAATGTTTTTTTCTATGCTCTTTAACTCAAAACATGCATAGGACGTTCCGGTTTCTCCTATGTATACAGCATCACAGTTTTCACAAGGAATCTCATAAACACAACCCTTGCTCATTTGGACTTCATTTACAGGTTTAGTTTTTTGCAAATGGCTTCTAATGGTATTGACAAATTCAAAAGACGTTTGAATTTTGAATTTTGATCCAATACGTCGAATAGATTCTGAAAGACCTTTATGATAGGGAATTTGAGCATATGCTTTAGGCTGAACACGTTCTTTCTTGATTTTTGGTTTACGGTAGATGATGTCTCTGGGATACCCATTATTCACTAGAGATGTTTGGATGACTTTTACTTCCTCGTCAAAGGACTCTTTACTAGAGCATACATTTTGGGCTCTATGAACTAAACCCAATGCAATACCAGTCTTAATGTTGTCGGGATGGTTTGACTCAAAATTCAGATATCTTCCTGAGAATAGGAGAAACCGGACGTTCTATGCATGTTCGAGTTAATGAGCATAGAAAAAACATTGAGAAGTCAGATGGTTGTTATCTTATGTCATCGAAACTAGTAGAACATGCATGGGACAAGGTTCATAAATTCGACTTTCTACAATCTAGGCGTTTACTTAAAAAGCCATGTTGGAAAAAAAGGAAATTGAAAGAAGCAGCTTTGATAACATTAAAAGACACATGTATAAGCCAGCCGAGTACCTTTTTTCCCCCAATGTGGATTCCTTTAGTAAACACTAAGAAATAGCCTTTTTATTTGTACTACCTTGTTTTTGTCAACTTATGTGTGAAATGTTTCATTTTTATCGACCTTGCCCTGGTAGAAATATTTGTATGCCAAACGGTCGCCAAGCGGTCAAACAACAGATCACCAAGGCTTATTTTTGATCGCCAACAGGTTACCAAGTAATACCAAGGGTCGCCACCGAAATTTCAAAAGAAATATATGACAGCCAAGCGTTCACCCAAATGGCAACCAACGTGTCACCAACTCTGTCTATGCAGTATTTTTGACTCAAAAACGACCTGTTGGCGACCATTTGGCTGCTGTTGGTTATCACTTGGCGATCTCTTGGCATCAGTTCTGGTGAACTAGTTGGTGGCCTGTTGGTGACCACTTGGCAACCATTTGGCAACCAAATATTTTTACTAGGGTGGCTATTTGTCTTTGTTTGTTTTGATATATTTTTGATAAAATGATTTTTTGTTTTTAACAAGAAACCTGAAGACGGAATTAGTTTAAGTCATTTCCGAAACGTTGTTATTTATTATAATAAAATAGAGTTTTTCCACTAAAAGTGTTTAATTAAGTTTGAATCTGTACTTTTAGGAACGATAAAAAATAAAAATGTATATAATGTTTCATATTAGCATATATTTAATTAAAATACTAAATACACATTGGATTTAAATTTTTTTATTATTATTATTATTTTTATTATTTTATTTTTATTTTTATTTTTTTTATTTTTTTTTTTCATTGTCGTTAAGAGCCTAAATCCCATAGACAGGTTTCAGGCGCGGGGCGGGGGGGAGGTTTAAAAATAAAAAAAAACAAGCTTTTAACATTATGTTTAAAATAATTAAAAAAAAAAATTAAACCCATACTCAAAAAAAAATTTTGAACACTTTCGGATTTGTCTTTTTTTTTTCTTTGGTCTTATTCCCCTTCCCCGGAAAAAAATGATAATTTTGGGAACTTATAAATGAACTTTACGGAAATTGAAAAAAAAGTAATACCATTTTTTCATGACAGGGGGCGGTTTTAAATTTTATTTTCTAAAACACGGTGGTAAATTTTGATATTGTTTAAACCAAATTAGGGTTTCATAAACCCTTTTAAATTTACATCAGAAAAAGTTACAAAAACGGCTCGGGAAGTGGGCCCAAAAGGGGATTTTGAGGGGGGGCACAGAGTTCCGCGTTTTGTGCTTAGGATCGCATGTACAAAAAGCCGAAAAGGGGCAGCTTTGACAAAAACACAGTCTAAATTTTCGCCATCGTGAGGGGGGCCCTTTACCCCGTCAAACGCAAATTGAGCCCTCCCGGGTTGACCCCTTCCAGTGAAACTTTTTTTGTTTTTTTTCTTTTTAAAAATTTTTCCCCCGTAACAGGGAGGGACGGGTAACCATGCAAATTAATTGGTGGGGCGTAGGAGCGTAGCGAGCAAAGGGCGAAAGATTCCATTTCACTACACGGGGGAAAAAAATCCGAATGTTTTTTGTTTTTTTTTTTTTTTTTTTTTTTTTTGTTTTTTTGGCTGTTTTTTTGTTTGGGAAACGATTCCGGCTAAACCGTTACTCCGTTTTGGGCGTTTAAATTTTTTTGTGACCTTCGAAATCCCCCTAAACCCTTAAAAAAACCCCTTGCCCACCGTTTTTGAGCGCAATCGGAAAAAAATTTTTTCCTTAAAAAATTTTGGGAAATTTTTTAAACGTTTTTTTTTTCCGATTTTAAAAAAAATTTTTCTTCGATTTATAATACCTACACGCTTTGTCCAAATTGTAATTTTTTTCACAGGACCCCTTTATTTTAAAAAATTTTATATTTTTCGGGGAAAATTTTAAAAAGGGGGCAACCCAAAAAATTATTTCGCAGGGAAAATGGGCAATTTTCCCGTGGTTTTTTTTTTAAAAAAAAATTTTCTTTAAATTTTTAACACCTCCATGTTTTACCGATTGTAATGTTTTTTTAACGGGAACCCTTAATTTTATGAATCGATATATTCGTGTAAAATTTGAGAAAACAATCAAATAATATTTTTAAAAAAATCAAAATTTTTTACGATTTTTTTCTTTTTTAAAATTACAAATTAATTAAAAAAAATTAAAAATTTAAAAAGGTTTATTTTTTTTTTATTTTTAAAAAATAAAAAAAAAAAATTTTTCAACTTATTTAATAAATTTTTTCCCCACAGAACGGGAAAATTCCGGGCTAACACAGGGCCCAGCTAAATGCCCCAAATTTAAACGCTCATCCAACAACGGGGGGCGGGATTTAAAGGGCTTTTTTCCTAGAAAAAAGCATTGTAGTTTTGGGGGGGGGGGAAAATAGGTACAGATTGTAAAAAAAAAATTAAAAAAAGAAGGTACTTTTTTTTCAAAGGAAATCTGTTTTAAAAAAGGCACTGCTTTCCACCGCTTGCTTGATGTACCCATGAAAAAATTAACTATAAGTAATTTTTGTTAAAATTTATTTTATTATGGGGCATAAATATTATGTATGAAAAAAAAAAAATTCGGGTGACCCCCCGGTTTGCCCGCCTACGAAACCTTTTTTCCAAAACCCTTGTACCGGTGTCCCAAGAAACTAAAAAAAAATTACTTTTTTTGTACGGGTTTGGGAAAATTTTAGGAGAAAGGACCTGGTATTTTTTTTTAACATACCGTGCATAGAAAGATAATTTTTTTATAAAAATTTTGGCTCCTCTGAAAAATTATTTTAAGTAAAAACAAAAAAAAAAAGTTTTCCACTTCCAAAAGATAATTCATTTTCTCTAGGGGTTTGCGAGTATTATTAATGATTTTGGTGGAGGTGGGGGCCGCGCCTCGTGTGTGAAAACGTAAAAAATCGTTAAAAAACCTATACTTTTTTGGACGCTACCTTACAAATGTGATAACTTACCAAAAATAAAATAATATTTTAGTCTTAGGGATCCCAAATTTTTTTTCATTTGGGAAAAGTTTTAAAACTTTTTGGGAACAAAATATAAAAAAAATAGTCACTATAGTTTTTGTGCACAAACGAAAAAAAATGTGACTTTTTATAAATTTTTAACTTTGTTTATAAATGCCAAAATTTACGAGAACTTTGAAAAACATATTGGGGGTTTATCAGTTTTAAAAAAAACAGGGCTGTCACGGGGGTTTAATACTTCAATGCCCCAGTTTAATTATACGAAGTCGCCGAGATAGTCCCTGAAATGCGTTTTTTTGGGGCTCCCCGGGCGTCTTTTTTTACTTCCCGCTGTCGCGACGGGGCCATTGTGATATATAAAAGCCCCCAAACCCGCTCATACTTTACCATTCGGCCATGAGGTATAAAACAAATGTCTTGGTGATTTAGTTTGTGTAAGTTTTTATAAATGTTTAGTTATTTAAAATTTTAAAAAGGCAATTGAACATTTTCGTTACGCCTTTTGTCATGGACGGGGCAAAAAAAAATGCAGGAACAAAGGGGCTGCATCGCAGTCTTGCATCACAAATTTTAATTTAATTTTTTTAAAAAAACGAGGGGCCTTCATTGAGGGAAATTTTTTAAAAACTGAATAGTGTCCACCTGTAAAATACAATTTTTGGGGGTTTAAAGTCCCCCTTGGTTGTATGCTACTGGGAGCAGTACACAACGTTTATTTTTGTTTTTTCCCGGGCTTTGAGATAAATTTTCGTGTTTTTTTTTTTTTTCCCCCAACATAACAAAAAATTGAAAAATACAGCCAAACCTTAACAAAACTCAAAAAAAATGAGATCTTTTAAAAAAACACCTCAAATCTGCTTGCTGGGTTTAAAAGGGGCCTGAGTGTTTTAGGGGGCACCCCGGCTTGGCTTTCGGCGGCCCATAAATGGCACCTAGATATAAATTTAAGATAATATTCTTTTTTTAGGGACTATGACTGGATGTAAAATTTTTTATACCCCAAAAGTTTTTTTCCCCAAAAATTTGTTTTCCCTATTTATTGTTATAAACATGATCGAACATTAATTCATGGAGTAGAGAATTTTCCCAACAAACATTTTTGGGTTTCCCGCATCTTCCCGGAGTCTTTTTCCCCCCACTTTTTGGGCCCGGGGGGGACCCTTGGGGGGACGTTTCCCCTAGGGTCCCGCCTAGAAGTGTCCCTACTGGCCGATTTCCGGGTCCCGCCCCGGGGCGTTTTTCCCGCGATCTTCCCGCGATTATCCCGCACGGGGGGGTCCCGGGGATCTTTTCCCCCTTTGTTTTCCCCTAGTATTTTGTTTGGCCCGATTTTGGGTGCTAAATTTTGTAGGGTAAACGTAAAAAAATAAAAAAAAAAGTTTTAAAATAATATCGGTTTTTATGGTTATTTTGTCTTAATTTTTGACACCCCGTTTTTGCCTGTAGGTGGAAACCCCAAAATGTATTAATTGCAAATAATTAAAAATTTCAAGTTTGGGTTTTCTCAACCGGTCCAGAGGGGGGACTCCCATTTTTAAGCCCCCGGACTTTCCCCTTACGGCCCCGGAGGATCCCTTTAGCGGAGTGGGAATTTAAAAACCCTATAGATTCAAAAAGGCAAATTACCCCGAGTTCATAAATTTTTTTGGGGTGCTTGCTTTGTGGCCTATCCGTATAGTCTTTTAATTATTTTGGATGGGGTTGGAATGGGGTTGCAGTATATTTATACTAAGGGGGTACGGGGATATTTTAAATGTGGGTTTTCAAATCAATATGCTTTTCCATTTGGGAGGGATGTTCGATATTTTGTTC
Source organism: Sweltsa coloradensis (assembly GCA_024449915.1). Lineage (NCBI taxonomy): Eukaryota > Metazoa > Arthropoda > Insecta > Plecoptera > Chloroperlidae > Sweltsa > Sweltsa coloradensis. The sequence continues at coordinate 258,518 of JAMZAV010001497.1, read as the reverse complement.
TAGTTGTTGATAAAATGCCCAGGGGGTGGGATCTGCATAAAAAGTATAGGCTGTCCATTGGGGATTGGGGTGGTTGACCCCAAAATTTTAAAGGAAATAATTTTATTTTAACATGCAACCAAAATTAAATGAATCATGTGAGATCTTCAATCTTTTGTCTTCGAGGTTTGGGGAAAAGTTTAAAAAACCATGGGTTTTTGGTGAAATTTTTTGATTATAGGGAAACTTCGCAAAAGCTTTTTTAGGGGGGGGGCGGTTATTTGGGTGGAGCGTAATTGGTGCATTGAGGGTGCTATGTGTTATTCAGGGGTGGTATTTAAAATTTATTTTGTTTTCCCATTGCTATGGGGGTGCGAGGGCACCTTGGTAAAAATTGTTTTTTTGTTTAAAAGACGACGATATGGGATCAGGGGCGCACATTTATTACACACTACATTACAATCGAATAAAGGGATGTAGGTGTATTTTAAATCGAAGAAATTTTGGGAAAAAACGAAAAAAAAAAACGTAAATTTGGAAATTTTTAAAAAAATAAATTTTTTTTCTATTACGGGACAAAAATTTCACACGAATTTATTAATTCTTAAAATACAATAAAGGGTAAAGCATTTTGGTGCTATAAGTCAAAGAAATTTTTTTAAGTCGTAAAAAATCGTAAAATTGTGATTTTTATGAGAAAATTTAAATTTTTTTATTGCGCTCCCAAAATTTAAAAGCGAAAATATTTTAACTCATAAAAATTTAAAGGGTTTTGCGAAAAATCATTACAATCGAATAAAGCATGTAGGGGTAGAGTTTTTAAATCGAAGAAATTTTTTTAAAAAACGAAATATACGTAAAAGCGACGTGTCGTGGGGAGTTCTTTAAATTCATAAATTTCAAAGGCCTTTAGAAAATTTTACGCTATTGGGGCCCTTGGAGTATCGGTTTAGCCGGAAATTGTGGGAAAAAAAACACACAAAAATACAAAAAAGGAAAAGGAAGAAAAAAAAAAAAATTTCCCGGGTTTTTTTTTACCAGTGTAGTGAAATGGAATCTTTTTCTTCGCTCATACAAAAATGTATTACAGGAGAAAATGAAAAGCAGGCCAAAAAGGGTACCGAATTATCTGCATAAACAATTCAATGTTATTTCGCGTGTGGGGAGTGTGTTGGCTCCGTGCACACTTAACCAAAGCCTACGTGCTACATAATAAATTAATTTTGGGGCGGACATGTGCAGAAAAATTTTTGTAATTGTTCAAATTATTTCATATTTAAATTAAAAGTTTGAAATTTTATTGCCAATTTTTCTTTTAAAAATTCGGTTTGGGCCCCCGGACCTCACAGTGAATTAAAATAGTACTTTTGCGCGACAGCGGGAAATAAATAAGGGCGGGGCGGGGCCCAACAAACGATGTCTGCAAATAATTCCGGGGGACTTTGGTAAAAACTATCTGTCATTTAAGGGATTATAAAACCCTGTGGGGAGCATGTTTTTAAAACTGATAAAACCAACAATTGTTTTCAAAAAGTTTTCCCTAAATTTGGGATTGGGAAAATCAAAGTAAAATTTATAAAAAGTCAAAATTTTGCGTTTTTTGACAAATTTAAAAAAACTCTAAACTATTTTTTTAAAGGGTAAAGTGGGTATTCACTGGAACGGTCGATTCGTCTTCTAAAAAATCTACAAAGTTATTGATTTAGAACAAGGATCAAAAGGGTGAAACGTCATGCGGAAGCGTCGCGGCGCGCTCAAAAACGGCATGTAGAACAAGGCGATTCTTTTCGTATACGGTTTATGGTATGTATTTTGAATTAGGCTTTCTAAAAAGTATGTCATCTTGTTTCTACCGCCGGTAGGGGTCCAACTTTCATAACTTGCCGATTGCCGCTGCACGGATGCGAGAAAGCCTTCGCCATTAGAGTAATTTGCACTGGAAAGTTATAAAAATTGTTTCCGTCACAAATTATAGGTGAACAACAATAATGGAAGAGTAAAAAAAAGTAAAAAAAGTTTTTTCCCAGACGGGGCTCGAACCGACGTCCTCTCGCATGCAAAACAGAGCTCTAACCACTCGGCCAACAATGACCACGGTAAACGTGCGGTCTAGAGTGATATTTATACAGATGCACGATAACTTGCGATAAGCGTAAACATTTGTCATGACTATTAGGACACTTTTAATAGTTATAAAACGTTCTGTCGATATTTCTAGAGTGTAATTTACGTCTCTTTTCACAAGATGTACATTATAATTATTTATTTTGTCATTAAAAACTTCGGATGTGGCAGTCAGTCGCATGAAATCATCCAACTCGCCACCAAATAATATCTCGTGGTTTTGAAACGTGGCTGGTAATGCGGGTAGCCTTAGGACCCAAGGGGAGAAGACGCAACTGTATTGGCAGAGCTACCGATAGCGGACGATTTTAGTTTAGGTAGTCACCGCAAAATTTGAAAGCGCTCGGCCCTGCTTCCGACTCTTAAATAAATTTCTTTACATTGGCAGTCTATTTTTCAGTTTATTATTTTTTGTAGGTTTAAATCGAATGGATTGTGCTCATTTTGTTAGCAGTTCTCAGTTACCGGGTCACGGATGTCTGTTTAAAATTTCAGCTCAATCTATTTGGCCGTTCGGGGTATGGGATCGGACAGACATACACACAAGCTCACGGCCAAGGCCGATCGAGTAGCGCTGGGAAAGACTTCGTTTTCGCTGCGCTCACTCGTCTAATAAATATATGTGATATAGTACATATAATTATACATCCAGTACAAAAAATATAAATACCTTAAAAACCTATAATTTTTTTTTTTTTTTTACTTAATAGAATAAGTCAAAGCATAACACACATTTATATTGTTACTTTTTCGTTCGTATAACTCCTTTTCAGAGGTGTCCTTCCTTAAAAATAAACATTTTTATGTGAAATTTTAAAGGGGCTCTAAGTACTATCAATCAGCATATTTTGTACAAACCACGTGCCCAATTTACAAAAGGAAATAAAGGGAATTTTCAACAAAGGCTGACGAGTACGTTAATAATGGCCAATATTTTTGGGATCAAAATCCCCCAAGGTTCCAGGGCATAGAGATCGCACCCATGTTATTTCTTATGGGAGATTGTCGGCGATGGGACCTAGCTATAAATAACTAAGTTTGACAATTTTTTTCTTGTCATGTTGGACCCAATAATTCTTAATTCATAACAAGTTCGCCCGAACGAAATATTTTTTGTTTGTTTTGCGAATGATTACAATTTTAAGAATAGAGAATTTTGTTTCATCTATTTCTTATTTAACATATGAACTCATAGTAAAACTAAGCTTAAAGCTGAACATTGAAGTTATATTATAATATTGGACTCCATGTTTTGTTGCAGGCATTCGTGATTCATTTGTTTGCGGTTCTAAACTTTTATGAAAATAATTGCAATTTTTAAATGCCTCTTATAATTAGCTAACGTTCAAAGTGTTTCACATCTCACCTGTCCAAAGTTCTTAAGTGAATACGGGTCTTGACCCCTGGCTTCGAACTCAACTGGACAGTTGGCCCTGGCCATAACAATAAGCATTGACTTCTTGATGCTTGGCGAGGATTCCAGCCAATTAGAAGAGTATATAGCCACGCCCACAGCTGCGGCCTGAAACACGAGCTCTGATTGGTTAGTGAGTCGAGGATCTCAGCCAATCATAAGTGACGAATATACATCAGACAAACTTATAGATATAAGGACTATAAAATAGTGAAAGGAAACTCTAATTTTGTGTTTTCTTTGACCAATAAACTAACTCATAGTATTATTTGATTGAACTCACCTCTTCGCTGATAAAAGTGCACAAAAAGTTCATTATGAAAAATACAAATATTGTTTCAAATGAAATTAGCACTATAATAACTTCCAAGAGGCCAATTCCTTCATGCTGAAAAACAATACAAATAGAGTATTAATTGTATTGGATTCTTAGTATATAGCACATTGATATTCTCCAAATTACTAAAAACTTATTTTGGTAATACTCAGAAAATCACGACTAATTAAGTGTTGGTATAGTTTTTAGAGCTGGATTTTTGCAGCCAGTAATTTACTTGCAATAACCATAAAACGATTAGACACAAATATCATTTCGGTTTGACAAAAACATTATATATAAGTAATGGGGCAACCACAGAATTACTTTCATTAACAAATAACATGTGAAACGTTCTTACCATTGTGAGGAGAATTATTGTTCCGCCATAGATGAAAATGTTTAAACAAGAAACAAGTATGAAGTGCATCTCGAAGTCAGATTGAAGTATGTCTTTGATTCTGAAACATTCAGGTGACAAATATGAAACACGTTTTGATGAATTTCTACAAATTAAAATGCCATTTACTTACAATAATATTTCTTGATGAAACTGGACAAATTTTTTAAAGAGATACTGCATTTCTATTTCAAGTTCTGTGTTAGTGTAGCTAGGTCCTGCTTCTTGCACTTCTTGTGCTTGCAGTATCATCTCTTGCTTGACCAGACGTATAAATGATTGACCTCGAACCACTTCAAACAGAGAAACCAGATGTTTAGTTTCTGATCTTTGAGACGGAAGATTTCTGCTCCTCTTCGTCTTCATTCTTGGAGCTTTTGTAATTGGTCGAGCACTTACAACTTGTTGCTCTTCTCCAACAGGACCATCATTCACATCTGTTGCTTGTTTCTCTTCCTGTACTATATCTCTTAGCTCAATAGATACTTCATGTTTATCACAAATGAGGTCTCTTACTTCACATATTCTGCCTGAAGCTACATTTACTTTTTTATGCTTCCTGTCCAGTATACGTTCAATTGCAATTTCTCGGATGTTCAGGAATTTGTTAGAGAGGATTTTGAAAAGTAACCCCAAATTGATAAGATACGTTAAGATTGTAGTGTGCACAGTATTTGCTATTAAAAATCCACAGACAACTTCAAAGCAGCTAAGCGCCAATGTGATCTCGAAAGCTGGTGACTCATATTCATCGTATGGGTACCAAGACCTGGAAACAGAGAGAGTATGTTGTGTCCGAATAATCTTACATTGTAAAGTGATCTAACACATTTTAATGTTTGACATTTTACTGGCACGGCTTTAACGGGACAATTCTTAATGCATCTTCGGTAGTAAAAAATATTTTAGTGAGGACGAATACGCTTATTTAGGCATAATGGGTTAAATCACATTAATGTAGGTAATTACTGATTCATAACCATCACCCATTTTTAATTACATAGCCGTTATTGGTGTTAACTACTGTGTATACTATAATACAACCCAGAAATGTTTAATGTGATCCAGTTAGCTAAGGATTTCCCATGTAATATGGGAAACCCAGTTTCAAATACCACTCTGTTTATTGTGTTTATTTCTACGTTTTTGGATGAGCGTAGCGAGCGAAGCAAAGATTCCATTTCACTACACTGGAGAAAAAAATCCGGAATGTTTTTTTTTTTCTGCATTTTTGGCTGTTTGTTAACACGATTCCGGCTAAACCAATACTCCAATTGCGAAGAGAATTTTATGGGGGCCTTCAAAATCTCTGAACTTAGAACTGCCACGTTTTTGAGCGCAATCGAAAAATTATTTCTAATGAAATCGCAAATTTACGATTTTTTCGATTTTTAAAAAATTTCTTCGACTTATAACAATCTACATGCTTAATCCGATTTAATGATTTTTTTACAGAACCTTAATTTTATGAATTTAGATATTCGTGTGAAATTTGAGAACAATCAAAAAAATTTTTCTCATGAAAATCGAAATTTTACGTTTTTTTTCTTTTTTTTAAACAATTCCCTTTCACTTAAACACCTACATGCTTTTCCTATTGTAATGATTTTTTTACGAACCTTAATTTTATGAATTATTATATTCGTGTAAAATTTGAGCGCAATCGAATAATTATTTGTTATGAAAATTGCAATTTTACGATTTTTTTCTTTTTTAAAAATTACGATTAAGAAAAAATAAAAGAATAAAGTTAATTTTTTTATTTAATTTAATTAAAAAAATCGACTAAGTTTTTAATTTTTTTCACAAAACAACAGAAAATCTGCATAACACATGGCAGGTCAATGCATCAATTACAGCTCATCCAACAACGCGGCGGGACTTAAGCGTTTTCCTAGTAGTAAATATAAACAACTGAGTGAGTAAGATAGTATTTCACTTTGGCCAATGCCAGTTGCGCCACATAGATAAATTAAATTACATTGGCTAACTGTCTAGGGCATTAACAAAGAGTGAAAAATTCTTCGTTGCACTATTTTTGGATGAGCGTAGCGAGCGAAGCGAATATTTCATTTCACTACACTGGAGAAAAAAATCCGGAATGTTTATCTTTTTTTCTGTATGTATTTTTGTGTGTTTGTTAACACGATTCCGGCTAAACCGATACTCCAATTACAATGAAATTTTATGGAGGCCTTCGAAATCTATGAACTTAGAACTGCCACGTTTTTGAGCGCAATCGGAAAATTATTTCTCATTAGAATTGCAACTTTACGATTTTTTTCGAATTTTAAAAAAATTCTTCATCTTAAAACACCTACATGCTTTATTTCCCTTTTAATTATTTTTTCACATAAAAACCCTTTAATTTTATGCATCTAGGTATTCGTGTAAATTTGAAACGCAATCGAAAAACTATTTCTTATGAAAATCGAAATTTTAACCTTTTTTTCTTTTTTAAACAATTCTTTGACTTATAACACCTACATGCTTTATCCTATTGGAATAATTTTTTTTTCAGAGAACCTTAAATTTATGAATATATACATTCGTGTAAAATTTGTGCGCAATCGAATAACTATTTCTCATGAAAATTTCAAAATTACGACTTTTTCCTTTTTTAAAATTACGATTAATTAAAAAATTAAAATTTAAGTTAATTTTTTATTTAATTTAATATAATTTTAAAAAAATCTTCAACTAAGTAATGATTTTTTTCACAGAACAACTGAAAATCCGCATAACACATGGCAGCTCAATGCACCAATTACGCTCATCCAACAACGCGGCGGGACTTAAGCGTTTTCCTAGTGGTAAAACATAAATCGTATTATTTTATATCTTGTGTCGGACCCTCAGATTCTTAGGAGTTTATATCTTGATGATTGTCGATCTAAGAATAAAATTCATTTAAAAAAAGTAATTTTTTATTTTATTTTTTATTTATTTTTATGCATTGTCAGTAATGTTTTTATTAAACAAGTTTTAATCTGTACTTTTAGGAACGATAAAAACTAAAAATGTAGATAATGATTCATATTAGCATATATTTTAATTAAAATTGTACTCCAGTACAAAATACACATTGGATTTAAATTTTTTTATTTTTTTTATGGTCTTTTGTAAATTGGAAGAAGTAACCTAAATCTTAAGTCGAAGACCTCCGATGTTCAGGGTATGTGCACAAAGTCCAAATATTGACGTGGGTGTAAGAAATGGATAGAAAAACACTTAAAAACACCATTACTGCAATTAAAACCTTAAAGTAAATATTTTAAAATCTTTTGAGGCACAAAGTTTGTAGTATTTTATTTCCCGCGCAAACCGCACGTGACGTCAAGATCTGGGTCTAGAGCGCGCTAGAGCATGGTTGACCAAGGCGCAATGCTGTTTAATGTCATTGGATCAATAAATAAACTACCGCCTTCTAGATTACACAGTAAATATCCATGTTTGGCATCACGTTATTGGCCACTTCGCAAAAATATATAATAGTGACGTTATGGCTCGTTTTTCATGCCATTATTATCGGTGCAACTTTCAGCTTACTTTTATAGATGAAAATCTTATCTAAATAATAAAAAAATATGATTTACGTATTCAGAGTGATGTCAACCCTTTCAGTACGGAATTAAATTGGTCAAAATTAAATTATTATAAGCAATAATTTATATTTACTAATTTTTTCTAAGAAGTGGTTTTCCAATATTTTTATCGTGTTTTTTTAAAGAATTTTGGAAATTTTGGATTTTAAAAAGCTTCATTTTAGGTCAATTTGTAAATTTGATGCACATTCCTAAAACAAGATGGTTTCTTCTTTTTTGGCGTATTTAACATTTTTATAGCTCAGATAGTAGCAATACTAGATTAATACCCATTAACCAAATTAAAGACCACATGAAACATCAATTATTTACAGCAGCTGTGTATGCCAGTTTATCAACATGGCTCATCACTCTTGTCACCTTATCAACTTTTCATTAGTTTTGTATTTTATAACCTCATTTTTTCTTCATTCATCCTGGGCTTTTAGCCATTTTTTAATATTTATATATATTCTTTTGTTATTCAATTTTTTCTTGTTTGAATTTGTTGTAAAATTTTAATTTTATACTACTTGTTCATATTTGTATAGGTAACGTATATTTTGTATTGTTTTGAATGGTATATTTTTTAATTGTTTATTTTTAGTTATACCTAACACTTGTGGGTTTAACCTTGTTGTTAGAGTTAAATAAATGAAAGATAAAATAATAAAAAAATTAGAGATCAATATATAAAATATCATGCTTTCCCGGAACAAACAAATTTTTTTCTTTCATTTTTAGACATTTTTGCTGATATGTATTTTCTCTAAAAAAGGCACTTTTCGTCCAATCGGGATTGGAAAAATGTATATATTTTTCATTCATAAAAAAAAAGTCGGGTCAATTTAAAAAAAATTTAAAAAAAATCTTTTACCAGGATATAAAATTAGAAAGTTTATGTCCATGATCACGGAAATGGGTCTGAAAGGGTAAATGAGTTGGAGTGATAAAAAAAGTTAAGTAGCATTCCCCATTATGGGGGCAACCCTGGGATAAGGCCAGGATAGGTTGGCGGTCCGACACTTTAAACGTCTACTTTTCCTCGTCACAAAAATTTTACAGTCGGAAGCCTCAATAACATGGGGTACCGAGTCTCAATCAATGTTTTATGTTCCTTTTATATAAAGAAATAACCGCATTTATAACATTTTACCTGAAGTATAGCTTCCGTGATGGTAAGTATAATATTGCACTTGCAAGTAGCAAAATAATTCCGGCAAAAGAGTCCACAATCAGGTGTGTGTATTTGGAAAAGTTGTAAATCCAAAGGTTTGCTCTGTTCATCAGATTTCTTTGATATTGATTGTCCATGTTTACCTCTTTGGATAAAGCCTCGAGCTTTCTTATGGCGTGATAACTGTTTGATTTGCGTAGTACAAGCATAACTGTGGTCATGGCTATACAAAACCACAACACCATTGGATAGCTGTTATCAATGACGTCCAACTTTGTATCTCGATATTTGTAAATGCCCAAAGGATGGATCACGAAGCAGCTAAGACTCCATGAGGCCAATCATGACCCAGGGGTTTGAAACTCGGAAGGACCGAAGCGCCTGGCGTAGGGAAAGGGGGTGACGGACTACGATGCGCGCCAGACGGGGGCTGAGGTACTGCAGATCCGTGTCGGGGCCGTCAGGGAGGAAACCTGCAATGAGAGTTGAGTTAGAAGGGGTGACGGACTACGATGCGCGCCAGACGGGGGCTGAGGTACTGCAGATCCGTGTCAGGGTCGTCAGGGAGCAACTGCTATGAGAGTTGCACAAAACGACAGCGCTTAATAATTTACATTGAGTTTTTTATATGTCGTTACTTCTAATCAATATCAATCAATGCTTACAACTTTGAGTAATTAAAGGTCTATAAATTGGACATTCTGTTTGGGTTTGAGCACACTTTAAATCACTCGTTGTTTTCCTAGTCTAAGACCGAGAAAGAAATTGCTCAAGGTTTTTCCCTGAGAAGACGAGATAAAATGCAAAATTACATCTTACAAACATCAAATGGTACATAAGGGGTGATTTTACTCCCCGAAGTAGAGGCGAGCTCTGGCCGTCGATGTGAGTCACTCCTCCCCATCCGCCAACTTCCTTCTCTTGACTGTGACTGTGTCCAGAAATAGCTTATCTTCCCGATATTTCCTAGGCTAGCATGCATCTTAATGAATTAACGGTAAACGGGCCCTTACACTAAGTAAAATCGGAAAATGTTTTTTACGAGGACTCATGTTCATACAATACGAGCCCTGGAGTATGACAGTAACGTGAATCACAATATAAGATAGCAGCAACGTTTCCATTTTATTAAGAACATTTTTATATCTTATCAATCATATAAGATGAGATGTTGATAAATTCAGTAGTAATGCAGTCATTTGCAAAAGTAAATAATTTAGGAATGGCAATATTTGTTCAACCAATCACTAAGTAAGCAGAGTGTATATTTCTATCAGCATATAATAATTATATGAATGTAAAAAACTACTAGATATGTCGAGAATGTATATCAAGAACATTCAAGGACCCAATACTGATCCTTGATGGTCACCGATTGAAATGCAAACCAAGAAGATCCTATAAGACGTAGATGGAGAGAGAGAGAGAGAGAGAAAAGAGGGGGAGAGAGAGAAGAGAGAGAGAGAGAGAGAGAGAGATAGATAGAGAAAAGGGTCTTTATTGTAAGGCGGGATTAAGGCTAGTGAAGCCTTATCTTCCATCCAACCTAATACTAATAATAATAATAATAATACATTTGATAAAGAAGAGAACATTACATGCTTATATAAAAATATTGAAATAATAAATTAAATACATTATGGTAGCATTATTTTCAAAGTTAAAATTTTCTAGGTGTAATTAATGTTTTGCAAATTATGAATTTTTTAACGATTTATGCAAATCTGCAAAAGTTAAAGAAACATTATTCATCCATTCACACAAAAGTACAAAATTAATATAGCTTTAGACATTGTGTGCAGAAATACAGGTGAGCAGAGCGGTTGTGGTATGCATTATCAATCATTAAATTTAACAAAGGCTTAGCGACTGATGTTATAGCGTTAATAAATTTTTATTATAAAGTAATGTTGATGTACTTTATGCGAAAATGTCAAATAACCCGAAAAACACCCCTTGATGCTCTTTGGGAGAGTTTTCCAGATCGAATAGCGTTTATTGTAAAAGAGTGGTCAAGAAGATTGGTTCTAGGGGTTGGGAAAATGTACTGGTCCCATCTAGATTAGTTTTGAAGTAGGTTTTGAGAATAGGTATTGAAATTTAGATGCTAGGTACGAAGGTGTTGATTTTGAAGCAGACGAGAAAAAGCAAATCGAGTGTAGATTTTACGGCATTTAGACGAATCCACGCAAATTTTTGAATCCAGGGGTAATTGATCAATTTTTTATACCAAAGATGAAACGAACACAGGCTTTTGAGTCTCTGAAGACGAATAGAGAGGTTTTCAGTAAGGGGGGTTCATTTAAAAACGTGCAATAATCAAAAGGGGGCATGACAGGCTTTGTACGAGCATTTTTTTTTAATTTGTTGGGAGGAATTTTTTTAAAGGGTTTTAAAAAGGGGTGAAAAGATGCGTAGGTTTTTCTGACAACTTTTTGATATTTCTTTCCGGGTATGTCATTGTATAAAGAGCCCCCAATTTTTAAAAATGCGCTAAAAAAGGTATAGTCGTGCCGTTTAAGGTAACGGGGGTTTTTGTGCGGTCATTTTTGTAGCAGTTTGTGATAACCTAGAATCTAGTTTGAGATTTTATGGGATTATAGTAAAACAATTTTGGTCCCCCAAGCATGTAAAGATTGCAAACCCGTTCACATTTTAAAGGGCGGGGTTAATTGCGAGGGGGGAGGAATGAAGAAAAAATTTAAAGGTCGTCGGCATAAAAGGTGATAACAAAATTTGAGCGATTTCGAATGTCATTTAAAAAAGAGTGAGAATAATAAGGCCCCGTACACTGCCTTGAGGCACCCCCTTTTTAAGTGGATCCATTCAGATTTTTATACCCCATACTATAATTTCTGTCTTCCCTAGGAAAAAAGCATCCACTGAAGGGTTGGCGGAAAAGTTTATAATTTTAAGTTTTGTATTAGTATACAAAGTCAACTGAGTCAAATGTTTCTAAATCAAGTAAAAGTCAGAAGTTAAGTTTTCGACTGTCCATTTTTTTTTGTATATCGTCATTACTTTTTTAAGCGCTGGCACGTACTTATTGGAACGGAACTGATTGGTACTGGTCTAGTATATTGTTCTCGTTAGAAAATCAGTTATTTTAGTGTGAACAATATATCGAGCGCCTTAGAGAGAAATTTGGGAGGATATGATTGGCGGGGGTCACGAACAGTGTTGGGGTTTGGTTTTTTGGAAAAGCGAACAAGTTGCCTGTTTCCCGATGTCAGGGTAAGGGATTGTTGTGAAAGTTAAAAAGGTAAAATAATAGGTTTTGATTAAAAATTGGGGACAGATTTATATGTTTTTAATCATTTTTTAGGGGGGTTAGTCTACGCCTTCAGCATTAATTTTATTTGTTTAATTGCGTTAAATTTCCATTTTTGGTGCACGTGTTTTAAAAAAAATTTTATAATACGTTTGGGGTAGTAATTGTTCTTTTTTGCTCTTAACATGTTATCTTTAGAACGGGTTAATGTTTTTGGGCGGAGAGTAAAAAATTGTTAAGGTTGTCGAGGGGAATTTTTGATAAGAGCCCGTCCTCCTTTTTTTGCCAAATGCCCATAGGGACAGGTGTTGCCCTGTTTTTTCATAGGGGATTTTGGGCCCGTAAGGTATAGGTGTGACCCCGTTTTTTTTGTCCTTTTCTTTGATTAGTTTTGTTTCTTAAATGTGGTATTCTTTTTCATCTCAGGGTCGTGGCTTGATTTTAATTTGTTGAATGCCGGTCCCTCCTGGCCATTTGGTTCTTATCTCACATTGAGCCATGGGGAGGGGTTTAGTGATCTGACGACTTTTAATGGTGCGGTTTATCATACAGGTTAATAAATAGAATTAAATGCTGAAAGCTTTGTCAATTTTGGGCAGGTTTATTAATAGTCCCCAAATAAAAAAGAATCGGTCAAAACTCACATCTATGAGTTTTTTGTGCTCGTCGTAAAAAAATTTTGGTTTTTGTTTTGGCGTACGGTGGAATATTGTAAATATAAAAAAGTCGTGATGATTGCCTTGGTACAGAGAGTTTTCCGTGATTTAAGACTTTATCACGGTTTGACGTCATTATAAGGTCAATCCATGTATGCGAGGTGGAGAGAGAGAGAGAGAGAGAGAGAGATTGACTGATTGACTGATTGATTGATTAAGGCCTTATTTTCCATCCAACATGATATTAGTGCTACATAAACTACAAAAATAATTTCATTTCATTGCTAAAGCTTATCCTCGATATTAAAGTGAACAAAGAATATACCATGCATACTGTAAATGAAACTAAATAATCAAAATACATGTATGAGCTTACTTACATAATAATAAACATATATTACTGTTATATATTACTTAGTTGTGTATATGTGCGTTGTTAGCACAAAAATAATTTTTTTAAGAAAATATAAGTCCGCGTGTAATTTTAATTAAAATATTTATATTATTAAAATACACAATCATTCACACATCTCATTCAATCCTATTAAGAGTGTAGTGCAACCAAAGATTAGGTGCAACATCATTACTGTAGAAGGGAGATAAATCTATATTACTACTAAATACTACTGATTATCAAAATAAATTAAACGGCACAATGTTATTGGAGGAGCGAAGCGAAGATTCCATTTCACTACACTGGAGAAAAAAATCCGGAATGTTTTTTTTTTTTTTGGTATTTTTGTCTGTTTGTTAGCACGATTCCGGCTAAACTGATACTCCGATTGCGATGAAATTTTATGGAGGTCTTCGAAATCTCTGAACTTAGAACTGCCACGTTTTTGAGCACAATCGAGAAATTATTTCTCATGAAAATCGCAATTTTACGATTTTTTTTTCGATTTTTTTAAAAATTTCTTTGAATTACAACATCTACATGCTTTGTCCGATTGTAATAATTTTTCACAGAACCTCATTTAATGAATTGATTTATTCATGTGAAATTTGAGCGTTATCAAAAAACTTTTTTTGACGAAAATCGCAATTTTACGACTTTTTTAAATTTTTTTAAAATTTCTCCAGCGAAAAAACACCTAATGCTTTATCCGATTGTAATGACTTTTTTACAGAACCCTAATTTTATGAATAAATAATATTCGTGGTAAACTTTGTGCGCAATCGAAATAATTATTTTTATGAAAAATTTCAATATTACGATTTTTTCTTTTTTTAAAATTACGATTAATTAAAAAAAAAAAAAAAAAAAAAAATATTTTTTTTTATTTAAAAATATCTTCAACTTAGTAATAAATGATTTTTTCAACAGAACAACAGAAAATTCGCATAACACATGGCAGCTCAATGCACCAATTACGCTCATCCAACAACGCGGCGGGACTTAAGCGTTTTCCTAGTGTACGTTACATTGTATTTGAAGATTCATTACATAGTTGATATTATGAGAAATTATATAAGAGGGTGGTTAATTTAAGTCTTTTTATCAGGCATCGGAAAGGCTTTGCAGAAGATATAACTTGTTAGTTTCGTTCTTGAAAACATTATAATTTGTTGGAAGAGCGTAGCGAGTGAAGCGAAGACTTCAATTTCACTGACCCCCAAAATATTTAGATCGGGTGTTTTTTTTTTTTTTTTTTTTTGTATTTTTGTCTGTTTGTTCGCTCTCTACCGGGCAAACGACATATACGATCTTGATGAAAATTTTGACAGGACCTTCGAAATCTCTTAACTTAGACTTGCTACGTTTTTGGGTACAACCGATGAAATATTTCTCATGAATATCGTACTTTAACGATTTTTTAATCGATTCTTTGTGCGATATATTCGTGCTATTTGGGCCAATTCTGACCAAACGGGTGGGGCTACAACGTTCATATTTGTACATGGGCATTAAGGTTATGGTGATGTAGTACATTTTGAAAGAAAAAGTTGAAAAGTTAGCCAGAATCTATAGAAATAAAGCTTTTAATATAAGTTTTTTGATTTTTTGTGCGATATTTTCGTGCCATTTGGCCAATTCTGACCAAACGGGTCCTGGGGGCAGCGTTGGCTACTACGATGACTTGAAAGTTTAGCCAGTTCGGAGGTGAACGCCTCCTGCATCTCCTCAATCCGGGATTTTCAGCTTCCCTCAAGGGCGCTACAGAAGGTGACCATCTCTTTTATAGTCTTGGGGGATTTTTCTCGTCAGGTTGGTAGCTGGTGGTGTAGGAGACATGATGTGATGCGCGGAGCGTGATAGCGTGATGTTTGCGGTAGAAGAGATGAAACACTAAAAACACTAAATATAAGCACTTGTTGATTTTTACGAGATATAAATAGTTCGGTGGATAGAGATTCTGAGTATGGTGCGATGATGATGATGAAATTTGATGTTAAAACTAGG
Organism: Sweltsa coloradensis; assembly: GCA_024449915.1. NCBI lineage: Eukaryota > Metazoa > Arthropoda > Insecta > Plecoptera > Chloroperlidae > Sweltsa > Sweltsa coloradensis. Next base: position 243,196 of record JAMZAV010001497.1, on the reverse strand, counting down.
AAAACGCTTAAGTCCCGCCGCGTTGATGGATGAGCTTTTTTTGTAAGTTTTTAGTTTGCGTAGAAAGTAGAACCACTTTTCTTTTGCAAGTGCTTTTGGAATGCATTGTAGGTGATTGTTGTCGAGTTTCTATTGTTACATGTCAATTGTAATTATAAACCTAAAAAAATTATATTAAAACCTTATTCTTGGATTCTGGCTAAATTTTTTAACTTTTTCTTTCAAAAAAACTACTTCACCATAACCTTAATGTCCATGGGAAAAATAAACATTGTAGCCCCACCCGTTTGGTCAAAATCGACTTTAAATGTCTCGAAAATATCGCAGTTAAAATCGAAAAAAATCGTAAAAGTACGTCTATTCTATGGATTCTGGTTAACCTTTTCAACTTTTTTTTTCACAAGGTACTACATCACCATAACCTTAATGTCAATGTAAAATATGAACTTTGTAGCCCCACTCGTTTGTCAGAATCGACCCAAATGTCACGAAAATAAACGCACTAAAAATCGAAAAAAATCGTAAAAGTGCGATATTCATGAAAGTATTTCTTCGACTATACCCAAAAACGTGGCACGTCTTAGTTTAGATGTTCCAAGATTTCGAAGGTCCCCTTTAATTTTCATCAGATCGCTTATAAAGTTTGCCCGGAATCGTGCGAACAAACAGAAAAAAAGAAAGAAAAAAAACAACCGAGCTAAATTTTTTGGGGGGTCAGTGAATTGACGTTTTCGCTTCGCTCATCCAATGACTGTTGTTTGCCGATAATTTAAATTGTCCGGAGACGCGTAAACTTAGTTGCTAGCACTTGTCGCCATGCAGGGAGAGCTTGGTATAATCGTATTGTTTAGTATTACTCTGTCTATTTTGACGTTGTCTTCTTAAGTAAGGAGATAACGATAACCTAAGATAATACTTTGAGATTTATTAGTATTAATAACCAAACAATTAACATGCGCCAAGGCAGCAAGTGATTTAAGATCTTCATTTATCACTTTGATGGCTTGGTTGATAACAGATGGGGACGAGTGAAGGTCGATTTGAAGTCGTCGGCTTACAAATGGTGATGGTGACCATATTTTAATGACTTTGCTATATCATTTATATAGATGGAGATTAATAATGGTCCTAATACACTGCCTTGCGGTACTCCAGAAGTAACAGGTAACCATTCTGACCTATTGTCAAATAAGACTTCACATTTCTGTCGGTCGCTGAGGTAGGTAATCCACTGAAGTGTATTCAGAGAAAAATTTATGGCTTCAAGTTTTAGTATGTCCATGTGATGTCAATTGAGTCGAAGGCTTTGCTGAAGTCAAGTTGTCTACTATCCATTTTTGTCCGTATGTCGTCGGTAACTTTTATTAGCGCTGTGCATGTGCTATGGTTATATCTAAATCCTGACTGATACTGATCTAGAATGTTGTTTTTGTTTAAAAAGTCTAAAATTTGTGTGTGCACTATAAATTCTCGTGCTTTAGAGAGAGAGCCGGCAGAACACTTATAGGGCGGTAGTCACTAGCTGTGCTTGTTTTTTGTTGTTGTGAGTAGTGGTTTGACCTATTGCCTGCTTCCATATTTGTGGGTAAGAGTGATGCGTTAGAGAGAAATTAAAAAGATACGTGATTGGTTCGATTAGTATTGGGGACATGCCAATCATGTGTTGAATCAGTTTAATTGGAATTAGGTCTGCACCTTGCGCATTCAAATAAAATAATAAAAATAAAATAATTTTATTTAGAGTCTATACCCACTCAGTTATATAACTGATTTTCAGTGGGGGACTTTAAATCAAAGCGACCAAGCCAACCCTGCAGGCCCCGACGCAATCGACGAGTGAGCGATAACCAACCAAAGATCGATATTTTTTAATAGGATTTAATAGGGTTGGCTTGGTCGCTTTGATTTAAAGTCCCCCACTGAAAATCAGTTATATAACTGAGTGGTAGACTCTAAATAAAATGTATTTATTTATTTATAACAATCAGTGGTATGGACAGTGCGAACACCCGCGAATCAACGCCAGAATCAACAAGGCCGATTCAGAACAACTCTGAAATTTATTATGTGCTTCGTTGCGTTTTATCCGCTTTATTGCGTTTTTAACAATCTTCGGAGTCAAGTGTTTAAAATAAAACTGATAGGTGGGTCGTGGTGTGCTGTATTTTAAGCTGTTTCCGTGTGCGTCTTTGATAGTGGGGTCAATGTCTGTTGGAGGAGTAGTAAAGTATGTATTTAGTGAGTCTAGTGGTATGTCAATAAGTTTGTTTTCCAATACCCATGTGTGAAAGATTTTGACAAATCTTCGTCACAGGTACCGTCGGTTGTAGTATAGCGTACGCGTGTCGTCGTTTTTCAGTTCTTATTATTTGGTTCGTTTAATTTCTAAGTACCTGTATTTTTCTTTGTTGTCGTTGTCCGGACAGGATTTGAATTTATTAAATGCAGCGTCTCTTTTAGCCATAAAGTTTCTTATTTCTACGTTTAACCATGGTACCGGGTGTTCGGTAACTCGAACAACTTTCAAGGGGGCGTGTTTGTCATACAAATGTAGCACCATAGAATTAAAAGCAGTTAATTTTTCGTCAATGGTAGGTAAGTTTGTAATGTGTCCCAAGGTAATGTCAGTGAATCTAGTATGAATTATTCTGTATTAATTCCTTAAAGCGCATGTCTAGAAAATAATTTAGGTTTGTGCTTAGGTATGCGAATTGAATATTGTAATTATTTGAGGTCACGTAAGGATATTCTGGGTACAGAGAGCTGGCCGTAGTTAAAGGCCCAGTCTTGTCTTGAAGTCGTAACAGCTATTTTCTTCCATGTACTGTTCTACGTACGTAGAAAAAAGAATTTTCAAAATCGGTTGAACGAAATCGGATTTATTTACATTTGAACCGGGGCGCGCTAAGACTACGTGTGACGTCACTTGGGGGAGAGAAACGAGCTCGGCCGGTCGCCCGCTACCTGCTACCTGCAGTCACAGCGATGTCTGCGCGAGGGAGGCCGTATCGTGTTGAGGCGATCACACCATGGATCACACAAACAGGAAAAAAGCTATAGGATAATTATTTCAATCAATGTATTTTGCAAAGTTACTGTTTATTGTAGTGAAGGAAATCGTGTCTTATTGATAATAATATATAACGAAATGCCACGATCATTATTACGCGCATTACTATACACAATACGTGTTACAAGATTTCAACAACAACACCAATATACAACATTAATATGTAACACTAAATATGAACTCAATAAAGAACAAGGTACATGCAGTTTTCTCATAAGTTTTCATTACCCGAGTGATCGCCTAACACTGGTGGGCTGCGCCAACCCTCTACCTGGCTATCGGTATGCGGGCGGGCTCACGCCAAGTGACGTATCGCTAGGAAGGGTGCAGCCAACAAGGCGCGCGAATAGCTTCTAAACTTGTCGGGCGATTTCGTTGCATTTTTTTCTGATCTCTATAACATACAATCTTTTTAAAATTCAAATGATGTTTGAAGAGTGGACTGGGCCTTTAAGCACTCTTTCTCGGTTTGAAATCATCATTAAGAATATCCACGTATGTGAGGTGGACGTGTGGAGTGTCGGTTGAAGGGGTAGTACTTTAAGATTGCAAGATTAAAACATTGTGGTCAATTGCTTTGTGTCTGTGTGTTGAATAGATTGAAGATTGGTGTTAAAATCGCCCATTATCACGTGCTCGGAATGGGGAATAAACTGTAGGAGAGAGGTTTTAAAGTCGGTCAGAAAACCTATTTTTGCAGGGCTATAGACAACCGCTAGGAGAACTGATTGAGTTAAAACGTAAATTTCGAAAATACACGAGAGATAGATAGATAGATAGATAGATAGGGTTTTTATTGTACGCTGTAGGGGGGGTGTGAGAGAGAGAGAGAGAGAGAGAGAGAGAGAGAGAGAGAGAGATAGATAGATAGATAAGGGTCTTTATTGTAAGGCGGGATTAAGGCTAGTGAAGCCTTATCTTCCATCCAACCTAATACAACTAATAATAATAATACAAATGATAATGAAGGCTTATGAAAATTATAGATAATTTGAACACAAAGTAATTAGCCATCATTTCATTCTCCTCATTTATCTATCGCTTTCATACAGTTTCATTACAGTAACAAAGAGAGAGAGAGAGAGAGAGAGAGAGAGAGAGAGAGAGAGAGAGAGAGAGAGAGAACCCACCTTGCCAGTACAACATCCCTCGGTTGAAGTCGAACATTTTCCTCCGCCTGGTTTCCTCCTGAAGACTCGGAGCCTCGAGACTGGCCATGACCTTGAGTTACCTATATAACCATTTGTTTTTATCTACATCGTTTACCTTTCCACCAACTTTAAACAAGATTTAACTCAAATTAAAGAGAGTTGGAAACCGAATAATACACATACAGTTTCATTTCTGTTAAAATAATTTGATTTAATTGTACCGACAGTAATTTCACTATATCTCGTTTGTAAAGAAAATACGTTAATATCTTCGAACAATAGTAACAGCAATTTTAATCAAATAAACTTAAATTATATTGTATTTTGATTGATTTTTTCAATTATTAACAAAATATTTGTTGGAATTCATGAAAACTGGACTGGTTGTACTGGCATACAACGACGCTCTGCATGTCCACGTGAATATGGGTCAAGCATTTTAGATGAGAAGGAGAATGTGGCCAGCAATCCATAAATAAATCGGTGCTATTGATGGTAAAGTCCCTTTGTCTCAACTGTTACCAAAAGCTTCAACACTGTGGTTTATCAACGTTCAAGTAGAAAATATATCAATATTTAATGCACGTAGCTGTTTGTCGCGGATACTTCAAAACCGTCATAAGCTACTAAACGTATAATTTCTGTTTGATATGGCGTTGTGTTTTGAAATTACCTTGCTAAGTACATACCTTATAGACACTAGACGTTCATATTCTCCAAACACTGTCCCACCATTTGAATAATGAATATCTTGCGTCGTTGTCAAATGTGACGCTATAAAATGGGTGTGATCGATAAAGTTGCTACAGTATGAAAATATTCTGTTAATATTGTTCCGACAAATCTAGCTCAAGCTTAATGCTCGAAAACTCGTTTCGGGAAGTCTGGCATAATAAGAACTACGCAACTGGCAATCCGGACTTAAAGCTTTTCCTAGATGTTCTTCAGTTGTAAATGAGATTTCAAGGGATTGAGGCCTTCTCAACAGTTCTCGGATATTCCCTTCACAATAAATCCTACTCAGTCACCTCAATAGAGTTTCCAACTGTACCTAAACACGTTTTTAATGATAATTCGTTTTAACTTAGGGTAATATTTTTGTATGGAATATATTTGTAGTCGTTTGTTTTTCTGTTAGCATTTCTTTTTGGGTACTGGTTATGTCTGCCAAAACGTGGTGATGGGCCTAAGGAGAGAAGGAGCTATGCCACATGTCAGATATTTTGAGTTTAGCAAACTTTCAGTAGTTAAAACTGATATGTCAAAATTTTTGTATGAATACATTATTTTTACGAAATTATAATATTTTTTAGACATATCACATGCATAGCTCCTTCTCTCACTAGGCCACTCTTGCGTTTACTTTTTTAGTGATTAGTAAGTATATATTGTATTTATTTTAGACAACAATATTCATACAAATGGGTGAGTATGTTAAACATTAAATTACAATTTTTATTAAATCAAGGAATTGAAAAGGTGCGGAAATCACGGGTTAATCTTACCCACTAAAACTAACATATCACCGACACACCGAGAATTATTTTAGCATAAATGTTTATACGAAAATATAAAAAATTAAGCTAATGCAATTTAATTTATACACATATAAAACTACCAGGAATAGCATTTTATTATTTAACACAAAATATAAAGACTATGTTTGAAACGGAGGAATCAATATTTTATTATCAACCAATCCAATTACCAAATCATATTCTTTATAATAAGGATTATTGTTCTTTTCATCCTCAATACAAGATTGGGCATTAGAGGTACGTGCTAATAGCATTTCAAGCGGAATTTTATAGCACTTTGTCGCATCTATTTTTTGGCCACCTTAAAAGTCATCTATATAAAGTTTTCTCACATTTTTATTTTGAAATTATATCATGAAGTTTGAATCAATATATGAACTTAATTAACATTTGCATACACATATTACATACTAAAATAAAATAAGACTAAAAAACAATAGATTTAAGTGAAAAAAGTGCATTTAAGCGTATATAAACCAAAAGCTATTTTCACATACCTCTAATCATAATATCACATAACATTTCAACAATAATATGAATGAATCACATTTAGCACTTATACAAAACTTATACACAAAATATGAGATACAATCACAACACAATACAACGATACAAATAGAGCAACGAATTTGCCATTACTATCAAAATAGATAATATAATATAAACCTACGAGCGCTATCATAACATGACAAATAAAATCTTTCTCAGCCCAGTTAACGACAAGTCAACTAGCGACTGGCATTTATGTAAGTATGAAACACCGATCATTGAAACTGGACACGACTCCACACGCAAACAGTGCCAGTATCAACAAGGCTATTTGGGAATAACTTTAGAATTTATTAAGTGCCTCGTTACAAAAAAGGTTCCAAATTCACCATTAACACATTACAAAGCCAAGAACTAATAATGAAATTAAGTGAGAGTGAGAAGATCCACCTTGCCAGTATACATCATTCCTTGGTTGAAGTAGATCATTTTCCTCACCCCGGTTTCCTCCTGAAGACTCGGAGCCTCCAGACTGGCCATGAACTTGAGTCACCATTTGATGTTCTTTCACTTTTGCTATGTTGGTGTTACCGGAATTTTGTTGATATCCCTTGTTGCATAACTGCATAATGAAACTTTGACCACTAACACTATCACCCAAAACCTGACTTATTCTTTTGTATATAAATGTCGTATGCATTTATTAAAAGTTGTAAATGTTGCATCACGGCATAAATATACAACATCTTAAACATTTTAATTAGTTTTGTAACGTGTCGTTCACTTTGTTCTACGAATACAACAAGCAAAGCACGGTTTTGAGTACAAGTAGAAACATAGCTGTGATTCAACGTATTTTCTACAACTGTGACACGCGATAGTTTGTCTCCTTGTCGTCCACTGTCCAACGAGACATTGCGTGACAAGTAACTAACTCCCTAATTATTTGATTGTGAAATTGAAAAACTGTTCAAATCCTGGTTAGCTTTGGATTAGTTTTGCTTCAACTTTGCAGTTTAAAAGTGCTAGGGTTACAGTGGCGTGTTCGAGCAGGCAATGCAAGAGGCTTGCCGTTATATAGTTGAAAAACTGCAGAGATAAATAACTGATGTTAGAATCTGATAGGTTTGCCGGGTGAACGATTAAGGTGACACCTTATTGATTCTTAATTGCCCGAAAATGTGAATTTCAACTCTTTGAACAACGTATTTTGTTCATTGACCAAGATGATTTTTTCGTATGCATACGAAGAAAGGTGATGGCTTGCCATGATGTGTTGTTACATATTTCGTTTGTTAAATATTGTTCATGTGTTTTGTTTTTGTTTTTTCGTATCTCCAATGGATTTTGAGGAGTCGTAGGGGAATCAAATTACGCAAGATATGTACGAACAATAAGAATCTTGTTAAGTGTGTGTCAATACTAGGAAAACGCTTAAGTCCCGCCGCGTTGTTGGATGAGCGTAATTGGTGCATTGAGCTGCCATGTGTTATGCGAATTTTCTGTTGTTCTGTGGAAAAATCATTATAAAATTGAAATTTTTTAAATTATTTAAATAAAATAAAAAAATTAACTTTTTTTTTTTTTTTTTTTTAAATTAATCGTAATTGTTTTTAAAAAAATCGTAAAATTGAAATTTTTATAAGAAATAATTTCTCGATTGGTCAAATTTAAAAAATATATTAATTTATAAATTAAGGTTCTGCGAAAAATCATTTCAATTGGATAAAGCATGTTTGTGTTATATGTCAAAGAATTGTTTAAAAAAAGAAAAAAAAACGTAAAATTTCGATTTTTATGATAAATATTTTTTCAATTGCGCTCAAATTTCACAAGAATATCTTAATTCATAAAATAAAGGTTCTGTGCAAAAATCATTATAATCGGATAAAGCATGTAGGTGTTATAAGTCGAAGAAATGTTTAAAAAATCGAAAAAAAATCGTAAAATTGCGATTTCATGAGAAAAAAATTTCCGATTGCGCTCAAAAACGTGGCAGTTCTAAGTTCAGAGATTTCGAAGGCCTCCATAAAATTTCATCGCAATCGGAGTATCGGTTTAGCCGGAATCGTGTGGACAAACAGACAAAAATACAAAAAAAAGAAAGAAAGAAAGAAAGAAAAAAAAACATTCCGGATTTTTTTCTCCAGTGTAGCAGAATGGAATCTTCGCTTCGCTCATCCAATAACCAAAATATATTGATTTTCCTGCAAATAATTCGAACTGTACGATAGAAATTTGTCTTTATTTAGGCTGGGATAAAAGCCAGTTAGGTTTTATCTTCCATCCAGCCCAGTACTGCAAACGAGAAACTGGTCGTCAGAACTCAAGAGTCATAAGACTCTTCGCGGTCTCAAGGTTAAATGCCAGTGACGTCATTTTCCAACATGGCCGCAGCAACGGGTGCAAGGGAAGTAAATACAAGGGTAGTAGATGGAGAAACGTCAAACTTAAGATTGAGTTTTATAGATATTTTCAAATACGTAGAAGGATGTGAATCGACTAGAAATATAAAAGAAGGCGAGGCCATAATAAATAGTGTAGTTTTAGTAACGTGCGGGATTGTGGAACGTGTTCAAGATAATTGTTAAAAATGCTGGGGCTATGCCTACATTCAAGTGCGTTAGCTTCCAATTTACACACCTTTACCGGATTTTTAAAGCAAGGTGATAATCAAGGCAGTGTTTATTCCTATGGCCAGCCGTAATAACTTTGGATGTATAATGGGTTAAAGGTAATAATAGCGCAAAATCATTCGTTCGGTCAAAGATTTGATTGGCCCTAGGCGTGCCGTAATAATAGTGACGTACGGTCACTGATGAAAGTGGTAGGCCTACAGTGATGTGAGAGTTTGTTGGTCAGCTGTCTGTATGAATGCGTATACGGTTAGTTGATTCTAGTAGACTCTTGAAAAATGCATCGTAAAATTATTTCACGTCATAATAATAATAATTAGGACCCCATTTGTGTTCTATGTTCAAGGCTAGCAATGCTAAATGGCTGAACATAGGCCTACGGCTAGGCCAACATTAGACATGGAGCGTCTTTCCGTTTTGTTTGATACTCTCATTCTACACGCTAAATTATTTGAGTGGTTTGTTTCACTCAATACGCCGAGCGGATGGTCACTTCACTCGTTTTGAGTGTTCGTCACTCATTTTTTACTGGAATTGTCACTCGATGTATTGGGTGATCATTATTTAGCTCAAATGTGCTGAGTGACCGTGTGACACCGCTCTTTAGTTAGCGATGTTTAGTCAATAGTGAGCGATGCATAAAGCTTGTTCAAGGGATTAGTGTTGAGATTTATCTAAGGGATGAATGGGGCTTCTTCTTATTGTATGTCTACTGTATTGTCCTGATCGGTGCCAAGTCTAGGGGATGAATAGCAGAGATTTTACAGGCGACGTTTCAAACATGTCACTGGTGATTGCTTTTCATATACTCATGGCAAAGAACGAGGTAGGGCATTCCAATATATCAACGGTCCTCTGTCCACGCCCGGCATCGTCGAAACCAACTCGTCAGTGTCTGTTAATTCGTGACCGTGTGCGCATTGCCAGTGTAAGTCTTCTAGCAAAAATGGTTGTGACTGGTGTAGTGATGAAGTGTTCAACGTTCTAATAGAAAGGGCATTTTCTGCAGAAAACGCCGAAAAGCAAAAGGTAAATGTCGACATCTGTTGTACTTCTATATGCACGAATAGTTCATTGTGTTTTCATTGTTTTAGTTGAAAACAACATAATATTTCATGTGTAGGCCTATATCATGTGCTGTAGGCCTAGATAATAATGCATATTATTATATGCATGCCTTTTCATGGGCGTCCACAGTGAGGAGAGAGAACGCAGTCGACCATCTACATATTATTACCGTGATGTTTGCATACAGCTGCTTTAGTTAAGTTAGTTTGTCTAAATTTTGAGTGATTTTAGCTTCTGTTTGAGTTATTAATAGCCTGAGTAGAGAGTATCTTTAAAGCCAAAATATCGCTATTATTTGAGTGAATTTCGATCTTTTATTAGCGATTATCACCCTTATTTCAGAGTGAAAATTTCGCTCTATAATTGAGTGGAATTATTTCACTCAATTCTAGGAGTGGTGGTCACTCAGAAAGAGTGGTGCAAATACAAGCTAAAAAAGGAGCGAAATTTCACTCGATTTGAGTGTTTTTCCGCTCTTTTAATTTAGAGTGTATGTTTAAACGTTCAATATTAATACTTTATTACAATAAATGCACTCAGCACTCGACGCGGTCGTTGGAGGCACAGGGTGAACCTCGTGATTCTCTTCGTAATAGTACTTGCCACACATATATTATCTCCGACGTAGAATTGCGTTCGCGACGAGGCCGATTGTGATGAAATCATTTGCAGAATAACTTGGTCCTAAATAGGATATTAAAAAAATAACGACCTAACGAAGATTTGAACAGCCGACCTTTCGCATAGAACTCACTCTCGCTACCATCCACTCTGCCACATTGTACTGTGGGGGTCGGAAGCTAAGCCTATGTTAGGTATAGTAGCACCTGATGACCGTACGATTATGTACACTCTGATATTTTATTTGTATTAATTGATTTATTAAATTGTTTTACGTCTATTTTATTCAGTTAAGAAACTGATTCACAAGGAAAGTACAACTAAATAAATCTAATAGTCGTCCCCATTTCTTTCGTCTGTTGGTATAAGTATAACCAGAGAGTTGGCAAAGCCGTCAATTACACCAACATATTGGGTTTCCTTTGGGAACTGACGGAAGGATAGGCCTACGTTAATATTTTTGTTTGTCAATGTGCTGCAGACGGAACATACTCGAGACTTTTCTCGCTTTTTAAAGGAGGAAATTCCATTTTACATTTTTTCACTGCACGCCAGCCCCGTAAGCGCCCAGCCTGGACACAGCTAGCCTGTACCCTTTGGCTATGGGGAACATTTCTCCCGCCAGACTGCGTATCGAAGTTTTGCGATCGCGAATTGTATCGCCCTCTAAACGATATTTTAAGATCGAATGAAAATGACTGCAATCTTAGTTAAATGAGTGAGGGTCTTGAATATAAACAAAATAAAAATAAAAAAATGTTTGGGGGGGCCTTAACGTGCTTGTCAGCTATTATATGCCAATTTTGGGTCAAAAGTGAAAACACTGATCTTCGTGCTACATTTAATTTAGAGCGACGATTTTTTCAAATGTTTTTTCTACACATCATTGCCATCGAACTCCTTATAATCAAAAACAATTTTCTGAAATAACTTTTGATGTACGATTTTCTTTGTCAGACGGTGCAAATAGGAGTTGATAAATGATGAATTATGTGTAGAAGCGATATTAAAGAAATCGTCACAATAAAATATTTATCTTAGCACCTTGGTCAGTCAGTGTTACCACTTTTGTCCCAAAATATGCATATAATGACTGATAGGGAAGTTACGTCTCGCACAAACAAATCATGACCTTCTTTCATTAAGCTAAGTTTTTAGTATTCTTCCTTTGACTGTTAAAATATCGGTTACAGAGCGATATAATATAACCACCCAATACAAACTTCACCCCTCTCCCACTTATCTATAGAATATTAACATCAGTTTTGTCGTAATCTTGTAGGCAATATTGGTAACCTGCAACAAAGAATGTCTTGTATCAATCTCTTTTGTCATCAACCATTTCATTTATAGTTTAACAATGTCAATCGAGATAACAATAACCACTTTGTTACATTTTATATCTAGAAAAGTAAAATGTCAATATTGCAATAAGTGGATCGAAATAATTTTATGTGTTCTGGTTTGTAATATCGAGGGTCGAGATTGTGGTTTATTTGATAAGAGAGACGTGAGAGGCACAGATGAAAAATGAGCATGTCATGTGTTAATAATAAGCATTTTTATGTAAAATATTAAAGGGGCTATTACAACTTCTAGGCCGCTTCGCAAACGCTTTTTCTTGTCGCGTTGATGGTTGAGTTTTTTGGTTGATTATTTCTGTCCAATGAAAACAAAGTTTTAAGTATCGTGTGAACTTATAATTCTTTCAAGTTTGACCGCATTTTTTTTTTTGGTTTAATAAGGATAATTCTTATAAAGTAGTATTATTTGCTATGGTTATACTTATTAACAAAAGAATGCAAAATATCTCGAGGCCCAAAGACATGCTTTTTGTACGCATTGAAATTTATTATTGTCATGTGCTATAGTTACTTGTTAAGGGGAGCAGGAATGAAACTCATTGTTGAAGTTGATTTTTTGTGTTGAAAATGTTATTTTGATCACAATTAAATTACAAAAAAGTATTTTTTTGTTTATTTATCTTCTACAAAAATATAATTAATTTATGTTGTAATGACAACCATTGTATTTTAACGACACAAAAATGAATGTATATATAAAAAAAACAAGTAATGTTTTAAAATTAAATTTTAAAATTGTTAGCAAAAACTCCAATTAACTGAATTAAAAGAAAATCAAATCTCTCAGTTGAATACCTTCGAAAATATTGTAGCGGAAAGGTAATTACTACACAAGAAGTACACCTTAAATATTAACTTTAACACCAGAGTTTACTAAAAACTATACTTTCTTAAACTACGGTACACAATAAGTTAGGCAGTTTTGAAGCTAGATCCTTAAATTTTGATGACTACTTTATTGAATTATTTATGACAAATAGAAGGAAGGAAATTTCAGTAAATTATCATGATCAAATCATAGCGCATGGTCTAAAAATTTCCACTTGTTTATCAATATATATATATATTTATTGAAACGTCGAAGTTTTAATTTAATATTCGTTATAAACATACTATAAAGCGTGATTATTTCCGTAAAGTGTAACATAACGTTAACAATGAATCACGAAAGCCTACAACAAAACATACATATATATGTGTGTGTGTATCTGTCAAATGTCTAGAAAATAAAAATTATTAAACAACAAAAATCCCTCCTACTATTTCTTACTTTTGACTTAAGCTACCAAAAAAATAAAAAGTGTTTGTCTCCAAGTTAAAAAGTGTTTGATTAAATGGTACCGAAAATCTGCAAATTTTACATGGGAAACATAGGGCATTCCTGCTATCCTTAATAACCATCTGTAATAGGCCTTTATTAAAACCTTTATTTCTATAAATTCATGCTAATTTTTTTTTCTAACGATAGTCACTACATCACTCTTACCTTAATGTCTATGTAAAATAACCCACCCGTTTGGTCAGAATTGGACCAAATATCACTTTAAAAAACTCCAAAAATCGTTACTATATTCATGTGAAATATTTCTTCGATTGAACCCAAAATCGTGGCAGATCTTAGTTCAGAGATTTCGAAGTTCCCCTCCAATTTTCATCAATATCACATATGCCATTTGTTCTGTAGAGAACTAACAAACGAAAAAAAAATCCGAGCTATTTTTTACAGGGAAGGTGAAATAAAAGTCTTTGCTTCGTTCATCCAATTAATTAGCATGTTTTGACCCAACCATTTGCGCTAATTACAAAACGTTATATAGCGTATTTACAAAAAAAAGCCTGCCGAGTAAGTTAATAAAGGCCAATATTTTTTGGGATCAAAATCCTCCAAGGTCACGGGGCATAAAGATCGTCCCCATGTTATTTCTTAAGGGAGATTTTCGGTGATAGGACCTAGCTAAAAATTACTGATTCACAATTTTTTTCGGATCTTGGTGGACACCAACATAAAAACAAGTTAGCCTTAACGAAATATATTTTTTTAGTTTAGCGGATGAATACCCTTTTAAGAATAGAGAATTTTGTTGCATCTATTTCATATTTAACATATGAGCTCATAGCGAAACTAAGCTCAAAACTAAACTCTGAAGTTATATTAGTATATTGGCCAACATGTTTCGTTGCCAGCGTGTGGGATTCATTTTTGAGCGGTTCTTAAATTTATGAAAATAATTGAAATTTATAAACTCCTCTTATAATTAGCTAACATTCAAAGTCTTTCACATCTCACCTCCCCAAAGTTCTTAAGTGAATACGGGTCCTGACCCCTGGCTTCGAACTCAACTGGACGGTTGGTCTTGGTCATAACAATAAGCATTGACCTCTTGAAACTTGGCGAGGATTCCAGCCAATCAGAAGAGTAGACAGCCTCGCCCACAGCTGCAGCCTGAAACACGAGTTCTGATAGGTTATTTCAACGCTTAGCTCAACCAAACATATATGACCACAGTACACCCCAAACCCTTATTACGACTATAAAAAATTGAAAGCAAACACCATTTTTTGGTTTTATTTGACTTATTGAAGAACTCGTAGTATTATTAGATTGAACTCACCTCTTCAGTGATATAAGTGCACAAGAAGTTTATTATGAAGAACGATAATATTGTCTCAAATGAACTGAGCAACAAAATTACTTCCAAAAAGCCAATTCCTTCATGCTGAAAAAACAATACAAATCAGGTTTTAATTGTTTAGAACCTTAAAAGCGAATTTATATTTATATTACGAAAAACTTTCATTGGTGATGGATGGAAATACCAGACTTATCAAGTTCAGGATACAGTATTTAGAGCTGGATTAATTTTTTTGAATTGTTTAAAAGATTAGACATAAATTTCATTCAATAAAAACATCCAAGTAAAGGGGCATTCAACAGAAATACTTTCATGAACCGATAACATGTAGACGTTCTTACCATTGCGAGGAAAATTATTGTTAAGCCATAGATGAAAATGTTCAAACACGAGAGACCTATGTAGAATATCTCGAAGTTAGATTCAAGTTTGTCTTTTATTCTGCAACATTCAGGTGACAAAAATGAAACATGTTTCGAAAGGTTTCTGTACAATATGTATCAACAAATTACAATGCATTTTACTTACAAAAATATTTCTTGATGAAGCTGGACAAATTTTTTAAAGAGATGTTTCATTTCCATGTCAAGTTCTGTGTTAGTGTAGCTAGGTCCTGCTTTTTGTACTTCGTGTGCTTGCAGGATCATCTCTTGCTTGACCAGACGTCTAAATGATTGACTTCGGGCCACTTCAAATAGAGAAACGAGACGTTTAGGCTCCGATCTTTGTAACGGCAGATTGTTTCTCCTCTCGGACTTCACACTTAAAGCTTTTGTAATTGGTTGAGCACTTACAACTTGTTGCTCTACTCCAACCAGACCATCATTCAGATCTGTTCTTGTTTCTGTTCCTTTGCTTTATCTCTAAGCTGAATAGATACTCTTGTTTATCACAAACCACCTCTCTTGCTTGACGTATTCTGCCTGAAGCGTCCTTTTCTCTTTTATGCTTCCTCTCAAGTATACGTTCAATGGCAATTTCTCGGATGTTCAGGAATTTGTTGGAGAGAATTTTGAAAAGTAACCCTAAATTGATTAGATACGTTACGGTTGTAGTGTGGAGAGAATTTACAATTAAAAATTCACCAAAAACTTCAAAGCAGCTAAGAGCCAATGTGATCTCGAAAGCCGGTGAGTCAGTTTCATCGTATGGGTACCAAGACCTGGAAACAGTGAAGATATGTAATGTCTGAATAATTATACATTGAACATTGGTATAACTTTTATGTTCAACTCAAATGTTCAACTCATTGATATATTATGTGAATGTATATATGAACCAAAAGAGGCTTATAAAATATAATGTTAACCATTTTATTGGCATGCCACAACCGGGATGATTCTTTATGAATCTTTGATAGAAAAAAATGTGTTAATTGGAACAAATACGCGTATGTTGGCGAAATGGGTTAAATCCCATTATTTTGGAGAAACTACTGTTTCAAAACGATCACCCGTTTTGAATTAGTTGGCCGCAATTAGTATCAACTTCATTGTCTAGTTCTTAGATTGGTTAGTCGGGAAGACTCCCTTAGGTGAAATTGATAATATTAATTATAACCCAGAAAACTTAGCTTGTTGATCCAGTTGACAAAGGATCCAAAATGGAATATCAAAAACTCAAGTTCAAATACCAGTCGTTTTCTATGTTTTAATTTCTAGCATGTTGTAAAGTATTAACTTCATAAAAAGTACGTTAATATTTCACTTTGGTCATTGCCAGTTAGGTCATTTTGATAAATTAAATTCCATAGTCCAGCTCTAGGGCATTAAAAAAGTGAATACAGTTCTAATTTACTTAATTTCGTCACGCATAAATCAGAAAATTATGTATCTTGTGTCGAACTCCTAGGATCCTCTAGATTTAACCTTGATGATATCTTCATAGAAATCAATTCAGAAATTACAAATCCCATCTCAGCAAGGTATCAAACCTCACTTAGCGGTCAGGTGCTTTACCCCTAAGCTACCGAGACGGTAAACTTCGTGACATCTGAATTGTTGGTGCATTGTGGAATGTAGATCTGAATGTCGTCGACACTCAAATTAAAAATCATTTAAAGCAGATTGACAGAAACATAAACTCAAAGTATAAGGACCTACGCGAATATTTTTTTGTATCTAACAAGTTTTGATCTGAACATTCTGGAACAAAAAAGGGTATATATTTCATATCTTATTCTTGTTTGCTAACATTTCATTTTAAATTGTACTCCAGTACTTAATACATTGTGGATTGTAAAACTGTGTTCACATGGTCCTTCGTTAATTGGCAGAAGAAACCTAAGCTTTGCCTCTGAGACCCCCGCTGTTCCAAGGATTGGGTCCATATAAGAGGCTACGCTGGAGTAGTGTCAGGATAGGTTTGCATTTCGGCACCTTAAACGCCTACTTTTCCTCAACATAATTGTACAGTTGGGAGCCTCAGTAACTTGGGTCACGGTGTCTCAAACATTAGATTATGTACACCCGAGGACATAATTAAATCAAGGAGTCTGGAAGATACCTACCGTTATCGACTTCGCTCGTGAATATTCGGTTCGTTCCGGCGTCGCTATATTCACAGCGCTATCACTCGCTGACGTCATCTAACCATGGAGTTGTATAGTACTATCAGAGCCGATAAAGAAGTTTCCCAGTTGGGGAGGTCCACCAACTCCCCATACCGCCCTGGGTTAAATAAAAAGACGGATTTGGCGTTTGAAATCTTACGTTCCGCGCGACTCTGTGTGACGATTGATGGAACTACTTCAATAAAACTACGTCACTTTTCTACTTTAAGTAAACAGTCGTTGACGTCGAATGCAGTGTAACTTCAAAATATTTAAAATGGTCGAATGTGGGTAAATGTTTTGGTTTAAAGCAAACTCTCTTTATTGACGAAGATATTTCTGACGCAGTAGACCTTAGTCTAGAACCTAGGCTGACAATATGCATTGTTTACGGTTAAGATTTGAATGCCAAAGGCGTACTTACGTGTGAAAACTGTATTGTGGCCTTGGGCCTAGGCTACACTTACGTCCGTAAGGGTTAAACAAGGCAAATCTCGATTTATTTCGCACAAAAATGTCAGTACAATTACAAAACAATTGTTAAAAGTTTTATAAGGCAAGGCTTCTGGGCTAAAATGATTAAAATTCAATTGAAATTTGACGTTTCGCCTGTTATTTGTTAATAGCAGCGTCACTGCACATCGAAAATTTTCTGAACATATTTAGATTGCATTTCTTTTAGTAGTTTCACTTTATTGAGCCGCCCTCAGCGCACAGTACGTTACATTCCGTTTTGACTTGGGAGTTGGAGGACCTCCCCAAAGGGAAACTTCTTTTTCGACTCTGGTACTTATTATAACTCCATGATCTAACCAACCGTGAGAAAACATGGCAGCCATACTTTACGTAGCATTAGGCCTATTGGGACTTTTAAACACTGGACCCAGGGCGTTGTAAATATTAGAAAAAGGTTTGTATACATAAATAAATTCATCAAACACTGCACGACATTAGCGCAGGCTTATTTCTAGTGTAGAAATCAATAATGGTCAATATTTAAAATGATATAAATAGTGCATGACTTGTCTTGTCGCTGGGCTAGCTTTGTGTATAAAGTGCTTGTTTGCTGTGACTTTAAAAGGTGCCATTTAAATGAAACCGAGTTTTTCGAGTGAGTGTCAGTGGTGTCAGTAATAGATTACCCTTGATTTAAATATGTCCCCTAATGTACATTAAATTTATTTATATAATATATTAATTACAAAAAACGGTTTTTATACCTGAAGTATAGCTTCCGTGATGGAAAGTATACCATTGCAGTGCCAAGTAGCAAAATAATTGCAACAAACGAGTCCACAACCAGATGTGTGTATTTTGAAAAGTTGTAAATCCATAAGTTTGCTTTATTCATCAGATCTCTTTGATATTGATTGTCCAGCTTGACCTCTCTGGACAAAATCTCGAGCTTTCTTATTGCGTGATAACTGTTTGATTTATAAAATACAATCATCAATGTGGCAATGACTATCGAGAAAGACATCACCATTGGATAGCTGTTTTCAACTACGTCAGACTTTGTATCACGGTATTTGTAAATACCAAAAGGATGAATCACGAAGCAGCTAAGACTCATAAGGCCAATCATGACCCAGGGGTAGAAGCTACGGAAGGACCGCAGCGCCTGGCGTAGAAGGGGGTGACGGACTACGATGCACGCCAGACGGGGGCTGAGGTACTGCAGATCCGTGTCGGGGCCGTCAGGGAGGAAACCTGCAATAAGAGTTGATATCAGAAGGGGATGACAGACTACAATGCGCGCCAGACGGGAGCTGAGGTACTGTAGATCTGTGTTGGAGCTGTCAAGGAGCAAACCTGCCATGAGAGTTGTACGATACAACAGTGCTTAATAATTTGTGATAGATTTTTATTTGTACAAACTACTAATCATTATCAATCAATACTTACAACGTTGAGTAATAAAAGTGAAATAAATTTGGAAATTCTGTTTTGGCAAGCGCACACTTCAAACCACTCTTTGTTTTGGACGGTGGTAGAAATGGCTCAAAATATTCCCCGTTCAAGACGAGAAAAAGGCAAATACCATTTCACAAACGTCAGCTTGTACATAGGAGAGTATTTTACTCCCCGAACTTAGACGTAAGCTCTGGCTGAATATGTGAGTCACTCTCCACCCCCCCCCCCATCCCTCCTTTTCATTGCCTGTAGGTGTATCCAAAAAGGGGTTAACCTCCCGATAATTCTGAGGCTAGCATGGATCTTAAAGATCTAAAGGTCTGCGCCCTTCCGCCAAGTTAACTTGGAAAACTTATTTTTTTAGAGGACTAATTCAGTTTTTTCTTACAATACGAGTCCTGGAGTATGACACTGAATCATGATTCAAGATATTAGAAAAGTTTCCATTTTATATTATTTTATCATTATTATTATAATTATTATATTATTATTATAATTATTATATTATTATATTATAATTATTATTATTATTAGTATTATTATTAATGTTTTTTTTATTATTACTATCATTTTTATTATTATTATCATTATTATTATTATTGTTGAAAATCTGAAAAAGTGGAGAGAGTTGGTGTCGCGACAAGAGAAAGAAATACACGAAGATCATGTAGTTCAAGAAAATGATGTGTCGAGCTTGGCAGACTGATACTGATTCCTGGGATGCCCAAGAACAATGGTGGAAACACCCCTTTACCTAACTGTATAAAGAGTAGCGATATATATATTGTTGTTATTAATACAAATAATTGAAAATGTTGATGCAAAGCTCTATAGAAAATTAGAAATGGGCCATGAGGTCCCAGCCACAAAGTGTCTAACTAGCCTACTATATAATTGAATAAAGGTTTTATACTCAATGATACTGTGCCTCAGTTATACCTCTTAAAACCACATTATAAAATAAAATACACATCAAGTAACAACCGATATAAAAAGAGGAAGTAAATTGTGATCAGTATGGTGAACAATAAATAATTCGTATGAAACTAATATTTAGAGCAAATGAGAATACCCACCTTGCCAGTACATCATCCCTAGGGTGAAGTCGTACATTTTCCTCCGCCCGGTTTCCTCCTGAAGACTTGGAGCCTCGAGACTGGTCATGACCTTGAGTGACCTATATAACCACTTTTGTTTTTATCTACCAACTTTCAACAAGATTTGACACTTATTTATTTAAATCAGTTAGGAAACGAAGAAAATATAAACATTTTTAAAAAATTATTTCATGATTTTAATTGCATCTTTGCATAGAAAATACGTTATTGTCTTAAAAAAAAGTAACAACTATTTTAATCAAATAAACTTAAATTGTATTCTATTTTGATTGAATTTTTCAATCCTCTACACAATATTTGTTGGACTCCATGAAACCTGGACTTGTTGTTCTAGCATACAACGACGTTCTGCAAGTCTATGTGAATATGGGTCAAGCATTTTAGATGAGCAGAAGAATTGGTTGCCGACAATCGGTAAATAAATCGGTGTTATTGATGGTGAAGTCCCTTTGTCACATCCGTTACCAAGAACTTCAACGCTGTGGTTTGCGAACGTTCAAGTAAAATATATAAAATATTTAAAGCACGTAGCTGTTTGTCGCGGATACTTCAAAAACACCATAAGCCACTAAACGTATAATTTCGGTTTGATATGGCGTTGTGTTTTGAAATCGCTTTGATATGTACAGCCAGGGTCATATATAAATCAAGAGGTCTGAAAGATACCTCTTTCACCGACATCTCGTGGTCAACTCTTGGTGCCATTATTTATATCGCTCTGTGAACTGCATTATCGATCGATGGAAGCCCCTAGACTTTTTGATGTTATAAATATTATTTAGGAGGCTTTGAAAGACTCTTGGTCAACAAAATAGTCAATATCTAGAAGGCAGTCAGAAGTGAAATACAATTTATCAAAACAAAAGCATAAAACAAACTTTGGTGTTTGCAAATAAGACTTGACAGCCAAGATAGAATTATTCGAAATTAATTAGAAACTAAGGCAAATATAAGTACTAAGGCATAGTCTTAATACTATGCCTAGGCTAAGGTATCGATATATAATGCTCTCTTTACGTTCCATATTATATTTCTTCTAGGCTCGATAGTTTCTCTGGTGAATAGAGAATTTTCCTTTGACATTAGCAGCCATGTTTCTTATTTATGTCGATAATGCAGTTCACAGGGCGATATAAATAATGGCACAAAGAGTTGACCACGAGATGTCGGTGAAAGAGGTATCTTTCAGACCTCTTGATTTATATATGACCCTGACTGTACATACCTTATAGACACTAGACGTTCATATTCTCCAAACACTGTCCCACTATTTGAATAATAATATCTTGCGTCGTTGTCAAATGTGACGCTAAAAATGGGTGTGATCGATAAAGTTGCTGCGGTATGGTAATATTCTATTCTGTTCAATATTTCTAATATCGTACCGACAAATCTAGCTCAAGTCAAAGCGCAAAACTCGTTTCGGGAGGTCATGTATAATTAGAACTACGCAACTGGCAATCCCGACTTAAAGCTTTTCCTAGATGTTCATCAGTTGTAAATGAGATTTCAAGGAACTGAGGCCTCCTAACCCTTTCTCGTCTGACGGAATTACAAGTCCCACAGTTTTATTTTGGTATAGCATTAACATGGATAGGATCATAGCTCTATAAGCCTGACGGGACGTTTGAGTCCCACTTCTCCTGAGCACATAGAGCTATCGCACGTTCACATAGGATAATATTTGCGCCTTGTACATAATTATAAACTCTTTTTGCGTAAAAAATTGAAAATAGTGGTTTTTTGAAAATAATATAATACAAATCTGAAATAATTATAAATAGGCTATTTTTCATTCGATTTTTAATTATTTTTTTTGATTTAGAAAGATGCTTGTTCTTGAAATGAAATCTTTTAAAAAATTAAAAAAAAGTTGAAAATTGCGGTACATATTTAAAATCCAAAATTTTCCAAAAAAATCTAAAATACTAAAAAAAAGAAAAAAGTTTCAAACAAAATTTCTCTTCGGGCATGTTTGTTCGATGAATAAGTAAAAAAAAAACAATCATTTTTTTTTAAATTTAGGTTTGGGCAAGAAAGGGCTAAACAGTTGTCGGATATTCCCTTAACATTAAATCGACCTACTCCAGTAAGTAACCTCAATCTAGGTGCCCGTTAGGGCGCCGCAGCCAAGCCGTGGCGCGCTACACACTCAAGCACCTTATACAGCAAGCAGAGTTGGGGTGATTTAGGACTAGATAAAATAAATATTTACATTACATGTTTGACAAGCCTAGCCAACCCTAGGCCAGCACAACCTTGTTCTGACACTCTTCCCGCACAAATAACTAGTTTTGATTACTAAAAGCCTAATTCAGATAAACAATAGTATGATTATCCACCTAGGCTATACAAAAATGTACGGAAATAATACACCTATTCTTTTCTTTCAATGATTTCTCGCAAAACTCATGTCACTATATAAAAACAAAAACAAAAACTGTGCAAATTTTCGATGTTCTTTTGTTAATCATTCGATTTACATGGCTGTGGATGCAGTGAAAGGTATAAAATAACATTAGTTGTGCGCTTGTTGTAGCATGGGAAAGTTTCAATTGGATGTGAGTTGCCTAGACTTAACCAGTCCTTATACCGTCGTTATACCATGGTTATACCACCTATACCCAGGATGTACAGCCGGGGTCATATATAAATCAAGAGGTCTGAAAGATACCTCTTTCACCGACATCTCGTGGTCAACTCTTGGTGCCATTATATATATCGCCCTGTGAACTGCATTATCGATCGATGGAAGCCCCCTAGACTATTTGATGTTATTAATATTATTTAGAAGGCTTTGAAAGACTCTTGGTCAACAAAATAGTCAATATCTAGAAGGCAGTCAGAAGTGAAATACAATTTTATCAAAACAAAAGCATAAAACAAACTTTAGTGGTTTGCAAATAAGACTTGACAGCCAAGATAGAATTATTTGAAATTAATTAGAAACTAAGGCAAATATAAGATCTAAGGCATAGTCTTAATGCTATGCCTAGGCCAAGGTATCGATATATAATGCTCTCTTTACCTTCCATATTATATTTCTTCTAGGCTTGATAGTTTCTCTGGTGAATAGAGAATTTTCCTTTGACATTAGCAGCCATGTTTCTTATTTATGTCGAAAATGCAGTTCACAGGGCGATATAAATAATGGCACCAAGAGTTGACCACGAGATGTCGGTGAAAGAGGTATCTTTCAGACCTCTTGATTTATATATGACCCCGGCTGTACATGAATCCGGGTCTAGATATTTTACATCCTATTGTTATTGCTAATACCATAGAAATTAAATCAACTTTGATAAAATTATTATATTTAAACAAATAATTTTGCAATGGCACTTGAAAAAGTAATGAGATCACACACACATAACAAAAACTTGTAGAAATACAGCCGAACCTTACACACTCAAAAGAAATGAGATCTAAAAAAAGGGCCAAGCTCATCTACCCTTCCACATTTGCGCATTCTTAATTCATAAACGTACAGTGTCCCATAACAGCATCCTCGAAAAGCTTGGCAAAATAGAATTTGCATGTTATTACGTTTAAATTAATTAGAAAAAAGAACTTGGATGAACTATTACGTTTAAATTAATAATCGCAAATTCTACTTTGCCAAGCTTTTCGAGGATGCTGTTATGGGACACTGTACGTTTATGTGGAAGGGTAGATGAGCTTGGCTCTTTTTTTAGATCTCATTTCTTTTGAGTGTGTAAGGTTTGGCTGTTTTTCTACAAGTTTTTGTTATGTGTGTGATAGAGGTATCCAACAGGTTTCCATAATGATAATTTGTTTTAACTTAGGGTAATATTTTTGTATGGAATATATTTGCAGTCGTTTGCTTTTCTGTAAGAATTTCTTTTTGGGTACTGGTTATGCCAACTGTCTGCCAAAACGTGGTGATGGGTCTTATGAGGGAATTGCCACCTGACTGATATTTTGAGTTTAGCAAACTTTCAGTAGTAAAAACTGATATGTCTAAATTGGCTTGTTCACGCAAAGCTCCACGCAGATCGCGCCACTGCACTAACCCCCAAAACCAGAGTCCACTAGATACTTATTCCGAGCTGCTTGTTAGGTATCTAGTGGACCCTGCCCAAAGACCGTGGCGGTGTTTGAAATAAACTATGTATAGCAGGCTCTGCATTGTCAAATCTGTATGCTTCCTAGATTGTTTGTTTACGTATTGTTTTACCATTCCTTCTTTCTTAAATCAATGGTTTAACGTACGTAGTCGTACGGCCTATTTCAAGTAATTTTATTCAATAGCATATTTTGGTTGTTTAAACTTTTAAACAATGAAAACGTGAACGATAGGAAAATTAATAAGAGCTGAAAGCACATGGATGGCGCCCTTGAAGTCTAAACCTGGGGCCTAGCACTGTTATTGAGATTAGACCTAGGCCTACTTGGAAAAAGGCTACTAAGGACTAGGGCCTAGGCTTTTCTTCAGCAATAGGTGTAGACCTAGGCATATCAATAACATGGTATTATAAATTAGCAAGTATAGGCCTAGGCCCTACTTGCATACGCCTCAGCAAAGCCTAGGGCTTAGTCCTAGCCAATGTTGATTTGTTGACATGAGAGAGGTCACGTAGGCAGGAGGCCAAATAAAGACACATTGTCAGTATATTATGTGTGATTGTATTTATTTGTAGTAATAAACACGACAGTATGCCCTCCTCTCTCCTTACACGAATACACACAGCAATTGGGCATTTTGCTTTCAACATAAAACTATGCAAACTGACAGTAAAAACAGTAGGCTGCTGACAGCTATGAGCAGCCATGACACCCGCAAGTTGGGCTATCACCGCCGTCTACACTCTACATCCGCCTTTACAGGCATCCAGACGGCGGTGGGGGGTTAGTACAATAGCGCAGCGTGGTGAGTAAAAGTCGCAGTGAACAAGCCAATTATTGTATGAATACATTACTTTTACGAAATTTTAATATTTTTTAGACATATCACATGCATAGTTCCTTCTCTCACTAGGCCACTCTTGCGTTTACTTGTTTAGTGATAAGTATATATTGTATTTATTTTAGACATTACAATAATTATACAAATGGGTGAGTATGTTAAACATTAAATTACAATTTTTATTCAATCAAGGAATTGAAAAAAATGCGGAAATCACGGGTTCATCTTACCCACTAAAACTATCATACCACCGACGCACCGAGAATTATTTTGGCAATTAATTTTACGAAAAAATATCAAAATTAAGCTAATGCAATTTAATTTATAGCACATATAAAACTACCGGGAATACGCATTTTTTTATTAAACACAATATATCAAGACTATGTTTGTAACGGAGGAATCAATCTTTTATTATCAACAAATCCAATTAAAAAATAATCTTCTTTTCATCCTCAATACAAGATTGGGCATAATTAGAGGTACGTGCGGAATTTTATAGCACTAAGTAGCATCTATTTTTTGGCCACCTTAAAAATCATCTGTATAAAGTTTTCTTACATTTTTATTTTGAAATTATGTCATGTGGTTTGAATCAATATCAACTTAATTAACATTTGTATACACATATTATTATATACTTAAATTAATAAGACTAAAAAACAATAGATTAAAGTGAAAAAAGTGCTTTTAAGCGTATATAAACCAAACGCTATTTTCATATATACCTCTAATCATAATATCACAGAACATTTCAACAATAATATGAATGAATCACATTCAGCACTTATACAAAACTTATAGCACAAAATATGAGATTCAATCACAACACAATACAACGATACAAATAGAGCAACAAATTTACCATAACTATCAAAATAGATAGTATAATATAAACCTACGAGCGCTATCATAACATGACAAATAAAACCTTTCTCAGCCCAGTTAACGACAAGTCAACTAGCGACTGGCATATGTAAGTATGAAACACCGATCATTGAAACTGGACACGACTCCACACGCAAACAGTGCCAGTATCAACAAGGCTAATTGGGAATAACTTTAGAATTTATTATGTGCCTCGTTTCAAAAAAGGTTCCAAATTCTCCATTAACACATTACAAAGCCAAGAACTAATAATGAAATTAAGTGAGAGTGAGAAGATCCACCTTGCCAGTACAACATCCCTCGATTGAAGTAGAACATCTTACTCCGCCCGGTTTCCTCCTGAAGACACGGAGCCTCGAGACTGGCCATGACCTTGAGTGACCTCTTTGTTGTTCTTTCACGTTTGCAATGTTGGTGTCACCGGAATCTTGTTGATATCCCTAGTTAAATCACTTCATAAGTAAAATATAACCACCGTCACTATCACCCAACACTATCTTTTTCTTTTATAAACAAATGTAATCTGCATTAATTAAAAGTGTTGTAAATGTTGCATCACGCACAGCATAAATATACAACAATGTAAACATTTAGATTTGTTTTT
This sequence comes from Sweltsa coloradensis, assembly GCA_024449915.1. Classification (NCBI taxonomy): domain Eukaryota; kingdom Metazoa; phylum Arthropoda; class Insecta; order Plecoptera; family Chloroperlidae; genus Sweltsa; species Sweltsa coloradensis. The sequence continues at coordinate 216,624 of JAMZAV010001497.1, read as the reverse complement.
GTAGGGTTTTGCTAAGTTAATCTACTTATACAATAAGCAAAGCACGGTTTTTGAGTTCAAGTAGAAACATAGCAGTGTTTCAACGTATTTTCTAAAAATGTGACATGCAATAGTTGTCTCCTTGTCGTTCACGTCCAAATAGACGTTAAGTGTTTTTTTGTTGAGTATTCGTCGATTGCGTCGGGGCCTACAGGGTTGGCTTAGTCGCTTTGATTTACTGTCCCACACTGAAAATAAGTTATATAACTGAGTGGGTAGACTCTAAATACAATTTATTTATTTAAATAACTCCCTATATAACCTGAAATTAAAAATTTTTTCAAAACCTGGTAAGCATCTATGGATTTTTTTTTGCTTTAACATCACAGTTTGAAAGTTCTAGGCCTACAGTAGGCGTGTTTGAGCAATCCAAATGCATGCGGCTTGCAGTTATATACCTAGTTAACAACTCCAGAAATAATATATTATATTTCATTTTGATAGGATCGTCGAGTGAACGATTACAGTGACACCTTATTGATTCTCAATTGCCCTAAAATGTGAATTTTAACTCTTTAAACTACGTCTACATTTTTCCATTGACCAAGCTGATTTTTCGTATGCAAACGAAAGAAAAATGATGGCTTAACATGATGAGTTGTTGTATGTTTCAATTTTCAAATTTTGTTCGTGTTTTTGTTGTTTCTTTTTTCGTATTTTCCATTGATTTTGATGAGTCGTAGTGGAATGAAATAACGGAAATGTACAAGGGGGTATAAAAGAAAAATACGAATTTGGTTCAGTGTGTGTCAATATAACCAAAATATGTAGATTTTTGGATGAGCGTAGCGATCGAAGCGAAAACTTCAATTTCACTGACCCCCCAAAAAATTTAGCTCCAATGTTTTTTTTTTGTTTTGTTTTGTTTTGTTTTGTTTTTCCGTCTGTTTGTTCGCTCGATTCCTGGCAAACGGCATATGCGATCTTGATGAAAATTTGAGGGGACCTTCGTTTTCTCTAAACTTAGAGGTGTATTGTTTTGGGTACAATCGAAGAAATATTTCTCATGAATATCGTACTTTTACGATTTTTTTCGATTTTTAGTGCGATATTTTCGTGACATTTGGGCCGATTCTGACCAAACGGGTGGGGCTACAACGTTCATATTTCACATGGACATTAAGATTATGGTGTTGAAGTACCCTTTTAAGAAAAAGTTGAAAAAGTTAGCTAGAATCTATAGAAATAAAGGTTTTAATATTAGTTTTTCAATTTTAGTACGATATTTTCGTCACATTTGGACCGATTCGACCAAACGGGTGGGACTACAACGTTCAGATTTCACAGGACATTAAGGTTATGGTGATGTAGTACCTTTTGAAAGAAAAAGTTGAAAAAGTTATTCAGAATCCAGAAACAAAGGTTTTAATATAATTTTTTACGGTAAATAATACCAATTGACAGAGAAACAAAAGAACTTGACAACATTCACCTACAATGCGTAGGAAGCAAACAAAGCACTTGCAAAAGTAAAGATATCCAAGCAAACTTAAAACTTTAAAAGCTACCATCAACGCGGCGGGACTTTAGCGTTTTCCTAGTACAGCAAAATAGTTCGAATAGTACGACATTTATAGTCGTCTTGATTTAGGCAGGAATTAAAGCCAGTTAGACTTTATCTTCCATCCAGCCCAGTACTGCCAACGAGAAGCTGGTCGTCAGAACTAAGAGTCATAAGGCTATTGTATTATCGCCCTCTAAACGATATTTTAAAATCGGAGGAAAATGACTGCAATCTTAGTTAAATGAGTGAGGGTCTTAAATGTAAAAAAAAAATGTTTGGGGGGAGAGGGGGAGGGGGGGGGGACTTAACGTGCTTGTCAGCCATTATATGCCAATTTTTGGACAAAAGTTAAAACACTGATCTTCGTGCTACATTTAATTTAGAGCGACGATTTTTTCAAATGTTTTTTCTACACATCATTGCCATCGAACTCCTTATAATCAAAAACAATTTTCTGAAATAACGTTCGATGTACGATTTTCTTTGTCAGACGGTGCAAATAGGAGTTGATGAATGATGAATGATGTGTACAAACAATATTAAAGAAATCGTCGCACTGTTTCCACTTTTGTCCCAAAATATGCATATAATGGCTGACATGGACGTTACGACTCACCCAAACAAATCAAAAAATATATTTTCCTGTTATAATCATGACCTTCTTTCATTATGCTAAGTTTTTAGTCATCTTCCTTTGACTGTTAAAATATCGGTTACAGAGCGATATAATATAGCCACCACACACTTACCCCTCTCCAACTTATCTATAGAATATTATCATCAGTTTTGTCGTCATCTTGTAGGCAATATTGGTAACCTGCAACAAACAGTGTCTTGTATGCGTCTCTTGTGTCATCAACCATTTCATTAATACTTTACCAATGTCAATTGAGTTTACAAGAACAACTTTTTTACAGCAAAGAAAACTATAATATCAATAAGTATTGAAAAAGTGGAAGGAAAAAAAATCAGTTTTGTAAAATTTAAGATAAAGATTGTTGTTTATTTGATCAGAAAGACGTGAGAGGACCAGGTGAAAAATTAGCATGCCTTGTGTTAATAATAAGCATTTTTATGTAATATTTTAATGAGGCTTTTTTCGGCGATTGGAACCTAGCTAAAAATTACTAAGTTTCATGTTATGGTGGACCCAATAATTTTTGTTTTTCCTTTCTTAATTCATAACAAGTAACCCTGAATGAAATATATTTTTTTATTTTAGCATATGAATACCCTTTTAAGAAATTGAGAATTTTGTTACATCTAATGATTCTTATTTTACTTATGAACTCATAGTGAATATCAGCATAAAGTTGAACATTAAAGTTATATTATTACATTGGCCAACATGTTTTGTTACAGGCGTTCGTAATTCATTTTTGTGCTATCCTATTTTTTTTAAATAAATTGCAATTTTTAAATTCCTCTTATAATAAGCTGACATTCAAGTATTTCACATCTCACCTGTCCAAAGTTCTTAAGTGAATACGGGTCCTGACCCCTGGCTTCGAACTCAACTGGACTGTTGGCCCTGGTCATAACAATAAGCATTGACCTCTTGAAGCTTGGCGAGGATTCCAGCCAATCAGAAGAATAGACAGCCTCGCCCACAGCTGCGGCCTAAAACACGAGCTCTGATTGGTTAGTGAGTCGAGGATCTCAGCCAATCATATGTGACGAATATACATCGGACAAACTTATAGAAAAAGGACTATAAAATAGTGAAAGCAAATTCTAATTTTGTGTTTTTTTTTTTACCAATGAACTAACTCATAGTATTATTTGATTGAACTCACCTCTTCGCTGATAAAAGTGCACAAAAAATTCATTATGAAAAATACAAATATTGTTTCAAATGAAATTAGCACTATAATAACTTCCAAGAGGCTAATTCCTTCATGCTGAAAAACAATGCAAATAGAGTATTAATTGTTTTGGATTATTAGTATATAGTAAATTGATGTTCTCCAAATTACTAAAAACTTATATTGGCGATACTCAGAAAATCACGACTAATTAAGTGTTGGTAAAGTTTTCAGAGCTGGATTGTTGCTGTCAGTAATTTACTTTCACCATAAAATGATTAGACACAAATTTCATTTTGGTTCGACAAAAACATAATATCCAAGTAATGGGGCATCCACAGAATAACTTTCATTAACAGATAACGTGAAGACGTTCTTACCATTGTGAGTAAAATTATTGTTCCGCCATAGATGAAAATGTTCAAACACGAAATACTTATGTAGAGAACCTCAAAGTCAGATTGAAGTTTGTCTTTTATTCTGCAACATTCGGGTAACAAAAAATTAAACACGTCTCGACAAATTTCTACAAATTAAAAATGCAATTAACTTACAATAATATTTCTTGATGAAACTGGACACATTTTTTAAAGAGATATTGTATTTCTATGTCAAGTTCTGTGTTAGTGAAACTAGGTCCTGCTTCTTGCACGTGTTGTTTTTGCCTGACCAGTCGTCTAAATGATTGACTTCGGGCCACTTCGAACGGAGAAACGAGACGCGTAGGCTCTGATCTTTGGGACGGAATATTGCTTCTCATCCTGGTCTTCACACTTAAAGCTTTTGTAATTGGACGAGCACTTACAACTTGTTTCTCTAAACCAGTCAGACCATCATTCACATCTATTACTTGTTTCTGTTCTCTTACAACCTCTCTAAGCTCTTTCGATTCTTCTTGTTTATCAGAAGCCACCTCTCTTACTTGACGTATTCTGCCTGAAGCTACCTTATCTTTTTTCTTCTTCCTGTCCAGTATTCGTTCAATTGCAATTTCTCGGAGATTCAGTAATTTGTTGGAGAGGATTTTGAAAAGTAACCCCAAATTGAAAAGATATGTTAAGGTTGTAGTGTGGAGAGTATTTGCTATTAAAAATCCACAGACAACTTCAAAGCAGCTAAGAGCCAATGTGATCTCGAAAGCTGGTGACTCATATTCATCGTATGGGTACCAAGACCTGGAAACAGAGAGAGTATGTTGTGTCCGAATAATCTTACATTGTAAATTGGTCTAACACATTTTATTGTTTGACATTTAATTGGCACGGCTTTACCGGGATAATTCATAATGAATAGTCAAAAAAAAATGGGAGGACGAATACGCATATTTAGTCAAAATGAGTTATATAACTGAGTGGGCAGACTCTAAATAAAATTTATTTATTTATTTATTTATTTATTTATTTATTTATTTATTTATTTATTTAATCACATTATTGAGGATTGATAACTGTTTCAAAACAATCACCATTTTTTATTTATATTGCCGTTTGGTGTTAAATACTTTGCCTACTTCTCAATTTGGTTATTCGGGGAAAAACTCTTTAATTCGACCTAGAAATGTTTAACGCTTGGGTGATCCAGTTGACTTAGGATTTCCCATGGAATATGGGAAACCCAAGTTCAATTAATATCTGTCTGTTTATTGTGTTAAATTCTACGTTCTATTACATATAAACAACTTAGTGAGTAAGATAGTATTTCACTTTTGTCAATGCTAGTTGCGTCATTTAGATTAATATCATTGGCTACTATCTGAGACATTAATAAAGAGTGAAAACTGCTTATTTACACTATTTGGTAACACATAAATCGAAATTATTGTATATCTTGTTTCAGACACCTCGAATCCTCCGGAGTGTAACTTTATGATGTCGTCGTTACAAGAATAAAAAAATTATTCAATAAAAACTGTAATTTATTTATACTATTTATTTCTTATGCATTGGCAGGATTTTTAAAACAAGTTTAATCTGAACTTTTATAGGAACGATAATAAGGGTATATAGCTAACATTTCAATTGAAATAGTAGTCCAGTACTAATAATCCTGTCAAATATGATCTGATATTGACGTTAAGAGGAAAAAATTGCGATGTCGCTGAATTTTTGCAGAGACCTTTCTTAGATGATACTTATGAACATACTAAAACTCCCCTAAAATCGGACTGGAGCTTCGGCCGCCATATTGGAAATGGCGACCAAAAAGTGTTGATTATCGAATATCTCCATATTGGTTGAAGATAGACAAAATGTTTCAATGGCAAAAATATTCCCCATTTAATTCCCTACAAAAAGGTATCTTCTATAGTTTTGGTAGGGGAAAAGGTTACGTCACAAAATCGTGGTTTATATGTTGCTCATTGGAGTACCAGCTAATTTCCTAATTTTCACGCCCAGCATCAAACAATGCCCGGTAAATCCGTGAGAAATCGATTGAAATACAAAAGGACTTTTGTACGGGGTTCATGAAAGCTTCCATTAGTATTTTAAAAAATCAGGTCTGCGAAATCGGATTTTGCATTTTCCCGGAATTTGGGTTTTTCCATTGTTGGCATTTCCTTAAAGATGCCATATTTGACTGTCTATTATTAAGCACTAAATAGCATTGGAGGAAAAATTCTTTCTACGCACATTGAAATGACTTAAATAATGATCCAATTACAACTAAAGTTTAAATCCAATATGGCTGCTAATTCCTAATATTCACAATATGAATACTGTTTTCGTGCTATTTTTACACTCTTTTTGTTAGATATTATTCACTTCGATGTTGTGGATATTAGGAATTAGCAGCCATATTGGATTTAAACTTTAGTTGTAATCGGATCATTATTTAAGACATTTCAGTGTGCATAGAAAGAATTTTTCCTCCAAAGCTATTTAGTGCTTAATAATGGAGAGTCAAATACGGCTTTTTTGAGGAAATGCCAACAATGGAAAAACCCAAATTCCGGGTAAATGCAAAATCCGATTTTGCAGACCTGATTTTTAAAATACTAATGGAAGCTTTCATGAACCCCGTACAAAAGTCCTTTTGTATTTCAATCGATTTCTCACGGATTTACCGGGCATTGTTTGATGCTGGGCGTGGAAATTAGGAAATTAGCTGGTACTCCAATAAGTAACATATAAACCACGATTTTGTGACGTAACCTTTTCCCCTACCAAAACTATAGAAGACATTTTTTTTGTAGGGAATTGAATGGGGAATATTTTTGCTATTGAAACATTTTGTCTATCTCCAACCAATATGGAGATATTCGATAATCAACACTTTTTGGCCGCCATTTTCCAATATGGCGGACGAAGTTCCAGTCCGATTGTAGAGGAGTTTTAGTATGTTCATAAGTATCATTTAAGGAAGGTCTCTGCAAAAATTCAGCGACATCGCAATTTTTTCCTTCAAAAATTCTTATTTGACAGGATTATAAATACACGTTGGATTTAAATTTTGTTTAAATTTTTCTTCTGGTCTTTTGTTAATTTGCAGGAGTAACTAAGTTTGACTCTTAGACCTCCGATGTTCCAAAGACGGGGATCATAACTACGGAAGGCTACCCTGGGATATAGTACCGGTAGGTTTGCGGTCGGGCACCTTAAACGTCTACTTTCCCACGCCAGAATTGCACAGTTGGGAACCTGAATAACCTGGGGTAATAAGTGTCAAATGTTTTATGTTCCTATTATATATAGAAATGACCGCATTTAAAACATTTGTATTATTTATTATACCTGAAGTATAGTTTCCGTGATGGTAAGTATAACATTGCGCTGGCAAGTAGCAAAATAATTCCGGCAAAAGAGTCTACAATCAGGTGTGTGTATTTGGAAATGTTGTAAATCCACAAATTTGCTTTATTCATCAGATTTCTTTGATATTTGTTGTCCATGTTGATCTCTTTGGACAACTCCTCGAGCTTTCTTATGGCGTAATAATTGTTTGATTTTCCCAGAACAAGCATAACTGTGGTCATGGCCATACTGAACCACATCACCATTGGATAGCTGTTATCAATGACGTCCAACTTTGTATCTCGATATTTGTAAATGCCCAAAGGATGGATCACGAAGCAGCTAAGACTCATGAGGCCAATCATGACCCAGGGGTAGAAGCTACGGAAGGACCGAAGCGCTTGGCGTAGAAGGGGGTGACGGACTACGATGCGCGCCAGACGGGGGCTGAGGTACTGCAGATCCGTGTCGGGGCCGTCAGGGAGCAAACCTGCAATGAGAGTTGCACAAAACGACAGCGCTTAATAATTTATATGAGTTTTTTATATGCCCCAACTTCTAATAAATATCAATAAATGCTCACAACTTTGAATAATAAAAGTTAAATAAATTGGAAATTCTGTTCAGGTTTGAGCACACTTTAAATCACTCTTTGATTTCCTAGTCTAAGACCGAGGAAGAAATTGCTCAAGGTTTTTCCCCTGAGAAGACGAGCAAAATGGCTAATTCCATCTTACAAATCTTAGCTAGTACATAGGGGATGATTTTACACCCCGAACGTAGAGGCAAGTTCTGGCCGTCGATGTGAGTCACTCCACCTCAACCCACTTCCTTCTCTTGATTGTGGCTGTGTCCAGAAATAGCTTATAACCTCCCGATATTTCCTAGAATAGCATGGATCTTAATGACTTAACCGTGAACGCGCCCTTACACCAAGTAAACTCAGAAAACGTTTTTTGCGAGGACTCATGTTCGTACAATACGAGCACTCGAGTATGACAGTAACATGAATCACGATGTAAGATAGCGGTAACGTTTTTCCATTTTATTTAGTACAATTTTATTACTTATCAATCATATTAAGTGATGCGATATTGATAAATTCAGTAGTAATGCGGTCATTTGCAATAGTAACTAATTAAGAATTGACAATGTTTGTTTAACCAATTGCAGGCAGAGTGTACATTGTCTATTAGTATACATAATTATATGAAAGTGAAAAATTGGTAGATATGTCGAGAACATGTATCAGAACATTCAAGGACCCAAGACTGATCCTTGCGGGACTCCGATTGAAAATGCAAACCAGGACGATGCTATGAGACATAGATGGAGAGAGAACCCACCTTGCCAGTACAACATCCCTCGGTTGAAGTCGAACATTTTCCTCCGCCCGGTTTCCTCCTGAAGACTCGGAGCCTCCAGACTGGCCATGACCTTGAGTGACCTATATAACCACTTGGTTTTTATCTACATCGTTTACCTATCCACCAACTCAAATTAACTAAAGAAAGTTGATAAACGAAGAATACAATTAAAACAGTGTCATTTTTTAAAAGTGGTTTTCTTGATTTAATTGCCCCGACATTTATTTCACAATATCTTGTTTGCATAGAAAACGACGCATTTGTCTTCAAACACTAGTTAAAACAATTTTAATTAAATAAAATTTAAAATTGTGTTGTGTTTTGATTAAATTTGTCAATTCCTTGGTATTTGCTGGACTCAATAAAAACTGGACTTGTTGTCCTGGCATACAATGACGTTCTACAAATCCACGTGAATATGGCTCAAACATTTTAGATGAGCAGGAGAATGGCTTTCCAGCAATTCATAAATAAATCGGTGCTATTGATGGTAAAGTCCCTTTGTCACTACTATTAAAAAGAGCTTCAACAATGTAGTTTAAGAACGTTCAAGTAAAAATATCAAATATTTAAGGCCCGTATAGCTGTTTGTCGTGGATACTTAAAACCATCATAAGCCAATAAACGTATAATTTCCGTTTGTTATGGCGTTGTGTTTTGAAATCGCCTTGATACGTATATACTTTATATAATAGACATTCATGTTCTACAAACACTGTCCCACTGTTTGAATAATAAATATCTTGGGTCGTTAAAAATGTTCCGCTATAAAATGGGTGTGATCGTAAAAGTTGCTCCAGTATATAATATTCTGTTCAATATCTCATGTATCGTACCGACAAAAAAATTTAGCTTGATTTAATCTAGCTCAAGCTTAATGTCTGAAAACTTGTTTCGGGAGGACAGAACCATGCTACTGGAAATCCCGACTAAAAGTTTTAACTCGATGTTCATCAGTTTTTAATGAGTTCAAGGGGTTGAGGCCCAGTGTTGGGGAAGGAACTTTTAAAAAGAACGCGTTCTCGTGAACGCGTTCTCTTTTTGTGAACTTTTCAGTGAACTTACTCTTTTTTTAAATGAATGAACTTGAACTTTTAAAAGTTCTTTTTGAGAACGAACTTTTCAGTTTTAGAAAGTTCATTTGAAAGTTCTATCCGTACGTCGAGCAGCCGTTGACTCGCCGCCGTCGACGCTTAAAAACAATAACAAATCGTTGTTCCATCGTAGGCCTACGTTGACGCACTTTCAGCTGTTTACGACAAGGTCACGTATGATTCACGAAGTTAAAACGATGCACGCCAACTAATTTGGAAAAAAATCTTGGAAGCCTAAAATGCTAAGTATCTGCCATAATTTTACAAGCTGGTCGACGAGAATGTGGTACAAATCATCAACACGATCAAAGACAGCTCAACACTTTCGTAAGACTCAAACTCGCGAGTAGTTTGGTACTCGAACATCCCTTAAGTTTTTCCTCGTGTTTTTCTTCTTTTTACGCCAGCCTTTAATAAAATAGTGATTTTTTTTACAAAAGAACTTTTAAAGAACTCAGTTCATATTTTAGACGAACTTGAACTTTTCAAAATTTTAGGTTTTAAAAGAACTTGAACTTTTTAAAAGTTCATTATTTGAGCTGTGAACTGAACTTTTAAAAAGTTCATTTTAAAAAAGAACTGACCCAACACTGTTGAGGCCTCTTGAACAGTTCTCGGATATTCCCTTCAATCCTACCCCAAAATACTAAGTCACCTCAAAAGAGTTTCCAACTGTACCTGGACAGGTTTCTAATGATAATTCGTTTTAAATTACGGTAATTTTTTTGTATGGAGTATATTAATTTTTTGTCGTTTGTTTTTCTATTAAAACTCCTTTTTGGGATACTGGTTATAACAACATTGCTTAAACGTGGCGAGGGGCCTTGTGAGAGAAGGAGCTATGCCATGTCTGAAATTTTGAGTTTAGCAAAGTTTCAGTATAGTTTTAACCGATGTCTTAATTTTTGTATGAAAACTTTTTTCGAGATTATTAAATATATATATATATATATATATATATAATTTCTGAGGTTTTCGTGGTTATTTGTATAGAATAGAATAGAATAGAATAGAATATTTATTGACATCTTTGATTGCAATGATTACATTTTGACACAATCGGTGGCTGCTCAGTATACTATACATAGGCTAGTATGTAAAAATATAAATATAACTAAATAGTAACTTATGATAATCTATATGAACAAGGGTACAAGACATAACACTTAACTTTTCAACAGTCCTTTTAATAGTCCCAGTGATTTAGGAAAAGTCACCATTACTCCTTTTAGGAGAGCATTCCACTCCCTTTTGGCCCTAGCCATAAAAGAGTATTTGCCAGTATTAGTTCTGCTAGCTACAACCCTAACTTTGAAGACATGGTCACCTCTTCCTACATAGTCGGCCTTTTCAAGCCTGCCAGATAGATCTACCCACGCTTGTTCTCCGTTATATATTTTATACATAGAACACAGCCTTGCAATTTTTCTCCTCCCTTCAACTGTTTCCCATCTAAGGTTTCCTAACATACTTGTAACACTCGCTGTTACCATCTTTAAATAATTAAATTTACTTCTTTCGGTTTACCACGTATATTGTTTATTTAATCTGACGTTTCGATTGGATTTCACCAATCTTTGTCAAAGACAGTAAAGCCACTCAAGTAAAAACCAAAATACAAAAACACTTCAAGAGGGAACGAAAACAAAAACACAATAATAACATAAAACAAGCATAATAAACAAGGCAATGCAAAGAAGTTAACTAACAGGAATATATAACATGTGGAAAGAGTTTAGAAAAGAATATCATGTTATATAAACACACACATAACAAAAACTTGTAGAAATACAGCCAAACCTTACACACTCAAAAGAAATGAGATCTAAAAAAAGGGCCAAGCTCATCTACCCTTCCACATTTGCGCATTCTTAATTCATAAACGTACAGTGTCCCATAACAGCATCCTCGAAAAGCTTGGCAAAATAGAATTTGCGATTATTAATTTAAACGAAATAGTTCATCCAAGTTCTTTTTTCTAATTAATTAAAACGTAATAACATGCAAATTTTATTTTGCCAAGCTTTTCGAGGATGCTGTTATGGGACACTGTACGTTTATGAATTAAGAATGCGCAAATGTGGAAGGGTAGATGAGCTTGGCCCTTTTTTTAGATCTCATTTCTTTTGAGTGTGTAAGGTTTGGCTGTATTTCTACAAGTTTTTGTTATGTGTGTGATCTCATTACTTTTTCAAGTTCCATTGCAAAATTATATGTTAAAATATAATAATTTTATCAAAGTTGATTTAATTTCTATGGTATTAGCAATAACAATATAGGATGTAAAATATCTAGACCCGGATTCATGTACATCCTGGGTATAGGTGGTATAACCATGGTATAACGACGGTATAAGGACTGGACCCCAATTCTTGAGTTCGTGGGAGATGACTGTTGAAAACGCAATTTGAAAACGAAGTCGTTTTCGTTTGACACTTTAAAAAGATATGCGTATAGCAAAGAGCTCGAAAAAGTTCTATATTTATTCTAGATGGCAGTGCCTTCATAAACGCGGGCCAATCGAAAGACGAGTTGCGTGAAATGATTTGATTGTTGCAATTATGTAAACAAACAGATGAGCAAGCGCATATTATTTTGACACCTTGCTTCGACATTGTGTTTGTGTGTATTGTGTGACAGAACTATGTTGTGCTGGCCTAGGGTTGGCTAGGCTTGCCAAACATGTAATGTAAGTAATAATTTTATCTAGTCCTATAGCCTAATGGAACTTTAGACCTACACTCTAAATTAAAAGAGCGGAAAAACACTCAAATCGAGTGAAATTTCGCTCCTTTTTTAGCTTGTATTTGCACCACTCTTTCTGAGTGACCACCACTCCTAGAATTGAGTGAAATAATTCCACTCAATTTTAGAGCGAAATTTTCACTCTGAAATAAGGGTGATAATCGCTTATAAAAGATCGAAATTCACTCAAATAATAGCGATATTTTGGCTTCAACGATACTCTCTATTTAGGCTATTTATAACTCAAATAGAAGCGAAAATCACTCAAAATTGAGACAAACTAACTTCCCTAAAAAAATATCGCAATTCAATCAAAAAGTAGCGGTGGGAGGGAAAGGGAGATAAATCGCTCAAGTAGCATTTAAATTCAGTATACGTATTGCATATAGGTACACATGATATATTATGTTATTTTCAACTCATGTTAATAGGTCAATATCATTAAACTACAAAATAGTATTATAGCAGCTGTATGCAAACATCACATTGATATGTAGATGGACGACTGCGTTCTCTCACCTCACTGTGGACGCCCATGAAAAGGCATGCATATAATAATTTCCATTAAGTTTTATCTAGGCCTACACAGGATATATTATGTTGTTTTCAACTTAAACAATGAAAGCACAATGAACTATTCGTGCATATAGAAGTACAACAGATGTCGACAATTAGGCCCTACCTTTTACTTTTCGGCGTTTTCCGCAGAAATGCCCTTCCTATTAGAACGTTGCACACTTCATCACTACACCAGTAATAACTATTTTTCCTTGAAGACTTACACTGGCAAATGGCAATGCGCACACGGTCACGAACTAACAGACACTGGCGAGTTAGTTGGTTTCGACGATGCTGGACGTGTTCAGAGGACTGTTGATATATATTGGAATGCCCTACCTCGTTCTTTGTCATGAGATCATGACAAGCAATTATTACCAGTGACATGTTTGAAACGTCGCCGGTAAAATCTCTGCTATTCATCCCCTAGACTTGGCACCGATCAGGACAATACAGTAGACATACAATAAGGAGAAGCCCCATTCATCGCTTAGATAAATCTCAACACTAATCCCTTGAACAAGCTTTATGCATCGCTCACTATTGACTCAAAATCGCTAACTAAAGAGCGATGTCATATGGTCACTCAGCACATTTGAGCTAAATAATGATCACCCAATACATCGAGTGACAATTCCAGTTGAAAATGAGTGACGAACACTCAAAACGAGTGGAGTGACGAACACTCAAAACGAGTGAAGTGACCATCCGCTCGGCGTATTGAGTGAAACAAACCACTCAAATAATTTAGCGTGTACACTGTTGTATTATAAATAATTTTCTACATCTGGGCCTAGGTCAGGGACGGTTTCTGATTTGTTTTATGAGAGTATAATGACAACTTTTCTCATTTCACATCATAGAAGCAAAATTTAAAATGTCCGCCATTTGTTTACGTATCGCACTTTCCCGCCGTACTCTGCTTATACCGTCAACAAGTGTCAAGTAACTATGGTTACTTGTTGATTGTATAAGGCTTATTTTAAAACCTTTATTTGGAAGCCTTCCAACAAACTTTTTCAACTTTTTTTTTTAAAAGAGACTATAATACTATAACCTTAATGTCCATGTAAAATATGAACATTGTAGTCCCACCCGTCTGGTCAGAATCGCGGGCCGACGTATTAGATGTAAGTAGCAGTAGTAGCAGTAGTAGGAGTAGCTAACATCCTTAAAGTGATTTTGAGCATGTTTCAAGCCATTTTTTCACCAAGAAGGAATGGTCGTACCCCAATAAAATTTGGCATGTGTTGTCAGGTACCTAAATCCCCTCGATTGTGATAGTTTTCAAGTTCACATCACGTTACATGACGGCTGGGTAACACCTCGAAATCACCCCAACTCTGCTTGGTGTATAAGGTGCTTGAGTGTGTAGCGCACCGCGGCTTGGCTGCGGCGCCCTAACGGGCACCTAGATTAGATGAAGTGGTCTGCTTATATATATACTAGGAAAACGCTCAAGTCCCGCCGCGTTGATGGATGAGCTTTTTTTAAAGTTTTTAGTCTGCGTGGGATATCTTTACTTTTGCGAGTGCTTTGTTGCTTTGTTTTGCTTCCCACGCATTGTAGGTGATTGTTGTCAAGTTTCTATTGTTACTTGTCAATTTGTTATTATTTACCGTTAAAAACTTATATTAAAAGCTTTATTTCTATGGATTCTGGGTAACTTTGTCAACTTTTTCTTTCAAAAGGTACTTTATCACCATAACCTTAATGTTCATGTATAATATGAACGTTGTAGCCCCACCCGTTTGGTCAGAATTGGCCCAAATGACACGAAAATATCGCATACAAATCAAAAAAACTTATATTAAAAGCTTTATTTCTATGAATTCCGGCTAACTTTTTCAACTTTTTCTTTCAAAAGGTACTACATCACCATAACCTTAATGTCCATGTATAATATGAACGTTGTAACCCCACCCGTTTGGTCAGAATCGGCCCAAATGTCACGAAAATATCGCACTAAAAATCGAAAAAAATCGTAAAAGTACGATATTCATGAGAAATATTTCTTCGATTGTACCCAAAAACAATACACCTCTAAGTTCAGAGATTTCGAAGGTCCCCTCAAATTTTCATCAAGATCGGATATGCCGTTTGCCTGGTAGAGAGTTAACAAACAGACAGAAAAACAAACAAAAAAAAAAAAAAAAAAACAAAAACAAAAAAAAAACACCCGAGCTAAATTTTTTGGGGGTCAGTGAAATTGAAGTCTTTGCGTCGCTCATCCAATGACATAATGAAATTCTTTCGAGTTGCCGAGTTAAATAAGTTTTATTACCAACGTTTCGGACAGTTCTCCCTGCCCATTCTCAAGGTAACGACATACAAATTAAAAAACATTCAGTAAACAAACAAGACAATAACCAATAATATAAAAGACAAAACAAGTCACTGCAACTGGTCAGCATTACATACATGTTGTGCTTCATTATAATGTTATTGCCGGTATTGCGCTGTTATGACGTTCGTCTATACTCGTCATTGTTTTAGGCCGCGTTCCCACAAATTGGTTTAGTTATAAGGGGATAGGAAATACGTGTTAAATTGTTTACGTTTTTGTCCTAAGAAATTGTTATAACAAAACCATAATTCTTATGACGGACCAATCAGACGTTTTGTTATTCATTCGACGACCAATGAAAAGGAGTAACTTCATTATGACAGGTCACTGAAACATTACTAACCAATCAGGATATCGGATTTCTTGTTACCATAACAACCAATAACAATTTCTTAAGACTAAACCAAAGTTATGGAAACGCGGCCTTACTAGTAACTGTTTTACTAACCAAATTTTGCTAATGTATTCTACCAATTACACAAATTTTAGTCATCGCGAAATGAACATTAAAATATGCACAAAGTTTGCATATTAAAGCATATTTACAACAAAATAATTTTATTCTGCCCTGAAGTATGCTACTATGACGGCAATGGGAGGAGAAATGTCAGCAATATTTTTAAAACTATTATTTACTAATTATTTGGATGTTGTGCTTTTATTCAAATGTTCAATAATTATGAAGTCGTATAACTTGTGTTCAAAATTATATAAATAAATATAAATAAATAAATTCGTAGTTAGTCTAACCACTCAGTCACAGAACTCATTTTCAGTAAGGGACATAAAATTTAAAGCCGACCAAGCCAACCCTGTATAGGCGCCGACACCATCGACGAGCGAACAATGGCCAAAAGAGACCAGCGTATTTAAGATAGAAACAACGATCAATCAAGCTAGACAAGATTCACCCCGCGCAAAGTACTAAAATCATCAAGGCTGCTTCGAAACAACCTTAGAATTTATTACGTGCCTCGTTGCTAGGACGGCTCCAAAGTCACCGTTTACAAAATCCAAAAACTGATAAACTTTAGTCCAAAACAATAATCAAAAATTTTTACCTATAGCGGGTTTCGAACCCTGGACCTTCGGCATGGAATCAGAAACGCTTACCACAAGATCAACGAGTCACACACACATTAACATTCACATTATACGCCCCTGCCACGCATCACATCACTTTGTTTAAACCGGGTTTACTGTATGGTAGAGCTGTAAAATATTATGAAATGACCACATATTTATTGATCGGCCTGTATTGTTGCGGTGGTGTACATAGTATTATCTGCGGACGTTGAATCATGTTCACCGCAGCGATAGAATAGTCCGATCAATAAATATTGTATCATCGGGTCGAGAGATACTGAAAAAGTTTGATTATTAGAAAATGAATAAATTTTGACACACAAAACAGTTACTCGTCGAAATCGCTTCGAAATATAGTAAAGGAGCCGGTTTGTTAGACACTTACAACAGACACTAGAGAATGGCGAACATCTTTTTGCTTTGCATTTGTTCAATTCAACTCAATGACACTTAATATGAATATGTAAGAGGAAAAAGAAGCATCTACGCTATAATTTTTTAAATCTAAATAGTATATACATAATTCATATCTGATTTATTAAGAGAATATGTAAAGTGAAATAACGTAATGCAATATGTTAATATAATATATTCCATACGTGCAGTATTATAATGTCGCTATTATTTGCAGACAACAAACATGGAGAAATGTGATGCATGACACTTTGAATCAATAACTTGAGATTTTTAGGAGAAAAGCAGTTGGTCGAATAGAAGAACATCAATTCATAGAAATGTATGATATAATGGATCAAACACTGATTTGAATAATGTTTTAAGAGGCTCTGGCAAACCAGGGATTTACGCGTGATGCCTGGGCATTATTGAGCACTTATGAACCAGTAATCTTAAAGATTTTAAATGTTAGTAAGTTGTTTAAGAAGGATATGCGGTTGTCTCTATAAGATTACATTTTCGTGATATTACTTGTTAAGAAAAAAAAAACTGGGCATTAATGTTCTTAAGTGAGATAATGGTTAATATACTGAACTAAACTTAAGTAGGATACATGTTTAACTTGAAAGTGATTTCACTATTGCAAAAAAGTGGTATACAAAGAATCTTCTAAAAATCAATGCCGACAAGACAAAGCTATTATTTTTAGGTAAGGATGGCGAAGGTGTTCCACTCCATGTAAATCTTGGAGGTGTCATTATTAAGCCCAGTCGAACACTGGATCATCTAGGACTGCGTATTGACAAGGAATTATTATTTAATGATCATGTAAACAAAGTTATAGACAAGTGTAAAAAAGGACTTATATTTTACGAAGACTACGACCATTTCTAAATCCTTGGGAATGTAAAATATTTTATCTGTCATGTGTGAGACCCACTCTTGAGTACTGTCCGGCCATAGTAGATTCAGTGAATAAAGGGAACAAGAACAAGCTGGAATTGAGTCAAAACCGAGCACTGCATATTTTCAAAGAACATAGAAAACTGTCCGAATCAAGGGCATTCTTTAAAATTCTTACAATCGAATCTCGTTTAAAATTCCTTTCGCTTGTAAGGGCATTTGACTTTATCAACTCGAATCCTGATCCAAGATACCCTTCTTTATTGCCTGACAACCCTCGCAGAGCTGGTCTCCGTTCAAGTACAAATAAAAATCTATTCATATCTAGAGTAAACAAAGAGCAGAGTGGGAAGCGCTCTCTTAAATACTGGTTTGCAAACTTGTGGAATAGCCTTCCCGCTCGGCTAAAATCATCTAGTAGGAAACATAAATTTAAAAAAAATCTGCAAAGTATTGTTTACCAGTTTTAGGAAATGTAGTCCTCCCTCCCTTCTAATGTAAATTATAAAGTGAGCTCATAGAATTCGAATATGAATATTATCCAACTTGTAATACAGGGCCATAGTGAATTATAACTGCAGCAAATAGTAGGCCTATTATTATATAAATTACTAAAAACTATACTAATACATTAAAATAGTTGTAAGTAGAAGTGTACACAATCCATGCTTGATTTGTTTGCATTTTTTTTTAAAATTCTAAGTTTAGTCTAGTTTTTATCCCTTTTTACTAATTTACTTTGTAAGACTTTCATTTAATTTATAACTTTAATTTTGACATCTTAATTTATTTTTATTATTATTATTAGTGATAGTAGGGCATCAAGCATTGTACTTGTTCATCTGATTGTATTGTTCTATGTATTTGGCTATGCTTTAATGTAACCCTTAATTAAAAAAAAAAAAAAAAAAAATTTGTTTTTGTGAATGTTGTCTGATCGAGACACGAGCATTACTTATCCTTAACAATATCATATTCTTTCAAATTGTTTGGGCGAAAATTAGACGCAAAAAATTGGAACAGAATTTAAATGTATGACATTTGCTGGAATTGACAATCGAATGATTTTT
Organism: Sweltsa coloradensis; assembly: GCA_024449915.1. Classification (NCBI taxonomy): domain Eukaryota; kingdom Metazoa; phylum Arthropoda; class Insecta; order Plecoptera; family Chloroperlidae; genus Sweltsa; species Sweltsa coloradensis. Next base: position 197,979 of record JAMZAV010001497.1, on the reverse strand, counting down.
AAATTCAAACTGAAATTTTGTAAAAATCTGTCTCGAGCTTATACGAAAGTCTTAATGACTGCCCCTCCCTTTATGGACGCATTACACTTTGTATTGTTGCTGTCATCTTGTAGGCCTGGTTGGAAATCTGGAAAATAAATAGCATGTGTGTGATGTTAACATGTAATAATAGCTAAAAATGATAAATAAAGGGAAATGAATAAATTGAATTGAATTGAAATTGAATTTAATATATTTAACACAATCTATTATAGTATGTTAGTATTGTCTTCCGGGACTTTCCGCCGCTTGTTTTAGTTGGCTGCTACAGCAATTGTTCTTTATCCTGCCACTTGACGTTTTGCCAGAATTGCATCGGGCATGGTCACGAATCACTTACTAGGACGTATTTCTTCTTCACGAACCCCCACTTAACTGGCAGTCGCCAACCAACTGCGTGCGTCCTCGAGCGAGTCTGCATGCCTACAACTGTGGTGGAAATAGGTGCGGGGCGGCGAGATTCACCACAATAGGAGGCATATAGACTTGCTCGAGGACGCGCACAGTTGGTGACTGTCAGTCGAGTGCGTCTCCTTGAAGAAGGGAGATGTCCTAGCGGATGACTCTTGACCGTGCCCGATGCGATTCTGGCGAAACGTCGAGTGCAATCTATATAGCAAAGTCTGTAACAGCCAACTCAAACAAGCGGCGGAATGTCCCGTTAGACAATTTAAACATAATATACATCCGCTAAAACATAAGAACTAACATTTATTCCATTTAATATTATAGGAGAATTCAAATAGAGTCAGCTTTTAAATCGCCGTGTACTTTTGCATTGAATAATTCAAACTAAAATGATACATACAAAACATGGATTAGGATTGGAATTTAATGGAAATAACAAGATTTAATGTGACCAGAATTATGTATGCAGCATTGAAAAGTTGATAAAACTAGCCGCTAAAATTTAAGCACAATCTTATAGGTATAGAATGTATTTCATCCTTGTAACCATCATAACAAAAGGAAAGCTTGTAGGGTGATAGAACATTGTAGATTTTTATTCACTTTAAATGGTAATTGGTCTCACCTGGCCAAAGTTCTTGGCTGAAAGGGGGTCGTGACCCATGGGTTTGAATTCCACTGGACTGTTGGCCCTGGTCATAACAATAAGCATTGACCTTTTGAAAGTCGGCGAGAATTCCATCCAATCAGAAAAGTAGACTGACTCGGACACAGATGCAGCCTGAAACACGAGCTCTGATTGGTTAGTGAGGCGAGGATCTCAGCCAATCAGGAGAGTAGAGAGCCTCGCCCATTGCTGCAGCCTGAAAAACCCGAGCTCTGGTTGGTTAGTGAGGCAAGGAATAGACAACAAAGTTTACTGTTGGCACGAATCAAATGGTCCCAGCCAACGAGAGGGTACATATAATATAATGCCAAGAGAATGTCATCATTACATCACGGCAATTCCTTATAAATTTAATAAATTAACGAATAAACTATCATATTTTCTTAACAGGTTGCAACACTTTTCTACCTGAAAAAATAGTCAATCTCAAATCAAGATAGATTGTGTAAATTACAGACAAAATCCATTTCGTTCTCGGCCCACGGTCAATGAAAAGCCCACATTATTGAAAAAGAAGAAAGGGAAGTGAGAAAACTACTGTGGATAACCTAGCTTGGGTTAAAATGCTGACTTAATGGAAACAATCCCTCGTCAAAAGGATGTTGCAGACTTGCTTATATTTCTCTTACCTCATCAGTAATCGAGTTGCACAACAGGTTCAATAACAGGTACGTGGCAACAAGTTCACAGCCAATTGCAAAAACCAGAATCTCGTAAGAGGACAGTTCAGCTTCCTGAAACAATAGCACTTTGTAAATGGTTTGTAGATGTACTTTACTTTATATTATGTACGAATGAGTAAACAATATACTTACAATCGTAAGAACAACCATCGTGAGACCATATACCAGAATATTTACTACAGTCATCATAATAAAGAAGATCTCAAGCGTAGAATGAAGCATAGTTTTCAATCTGTAACATTGCATATGGAATAGTTTGGGTAAATGTAATTTAGTTATCATATTTCACAGAAAAGAATAAGCTAGTTGCTAGTGCAATGAATAACAAACCGCAATAATTTCTGATGAAACTGCACAAAGTTTTTCAAAAGCTGTCTCATCTCTCGGTCGATTTCTTCTTCAGTGCAGCCAACCTCGTCTCCTTGGGGTGTTGTCCTCCCTTGACTGACCGGTTGTCTGGAGGTTGAAAGTCTGGGTCACTCCCATAGAGGTCACGTGACTATCAGGTAGGGAACCAGGGAGGTTCACGTTAAGCCTGACCTCTGCCAGCCAACCTCATCACTTTGAAGTGTTGTCCAACCTTGACTGACCGGTTGTCTGGAGGTAGAAGTATGAGTCACTCCCCTAGAGGTCACGTTTATCGTGATACTTCTTTCTCCAAGTACATTATCGGTCGACAATGGCATTATATATTTTTTATTTGCTTTTATTTGTTTGCGGCCTAAGAGATGATCCACTGCAATTTCTCGAATATTTCGGAATTTATCTGATGAAACATTTAATAAAAGCTTGAGATGAAGTAAATTAGTAATCAATGATATTGCAAAAGTATATGACAAGCCAAAGCCAAATATATGCTGAATTAAAAGCACCAGAACGGTTATCTCGTAAGTTGGCGATGCTGATATGTCGAATGCAATTCTGAAAATGAGAAAAACGTTGCTGAATGACCGGAATAAATTTTAATGGTGGTATAATATTTCCAATTCCGTAACTTTGTTGTGTATCCTTAATGTAGCAAGTACGTGTACTACGAATGATACATCAAGTATGTAACATCATTGATGTTTTCAATAAAAACAAAACCGCTAAATAAGTAATGGGTTTCATTCGCTTAAAAGGCTAATTCAACAACAGTTACGCATTAATTTTCCCACATAGTTGTTTTTATAGTTTTATAATATAGACTAGTAGAAATGGTATTAATTATTTAAAGAAGTATTGTTTTTTAGGACATTATACTGCTTTAGTGGTAACACGAAATCGGGCACAATTATTTATTTTATACTCTGAAATAAAATATATGAAATAAAATCATTGCAATTATTCTCCTATTAGTGACTTACTTGTAATAAAGCTTCCGTTTTGGAATGCACGTCAAGGTAAGTGCTACAGCAAAAAATACGACAAACAAAATCAGAGCAACATGAAGATATTTAGTAAAGACAATCCAACGATATATTCCGCCCATAACATTTCTTTGGTGAGCATTGTTGAAGTTTTCTTCTCTTGAACAATTCTCGGCCTTTGTGAGGAAATTCTTGAGTTCGTGTTTATTGTACAACAACTCCAAAATTATGACCACAAGAAGGAATGAGATCACCATGCCATATCCATTTTGGATCACATCTGTTTTGTTATTCCAGTATTTGTAAATACCCAAGGGATGGATCACGAAACAGCTAATACTTATGAGGCCAATCATGACCCAGGGGTAGAAGCTACGGAAGGACCGAAGCACCTGGCGTAGAAGGGGGTGACGGACTACGATGCGCGCCAGACGGGGGCTGAGGTACTGCAGATCCGTGTCGGGGCCGTCAGGGAGCAAACCTGCCAAAAAATACGTTTGTACCATAAAATTCATGCATTAAAGCGATACTGAATGTTGAAGTATTTACTAAATGATAATCGCTGTCTAATTAACTGTAGATTATATTGTCCACAATATGTGTCAGTCAAAAGCCAATGATAAGGATCCAGCAAGTCGTCTCAAATTTTATTAAAGTGCCTATGGATTTTCTTAACATTTATAAGATCATTGGTGTCTCCAATGAAACAATTGTTACATATCTGCTAATTTATTTTTTATCTCTGCTTATTGTCCAAATTATAAATCAAATGTAATTAAAACCTTGTTTTAAAAACAGTAAAACGTTTTTATGGAGCCTTATGGCCATGGTATTATGGCCATACGTTCACTTAACTTTCGGAAACGTAATAATGACATTGACGAGGGATGATTGAAATCACAATTGTTCGCATGTAAGGTCCTATAATTACATTTTGCATTACATTGGTCGTGGGTAGAAAAACTATGGAAGTAATACTGATGGATAAAATGTTAATGAAGGCGTGTTACTTAATGACAGGAGGCGTTATTATCAAAGCAACATCAAATATTTAGTTTAAGTTATATTCAAACTAATTATAGTACTATGTCTTTGGTTAGAACCAATACCCTCTATCTCCATATCAGGTAAAAATCTACGTTAAATATATTATCAATAAGAGCAAGAAACAACAATAAAATATATTGGCAAACATATCTTCATTGAAAAGTTTATACAATGATGAAGATAGGAAGCATTTACTCGTATCTGTATTGAAAAGTTTATAGAATGGTGAAGATACGAGGTATTTTAACCAAATATATTTTTTTCAATTTCATTTAGGTGCTAATTAATTTGTCTGTGTCGTTTACCTAGAATGTAGCTTCTGACGTAATTTAGGGAGAGGAATACTCATAACCTACCTTGCCAGTACAACATCCCTCGGTTGAATTCGAACGATTTCGTCCGTTCTGATTCGTCCTCTGGACTTGTAACCTTAATTCTAGTCATGGCATATCTGACCTTAAGTAACCACTTTTATTAAAACAAAACTCGATTTAAGTAATTTTGTTTAACGTCTTTACAATTCAGTTATAAAACGTATTTACATAGGAGAAGAATCCCTAGTTATCCAGTCGTTTCCTGAATAACACAAAACATTTTATTCACTTATTCACAAAATACCAATAAACAACAGAGAACGCTCCACAAGTGTGATTTAGGCACTGGTGCAATATCAATAAGGATTTAAAGAAGAAACAAATTGTATTTAAAAAAATAACTAGCTGTTGAGACTAAATTCTCATTATCCTCAATAAACGCGTGTAGACACTAATTTAAAAAGACCGCTTGATTCAAATTTGCCAAGATCAAATTTGAAATTTTTATTAGAGAGATTCTTAACACTTATAATTATTGGCAACGTTACTTTGTTAATACACCAAACTTTTCCAATGTTACACTTGCCCAATGATTCAACTACTGAACGATTGTTATAACCAACCTGTGTAATAGACGCACTATTAGGGTCACTATATTGTGTATTGATTTGTGCATTGCGCTATTGAATAGGTGCATTATTTACAAATGTCAGAGAATCGATTGTGTAATTTTGGGAGATAAATGGGCAATATTTAATTTTCCCTTTGAAGATGGTATTTTAAATGGATATGTAAAATTACAAGCCAAATAGGTACACCAATCGGCATATTGTATATACTGGACGTTATTCGTTTATGATAATGGCTAGAAGTTTTGAGAATATTCTGGTAAATTAATGAAGTGACCTTTTTCCATTAACTGTTGTTATAACTCTGAATGTTTGAGTTAATATTAAAAAAGCTTTCGATCTAATTAATAACATACTAACAATTACAAACACGAATACATATAAAACCTGAATAAGTGGTAATAATTGGCTATAGTTAGGAAAAGGCCAAAGCCGCGTATTATTAAATATCGTCTCATGACCTAAAAACTTTTTAAAAATAGAAGAAACTTTATCACGATTATCGTGGATAAGTATACAAAACAATTTTCTTCTGCTTAGTCTGTGCTAAGTGTGTTCGTATTATTTTACCACGTCTGCCTCACTCGGCATGTCCCCAAAAGGTAGAGGTACCAAGACAGGGATAATATTTCTATACGTAAGCTTATTTTGAAAACAGCCTACCAGATTTCGAAAAGTAATAATTTTAATTTTAATTTTAAAAGTAATAATTTTGTCTCATAATAAGTAGAAACAATCTCGGAGAAGAAAAACAGTCATACTTGATTTATCATGTATGAATGAAAAAATATGTGTATATTAAATTTGAATCAAGATGCAGAAAACCCACAAGTCACAATTGGGGGATTCGCTTTGGGCCAAAAAAATTTTTCTTTTTGGGTCCCTCTACCCCTTTTCAGTAGAAACCCCCAAGTCCATATGCCGGGTATTATGATGGGTTGGATTGTTGACTTTTGCAGAAACACACAAGTCCTGGGTTGTGGGTTTCTGTCAGAAGCCTGGGAATCTCAAGAAGGCTGTGGAGCATCACAGCTGTTTTTTTACCACTTGAATAAAGGGAGATTTACGCAAGAGTTTTTAAAGTGATGCGAAAAAAGGGTGTTTTTACTAGTTCATCTGCTATATATAGTATATATAGTATACCTCCAAATTTCCAAAATTTTATCAATTTGTGATGATTTAAAAAACCTGTGTATTGTGCACATAGCAAACCCTTGAGGAAAATACCAAATACATTTCCCGCTAAAAAACACTAAATTTGCGGAGTTAGATTTCCCGATAAAGAGGTTATGTAGAAGGGCAGGGCCAATCAATGTTAAAAAAAAAGCAGGGCATAAAAAAACTTACGCAAACAACCTGGGAGTTATGTACTTTACAATGATTTTTTTACTTGGTCCCATGCTAGACAAAAATTCTGTAGAAATTGGGGAAGAAGACAGCCCTTAAAGCCTACATACCATATAAACAATCTTAGCCTCTAAAGTTGACATGTAAGAACAGAACTGGCATGTGTTGTTGTTGTTCTTTGAATTTAACTTTCTTTATTTAACTTTCATTAAAAGACTATGTTTAAATACAATTTTCTTCTATTTTCTTAAAAAAATATACAATAAAAAGGGCTTAGATTCAGAAACGCCATAAGTCCGTCACATACAATGATTAATTGCTCAACAATTAAAAAATTTTTTAAATGTCTATATGTCAAAAAATTATTGCAAAATAGGTCTTCTTAAGATAACTGCTTGTTGGAAGTCATAAAATATAAAACCGTTTGTAATGGGTAGTTTTTTGTGATTATCTCAGAACTATGTATCAAGGACTTGTGGGGTTTCTGAATCTAGCGATTCAATTAATAAATACCTGAAGGAAATAACAAGGAGATTTCAGGTCTACCAAATAATTTATAAACCATAATTCTATATTAAATATTATATTGATATTTTGCATTAACAACCAGAAATGTGTGTAGAATTCGAAATTTCATTTTCATTTCAGATTTATTCACATATTCGTACATAGTAAGAATAATAATGTTCCCTTAGCCGAAATGATGTAACAAACTACTAAATATGTGCTTACACGATTCCTTGGATTGTGCATGTATATAAGACACATTCTGCTGTACATCCTCCAATTGCTGTTTTCTGTGCCATCAGCAATTCTCATCACAATATCACATCAATATTGCTTTATATCCAACTTTTCTTTATTCTATATGAATTCTTAATCTAGTAGGGCATTCTATTATTTTGCATCTACTTTACTTTAACATAAACACTAATCAATCAATCATCACACACACACACACATATATATATATATATATATATATCAATATATTATAGACACATTCTACTGTACATCATTGCTGTTTTCTGTGCCATTAGCAATTCTTATCACAATATCATATCAATTTTTGCTTTATATCCAATTTTTCTTTATTCTATATGAATTCTTAATCTAGTAGGGCATATTTTGCATCTACTCTACTTTACCATAAACACTAATCAATCAATCAATCATCATATATATACTAGACACATTCTCCTGTACATCATTGCTGTTTTCTGTGCCATCAGCAATTATTATCACAATATCACATCAAAAATTGCTTTATATCCAACTTTTCTTTATTATATATGAGTTCTTAATCTATAGTAGCGCATGCTATTGTTTTGCATCTACTCTACTTTAACATAAACACTGTGTTTATCATTATTAATCAATTAATGAATCATCATATATATATATATCAATATTATCAATCATCATACATATCAATATCAATATCCATATCAATTATCATTTATGCTTTATATTCAACTATTCTTTCTTCTAACACTGTGTATATCATTATAATTACTATCACTTTTATTATTAATTATTAATTATAGACTATTCACTTTCTCTGCAAAGAGTTATACTTGTACACTGTACTAGTCTAAGTGAATAAAAATATCTATCTATCTATCTATCTATATCATCTCCTAAAAGAGAGAGAAAGTGAAAAACTAGCACAATAATACTAAAGAATTAATAATAATAATAGTAGAAATAGAAATACCATAAAATATTTGAGAGAACAATTACATTTTTGCCATTTTTTAACTATTGATTGAAACATTACGAATTAAAATTGATTATAATGCATTAAGATGTGCGTGTGTAAGACAAGTTTCTCTTAAAATGTGTCCGTTTCGAAGTTTTTAAATAATATTATATAAATAATCATATAATGCAATGCTTATATTTAAAAATGAAGTAAAATATTAAAGATAATATAATTATTTATTGCAATTAAAATTAGTGACTTCCATTGTAATTGAATGTCAAAAATTAACAGAAACGCCAAGAATAAGTCAAACGAAAGATTGACGAAAGTTTACATTGATCAAATCAAGTGTTATATATAAGCACTTAAACATTACCCAATGCAAATTCTGATATGACCTTGTAATTGTATACTAGGAAAACGCTTAAGTCCCGCCGCGTTGTTGGATGAGCGTAATTGGTGCATTGAGCTGCCATGTGTTATGCGGATTTTCTGTTGTTCTGTGAAAAAATTATTACTAAGTCGAAGATTTTTTTTAAATTTAAATTAAATGAAATAAAAAATAACTTTATTTTTTTATTAATCGTAATTTAAAAAAAGAAAAAATCGTAAAATTGCGATTTTCATAAGAAATAATTATTCGATTGCACTCAAATTTTACACAAATATATTTATTCATAAAATTAAGGTTCCGTGAAAAAATCATTACAATAGAATAAAGCATGTAGGTGTCATAGGTCAAAAAATTGTTTAAAAACAGAAAAAAACTGAAAAATTTCGATTTTTATGAGAAATAATTTTTTGATTGCGCTCAAATTTCACAAGAATATCTTTATTCATGAACTTAAGGTTCTGTGAAAAAACCATGCAAATCGGATTAAGCTTGTAGGTGTTATAAGTCGAAGAAATTTATTTTAAAAATTGAAATAAATCGTAAAATTGCGACTTTCATGGAAAATAATTTTCCGATTGCGCTCAAAAACGTGGCAGTTTTTGAAGTTCAGAGATTTCGAACGCCTCCATAATATTTCATCGCAATTAGAGTATTGGTTTAGCCGGAATCGTGCTAACAAACACACAAAAATACAAAACAAAGAAAAGAAAGAAAGAAAGAAAAAAAACATTCCGTTTTTTTTCTCCAGTGTAAATGGAATCTTCGCGTAATTTGTTACGACAAATAAAATAAGTGACAATGTTAAATATTTCGTACGTTTGACACAACGTTTTACATGATCAATATTCTTTGAAAATGTACTGGTAAAGTAATCGACATACTTCTCTAACGTTACAGTCTGGATGATTTTGGAAAAATGTTTGTGAACAATTTTACTTATAATATTTAATATCTACGATTATTAACACATTTTACGACAATAATTTTTTATTGAAACATACCATTCTATATTAATTATAGTATAAAAATGAATATGTTGACTTTTATAATTATATTAACTTTTATAATTATATTAAAATATCTGTAATTTTATATTCTCATCAGTTCTAGGTAGCCAATATCACAAAAATTGTTAGTGAACCATGAGATCAATTGTATTTTATTATAATTTTATATTTGTTGTTTAACTGTGTACTCATGTCGTATTTTGTCGATGTTTGTATGTAGTAGCTAAATGTCAGTAAACGATAGTACTACCATTTAGTTTCCACTCTATTGTTAATATATAAAAAGATTGGACAGCAAATTATTCTGTACCTTAATGCACGATAGAACATCAATGACAAATTTATAACAAGCAACACAATACAAGTACACACGATCTAAACCACACAATTTAAACCAGTTAATAGACCATGTTCGTATTTGTTCGTGAAAATCAGTGTATTTTTTACGTCAGTGTTAAAAAAATTACACTTATTATAAAGCGTGAGTACAAGAATTGGGTACTGGCTATATGAACTCTAGAACAAGCATTCTTTTGTAATTGTGAAGAAATATTTACATTAGGTGTATATGATCAGGTATGAGGTTTTATCGAAAAGACACGACAACAATAAAACGATGAAAAATTGAGAAGTATATAACATATTTCAATGGATTTTCAAATCACTATTATATAGGCCCATAAGCATTCGATGAACAATAGGTCGAATATTATTGTAAGCGAATGTGTAAAACAATATTTTGAGGTTATCGTGACTGATCAGTTATACATTATTACGAACACTCAGGATGCCTAGAAATGGCAAATGCTGCTACACCCTCTTCTATAACATGATAAACTGAAACATAAATCCGCGGGGAAGAAAACAATTCAGCCGACATTTAAATTGAGTTTTGCACCTAATTCTACTTTGGCCTTCTTAATTGTTAGTATTTCCGGCTTACAATTGTCATTGTCCTACCCGACCTGTGTATCAACTAGTGTACAGGCAAACAAGGCTAAGTATGCGTCATACTTTGTAGTGTAGCTGTCATCTTGTAGGCCATGTGGGCAATCTGCAACAAATAACCGGAAATAATTTCACATTATGTAAGCTCAATTTTAGGTTGATCTTTAAAACCATGCGCATTTGTATTCAAAATGCGCAATTAAAATATTTCTCCTTTCTACGACTAAGCTCAATAACACAGATACACAATATGTTGAAGTTTTCTTAAAGTACTAAGCAAATTTCAATGTTCACATCCTGTGCGAAAACTGTACGGTGGAATTCTTGGCAATACCAAAGGAATAAAAATACAAGGCAATCAAATAACGTGTATAACTAGTTTGTGTTAGAAACTTTTTGAAACTAGTGGTAATAACGTAAGTTTCACCTGTCCAAAGTTCTTGGCTGAGAGAGCCTCGTGACCTCTTGGTTTGAACTCAACTGGACTGTTGGCCCTAGTCATAACAATAAGCATTGACCTCTTGAAGCTTAGCGAGGATTCCAGCCAATCAGAAGAGTAGATAGCCTCGCCCACAGCTGCAGCCTGAAACACGAGCTCTGATTGGTAAGTAAGGCGAGGATTTCAGCCAATCACAAGAATGAGCACTGATTACCTACAATTGGATTTGCATCAATCAGATTTGTGGACAGTCTCTCACACCATTCCTAGTTGACTATAAATGTATAAGACCTATAGATGTAAAACGGTAATATCACCGCGGTAATATTACTGGTAATGGTAATATTACCGTAATATTACCTTCCAATATTACGGTAATATTACCACCTCTTGACATTTATAATTTATTATATAGGATATTTGAGATGTTTTTACGAAGAAATCTTTGAAGCCAACGATATATTCTGATATTCCTGCTTGCATTAAAGATTGTTTTTGTTGGCCTAGATCTAGGCCTAGGCTTCACATGCCTGCCTAGCCCAGAAGTAGGACTCCTAGGCCTAGACGCCTAGGCCTAGCCAAGCCGCCCTGATCTAGACTACCCTATTTTATTTCGTTTACTGGCGAATCAGTACTATTAGAATTTTCAATAACCTTTTCCATATCACTTTCAACATCAATCCGTAGGCCCTTCTAACCAAAAAAAAAAGTAAAAGCAGTCCCACATTAATATAACACAATTTCCTTGGTTGCGGGTAGACAAATGTTTACGTTTTTGGTTAGCGATGACTTGTTAAAGGTCTACCGTTTCACCATCGGTCTACTGTCTACATAAACACACATAACAAAAACTTGTAGAAATACAGCCAAACCTTACACACTCAAAAGGAATGAGATCTAAAAAAAGGGCCAAGCTCATCTACCCTTCCACATTTGCGCATTCTTAATTCATAAACGTACAGTGTCCCATAACAGCATCCTCGAAAAGCTTGGCAAAATAGAATTTGCGATTATTAATTTAACGTAGTAGTTTATCCAAGTTCTTTTTTTGTAATTAATTTAAACGTAAACATGCAAATTCTATTTTGCCAAGCTTTTCGAGGATGCTGTTATGGGACACTGTACGTTTATGAATTAAGAATGCGCAAATGTGGAAGGGTAGATGAGCTTGGCCCTTTTTTTAGATCTCATTCCTTTTGAGTGTGTAAGGTTTGGCTGTATTTCTACAAGTTTTTGTTATGTGTGTGATCTTATTACTTTTTCAAGTTCCATTACAAAATTATTTGTTAAAATATAATATTTTTATCAAAGTTGATTTAATTTTTATGGTATTAGCAATAACAATAGGATGTAAAATATCTAGGCCCGGATTCATGTACATCCTGGGTATAGGTGGTATAACCATGGTATAACGACGGTATAAGGACTGGTTAAGTCTAAGCAAATCACATCCTATTAAAACTTTCCCATGTAACAACAAACGCACAACTAATGTAATTTTACACCTATTTCACTGCACCCACACGAGGGAAGCGATATATCTAGACGGCCTTGACCCACAGCCATGTAAATCATCAGATAATCAGAAGAATATTGAAAATTTTCACCATCTTTTGTTTTACATTTTTATTAAAAGTGACAGGAGATTGCGTGAGGTTATTAAAAGTAAAGAAAAAGCTTATTATTGCCGTAAATTTTGGAATAGCCTAGGACTATCATACCATTGTTTATCTGCATTAGGCTTGTAGTAATCAAAACTAGTTATTTGTGCGGGAAGTGTGTCAAAACAAGGAAGTGCTGGCCTAGGGTTGGCTAAGAAAGGCCTAGGGCTTGTCAAACATGTAGTGTAAGTATTTATTTATCTAGTCCTATAGCCTAATGGAACTTTAGACCTACACTGTTGTATTATAAATAATTTTCTACATCTGGGCCTAGGCCAGGGACGGTTTCTGATTTGTTTTATGAGAGTATAATGACACCTTTTCTCGTTCCACACAAAGAAGAAAAATTTTAAATGTCCGCCATTTGTTTACGTATCGCACTTTCCCGCCTAACTCTGCTTATACCGTCAACAAGTGTCAAGTAACTATGGTTACTTGTTGATTATATGCCAAGTGTTTAAGGCTTATTTTAAAACCTTTATTTGGAAGCCTTCCAACAAACTTTTTCAACTTTTTTTTTCAAAAGAGACTATCATTCTATAACCTTAATGTCCATGTAAAATATGAACATTGTAGCCCCACCCGTCTGGTCAGAATCGCGGGCCGACGTATTAGATGTAAGTAGCAGTAGTAGCAGTAGGAGTAGCTAACATCCTTAAAGTGATTTTGAGCATGTTTCAAGCCATTTTTTCACCAAGAAGGAATGGTCGTACCCCAATAAAATTTGGCATGTGTTGTCAGGTACCTAAATCCCCTCGATTGTGATAGTTTTCAAGTTCACATCACGTTACATGACGGCTGGGTAACACCTCGAAATCACCCCAACTCTGCTTGGTGTATAAGGTGCTTGAGTGTGTAGCGCACCGCGGCTTGGCTGCGGCGCCCTAACGGGCACCTAGAAGATAATATGTATTTTATTTTACCCGGTCTTCTCGACAGCCGTGGCCCAGCACATCTCTGTTCTCTACAGAATAAATATATATATATATATAAAAATTTAAAAATTAAATGAACGTTATTATGCCTCCACGTGACTCCATCCATCTGTCCAACAACTGCCTAGAACTGAATAAATATGGCTGTGAATATTTTTTCTTAATTACTTACTGGTAGCATGAAACGGGTAGACGGACATGAACTATACCTACTATTTCATTTGCAATATTCAATTGAGACCTAAGCATAGGCATAGCAGAGAATATACTTGGTCAATGTTGTGTTTAGATTTCAATTTCAGATTTCCAAGATTTTTTTTTTCAATTTTACCAATTTTACCACTTTTTGGTAATATTACCGATTTTTAAATTACCGGTAATTTTACATCTCTAATAAGACCACATTGAACGAGACTTAAATGGTGAACTTCTCTCATCGAATGGCTAGATAACATTAATCGACCCGTAAGTGCTCCATTTAAATAATTAGAAGACATCTTTGATGGTAACACGTTTCTTAACAATTAAATATACTTACTTCTTTAACTGAACAATTCCGGGCTTAACTAGGTCAGTAGGGCTTTCGATTAATGGAAGTTTGCATGGATTTTCTATTTCTGTATGTATACAATAATTATTGTGATTTATATATTATGCTTATGTATAACGATGTACTTATTTTGTGTATACAAATTATCAAGAAATAGCTTTGAAATATCCCATTTTGGAGCTTTCTGTAAAGCGCATTATTATTGGTTATTCCATGATGAAGCAACTAGGCAGCACTGTTTTCTAACGCTGTGTGCCCATGGCATTTATGACATTCACGACTGAATCCATCTCTGTTGTAGTTTCAGTCAAGATATCTGGTGGAAAGATTAGAGTCTGCTAAAGCAATCAAAAACTTCTTCCCTCGGTGGCAACATTAATAATATCAAGTAACTTAATGACTTAAGAATACAGAAATATACTCACTTGGTCAGTTATCATGTTGCATAGAACGTTAAACAAGAGATAGGTAGCCGAAATTTCGCAGGCCACTGTTATGGTAAGCATTGCATACGGGTTTAATTCTTCTTTCTGTAATATTAATAATGTAAGAAATGAATGAAAATCGATTTCATAAAACAGTAGATAGCTAAATATATAAAGTACGCTTACCTCTGAAAGAATTAGTAAAGTTAGACCAAAAAGAAGTATATTTACGACAGACATTCCAATGAAGAGAAACTCGTGAGTAGAATGAAGAATCGTTTTCAATCTAGAACATTGAATTTGTATATATTAAGTTTACTACAAAACATTTCAACTATCTGTAAAGTTAGTAAAATTAAGGCACGTTTGTTTAAACAAACCCCAATAACTCTTGATGTTGCTCCACAAACTCCTTCAACAGGAACATCATCTCTCGGTGAACTTCTTCTGCAGTGCAGCCATCCTCGTCTCCTTGGGGTGTTGTCCTCCCTTGACTGACCGGTTGTCTGGAGGTAGAAGTCTGGGTCACTCCCATAGAGGTCACGTGACTGTCAGGTAGGGAACCAGGTAGGTTCACGTTAAGCGCTGACCTCTGCGAGGCGATGTCAATAACCACACTCGCCACCACACGTGAAGCATTGCTTCGTCGCCAGTCACCTCTAACCAAAGTACCATTGAACGACAAGTGATTCTCTTCATTAAATAGTTCAGAGACATATCTTAGTCTCTCTTCTCTTTGGTTCCGAGCAAGAATGCGTTCTTCTGCGATTTTTCGAATATTGAGAAATTTATTTGAAAGTACGTTTAAAATAAATTTAAAATGGATTAAATTGAAAACGGTTGTTATCAAGAGAGAATGTGCTATGACGAAGATTAATATATGCTCTACAAAGAACACAAATATGGTGATTTCGAAGGTTGTTGATACTGTCATATCGAAGGGGGTCCTAAAAACAATAAGAGTTCATGATTGACTTGGGCTATGGCCATAGTTTCACCTTAAATAAATAAATAAATTGTATTTAGAGTCTACCCACTCATATATAACTGATTTTCAGTGGTGGGCAGTAAATCAAAGCGACCAGGAACTCAAGTCTTGTTGTTTATATAGAGTCATTCTGAACAAAGTTTTCGTAAATTAGCTTAATGCTAGTAAATCACAGTGCATACGTCTTACTAGGTCCCATAGCTTCTCAAAACATTGTGTTAGGCTATGCTCTAGTGATGCAAACATCTATCAAACTCCTTAGTGTCACTTTATCTTCAGTAAGAGGGATTCTTACAGAGGCAACGTTAGACAAAGCATCCATGCATAAACTTGAGGTTATGAAAATCCGTGCAACGTAAGTTATATAAAAAAATGTTTTTTTATGAATGTTCCTCTGAGCGGTTAAGTAATTAATGACGACTGCTATCAATCCAAAATTATTTTTCGAAAACGATTTTACCCGTGTGACCTACCTTGATCTTTTTCAAAGAAAAACAATTCATTACAGACAGTTTAACTATCATAATACTGGCAAATTTTAAGTCCCCCGTGATTTTTAATTGATTGAATAAAAAGGCCTCAAAATTGGTGGATTCGTAAATGCACTAAATGTCATCTCATAATTTCAAGAAAAAATTAAAAACAAACATTTTTGCATTGTGTGATTTTATTGGCCACCTCAATATAAAATGAATAACAAGTATTTTCTATAGGGATTATATAATTATTGATTCAAGCCGGAGCGTAAGTATTTAAAAGAAGGGTCTCGCCTAGGTAGTTTCTATCCTAAGATTGGGCTAATTTTTTTTGTATTTTTATTAAGTTGTATTGAAAGGAATCAGGCATAACTTGCTATATGGATTTGCCCTCTCTGATTCATTTCTACATTTTGAGTTTACTTTGTACCTTGATTTATTAAATGAATAATAATGACAGTAATAATAATAATAATAATTGATATTCATATTTAACTAGTTTCTACTTCATAGCTTCCTGTATCAAACGATATGAGAATATTCATGTTTAGTTCCCCAATCATTATCGAAAATAAAAACAAATTTATGAATATATTCTATAGTAAAAAATAATTATGATTATTATCATTATAAATCAGTATTCTATATAAATACTGTAATAATGCACACTCTTGACTTACCTGACATAAAGCCTCTGATTCGGAATACTATCAAACAGGACTAACGCTACAACACATAATACACAAAACGAATCACAAACAATGTTAACAATTCTAGTCAGTTGTTTCAACTGATTTAGTTTAACAATGGTGTTTCTTTGATACTCGTTACGTAAACTGTCTTCTCTAGAAAATTCATCAGCCTTTTGAAAAAAAGTTTCTAAATTAAATTTGTTAACAAAATGTTCTGCAATGTCCACCAACACAAAGAAACAAATTACTATATGATATCCATGCTGTGTCACATCTTCTTTGTTATCCCAAAATTTGTAAATGCCCAAAGGATGGATCACGAAACCGTTCAGAACCGCAAAGCCCATCATGACCCAGGGGTAGAAGCTACGGAAGGAGCGAAGCGCCTGGCGTAGAAGGGGGTGACGGACTACGATGCGCGCCAGACGGGGGCTGAGGTACTGCAGATCCGTGTCGGGGCCGTCAGGGAGCAAACCTGCAATTAAAATTATTATTATTTTATTGCACGCATTTTATACAAACTCGGCCAAAACCGGAGCTAATTAGTGCAATTAGCATTAAGTTCTTCTTCTTCTTCTTCTTCTTCTTCTTCTTCTTCTTCTTCTTCTTCTTCTTCTTCTTCTTCTTCTTCTTCTTCTTCTTCTTCTTCTTCTTCTTCTTCTTCTTCTTCTTCTTCTTCTTCTTCTTCTTCTTCTTCTTCTTCTTCTTCTTCTTCTTCTTCTTCTTCTTCTTCTCCTCCTCCTCCTCCTCCTCCTCCTCCTCCTTTGCAACAAATAATGCAATCCACTTGTGCAATATCGGTGGATGCATCATTGCCTCTAGTTGTTCTCATCGGATCACTTTGTGCTCTAATGGAAATTTGTTTGGGTGTCTGGTTACGGAAACGTGGATTCGTGGATTATTCCAGACGGTATGAATGTAAGTTGGGGTTTATATATGGGGGATAATGAATCATCCGCCTAGGAATTGTTTAGTTTGATGAAGGGGTGTGAGGGGGGAAAACCAGTTAAGAATGTCTCTTCTTGACGGGCGGTAGAAGGACCTCCTTCGAACATCGCGATTTACAATGAATTTATTATATTTGTTTAAACCACATATTAAACGATAACGTTGTTCAGAATAGGGTGCTTCGTGATCGCCAATGCTCGCAAGTCGATGGTGACTGTGCCGACAAAATTGATTCAGTATATTTTAACTTAAAGTTCCTTGATAACAATCAGTTCTTTTAACGACTGCATAGACTTTAAACACGAATTAATTTGTGTTAAACAAAACAGATAAAAATATTGATGAATTGATTGAGGTATTTATTAAGGCGGTATTAAGGCTTGTGAAGCCTTATTTTCCATTCAGTTTGCATTTAGTACGTAACAAAAATTATTTTATTTTATTGTTACATCCAATCTTAGGTATTTAAGTAAACAAAGAATAAAGTTAAGTACCACAATAGATAGGAAAGAGAAGAGAGTCAGAGAACCCACCTAGCCAGTACATCATCCATCGGTTGAAGTCAAACATTTTCCTCTCCTCGGTTTCTTTCTGGTGACTCGGAGCCTCGAGACTGGCCATGACCTTGAGTGACCTTAAGTGACCTTTATGACCTTGACAAATAGAACCCACCTTGCCAGTACAACAACCCTCGGTTGAAGTCAAACATTTTCCTCTCCCCGGCTGCTTTCCTCATGACTCGGAGCCTCGCGATTGGCCATGACCTTGAGGTACCTACTTGACCTTGACCACAACTTTGTAATCTCGACTCTCTTTTCAACAGAAAATAAATTTTCTATGTGACCTTTACAACGCTTTGTCTGTGATGAAGTGTATCAACTTATTTCCCCTCCCAAAAAAAGGTAAAGCATTTACAACACAAACAAATTGTTTAAGGAGGTGATCCTAAAACGGTACTTTTAAAAAGTGTGCGTCACAAATATACTCGCACACCTTCCAACAACTTCGATAACACTGACAAGTATTGTAGATGTTTCATACGTCACTGCGCAAACTGTGGTCTTTATTTTATTTGTTGCGTAAGTGACAGTCTCAATCATTTGTATGTATCGATTGACCAACACGATAAAATCATATATACTGAAGAAAAAGAGTAAAGTTTATTTAAATTGACAGTACGTTAGTTCCTGATATATAAATTATTGTCGGAATGAATGGACCACTTTCAAATGGCCGATTATTTATCATTATACCTTGTCCACTAACATCAAATTGTTTATCGTTTTAAATATATTTTCGTGGTTACTTAAAATCAATATATACTTTTATTGGCAACGTTTTTGACCTTATAATTTCGTTAGTATGAAACGCTGGAAAGAAATTATTTTTTGGTAGTTTTAAGTTTCGGTTAGAATGGTATTATTTAGGAAGATGCTTATAAAGATTTTCGGGTAGTTGATTAACTTGTTTGCGAGAACATTCATACGTTAATTTATTATATTGCCGTTCATTCAATGACAGGCTACAGAAAAAACATACCTTGTAAACCCTTTTTTGGGCCGTGGGAATTATGCTTCCCACCAGATATTTTGTGCTACGCGGTTCCCGGGAATCATGATACCCACCGTTAGCATGTGCAGCTAGCTTTCGTATACCAGTGGAACTCGGGAAAAAATTCGCTACGGCAGTTCGTTCGGTAATAACGTTTCCAATTACAATTATTACGAATTTAGACGTTATTTGTTGTTGTGTTGTTGTGTCTGCGAGTGAATATATCGAAATTATCATCAAAATCGAGTGATTTCCCTATGGGACATTAAAGTAAATTAAAAATTATTTTCTTAATGTTTTTACAAAAAGTTGATTTTTGGTTTTTGAAGAAAATTGAATATTTGTATGCTAAATTAACATAAATATTGTTAATTTTTACCTTCTCGTGGGTGGTGGGAATATGTTTTCCCTCCACTTTTTGGGAATAACTTATGAAAAAAAGTTTTGATTTTCATTGTAGGAGTCTTCATTATTGCTAGTCTTCAAAGTCAAAACTCAAATTTAACCCCTGGAACTATTTTGCCCATTAAACGGACAATGATTATATGCCATTTGACCTCGTTCACGTATACTAAATTATTGCTGTGACAATTTACCTTTAATATTTGAGACCATATAATTTGTTCAATTTGAATTCAACTGGAAAAGTGTCATTATAAATCATGACAATTAATTGCAACATCACCTGGACAATTTAGATAATATGGACCTACTTTGTAAAGGTTATTCTTGTAAATCTAAGGTTCGTCAGTGATAAATGCAAATGGATTAATGTTATGAGCGATTGTATAGATTATTGTAGTTAAATTTACCTTCTAAAAATGAACATCCCTTGCGTCACACTTATTATACGTCATTAGACATAGTGTACATAAATTATTTTTAATACATTACTAAATTTACGATTTTGTGATGACAGCTGAAAACTAATTCAATAAAGATTTTCAATCAATACAGGTTTGGGCAAAAATATTCAACAGATTAGGTTATTAATTAATAGGGCAGCACTTCTGGTGCCTAATCACGTGATCCATAATATAGTCATCAATAACACAAAACAAACCACAACAACGATTGTGATTGATTGGTTATAGAATCATTAAAGTCATTGAGTTGCATAAAAACAAAACAAAATTATAACGATTATCGAGGAAGGCAAAACACAATTCAATTTTCATACGTTCATTTTATTCTACAATCATCTGCCTCACTCGACATAACCTCAAAAGGTAGATGTTCTATACAGGGATAATATGACTCTATTTTGATTTTACTTAAGAACAGCCTACCAGAAAAGATGTAATAATATTTTTAATTTATAATGTAATAATTTTAAATATTTAAATAGAACAATTTCATATAAGAAAAAGAGGCATACGTGTTATTATGTATGAATTTTTAAAAAATATGTGGATCTTGATTAATTAAATATTGGAACTAAACGTAAAAATAACAAGGAGATTTCGGGTCTACCAAATACTTTTAAGCCATTTGTCTATATTTTATAATAATAAATTGATATTTTGCTAATTAACATTCACTAATGTGTAGTTTTGAAATGTTACCTAACATCGTAATGTTACACATGTAAAATTGATCTTCATTCTTTGCATCATTATATTTTTATTTTATTTTTTAATGTGGTATGTATTTATTCAATGAACATTTTTACAATCAAAAAGAATGTCACAACGGGCATAGTTCTTAAACACAGAATTGTGTGTGATATACAAAAAAAATATATAATAGAATAAAATAAGGTTATTAAAATTAATATTAATGTAGCAAGTTGACAAAACAATTAAACAAAATAAAATAAATAAATTGATTAATTAATTAAAAATAAATTAAAAAAGGGATACAAAATAGATAATCAAAAACTATAAAAAAAACATCAAGAATTAAACACAATAGAAGGCTTATTATAAAAAATGAAACTATATAACAGGTAGTAACGTTATAAATATAAATCATTGGACTTTTTCACTGTTAGTTAACAAAATATTTATTTAAATGTGATATTTCGATTTCTTTACAGAAATCTTTAACAAAAAAGTTTATTATGAATAAAAAAAAAAGAACATTAAAGGGGCTAAAAACCCCAAAAATTATTTTTTACCACGTGATCTATAGCACAATATTACACTCAAATGACCATTTAAAAAATTTTATCTTGTCACTGTGATTTAACACTAATGTTTCAATTTTTTTAAGCCAGAAATTTGCGAAAATTGGTGTTTTGGAAAATTTCTTAAATCGGATGTAACCTGATTATTTTTTGGTCCATATAGATACTAGAGCATAGTACCAATCTAAAATGCCCCTTTATAACATCGTCGTCTTGAAACTGTGCCCAAATATACCCTCAAACACGCAAAAATATGCATTCCAAAATCACACCGCATCTTGGTAATCAGCATATTTTGACCGAACTACTTGCCCAAATTACAAAACAAAATATAGAGAATTTACAGAAAAGGCTGTCGAGTACGTCAATGATGGCCAATATTTTTTTGGATCAAAATCCTCCAAGGTCACGGGGCATAAAGATCATCCCCATGTTATTTCTTATGGGAGATTTTTGCCGATGGGACCTAGCTCGAAAAATGTCATGTTTGACAATTTTTTGGGAGGTCATGGTGGCCCCAATAATTTTTCTGTTGATTGCTAAATTCATTACTAGTTAGCCTGATTGAAATATTTTTTTAGTTTAGCGGTTAAATACCCCTTTAAATTGACAAGTTAACCAGTTATTGATGTATGAAATAAAGCTATTTATCTAGTGATGAAATTGATGGACAGAAACTTTTCCAAATGGCTGGATAATTAACACTAGGCACACTGATTGTATTGGCCACACATGAAATCAAACCAGCTTCCTTAATTTTTCGTGTTGTGGCATAAGACTCATGTGCAAGGATTGAATCGTCTTCTCAATTAATATGATGATGATAAATAAAAGAATAAAAGAACACAAGAAGAATGTGAAACAACATAAGATTGATACTTCAAAACTCGCAGAACATGTTTATGAAAATCATCATCATATTAATTGGGAAGACGCTTCAATCCTTGCACATGAGTCTAATGCCACAACACGGAAAATTAAGGAAGCTGGTTTGATTTCATGTGTGGCCAATACAATCAGTGTGCCTAGTGTTAATTATCCAGCCATTTGGAAAAGTTTCTGTCCATCAATTTCATCACTAGATCAATAGCTTTATTTCATACGTCAATAACTGTTCAACTTGTCAATTAAATGTTCTGTTTTTTTGGTTTTTTTATTTATTCATAATAAACTTTTTTGTTAATAATTTGGTACTAATGCACAGCCATATTTATAATAATTTGTAAAATGTTTTTTGTCCTGTCTGTTGTGGTTTTTTAATTGTTAATTTTGTTTGATAAAGATTTCTGTAAAGAAATTGAAATATCACATTTAAATAAATATTTTGTTAATTAACAGTGAAAAAGTCCAATGATTTATATTTATAACAATAGAAGGCCTACCCACAACACAAACATTCAAACAACTTACATTATAGGCCTAACTTTTAACATTACTAACATCAAAATATAGAAAAGTTAACCATTATTAAAATAAGAAAGCAGAAAAAAGAAGAAAAGAATAATAATAAAAAATGAAATTTTCGTAAAAAATAATAGAATTCGAAGGAAAACATTACATGAAAGTGTGAATTCCTACTTTATTAAGTCAAAATATTCAATGATATTTACTTTGGATCGCCCCATGGTAAATTTCAAATAATATTAAAATATATTAAGTAAAATAATGTTAATATATAGACAATTGACGCACCATTTTTGGGTGGATAAGTCATGAAAAAGGAACATTATTATTAAAAATGGAGAATAATACCCCAAAAAGTCTAATATTTTATAGTTTAGTACAAAATATTGAAATATTTTGAACTTCAACTTTTACCACTTTTGAACCAGTGATTAAAAATGACGAATTCAAATTGGTTTAATGCATTAAGATATATGTGTAAGCCAAGTAATCCCTTCGAATATGGCTGTTTCAATGTCTTAAACATATTATATAAATAATTATTTAAATATAATGCTTATATTTAATAATGGTAAAAATAGTAATAAGATAATTTTTTTTATTCAACACAATGAAAACTAATTGCCACATACTTTTCTTCCGTGACTATTCGATTATAATTGAATATCAAAATATAACAGGAACCCCAAGAATGATTCAATCGGGAGTTCGACAAAAGATTCATTCATCAAATCAAAAGAACTGGGGTAAAGTATTTTTTGTAGCACTTCAACAGTCCCTTATGCCAGTTCATTTTTGACCTTGAAAATTGCATATTAAAGTCGGGGCGACAAATTAAATAAGTGACGCTGGTAAATGTTTTGTACGTATAGCACAAACGTTTTACATGATTTTTTTTATGAGATGGTAAATAGTCGCTACACTGTCTTATGTTACGTCTGGATGCTTGAAGGTTATTCTGTGGGGTTTACATTAACTTACATTTAAACGTCGATTTTTGACACATTTTACTACAATAAATTTAATTGAAACATACCACTCTTTTTTAAAAATTATGGGTTTCTTTGTTCTACTGATACGTGATGTAAAACTGAATACATTGACTTTTATAATTTTAATTAGAGATACTTGTATACACTGTTAAAACGGGATGTAAATTTACAGCACAAACATTAAAGTAAAGTGCTTTTTTAAATACATCACTCGTGCAGTAGTTCGCGAAACGCAGCACAAATGCTGTAAAATTTTAAATCAACCAATCACGTTCAAGAACATATCCCCCTACTTGCTGTTAAACTAAAAGGGATTCAATAAGACGTAAAAAAACATCAATTAACCGCATAAAACATTGGCCATCCTGTAAATTAACAGCATGCGGTGTGCTGCGTAACTACATGACGTATGTTTATTTACATCTCTAGTACACCGAAATAACAGCTGCACTGGTCAGTAAAATATACTCCTGAAAACAGCGTCAAACATTGACCGTGCTGTAAATTAACAGCACGCCGTGTGATGCATAACTACATGACGTTGTGTATATTTGCATGTCTAGTGAAGTGAAATAACAGTTGCACCGCTCCAAACTTGGCTGACGAAACTCGCTCTAATTCTCACAGGTCCTGTTGGTGTATATGGTTTAATGACATGCTTTGTAATTCTTCTCCAGGTGGTCCAGGTTCGAGCCTCGGTAGCGCGGTTTTTTCTACTTACGAAATTAATATGCAATGTTTACCTTCCTCTGGTCTGTCTAATGGTGTATGTCTTCCTTACGGATTCACTCTGCATCACTATCTAATTAATCAAATATAATTAAAAACAATTTCTATTTTGCCAGCTGTGAATTCACATCACTTGAAAATGATGTTAATTTACAGAATGGTCCTGTATGAAAACTGTACTTAAAAAATGCAAATTTACATCCTTCCTATGATTTAATTAACAGTAAGTCCTGTTCGAAACTGCACAAAAGAGTGTATTTTCACACTTGCTATGATGTTAATTATAGTTATACCTGTGAGTAAATGAACAAACAGGATTATACATCACTAATTTTGATGTCAATTTACGGTGCTTTATGTTATTATACGTTCTTCGCCCTTTACTTACATCATAAACTGATGTAAATTGCAGCACAAAGGCTGCAGCACATTTCCAGCCACTGTGCCGTAAAATTTAAGGAAGCTGTTTGATTCATGTGTGCTATACAATCAGTTGCTAGTGTTAATTATCCAGCCATTTGGAAAAGTTTCTGTCCATCAATTTCATCACTAGATCAATAGCTTTATTTCATACGTCAATAACTGTTCAACTTGTCAATTAAATTTTCTGTTTTTTTGTTTTTTTATTTTATTCATAATAAACTTTTTTGTTAATAATTTGGTACTAATGCACAGCCATATTTATAATAATTTGTAAAATGTTTTTTGTCCTGTCTGTTGTGGTTTTTTAATTGTTAATTTTGTTTGATAAAGATTTCTGTAAAGAAATTGAAATATCACATTTAAATAAATATTTTGTTAATTAACAGTGAAAAAGTCCAATGATTTATATTTATAACAATAGAAGGCCTACCCACAACACAAACATTCAAACAACTTACATTATAGGCCTAACTTTTAACATTACTAACATCAAAATATAGAAAAGTTAACCATTATTAAAATGAGAAAGCAGAAAGAAAGAAGAAAAGAATAATAATAAAAAATTAAATTTTTTTCTGTAAAAAATAATAGAATTCGAAGGAAACAATTACATGAAAGTGTGAATTCCTACTTTATTAGGTCAAAATATTCATATGATAGTACTTTGGATCGCCCCATGGTAAATTTCAAATAATATTAAAATATATTAAGTAAAATAATGTTAATATATAGACAATTGACGCACCATTTTTGGGTGGATAAGTCATGAAAAAGGAACATTATTATTAAATGGAGAATAATACCCCAAAAAGTCTAATATTTTATAGTTTAGTACAAAATATTGAAATAGTTGAACTTCAACTTTTACCACTTTTGAACCAGTGATTAAAAAATGACGAATTCAAATTGGTTTAATGCATTAAGATATATGTGTAAGCCAAGTATATCCCTTCGAATATGGCTGTTTCAATGTCTTTAACATATTATATAAATAATTATTTAAATATAATGCTTATATTTAATAATGGTAAAATAGTAATAAGATAATATTTTTATTCAATACAATGAAAACTAATTGCCACATACTTTTCTTCCGTGACTATTCGATTTTAATTGAATATCAAAATAAAACAGGAACACCAAGAATGATTCAATCGGGAGTTCGACGAAAGATTCTATTCATCAAATCAAAAGTACTGGGGTAAAGTATTTTATTGTAGCACTTCAACATTCCCTTATGCCAGTTCATATTTGACCTTGTAATTGCATATTAAAGTCGTGGCGACAAATTAAATAAGTGACGCTGTTAAATGTTTTGTACGTATAGCACAACGTTTTACATGATTTTTTTTATGAGATGGTAAATTAGTCGCTACACTGATCTTATGTTAAATTCTGGATGATTTAAGATTTATTCTGTGTGTTTACATTAACTTACATTCAAACGTCGATTTTTGACACATTTTACTACAATAAATTTTAATTGAAACATACCACTCTATTTAAATTATGGGGTTTCTTTGTCATACTGATACGTGATGTAAAACTGAATACATTGACTTTTATAATTTTAAATTAGAGATACTTGTATATATCAATGTCAAGTGTCATTTTATAGCGTTTTGTAGCATCTATTTTGGGCACTTTCAAAGTTTTGTGTATGAAGTTTTTTCATATTTTAAAGTTATGTCACCTAGATTGAATTAATATTATCTGAATAAAAATGCAAATTAACAAATCAAAGGAATACCATGTAAAATAAAATAAAACAGGACGGGAAACTATAGTTTTAAGTGAAAAAATAGCACTTTGTAGCATCTATTCACTAAACGCTATTTTCACGTATCTCTCATTTAAATATATTTTAATGTTTGTAAAATAAGAGGGACCAATAGTGTGCTTAGGTATCCAATATCGCAACAATAATTTTAGTGGACCATGAGAAGAATTGTATTTTATTCTTATTTTGTATTTATTGTCTAACTTAATGTATTAATGTCGTACCTTCTTGTTGTATGTACATACTAATTGCTAAATGTAATTAACGATATTAATATAATTATTTGTTTCCACTCTATTGTATATAAAAAAAATATTGGGAAGCAAATTATTCTGCACTTAATGCACGATAGTACATCAATGACGTTTATACACTTGAGTATAAAGCCTGAATACAAGAACTGTGTTCTGGCTCTATTAGCTCAGAAACAAGCATATCTTTGGAATTGTGAAGAAATATGTACGATTGGTGTATATAATCGGGTGTGAGGTATAACTGAAAAGACATACAATCATAAAATGACTTATATCACATATTTTCAATAGGTTATCAAGTCACAGTTAGATAGCCCATAAGCATTCGATGAACAATAGGCCAAATATTATTGAAAGCGATTGTGTTACACATTATTTTGAGGTAAGGTGATCACTAGTTACAAATTATCGTTAAGACGTTAACACTATGCCTAGGCATGGCTAATAAATGCAACACCTTCTATAACGATGATAAAGTAAAACCATAAACATGCGGGGGAAAAACAATTAAAGTTCATCCCTCAACACTTGTATTTTCTACTAACATATAATTCGACTATCTTAACACTCGAAATGTGATTCCACTAGTGTACAGACGAACAAGCCTATATATGTGTCATACTTTGTAGTGTAGCTGTCATCTTGTATGCTGTGTGGGCAATCTGCAAAAAAATACCCGAAAATAATTTTATAGTATGTTAATTCAATTTCAGGTTGATCTTTATATACATACATTAATGTTGAATGTTTTAAAGGAAAAAAGCAATATACAATGTTCACTTCATGTGAGAAAAATGTACATAGGCATTCTTGGCACTGACAAAGGAATAAAAAACATTACAAACAAATCCTTTCCAACATCAAATATTTTAAAGTTGTTAACAACATTTTGTTTAACACGGTTTTAAACTAGTAACAACAACGTAAGTATCACCTGTCCAAAGTTCTTGGCTGAGAGAGCCTCATGACCCCTGGGTTTGAACTCGACTGGACAGTTGGCCCTAGTCATAACAATAAGCATTGACCTCTTGAAGCTTAGCGAGGATTCCATCCAATCAGAAGAGTAGATAGCCTCGCCCACAGCTGCAGCCTGAAACACACGCTCTAATTGGTTAGTTAGGCGAGGATCTCAGACAATCAGATCAGTAGAAAGCCTCTTCCACAGCTGTTTCCTGAAACACGAACCCTGATTGGTTAGTGAGGCGAGGATCTCAGCCAATCAGAACAGTAGAAAGCCTCTTCCACAGCTGTTTCCTGAAACACGAACCCTGATTGGTTAGTGAGGCGACGATCTTAGCCAATTAGAACAATCGACAGCCTCGCCCACAGCTGTTGCCTGAAACACGAACTCTGATTGGTTATAGAGGCGACGATCTCAGCCAATCGTAAGTGGTAACAGCCTCGCGAAAACCAGCAGTCTAAATGCGAACTTTGATTGGTTACCTATCTAAGTATCTCTGCCAAATAAAGGAGTAAAATACTTTGTCCTCTATTTTAGGAAGTGGATTTGAACCAATCATATTTGTGGTCAGCCTCTCACACGATTCCAAGAGAATGCCATGCAACTATGACAACATTCAATGACATAAATGGGAAACTTCTCTTAATTAGAAGAATTAGGTCCAGTATTTCAATGTTTTTCAATTTTAAGTTAACATTTATCTACCAGTGAGCCCTCTTGATAAATAATTAGAAGACTTCTCATTGATGGTATCCATAGTGATAACAAGTTACCTGGCAGTTAAATTTACCTTCTTGTTTAACTGGACAATTCCGGGGCTAACGAGGTAAGAAGGGCTATCGAATACATGGCTGCTTGCATGGATATTCTATTTCGTTATGTAAACAAAAATATTGTTATTTATATATCATACTAATGCATAACGATGTTCTTATTTTGTGAATACAAATAATTTAGAAATAGCACTGAAATTCCCGATTTTGGCACATTATCTGAGATGCATTACTACTTGTCATTACTTAAACAACAAGGGTGCACAATTTGCTAGCGCTGTGTGATCAGGGCATCTTTAACATTCAGTACAAAATCTTCGACTAAACGACTGACATAATCCTTGTCGTAGATTCAGTCAAGATATCTGGTGGCAAGAATCGAGTCCGTCTAAACCATAGGCTAAAAAAAAATTATCTCGGTGATAAAGTTAATCTAAAAAGGCAAATAACCCTTTCCATTCAAATTCTTGAATTTATTTTTGTCTGGGGTTTAGTTATAAAGTGCAGAAACACCCATGTCGGCTGACAGCCGACATACGAGTGATGTGGGATCACAGTACTATAAACTCACCTGGTCAGTAATCATGTTGCAGAGAACGTTAATCGAGAGATAGTTAGCCGAATTATTGCAGGCCACTGTTATCACAAGCATCTCATATGGGTTTAATTCTTCTTTCTGTAATACCATGTAAGAAATTAACGAAAATCGATTTCATGTCAAAAGAGATTGTTTAACGGATACAGTTTACTCACCTCTGAAAGTATTAGTAAAGTAAGACCATAAAGGAGTATATTTACGAGAGACGATCCGATGAAGAGAAACTCGTGAGTGGAATGTAGAATCGTTTTCAATCTAGAACATTGAATTTGTAAATATCGCCTAAAATACGAAATATTTGATCTTTCGGTTAAATTAATAGAAATCCAGAAACATTGAAATAAACAAACCCTAATAACTCCTGATGCAGCTCCACAAACTCCTTCAACAGGAACCTCATCTCAACGTCAACTTCTTCTGCAGTGCAGCTAACGTCGTCTCCTTGGGGTGTTGTCCTCCCTTGACTGACCGGTTGTCTGGAGGTAGAAGCCTGGGTCACTCCCATCGAGGTCACGTGACTGTCAGGTAGGGAACCAGGGAGGTTGACCATAAGCGCTGACCTCTGCGAGGCGATGTCAATAACCACACTCGCCACCACACGAGCAGCATTGCTTCGTCGCCAGTCACCTCTCTCCAAAGTACCATTCAACGGCATTTGAAACTCTTTACATAATTGTTCAGGTACGTATCTTTGACTCCCTTCTCTTTGTTTCCGAGCAAGAATGCGGTCTTCTGCAATTTCTCGAATGTTTAGAAATTTATTTGAAAGGACGTTTAAAATAAATTTTAAATGTAATAAATTGAAACTGGTTGTAATCATGAGAGTAGTTGATAAGATGAAGACGAATATATGTTCTATGAAGAACACAAATATGGTGATCTCGAAGGTTGGTGTTACTGTCATATCGAAAGGGGGTCCTGAAAACAATGAAAGTCTAAAATTGACTTGGACTTTTGGGCATGATGGACCGTTGTAAAGTCTTTTTTTTAAATATTCACTTTTATAAAAATTGTCTTGGTTCATTCAATTTTTTTTTTTTTTTTTTTTTTTATATCAAACAATATGAACATACCTATGAGCTATTTCAAGAGTTTCATTTTCTAATCTTTATTGATAATAAGAATATAGAGTTATAAAAAATTAATATTATTATATTTTATATATATATAAATATATTATATATATATTATATAGTGGGGTTGGCAGAAAAGTTTTACCAAAAAGTCAGAAAGTAAATTTGGAATGAGCATTTCCCTAAAAAATGCAAAATGCTCCTATATAAGATGTACTGTCTACCCATTTTAACATATGGTGCTGTAACGTGGCCAATGGGCTGGAAGGAAGAAAGTGCTATACAGGCAGCTGAGATGAAGTTCATACGCAGTGTGGCAGGGGTGACAAAGTTGGACAAGATACGAAGTAGTATGATATGGAAGAAAGTAGGAGTAGAGAGCCTAAAGTTCAAGATGGGACAGGAGCGACTACGATGGTATGGACATATGAGAAGAATGGAGAAGAATAGAATCCCAAGACAAGCATTTGAACTTAAGAATGATATGAGAAGAGTGGGAAGACCTCGAGATAGGTGGCAAGATCAAGTACAGGCAGATGTGGAGGAGAGAGGAGAGGAGAGGGAAGTTGTTGAAGAGGGAGAAAGATGGTGGGAGGACAGGAAAAAAGTGGAGAGAGTTGGTGTTACGACAAGAGAATGAGGAAGAAGATGAGGTGCCGAGCTTGGCAGGCCGGTGCTGATTCGGTGATGCCCAAGATTTAGGTGGAAACACCCCTTTACCCAACTAAACGATGTTGGAACAAAGTGTAGTGATATATATATTATAGTAGTAACAATTAAATTTTAACACTCTAATTATGTTCATTTGTTACTTACCTACAATAAAGCCTGCGATTAGGAATACTATCAAACACGACTAAAGCTACAACACAAAATACACAAAAAGAATCATATGCAATGTTAATTTTTTTAGTTTGTTGTTTTAACTGATTTAGTTTTACAATGGTGTTTCTTTGATACTCGTTACATAAACTGTCTTCTCTGGAACATTCATCAGCCTTTCGAAAGAAAGTTTCCAAATTTGATTTGTTTGCAAACAGTTCTGCATTGCTTAATAATACTATGAACCATAATACTAAATGATATGCATGTTGAGTCACATCTTCTTTGCTATTCCAGTATTTGTAAATGCTTAAAGGATGGATAACGAAACCGTTAAGAAAAGCGATGCCCATCATGACCCAGGGGTAGAAGCTACGGAAGGACCGAAGAGCCTGGCGTAGAAGGGGGTGACGGACTACGATGCGCGCCAGACGGGGGCTGAGGTACTGCAGATCCGTGTCGGCGCCGTCAGGGAGCAAACCTGCAATGACATTCGGTGAATGCGTCATTATCAATAACGCACAGACGGAGAGAAACGTGATGCATTAAGGGCGCTTGGCTCCCTAACAAAAGTCGTTCGAATCAGGCTTTGAGAATGACAAGTAATGTGTGTCAATGTTTGTCGAGTGTAATAGTTAATAGTTACGGTTACGGTTGATTAAAACAAATTCAAATTATAAATATGTTCCGAATAAGCCTTATCGATTATGGAGTTCTTGTTTTAGGGGTATTTATCCGATAAACTAAAAAAATATATTTTATTCAGGCTAACTAGTTATGAATTAAGATAGTAACAAAGAAATTTTTAGATCAACCATAACCCGAAAAACATTGTCAAACATGGTTATTTTCGACCTTGATCCTAGTGGCAAAAATCTCCCATTAAGAAATAACATGGGACGATCTTTATGCCACGTGACCTTGGAGAATTGTCATCCAAAAAAATATTGTTAATTCATTATTGACGTACTCGTCAGCTTTTTCTGTAAATGTTATGTATATATATTGTTTTGAAATTTATGCATGTGGTTCGGTCAAATCATGCTGATTACCAAGGGGGATTTTGGAATGCACATTTTTGCATGTTTGATTTTATATTTGTGCACAGTTTCAAGGCACGATTTTGTAAAGGGCTTTTTTTAATTGGTACCATGCTCTTTAGTACCTGTGTGGAACGAAAAATAAACAGGCAAAAGCCGATTTAAGAAATTCCCCGCAACACCAATTTTCTCAAATTTCAGGAACAAAAAACTTCAAAGTTCGTGTCAAATTAGAATTATAAGACATAGATTTTTAAAGGGTCATTTCAGTATAATGTTATGCTATGTATTATGTAAAAAAAAAAAAAAAAATGGAGGTTATAACCCCTTTAATTCTTCACTAGACTATATGGTGTCAATTTATAAAATGTATGTTTATGTTTAGAGAGAGAGAGAGAGAGAGAGAGAGAGAGAGAGAGAGAGAGAGAGAGAGAGAGACCCACCTTGCCAGTACAACATCCCTCGATTAAAGTCAAACATTTTCTGACGACCGGTGTCCTCCTGAAGACTCGGAGTCTCGAGACTGGCCATGACCTTGGTGACCTTTAGTGACCTATTTGACCTTGACCAAGTCTTTGTAAATGCGCCTCTCTTTATAATCCCTAAGAATGTTTCTATGTTACCTTGACAGAGCTTTGTCTTTTACGAAGTGGATCAACTTTGTTTCTCCGCCAATAGGATAATATAACAATAATTAATTCGAAACCCTATGATTGAGCAGGTAATCTTAAAACTTTCACAATGTATTTACTACAGTTACACACTACGCACACCACTTTCAATAAATTTCAATACACTGATGAATATGGTGGAAGCTTCATACGGTGCGCGTTCGCAAACTGGTATATTTTCTGATGCGTGTTGCGCAAGTGATGGTCTAAATTATTTTTAAGTGTGGATACACAACGACAAAAATTATATTCAAGGGAAAAAGGGTATATTTTATTTGAATTGACTATCGGTTGTACGTTAGTTCATGATATTCTAAATTATTGTCGGAATTAATGGACCTCTTCCAAATGGCCGATTATTTATCATTATACTTTGTCCACTTACATCAAATTGTTTATCGTTTTACATATTTTTTCGTGGTTATTTAAAATCATGTTATACTTTTATTGACAACGTTTTTGACCATTAATTTTTGTTTATTTGCAACACTGGGAATAAATCGTTGTAATGAGTTTTTAGTTTCGGTATAATGGTGTTATTTGTATAGAAGTAGATGCTTAAGATTTTCGGGTAGTTGATTAACTTGTGCGTGAGAACATTCATACGTTAATATATGATATTATCATACATTGGTTGACAGGCTACATACCTTGTTTTACAATGATTGTATGCTATTTGACATCGTCCACGTATACTAAATTATTGCTGTGGCAATTAACGTTTGATCTGTGCGCCCATAGCTAATTTGTGTCAATTTGAATTCTACTGGAAAAGTGTCATTATAAACATTACCATCAATATTGCAACATCACTTGGTCATTGGATGAGCGAAGCGAAGACTCCAATTTCACCGACCCCCCAAAACAAATTTGCTCGGTTTTTTCTGTCTGTTTGTTCGCTCTCTACCGGGCAAACGACATATGCGATCTTGATGAAAATTTGAGGGGACCTTCGAAATCTCTGAACTTAGACTTGCTACGTTTTTGGGTACCATCGAAGAAATATTTCTTATGAATATCGTACTTTTACGATTTTTTTCAATTTTTAGTGCGATATTTTCGTGACATTTGGGCCGATTCTGACCAAACGGTTGGGGCTGCAACGTTCATATTTCACATGCACATTAAAGGGGTATTTAACCGCTAAACTCAAAAAATTTATTTCATTCAGGCTAGCTAGTAATGAATTTAGCAATCAACAGAAAAAATTTTGGGGCCACCATGACCTCCCAAAAAATTGTCAAACATGACATTTTTCGAGCTAGGTCCCATCGGCAAAAATCTCCCATAAGAAATAACATGGGGACGATTTTTATACCCCGTGACCTTGGAGGATTTTGATCCAAAAAAATATTGGCCATTATTGACGTACTCGACAGCCTTTTCTGTAAATTCTCTATATTTTGTTTTCTAATTTGGGCAAGTAGTTCGGTCAAAATATGGTGATTACCAAGATGGGGTGTGATTTTGGAATGCATATTTTTGCGTGATTGAGGGTATATTTGGGCACAGTTTCAAGACACGATGTTTTAAAGGGGCATTTTAGATCGGTACTATGCTCTTATCTATGTGGACCAAAAAAGAAGCAGGTTAAAGCCGATTTAGAAAATTTTCCAAAACACCAATTTTCGCCAATTTCTGGATCAATAAAATAAAAAAAATTCGTGTTAAATCACAGTTACAAGATATAATTTTTTAAACGGTCATTTAAGAGTAGTATTGTGCTATAGATCAATGGTAAAAAATAATTTTGGGGGTTTTTAGCCCCTTTAAGGTAATAGTGATGTATTGACGTTTGAAAGAAAAAGTTGAAAAAGTTAGTCAGAATCTATAGAAATAAAGGTTTTAATTTGAGTTTTTTTAGGTGTTAAATATTAAAACCTTTTTTTTTATAGATTCTGGCTAACTTTTTTAATTTTTTCTTTCAAAAGTCAATACATCACCATTACCTTAATGTCCATGTGAAATATGAACGTTGTAGCCCCACCCGTTTAATCAGAATCCGCCCAAATAGCACGAAAATATAGATTTTAGATCTTTCTCACAGCCTTGTATGAAAACTTCACAGGAGATTTTATACCTTACTCACAGCCTTGTTACAAACAATCAAAGATCCAACAGACCTAATGATTGCTTTGTATGGGCCGTGTTAATATGTTTTTATTATTTTACATTAATATTAACATTTTAAAATTAAAAAGCTCATCCATCAACGCGATTAAAAAAAGCGTTTGCGAAGCTTACTAATGTAGATAATATGTAAAGACCTACTTTGTAAAGGTTATTCTTGTTAATCTAAGGTACGTCAGTGAAACGCATATGGATTAATGTTATGAGCGTTTTTATAGATTATTGTAGTTGATTATCTTAATCTTCGAAAAATGTATATCCCTTGCGTAACACTTAAAATACGTCATTAGACATAGTGTAAATAAATTATTTTTATTCCATTACAAAAAATTATGATTTTGTGAAGACAGCTGAAAACTAATTCAATACAAATTTTCAATCAATACCGGTTTGTCAAAAACATTTAACAGGGTAGGTTTTAATAAAAAGGTACTACTGGTATCTCAATTGACGTATTTTCAATATTCGTAAGCACTGAGAGCTTCCATATGAATCTGTAATGAAATGCTTTTAAAATGACTGAATAATTAAAAATAAAAATCGCTGCTGCTCTCAAAATAGATTGTCCGTCTATTTTGATCAATACTTTCGTTATAACGGTGTAACAGAAATATTATGCAGTTATATTTTTTCGCTACAACAACTTACAAACAGAGAATTCTCCTTTGATTTTATTGCCCCATTAAAAATATCATAAATCAGGGGAATTAAAAAAAAAGTCTGAAAACCAATCATTGTTTTCCTTAAGTGTATTATAAATCACATTTTTATTTATAACCATACCAACAGCACATCAAAGTTAATTCATAATTTAAAGTACAGACGCAGAAAGTTTTCGATGTTATGTAGGAGAAAGACATAGGCATCCTATATAATTGGCTAGACTAGCAGTCAGCGGTCCACTTCCGGTACAATTGGAAGCCATCTTGAATGGGTGAGTTTGCATGTTAATTAGATGGGAGCGATTAATCGAAAAAATATTTTTAAAGATGGCCGCCAGTTTGGCAGGTGAGCATATCAGACTTTAACACCAAATGATTACTAAATTCACTTATGCAATAACTTTGCATTGTTTCTGTTTGTTCAATACCATGCTGCACAAGGTAAAACCATATCAAACAATCCAGTAAAGTTCTTTATTGCATTAAAAAAGCATAAATTAAAACGCCAAACCGCCATCTTGAATGGGTGAGATTGACGCTTCAATTTGGTACACTCGCGCTTGTGCGGCGGGATTGGAGACTGCGTATCTAGCCTACTATAGGTGTTAAGATATCTATGGAGAAAGAAGAATCACCGAGCCTTCTGTATCTTCACCTATACACAACACTCAGCATCGTCGTAGTGGTTGACTTGTAGGCTAAGTTGGAAATCTGCAAGCAATACATACTATTTATCACGTGCTGTGAAACATGTTACATGATGTGTGAGCAATAATATTAGGAATTCATTTCTTTCACCCTAGTTTATCTACATCGAACTAACATCCCATTATCCAAAATAGAATATTATCATCTTATAAGGTTATGGTTTCGAAAACTATGTAAGAAACTAGGTCAACGTTGCCAAACATAAGGAAGAACAAACTACTTGTGTAATCAGATAAACTAGTTGCTCCAAGCAAAGATTTCTTTGCTAACTTAGAGTGCTAAGAAACTAAGAGTTACTCTTAACAAACTTAAGTTCCCGATACACCCACCACAGCCACAAATCATGTTTTACACAAACGTACGTTTATGTTGGTTACTTTGTTTAATTTTAAGTTGAGGAAGCACGGTTACTAACACAAAATAATAAGCCTTGGTATTAGGAAGTATGAATTGACTTCAACTTATCGGTAAGTTAATCCAGGCAGGTTCTCCAAGAGGAATTTGGGCAAAACTTGAGGGTACAAGATTCAATACACTTTTGCCACTGCATGCTTTTTCCACCACCTGACAAATAATCAATAAAAATGTTTAAGAACAAAAACATTGTTGATATATTGAATCCTACACATTTACAGCCAATTATTTAATTTATTATTTCTTGTAGGTTTAAATCGCAACGA
This sequence comes from Sweltsa coloradensis, assembly GCA_024449915.1. NCBI lineage: Eukaryota > Metazoa > Arthropoda > Insecta > Plecoptera > Chloroperlidae > Sweltsa > Sweltsa coloradensis. The sequence goes on along the minus strand of JAMZAV010001497.1, from coordinate 160,949 downwards.
ATTTCGCTCATTTTGTTATCAGATCTCAGTTAACTCGTACCGGAAGTCTGTTTGAAATTTCAGCTCCATATGTTTGTCCGTTTTTACTTATCTGTTGACTTTTCGCTCAAACTGTGTGTGTATGTGTGTCAGTATGTGTGTGTGCCAAAAAAACCGAGAAATTTTATTAAAAAACAAACCATTATTGACAAAAATTATAAGTCTCAAAATAATTAGCCAATAAACGGTCATTGACACACTTTAACATCCTATAGAAACCAGTCATACCTGGTCACGCATACTGAAACTCTTTGCAGAAATTATTTAGTAGATACATTTTACCCACAAATTATAATCTAACTTAATTCTTTGATGTCAACCGTTTGAATAAAAGTTTTAGAACTATCTCTGAAACATTATAAGCGAGTCTATGACATGCATGTTCTAGTTATCCAGTGTACGATATCGCCACAAACCAGCAGGGCTCAACATGAAAGCAACTGTGCTAGCGTGCTCTATATTTGTCTAAAGTCTGCTGCGTACAATGCTTAAGTGAAAAGGGGTTGTAAATAATTGTATACTTTCGAACCTAATAGAAATTTTAATAATATCCGTTAAATTCGATCAAACTTGAAAGTGTTGTCCTGGTAATTCTAGAAATAATATTCTAGAACGGTAAATAAGGATGTAATCGGGCACTAGTGCTCGACGTTTGTGTCGCCTCAAAGCGGTAACTCAAGAGCATGTCCAGTCTCGAGGCTCCTAGTCTTCAGCCCAGGAGGCGGTAACTCAAGAGCATGACCAGTCTCGAGGCTCCTAGTCTTCAGCCCAGGAGGAGAAAAATGATGGACTTCAACCCAATTATGTTGTACTGGCAAGGTAAGATCCCCCACCCTTTATCACTCAATCCATAAGACTGAGATTGACTTGTATCACAGTTTCACCTTTGGTTCTAATGATTGTTATTACGAAGTAATTGTGAAAGTAATGTATTATAGCTATACAAAGAATAAGTGTAGTACCTTATAAAAAAATGTCATACTTTTAAACTAATACAAACAGACATACTTTGAAAATTGTTCTAGTAAATATATTGCAAGGTTGAAACTTTTTCTTCTCTCAGTACAAAGATAGAATTTGTACAGGCGGAATAAAAATTCGTAAGATACAAGATATTGGGGAAAAAAATTTCAAAGAATGTCACTTTTTAGACAAGAGTATACGTGTAACAAATAGAAACAAAAATCAGCATTCCAACCCAAAAATTATGAACAGGAATATGTCCGGGGTAAACCTAATTAAATTCTATATTGGAATAACTTGTCAACCCCAAAATAAATAAATTATTGTTTCGTTAATGTAGATGATCGGAATTATTGATAAACAATGTCCTTTGTTTTGATAACTTTATTCAAGAAATTTTAAATTGGCCGATACATTCACAATGGCGGAGGTATTTCCCCTGAACATATAAATAATACTTATTATATTTTTACTGCTTATTTTATTGCAGGTTTGCTCTTTGACGGCCCCGACACGGATCTGCAGTACCTCAGCCCCCGTCTGGCGCGCATCGTAGTCCGTCACCCCCTTCTACGCCAGGCGCTTCGGTCCTTCCGTAGATTCTACCCCTGGGTCATGATTGCCCTTCAGAGTCTTAACTGCTTTGTGATCCATCCGTTGGGGATTTACACGTACTGGGATACGAATACACAAGTTATTAAGAATGCCTACCATATGGTGTTGTGGTTTCTAATGTTTGTAGCCACTGCAACACTTGTGCTGAACAAAACAAAATTTCACAACCTTGAGTTTAAACTCGAAGAATTATCTAACGAACAATACTTGGATAATGAATATCAAATAAGTTTAACAGAAAGATCGCGTTGGTGGATTTTCTATTTCACAAAACTCACTCTTATTTTTGTTAATTTGTTTGCGTTGGCATTTATGTTACCTCTATGTGTGGGTGTTCTGTTGCCAAGTCGAAGGTTGTATACCAGGTAAGTAACGGGCTTACATCTTCCTCAAACAACAACAGTAAATTATCAACAATTTTATTTTTCCATTAATTATTTTCTTATTTATTATTATTTAGTTTATTTATTTATTGTCTATTATTAGTTTATTTATTATTAGTTATTTATCTATTTAATTTGATTATTTATGTTAGTTTATTTATTATGTATTTTATATATTTATTATTTCTATTGTTAATATTATTATTATTAAGTCCATCCTGCATTCATATAAAAACGTGATTAACAAAGGAGGCAATCCTAAATAAATCTATTACATATGCAGAAATCCACACAAAACTCATTTTCATAATATTAGAAATAGTATAGGCGCTCCATAAGAAAGAGGTGCGCGCTCTTTAAAGGATTTGAATTGTACCATTCATCGGCTCAATTTAAACGATCGCTGATTGCGGAAAGCGCGCGCATCTGTTCTTAGCGTGGAGCGCTATAGCATTGAAAACAAATGCATTTAACACATCCAATATTGGTAACAATAAAAAAATATATTATGCATTTAATGAATGAATTCAATATAAAAAAAGGTAGAATGAAAATTAAGGAAAATAAAACAAAGGAAAAAGAAGAAAACAAAGAAATTAAGTAAAAAGAAAAAATGGAAATTAAGAATGAATGAATAGAAAATTAAAAAAGAAAACTGTAAAAGAAAAAAAAAGAAAAAAAAAACTGAGCTATTAACTGCGGTTTGCCAAAAATCAGGAACAGCAAATCAGGGAGTATAATCAAAAACTTTCGCGGAATAATGCTTAGGCTGGCTTTTATGGCCTTGTATCAGTACCAAAATATTAACACAATGTGTTAATGGAAGGTATTAAAACGAAGATTTCTAAAATAATTCACACTTTACACATAATATAGTAGATGTGTTGTACCATGTCGTAGGTAACTCAGTTGTCATTATACCCGATGAGCGACTACCTCAATGAAACAAGGTTCTATTTACATGTAACGCATAATAATTTGGATGAGCGAAGCGAAGACTTCAATTTCACCGACCCCCCAAAAAATTTAGCTCCGTTGTTTTTTTTTTTTTTTTGTTTGTTTTTTTTTTGTTTTTCCGTCTGTTTGTTCGCTCTCTACCGGGCAAACGGCATATGCGATCTTGATGAAAATTTGACACGACCTTCGTTTTCCTCTAAACTTAGACTTGCCACGTTTTTGGGTACAATCGAAGAAATATTTCTCACGAATATCGTACTTTTACGATTTTTTTCGATTTTTAGTGCGATATTTCGTGCATTTGGCCAATTCTGACCAAACGGTGGGGCTACACGTTCATTTACAGGACATTAAGGTAATGGTGATGTATTGCTTTCTAAAGAAAAAGTTGAAAAAGTTAGCAGAATCGAGAGTAAATAAAGCTTTTAAAAATCGTTTTTTGACATTTGTGCGATATTTTCGTGCCATTTGGCCAATTCTGACCAACGGTGGGCACAACGTCTATTATCAGGACATTAAGGTTATGGTTAGTGTAGTACTTTTAAAGAAAAAGTGAAAAAATTTAGCCAGAATCCATAGAAATAAAGCTTTTATACAAGTTTTTTACGGTAAATAATACCAATTGACAAGAACAAGAAACTTGCACATTCACCTTCAATGCGTAGAGCAAACCAAAGCACTTGCAAAAGTAAAGATATCACGCAAACTAACCTTAATTAAAAGTCATATACACGGGCGGACTTATAAGCGTTTTCCTAGTACGTGAATTATAAAAATATAACTATAATTGTTAGTGCGTGCACGTATTATTCGAACATAACGAGACTTTTGTTGTGCCTTACATGTATTTTATCTTCTTCGTTGCTTCCAGCATATTGCTTCCATACGATCAAAGCATATCTCCTGCCTTCGAGGTTACATTGGCTATCTGGTTCATGCAAATTATGTGTGCGTTATTATTTGCAAACACTTTCATCACATCTATCATAAAACAGTTTACTTATTTAGGGGTTCATTTTATGATCCTCATAAATAAATTTAGTAACATCAGAGAAATTGTAGTTGTACAAATTCTGGGCAGACAGTCGAAGTCCCTTCGTTTGGTAGAAGTGTTTGAGGAAGAGCACAGAATCATGTCTGTTAACAAGACTGTAATTGGAGATGGTTACCAAGCCAGTGAAGCTGCACGTGTGACGACAAGTTGGGTTATAGATGTCTCCTCGCAGAGGTCAGCGCTTAACGTGAACCTTCCTGGTTCCCTACCTGACAGTCACGTGACCTCGATGGGAGTGACCCAGACTTCTACCTCCAGACAACCGGTCAGTCAAGGGAGGACAACACCCCAAGGAGACGAGGTTGGATGCATTGCAGATGAAGTGGACAAAGAGATGAGACAGCTGTTGAAAAATTTCGTGCAGTTTCATCAGGAATTATTAGGGTAGCCTACTTATATTGTTCAAGTAAAATAAATGTTTTTAAGTCCCAATTGACTGTTTTTTAATATTTTCTTTCTGTGGGTTACAGATTGGTAAATCATCTTACCTCAGTGTATGAAATGTACTTCATGACTCTGACGGGTATAAACGTGTCAATATTGGGAGTAACATTACTTATGCTCAAAACGGTAGGGCTAAATTTAAATAAGATCAACTTAGTATTCTGTAACGATTTGGATTTATAATGGTTGTGTAATGTTTCAGGAAGAAGAAATTGGCATGTACGAGATCTTAGTTATACTGATTTCAGTTGAAGTTGCCGTCATATTCTTGATCTTGAACTTCCTTTGCAACTTCATAACCGATAAGGTGAGTTTACAGTTTTAAATTATGTGGAGTGCAGCCGTCCCACTATTGGCTTCCGTCCCACTATTAGCTTTACCTGGGCTACTGGGCAGGGTACAATAGTAATTTGAGTCTACTTTACGCCTCACTAACCAATCACAGCTCGTGTTTCAGGCTGCAGCTGTGGGCGAGGGTGTCTACGCCTCTGATTGGCTGATCCTCGCCTTACTTACAAATCAGAGCTCGTGTTTCAGGCTGCAGCTCTAGGCGAGGCTGTCTACTCTGCTGATTGGCTGAGAGCCTCGCCAAGCTTTAAGAAGGCAATGATGATCATTATAAGCAGGACTAACAGACAAGTGGAGTTCAAACCCAGAGGCCTTGACCCTTTATCTTTGAAGAACTTCGGTCAGGTGAGTGAGTGCACTAGCATTGTTTTCTGCAAAGTGTATGTAGTGTAAATCCAGGCACGTTTTGTGCTGATGTGAAATCAAACATACAATATTTATGTTGCAGATTTCCAACATGGCCTACAAGACAACTGCGACTCTTAAAAGTTTGTTCTAGAGAGAAAGAGAGAGATTGATTGATTGATTGGATATTGCTTAACGTCTCATATTTATGCACTTTGGCTAATGGAGACGATGAGTAGTGATAGATGAGGATGAAGTATGAACAGAAGGAAGGAGGGGAAACCCGGTACCGGCACGTAGCCTACTCCTTTCGAAAAGTACCAAGGGACCAATGGCTTAACGTCCCATCCGAAAGGACGGTGTAGCTTTGCCAGTAAAGGTTCCTCCACTAGCCCGGACTGCCGAGCAGACGTCGATGAGAACAAAGCCGTTACACTAGCTTTCGAACCCTCCATCTGCTCTAACCAGCGGTATAATTGAGTTTCAGGGCTACCCGGACACCCACTCTACACATGACCACGACCGATTCTGCTAGACTTCGGTGCTTACTTCGGTGTGGAGAGAGAGAGAGAGAGAGAGAGAGAGAGAGAGAGAGAGAGAGAGGGAGGGAGAGAGAGAAAGAGAGAACGACTCGTTGTGTCTTATGTTTTATTTCTGCCAATGCAGTTGGCCATAGGCTTAATTTAGTGTAGAAATAGAACTTTTACCAATCAAAAATCCGTGAATACGATCATGTTTCCATGAAAAATCAATGTAGATCAAACCCATTTTAAGAATTTTGATAATATTTTTTGCAGTACTATCTTTGTGTTTCTACAGAAGGTCATTAATTCACCTGTATTGGGCTAAGAGAAATGGTTTTGGGTTAAATAGTTAAAAATGTAATTATATTTATTTGATGTTTATTTTGTTCGTCGTCCACTTTTTATTTTATTTTTGCTCCTCTGTACGAAAGTTTCAATTCGATGTGAGTCATCATATCATGGATCGAAAATTATATAGTTATTAAGGTCATATTACGGCAAGTGAATTTCAACAAGCAGCAGTTCCAAATACATGTACATAACTTTAGGTCTAGATATTTACTAACGACTTGCCTATAGCAACATAAGTGTACACCTGCACCAAGTTTGTCAAACAAACCATTAATTCTAATGGAAACATGTAATCAAAATCAAATATTCTTCCAGAAGCTAGTTATCTGGCAAATATGATGAGGCTTAGTTAAACGTTGTCTAAATATATCATTCTTTTATTACATACTACTCAATACTCATTACACTGTGGCAAGGAAGAATGAAGGTTAAATTATATAGGTTATTAGTTGTGTGGTGGAGACTCAGCATCTGCTCATGAAGAATACACGAATTTAGTGTGTTCTCTATGCGCAGAACGCATTTGTTTGTCAGCAACGAAAGTTCTGTTTTTCTCACTCTCCAAACGAATTCAGTGAATATTATTTGATTGACGTTATTTCAAGTTGTTGGACAAAACCTTTAAACAAGGCAACCGGTTAAGTATTGAATGGTTTTAAATTAATCTCTTTTTTCAACACTACATTAACACGTTAAATTGTAAGTTTAAAACCACTTGTATTTAATTGTATAAGTTTAGTAAATATTTTAAATATGAGTTAATTCTTAAGTATTAAAGGTTTGAGAGTGAGTGTACAGATAAGTGTTGTTGCTAGACGAGTAAGCTCAAGGTCACGCAAGGTCATCAAGGTCATGGCCAGTCTGGAGGCTCCGAGTCTTCAGGAGGAAACCGGGCTGAGGAAAATGTTCGACTTCAGCCGAGGGATGATGTACTGGCAAGGTGGGTGATTCCTCTCTACTTCTTTAACATAATGTGATTTAACAACAAAAAAAAAACGATAGATTCAAATTGGGGGTGTATTGCCCCTTAACGTAGAAATAACACCAATTCCGTTTTATGACACATCTTATTGCAGGTTTGCTCCCTGACGGCCCCGACACGGATCTGCTGTACCTCAGCCCCCGTCTGGCGCGCATCGTAGTCCGTCACCCCCTTCTACGCCAGGCGCTTCGGTCCTTCCGTAGCTTCTACCCCTGGGTCTTACTGAGCGTCATAAGTCTGAGCTCGTACGTGATCCATCCAGTTGGCATTTACGTCCACCGGAATAACAAGACACTTTTAATTAACAATGCTTACCAAATGGCTGAATGGGTCGTAATTACTTTTATCTTGGCATCAGCTCTGTTAAACAAAGAATTATTAATGGGTCTAACATTGAGGCTGGAAGAATTATCTACAGACGAAATTTTAGATAATGAATACCTAAGAAACCTTCATGGAAAAATAAATCGGCGCGTTTATAATTTTACTAAATATACTCACATTGTGATGAATACATTCTTCACTGTTTGTTTACTAACAGTGACCTTGACAAATTTTCTACCTCGTCGGCAGTTATTTAGCAGGTAAGAATCACGTTAAGATAAATATCGAATTAAGGTTTATTATATAAAAAAATTAAAAAATATTGTCAGTTAAGATCAAACGAATTTTTTCCATAAAATAATTAATCAAAGAAAAATCAGTTAGTCTCCCCGACGAGAAGAACTCTGCTTGATGACAGAAAACGTGAAGAGAAGTGACGTTGAAGAGATGTGCATGATTTGTTTCTATGAGCAACAATTCTTTAATTTATTATGTCTTGTTTAGTTGGTTCTTATTTGAGAAACAAGGTTAATCTGATTTATAACCAGGTCAATGTTTTCAGCTCGAGGTATCCATACGACGAAACAGCCTCACCAGCTTTCGAGATTACCCTTGCAATAATGTGCATGGAAGCCATTTGTGGATTTATATTTGTAAACACATACCTGATATCAGCGGGGACTTATTTTATCTATTTGGGAGTTCATTTTATGATTATAACAAATAAATTCCTTACGATCCGAGAAACTGCGGTTAGACGACTTCTGGAAAGAAAGCATAGATGGAAAATTATGCAAATAGAGGCTACTTCACTCAACATATCAGAAAGATTCCAAAGACAGACACAAGTAGCTGCACGTAGCTCTGTGATCGAAGGAAAGCCTACCTTGATTCGACACGACGCTGTGATTGGTCAAATTTCCCAAAGCAGTGAAGCTTCACGGATGATGACGAGTTGGGTTATTGACGTCGCCTCGCAGAGGTCAGCGCTTATCGTGAACCTCCCTGGTTCCCTACCTGACAGTCACGTGACCTCGATGGGAGTGACCCAGACTTCTACCTCCAAACTACCGGTCAATCAAGGTAGGACAACACCCCAAGGAGACGAGGTTGACTTAACTTCAGAAGAAGTTGACCAAGAAATGAGAGACCTGTTGAAGATTTTTGTGCAATTTCACCAGGACTTATATGGGTATTTAGAGCCTTGATCTATTATAATGAAAAGCGATCCCAACTGATTATAAATCTTATGCTGGTCCAATTGGTTTCAGATTAAAAGATGATCTTAATATGGTTTACGAGGTTTACTTCATCTTATTGACTGGTCTAAACATTCTCTTATATGGCGGAACATTACTGGTTCTCACATTGGTAGGCGCAAGTACGACGTATAATATTTCGTCTTGTTTAATGCCATGTGGATACTATCATATACATATATATATTTTTTTTTTACAGGTTGAATCATTTGGTATATACGAGATTATAATTATGGTGATCACCTTTGAAAATATTTCCATTTTCTTCTTGTTGAACTTGATTTGCAACTTCATAACTGATAAGGTGAGTTTAAAATTTTTTGCTGCTTGGATTTATTTGTTGAATCAGGTTGAAAACATTACATTCAGCGCAAGTTGTTGTTCATATATTTTTAATTTGATCTCTGCTTAAGACACAAAGATAACAATTATAATAATATGTTCAAGCAATTTTTTGTATTTTGATATGGAAATTGGAGCAGGTAGATACAAGAGAAACTGACTTTATTTGATTACTTGATAGCTAAAACATTTGTTTGCCAGCAATATTTGTATGTTCTGTAAACAAATGAGAGTTATTTATTTAAAAATGGTAGATTTTGTGACGACTTGGTATTGGATATTACTGATTTCTAATAAACAATTCAATTTACGCCTGTGATTGGTTGAGATCCTCGCCTCACTGAATAATCAGAGCTCGTTTTTCAGACTGCTGCTGTGTGCTAGGCTGTATACGCATGTGATTGGCTGAGATCCTCGACTCACTAACCAATCAGATCTCGTATTTCAGGCTGCAGCTGTGGGCGAGGCTGTCTACGAATGTGATTGGCTGAGATCCTCAGCGAGATTCAAGAGATCTATGATGATTATAATTAACAGGACAAACAGTCCACTTTTGTTCAAACCCAGGGGCCTTGAACATCTTTCTTTGAAGAACTTTAGTCAGGTAAGCTGTACGCCCTAGAAGTCTTGTTTGTTTCAATGTATTTAAAGATTGACTCCCATCAATTTTGTGTGCACGTCAATTAATGTAATACACAATTTTTATGTTGTAGATTTCCAACATGGCTTACAAGACAATTGCTACATTGAAAAGTTTATTTTAGAATGAGGAAAATATAAGGTTTGAGAAATTGTTTCATGATAGTTTGTATAGTATATCATAGATTTAGGCCAGTGAGGTCTTCCTAAACATACATAAATAAATAAATGTACGAACGGTATTAAATGAGTTTACATTTAAAATTACCGAAAATAGAGAACATGTGTATAGAGTCCGTAATACATTAAAAACTTAAATTTGCCTCAAATAGATTGTACTATTTTTGAACTAAGTAATTAAACAACGCAAATGTTCTGCGATTTTAACACATCCACTACATTTTGTAAGTTGTCAGCAATCCACTTGTTTCTTTAGAAGAAATATAGATCACGATCAAGTCTTAAAATATTAAAATTGTGAAGAGGGAGATAGAGATCTGTTTAAATGCTTGAACGATTATCATATATCAGCACAACTCCATATTGGTTATTAGAATATGATTGTGTTTTTATCTAAGCTCAGCGCAGTGTTTCTCTCTCAACAACCTTCAACTACATCAATTCCATATTGTTTTACTTGTATTCACATAATATATTATAAAAAACAAATTATAGAATGAATTTTTTTATGAATTTTTGTAATCAGTCTTGCAATCTGTACAATATCCACACTTTTTTTATTCTCGTAAAAACCAGTCCAGGATGTAATGCATGCCTCGCTTGAGCTAAGGTATATCTGAGTGAGGGATAATTGTGAAGTGACGTTTGAGGACTGTTTGAGAGGACTCAATCCCTTGCTAACGCATTCACGACCGAGAAAAACCTTGCAAAAACTTTCAGTCAGAATTACCAGTCTCGACGGGATTCGAAACTTGGACTTCCCGAATCAGAGTGTCGAGCTTAACGCTCGTGCCAAAACTGTCGGTGTACAACATCCTTTATATTTACCTAAAAGTTAGTACTTGTCTGTTTGTAAACCACAAACAACAAAGAAATATTAACCCAATCGTTGAGAACGTCCTATTGATTTAACTTCGCCAATATATGTTCCAGGCCTATTTATGCCATATGCGTCATGTATGCTGCGACTTAATAAATCAGAACATCAAAGCTGTAGTGTGTATTTCCAGTCGACAGACAGTTTAACAACGCGAGAGTGTCACCACCTGTTGACTGAGTCATACGTCTTTTATTATCTTTGTTGTTGAGTAACTAAAGAGCGTTTGTTCCAGAGTTGTAGTTATAACACACATAACAAAAACTTGTAGAAATACAGCCAAACCTTACACACTCAAAAGAAATGAGATCTAAAAAAAGGGCCAAGCTTATCTTCCCTTCCACATTTGTGCATTCTTAATTCATAAACGTACAGTGTCCCATAACAGCATCCTCGAAAAGCTTGGCAAAATAGAATTGCGATTATTAATTTAAACGTAATAGTTCATCCAAGTTCTTTTTTCTAATTTATTTAAACGTAAACATGCAAATTCTATTTTGCCAAGCTTTTTGAGGATGCTGTTATGGGACACTGTACGTTTATGAATTAAGAATGCGCAAATGTGGAAGGGTAGATGAGCTTGGCCCTTTTTTTAGATCTCATTTCTTTTGAGTGTGTTAAGGTTTGGCTGAATTTCTACAAGTTTTTGTTATGTGTGTGATCGCATTACTTTTTCAAGTTCAATTGCAAAATTATTTGTTAAAATATAATATTTTTTTTTCAAAGTTGATTTAATTTCTATGGTATTAGCAATAACAATAGGATGTAAAATATCTAGACCCGGATTCATGTACATCCTGGGTATAGGTGGTATAACCATGGTATAACGACGGTATAAGGAGCAACTCACATCCAATTAAAACTTTCCCATGCAACAACAAACGCACAACTAATGTTATTTTACACCTATTTCACTGCATCCACAGCCATGTAAATCAACAGATTAACAAAAGAATATTGAAAATTTGCACAGTTTTTGTTTAACGTTTTTATATAGTGACAGGAGTTTTGCGTGAGATCATTGAAAGAAATGAATAGGTGTATTATTTCCGTACATTTTTGTATAGCCTAGGTGGACAATCATACTATTGTTTATCTGCATTAGGCTTTTAGTTATCAAAACTGGTTATTTGTGCAAGAAGTGTGTCAGAACAAGAAGTGCTGGCCTAGGGTTGGCTAAGAGAGGCCTAGGGCTTGTCAAACGTGTAATGTTAGATGTTAGTATTAATTTTATCTAGTCCTATAGCCTAATTAGACCTACACTGTTGTATTATAAATAATTTTCTACATCTGGGCCTAGGCCAGGGACGGTTTCTGATTTGTTTTATGAGAGTATAATGACACCTTTTCTCGTTCCACACAAAGAAGAAAAATTTAAAATGTCCGCTATTTGTTTATGTATCGCACTTTCCCGCCTAACTCTGCTTGTACCGTCAACAAGTGTCAAGTAACTATAGTTACTTGTTGATTGTATGCCTGTATAAGTCTTATTTTAAAATCTTTATTTGGAAGCCTTCCAGCAAACTTTTTCAACTTTTTTTTTCAAAAGAGACTATATTACTATAACCTTAATGTCCATGTAAAATATGAACATTGTAGCCCCACCCGTCTGGTCAGAATCGCGGGCAGATTGAAACTGACGAATTAGATGTAGTAGCAGTAGTAGGAGTAGCTAACATCCTTAAAGTGATTTAGAGTATGTTTCAAGCCATTTTTTCACCAAGAAGGAATGGTCGTACCCCAATAAAATTTGGCATGTGTTGTCAGGTACCTAAATCCCCTCGATTGTGATAGTTTTCAAGTTCACATCACGTTACATGACGGCTAGGTAACACCTCGAAATCACCCCAACTCTGCTTGCTGTATAAGGTGCTTGAGTGAAGTGCGCGCCGCGGCTTTGCTGCGGCGCCCTAACGGGCACCTAGATTCGAGGTGGTAAAAGGTTGCCAACTTCATTTGTTAGTCTACTTATGGCCTTATTAACAAATACCTATGCCAAATATTTAAAACTTTGATGAAAATATTAAATTTTGGTGAAAAGTTAACTTATTTATTGCTTATAGATGGGACAGTCTGCCTGATGTGAACTGTCAACCACTGAGTTTGCCTAAAAAGGAGAAGTAATTTCGTTGTCGATAACCAAACGTTTTCAACTCCGTAATAAACGCCCTATAATATATACCTGAATCCTCGTTTATGAATGTTCTGCTACTCCTCCCTACTGTTATCTTCTGACTTTTGTACCATGAAGTTGAAACAAATGTAGCACTTTGATGTCAACTTTTAAAATAAATGACATTTGGAAACGTTCACAGTAATGTTTTAATATGCATGTACGTTCGCACGTATATCGGGGAGTAGAATGGCACGCAAAGTTGTGTGCAACAGAGTACAGTGTAACCTCAAATATTGCGTTCAACTTTAGATTTTGTATCAATACTCAACCATAGATCCTTTTTTCAGTGATGTACGTGCAATCGTGTGCCACAGTACTAAAAAAATATGATACTTTAGTGTTGAATATTGTTCTTACATTGTACAATGTTATATTGTAAATAATGCGTTAGTGAGTTTAACATAAATGTGTAGTATTGTTACTTTATATGAAGATGTAAATTAAGAAGTTTGAATAGTTTTTTTTTGCATTAATCAATTGTGAGGGTAAGTCTGTGGACTGGTTGAGAGGACTCAATCCCTTGGAGTAACATTAACGACCGAAGAAAACCACGCCAAAACCTTCAGTCAGAATTACCGGTCTTGATGGGATTTGAATCTGGGACTTCCCGAATAAGAGTCGCGCACATAACGCTCGGGCCAACACTGTCGGTGTACAACATCCTTTATATTTACCCAGAAGTTGTAAACCACGAACTACAACACAGAAATATTAACCTAATTGTTGAGAACGTCCTATTGATTCAACTACGTCAAGAGATGGTTTGGTTTAAAATACTTAGTCTAGGTATCTCAATTCCATTTTCTCATTACTCAAAGCTTGCATTCATTTCATACCGTGCAATTATATTATTATTTTTACCTGTATTTTATTCTACTACCACATTCATTGTTTCGTGGGATCCTAGAACACAAATCAAACTTTCACTCAAAGAACTCTACACATATCATTTATAAACTTTATCATTTTATTGAATTTTACCTGCCCATAGGGTAGGAAGGCTAATGCAGGGCAAGTGTGGCCCTTTGTAGCCTGACACAGTGATTACAGAGGTACAAGTTTAACATTACATGAAAAACAACAAGAGAACATGACAATTATAAAGTTAGACAAATTGAAATGCAAAAGGCGGATTAAAAAAAACAAACATAATAAATACTAATTTTACTGATATTGGTCAGTTAAGACGCAGCCACACAGATATTCTAAGGGAAACGGCATATTATTCTCTAGAATAGTATTTAGAAGATTTACTTTTTTGACTTTCTACATTAATTTTAATAAAGGATGTACTTGTTAACTTATTAGCTATATTACTTTTTTCTGTTTCATGTTCGATTAATTTTGATGTAAACGTAATACAAGATTTAAACAATTCAATGTACTTGTCTGCAACTTAATACCTATGCAATCCTCTATAAAAATAATAAACAAAAAATATAGAATACATTTGATGGGTTGTCATAAGCTATTACATTAGTCTGAATATGCGCAGCGAACATCCTCGAATCTCAGAAACATGTTTCGTCTTGTATTTTTACAATTTTATAAGTAATGTATTCAGGGATTATTACTTTACAACTTAAAACAAATATAATATTCCTCACTGTTCAATTTTTTTGTTATACAATAAACCGTCCCAAACATTCAAACTAATTCTAATTGGAACAAATCTGTTTCAAAGTGAAAAATAAATTTAATTCTTAATGTAAACTCATAATATTATCAAAGTTCTTTACTTATTTCTAGGAAAAGTCGACATTTGGTTAAACTTTTTCGAGCACATGTACATTACTTAACATCGACTCCAACCTACTCATCAATTTGTATCCAGAAACGATTTTAAAGCAAACATGTAATCACGCTGATATACTCAGACGCTTAATGGCGTGTCAAAAGCGACGCATGGACAGGAAATATGAATACACAATGCCTTGATTGGATACTTATCCTAACTGCTGTCGCAAGGAAGAAGTTTAAAACGTACAATCATATCGATCGTTTGGTATTGAAAGTGTTAACTTAAATAACACGCTGATTTCGTGTATTCAGTATGTGAAGACCGTCTTTGCACGTCAGAATGAAAATATGGTATTCGACAAACTCCAACAATCACATCTTCAAACAATATTAAACAGCAGGATTTTAATTAATTAAACGTTGCCATTTAGATATTCAAGAAAATGTTGTGTGGATATTGAATTGCAATTCAATTAGGGTAGCATATAGTTGATCAAGGGGTTCGTAAATAGGTTTGTGTTTTATTTGTGTGGCCTCTGTCTTGGTCTCTTTGACAAATTCATGGTTTAGGTCGTGATACTCAGAAATTGCATAGATAAGAGATTTTACTGAAGGTCATGGCTAGTCTTGACGCTCCGAGTCGTGAGGAGCAAAGTGGGCGGAGGAAGATGTTCGACTTCAACCGAGGGATGATGTACTGGCAAGGTAGGTTCTCTCTCTCTCTCTCTCTCTCTCTACACACAAACACACGACAACTTAAAACTATTTTCAACTCTTGTAATTTAACAATCCTGCCCCTTTCCCCAACCCATCACACTTCCACTTCTCACACTTGGATTGACATTATGTTGACGTCAAATCGGGATAGAGTTCTAAATCATGGGCAGCTCTCAGTCCCAGGGATCTCTGCTCACGACTTAATTTATTTGCAGTACTCAATACGGGTACCGAATCAGACACCAAAATTTCTTATGAGACGTAATATAAAAATATTGACAAAGAACAATTTCTGTTAGATTCTCTAGCCCTGCCTTGGGATAATTTCGCTAATCTTCCAACAATCGATGAAAAGCTAATGGAATTTAACTCATTATTGTTACAACTTTATGATAAGCATGCCCCCTTAGAGTCGTAAGAGTGACTAAACCACCTTCTCCATGGATGACAGCTGAAATAAGAGACCTCATGGCTAAGCGTGATGGGGCTTTCAATAAATTTAAAGCAGACTCAAATGAAGAAAATCGAGATAAATACAGAACATTAAGAAATAAAACTAACCAGATTATTCGAACCGAAAGGAAACGCTATACCTACAGTCTACTTGACCCTAAGATCCCAATGAAAAAGATGTGGCAAAGTCTTTCACAAATGGGTATTGGAAGCAAAAGGTTGATTGTACTCCTATCGATATTCCGCTTGATGCTCTCAATACACATTTCACTTTACTTCCCACTATCACTGACTTAAATAAAAAGAAAGATTCATAAACGACATAGAAAATAATTCAATTAAACCCACGTACGAAGAGTTTTATTTTACTCACGTGACTCCAAAACTTGCCCTTCATGCAATCAATCAAATCAAATCCAATGCAGAAGGAGTTGATTTAATTTCAATTAAACTTATTCAACATATGATCAAACTTTCCCCTTTTCTAATAGAGCCTATAATACATCTTTTTAATTTTTCATTGAATTCTCACTCATACCCAACTACTTGGAAACAGGCTCTTGTCCACCCTCTACCTAAAAAGACTAAACCAAACTCAGCCAATGATTATCGACCCATAAGTATTCTACCAGCACTTTCGAAAGCGTTGGAATTTATTGTCCATAAACAAATTTCAGCATATCTTGCAGTCAATGACATATTAGATAAATATCAATCCGGCTTTAGATCAAATCACAGTACATGCACAGCTTTAATTAAATTAACGGATGATATAAGGAAGAAAATGGACAGTCGACAATTGACACTCTTGACACTACTTGACTTTAGCAAAGCTTTTGATTCTGTTGACATTGACATACTTATAACTAAACTAAAATCTATTAATTTCTCTACTCCTACACTTCAGTGGATGGAATCTTACCTTCGTCAAAGACATCAATGCGTAATATCCGATGGCAATCAATCAACCTGGGAACCCGTATGTGCTGGAGTCCCGCAAG
Source organism: Sweltsa coloradensis (assembly GCA_024449915.1). NCBI lineage: Eukaryota > Metazoa > Arthropoda > Insecta > Plecoptera > Chloroperlidae > Sweltsa > Sweltsa coloradensis. The sequence goes on along the minus strand of JAMZAV010001497.1, from coordinate 144,236 downwards.
GAAGTGTCCTTGGACCTCTATTATTTTCAATATATATTAATGATATATCATCTTCTCTAAAGTACTGCTATCATCATTTATACGCCGATGACTTGCAAATCTACTTACATGCTTCACCTTCATCAATTAACCAGGCAATACTGATGATGAATGAGGACCTAAAATCTCTTGCTAAGTGGGCATCTAACAATCTCCTTCATATAAACCCTAATAAATCACAAACCATCATATTAGGTTATCAGAAACTTCTAAACAAAATTGATTATGCAACACTTCCTAATGTTATCTTGAATGGCATGGCTATTATACCTCTACAACATAATGTTAAGAATTTAGGACTCTATATGACTGACAATCTTTTTCTTGGACTAAACATATTCAACACGTTTGTCAAAAACCTTGCGCATCGCTCCATTCAGTAAATAGATTAAAGAAGTTTTTTCCTACTAAACTCAAAACAATGTTTGTGCAATCCCTCATATTTTGTCACTTTGACTACTGCGACCGTGCTACGTTATTTATAATGACTTGACTGAAGACTTCATCTATTCGACTTCAGTGGGCCCAAAATTTATGCGTACGTTTCATAATGGATATTAAAAAATCTGATCATGTAACTCAAAGTTACAAAGATCTTCAATGGCTTCGCCTAAATGATCGACGTAACCTCCACTCTGTCTGTCTCGTTCATCGCGTATTATCAACTTCTTTACCGTCTTATCTTGCTACCAACTTCACGTACCTCCATTCAAATCATGTCTTTAACCCTAGATCAAGGGCAGGTACTCAACTCATTTTCCCCGTTCACAGGACAAACTTACTCGATAATTCATTCACTATCAGTGCAATAAGAACTTGGAACGCTCTACCTTCAAACATCAGGGACACCCATATCAATAGTTACAATATCTTTAGGAGTAAAATTCATGAACTTTATTTCAAAAAATGCCATGGGAATACTGACAAATAACAACATGCACAATATGTTTAAACTCACAATAATAAGCTTTTTCTTGATTTTAACTTCTGTAGACAATTCACTTAATAATTATGGTATGAATGAAAGTATAAATGTGTAATATGTATAGTTTATGCGCTTTAAAAATGTAAATTAATGTTATTTTATCAAATATTTTATTGTAAATCAAAATTGTTATTAACAAATTAGAAATCTGAAAATGTATTTAAATTAAAGGTTGGATGGAAGAAAAGGTTTAGCTGGCCTTAATCCCGCCTGGAAAATAAAGACGATTATCTATCTATCTATCTATCTATCTCTCTCTTTCGCCCGTCTTTTGAGACCCAAAACCATCCATTCGTCAATTTCTCCATAGAACAATACATTCTTTTTTTACATTTCTCCAGCCTTTGCAAATCCCTAAAACATGTCTTACATTTAATAACTACATATTGATATCTCGTCATGATGATAGTCCATATCGAATCGGAAATAACCATAACTATCAAGATTGTTCTAACAAATCGATCTGTAATGGATTGTAATTATTAGGTATTGTTATTTTGTTGTTAATTTCAAATTTATATTGGTAGTGTATTTGTTTGACATAGTTTCCTGAATCAAATGTATCAAATGTATGTGTGTGTGTATGTATGTGTATGTTTTATCAGATTGCGAAGAGATTTCGAATTATATTTGTTTGAAATCGTGCTTAAAAATTCGTTATAATAAAATGATTTATCATTGCCATCGATCTGAAGATAGTCGATCATTGTCGATAACTAATTGATTTAGTTATTTCAACTTATAATCGGTAATAATAATATGAAATACCTTATAAATATATCATTTAACCGGCAATATACTTTGCATAAAAACCCAACAAAGTTTTACAAATTCCAACTGGCAACATTCATCATTGCAGGTTTGCTCCCTGACGGCCCCGACACGGATCTGCAGTACCTCAGCCCCCGTCTGGCGCGCATCGTAGTCCGTCACCCCCTTCTACGCCAGGCGCTTCGGTCCTTCCGTAGCTTCTACCCCTGTTTCATGGTTGGCCTCATGAGTCTTAGCTGCTTCGTAATCCATCCCTTGGGCATTTACAAATACTGGGATAACAAAGCAAAAGTCATTCACAACAGTTACCAAATGTCACAATGGGCGTTGATTTCCGTTGCCTTGGCAACAAGTGTTTTAAACAAACCATTATTTATGGATTTTATATCAAGGCTGGAATCTTTTTCTAAAAATGACATTTTTTACAACCAATATCAAAGAAACCTACTTCTAGAAATGAATAGGCGCGTTTATAATATTACTAAATATGTTCACATAATAGTGAATTCATTTACTACCGTATGTGTAGTTGCTGCTACAATGACAAATTTTCTACCTCAGCGGCAGTTGTATTGCAGGTAAAAAAAGTTTCAATTAAACTTAATATTTACATTTAAAAAGTCAAAATGTTGACTGTTAAAGGGTATAATAAGAAATCCCTTTTCGGCATTTTAGGGATTTGATGATAAATTGGTGTACAAATTTTGTATAAAATTCTGACGGATGCTATTTCTACTAAAAATAATGCATTTCCATAAATATTGAGAATTAGTTAAGCATTGTATTCTTATATTATTTATCAATACAACTCCAAGAAACACCCAATATGTTGGGGTTATATGGAAATGAAGAAAACAAACACAAAAATATAATTTTCCAAAAATTAATGCTAAATAATCTAATTAAGAACTCATAGAAAACTAATCTCTAAACATGATTCAATATTATTTTAAAATGATTTTATTAACATGTTAGTTTTGACAAGTCGCTTAGGTAAGGTAAGTAGTTTTATTCGTTAGTGAGTTTACATAATTGTGTAAAAATGAATTGTGAAGTCATCTATAAGAGCACTTTTCCATTAATTGACGACAAAATAAATACAATTTTGTACAATCTAGGATTTGTAATAGTCCAAAACACCCAAATAACTACTCATATTTTCGTGTCAGATTTATAAAAATATGGAAAGTCTGATATGATAAGAAAGTTTAGATGTCCTTGATTATCAATTATGCATTTTTTTTAAATGTAATGATTTATGGTAGCTGGACAACAGAACATCATAAATAACTAATGACGGTTACATCAAGGATGATAAATGTACATAATATTTTTAAACTTTACTATAGGCATAAAACTGTAGGTGTACCATGTAGGCCATCTAAACTCAACTTTTCAAGGCAACTGAAGCGATAAAAGAAGAATTATCCCCTCGTTCTCAATATATCAACTTTTCTGCCCTTAAATAATTTTTTAGTGCATCCCTTAAAAAAACGCAAATGACACACTCTTTATCATGCGCCGGGAGGCCACAAGGCTGGCATTGCAGAAACGAACGATCATCAAGGATATAATGATAATGTCCGATTCAAAGGCAAAAATTCAAGCCATGCTATAAGTAGCTATAGTGAAATATGACGTGGGAAATAAGGCACTGCTTATAAGTATTTTTTTTAATTCAATAAGGAAGATTCCCAAATAATATATATATATATATATATTTTAAAGCGTATTTAGAGTCTACCCAATCAGTCATTCAACTGATTTTCAGTAATCGTAAGCATCCTTCGAAATCACAAAAATGTATAAATATTCAACAAGACATATATTATATTGTCACAAAACGAGGTCTAACTAGGTTCATAAATCAAATACGTCTTCGCAACAGCAACACAATATTTGTAATAAAAGGTAAATTTGACCTGATTCTATATCTGGTCAATGTTTTCAGCTCGTGGTTCCCATATGACGAAACATCCTCACCAGCCTTCGAGATTACCCTCGCTGTCATGTGCGTGGAAGTTATTATTGGATTTATATTCTCAAACACTTTCCTGCTATCAATGGTGACTTACTTTATCTATTTGGAAGTTCATTTCAAGATCTTGACAAATAAATTCCTTAACATCAGGAATTAAGCAGTTGAACGAATATTAGACAAAAAACATAGAAAGGAAATCAATCAAAAAGTTACTATGCCACGCTACATACCAGAAGGGTTTCAACGGGAGACAGAAGCAAGCGTTCATCACTCTATTAATGGAGACTTGGCCAACATGTTTCAAGAAGAGACTATGTACAATCAAGATGAATTAAGCAGTGAAGCTTCACGAGTGATAACAAGTTGGGTGATTGAAGTCGCTTCCCAAAGATCAGTGCTTAACGCGAACCTCCCTGGTTCCCTACCTGACAGTCACTTGACCTCGATGGGAGTGACCCAGACTTCTACCTCCAGACAACAGATCAATAAAAGGAGGACAGCACCACAAGGAGACGAGGTTGGCTGTACTGCAGAAGAAGTTAACCAAGAGATGAGAAACCTGTTGAAGAATTTCGTGAAGCGTCATCAGGATTTACTAAGGTTGTTATTACCTTTACATCATTTATCTACATTTTAATCTTTAAATGACAAATAATAAAATGTTTGTGTTGAAATTGATTTCAGATTAATAGAAGATATAAAAACGGTATACGAAAGTTACTTCATATCGCTGGCACGTGTAAACACCGTCATATATGGCTTTACAATGCTGCTTCTCACAATGGTAGGCAATTTGTATAAAAAAATATACTCGCGTTTGCTCACTTGCGGAATTAATGTTTAACAAGCACACGAGTATGGGAGTTCTCTAAATAGGGAGCGAAGCTGTTAAACTAAGAGACTGTCGAAGAAGGACAAATTCATTCTTCATATTATATAATGACATGTGGTGACTATTGTGGTTTGTTACAGGAAGAATCACTTGGCATATTATATGAGACCATCATAATGGTGATCTCCTTAGAAGTTATTTCTATTTTCTTCTTGATGAACTTTCTTTGCGACACCATTACTATTCAGGTGAGTTGAAAGTTTTAATTCCGCACGGTTATGTAAGAAGACACTGCCTCGAAGCGAGGCGTGACGACTTGGTATTGGATATTAGTGATTTCTAATAATAATAATCATCCAAACTCATTTCCAACAATGTCGGGTTGAGTGGTGTTCTTCACACCGATATCTAGGGCACGAAACTATTTTTTGCCGAGATTGCCAGGCTCAGCGTTTTTTCATCATCTTCTTCATCGTCATCTTCATCCTGCATCTGCTTCTCCACCAATTTTCTCCACTCTTTCCTGTCCTCCCACAGCTTCAATTCCGTCACCTGGTTCCACGATTCACCTCTCTCTTCAACGTCTCTTCCCTCTTTCTCTTTTTTTACCTTCCTCTCCTGCTTCGAAGTCTCGTCTTGGGATCCTATCCATTTCCATCCTCTTCATATGACCAAACCATCTTAAACGTTCCCTTCCTAATTTTAACCTCAATTTATCCAGACCTTATTCCTTTCTTATAACGTCGCTTCTAATCCTGTCCAGTTTCGTAACTCCCTTGATATTTCTCAAAAACTTCATCTCTGCTGCTTCCAACTGACTCTCTTCCTTTGATCCAACGGTCCAAGTTACTGCACCGTAAGTAAGTATTGGTATGAAGTATGCTTTATAGAAAAGAACTTTGCATCTCTGTGGAAACAGCTCGTTCCAAAGCAGCTTTCGCACCAGTTGATAAAATCCTTCGGCTTTTTGTACCCTAGCTGTTACTTCTCTATTTACTTTAGCATCTTTTGTCAAGATACTTCCTAAGTACTTAAATTCTTCCTTTTCTTCTAATACTTTTCCACGAAGCCTTAACTTTTCTTGATTCTTAGGCATGCTTTTTATATCCTTTTTCATAACTAAACATTCACTTTTATTCTGACTTATACTTAACCCAAACTCTGTTGCAACTACATTCCATCTCTCCACCTTTTCTTGCACCTCTTCAACACTCTCACCCCAAATCAAGACATCATCGGCAAAAACTAAGGTTCTAGTGTCTCTTCCGTCTGTATTCGGTTCCACTCTTCGTAGTATTTGATCCATTACGACAGTAAATAGAATCAGTAAAAATAAACAATTAAATTTACGAATATGATTGGATGAGAACCTCGCCTCACTGAATAATCAGAGCTCGTGTTTCAGGCTGCAGCTGTGGGCGAGGCTGTCTACGCTTGGGATTAACTAAGATCCTGACGTCACTAACCAATCAGAGCTCGTGTTTCAGGCTGCAGCTGTTGGCGAGGCTGTCTACGACTGTGATTGGCTGAGATCATCTCCCAGTTTCAAGAATTCTATGCTTATCATAATGAGCAGGACAAACTCCCCAGTTGAGTTCAAACCCACGGGCCTCGATTCTTTCTCTTTAAAGTACTTTAGTCAAGTAAGTTGTTATCTTGGTTCATTTATTTGTATTTATTATTAAGATTTGGTGTTAATTGAGTTTATGTATTTCGTGATTAATAAATTCGTTTAAATGAGATTTTTTAAATGAGAAACCATTGAAGATTTGCTCTGAATATTGATAAAATAAATTCGTTAAAAGTTCATTCCATTTCGAAAGATGCTACTTTTTTAAATATTATCTATATTGTTATCAGTTAGTTGCAGACATCAGAAAACTTATTTGTATTGTCGTCTTAGCGTTCAAATCATTAGACTGTGCCAACTTTATAAGTTTTGAGTGACTTCATATCTCTTGTGCCTTGGTCAGAAGAGGCCCTATCGGGGGGAAGTACTCAGACCATTCTACAAACTCGTTTTTGTCTTCACTTTTTTAGATTTTTTTCAGGTTTGTACAACATTTGGCTCTGGAACATAATCAAATATCCATTATATAATACATAATTAAAGTTTTACAACGAATCGAAAAATAAAAAAACTGGTTACCACATTAAAGCGAAAAATGAATATATTAGGTGGAAACTTTTCACATTACAGTTTGTTGTCTCACCATAATATACTGCAAAAAGTATGTTTGAAAACTACAGAAAATTATAATTATGTATATTTATTTACATTAAATATTGTTCTTCATTCTATATTTTTATTAAACGGAGCTTAGTTGCAGTTTAGCAGCTCCAACCACTTGCCACCACAGTTACTAAATAATGGAAAAAATATTTTTATACAATCCAGAAATCACAAAATCCATCCCGAAAGGAATTAATTATTTTTTTCTGGATTGTATTAAACTTTTACAAATACACCTACGGTAGAGGGGGTTTCTTGATCATCAAGTTGAGAAACGGCAACTTTATCATGAACTTACATGTTTGTTTCTTGCTGGTTGTAGCTGGTAACAAGAGTGATGTGTCTGTTGCAGATTTCCAACATGGCCTACAAGACTTCGACCAATCTAAACACTATGATGTTAAGATAGAGACATTTAGTGGTATATTGACGTCATTACGTATAAGAGGCCATCTATCCAGGCCTGATCATCAATTTTACATAGAATTATAATCAATTTAAGATCACTTATCCTGCTAGTAATATATGCCGTAGCATACATAAATAAAATTATATGCACTATGCACCTGCAGTACACATTATATTCATGACATCCCTATAAAAATCATGACACAGCACTATATGCTACAATCCTTTTTTCATCCTAACAAAGTAAAGACCAATAAAACACAAAACATACTTAAACATCAGATGATCCTATAAAGAGCTTCTAGCTCGTAGTGGGAACAAATACGTAATAACATCAAGGGCTATTTAGCAACTGGAAGAAGACTGCACCTGCAGTACACCAACCTGTTGTTTTAAAAGATGCCTCAGCGGCGCCACTGAGTTTCACGTGTGCGCACGCATCATCGAGGGCCGCCAACCCCTTTCGGCCAACGGAGTGCTTGGCCGACGTGCTATTTCTTACCGGGTTGTTCACCAATGGAACGACCCTAAAAGTGCCCAGCAAGTCACTTCCCTTGCCTGTGCAAGCAGCACTTGTGGCAGAACCAATGACATGTGCCGTGTTACTTTTGTGCTTCAGCAAGGCTCTTCGCGGCACTCGATTTCTTCATGATTTTAAGTGTTTCAGCAAAATGTTTGATGGCGTTGACGCCGTTTCTCGTCAAAATACTTTTAACTTCCTTCTTTGTGGAATATAATTATGACAAGAAGAAATAGCAATAATAAGTTGATTATATTAATTTTTATATTTCAATTACTCTTATGTTCATTTAAAATTTACACAATCATTTATCGCATGCAAGAAGCAAGTTTTGTGTTTTCTGGTACAAATACACTCAGCTTACCGGAAAACGGAGACAGTCGAGGTGCGCAATAAAAAAACTATATTAATTTTGTGGTAGAAAACCCTCAATGATAGAGTAACGTAATAACACATAAAATGAGAAGGATAACTAGGGTAATGCATGCCCCACGCTAGTAATGCAAGGTATGTCGCAGGTAACTTGCCCTGCCCAGGGCTTAACCCATTCAGTCGAGAATTAAATTGGCCAAAATTAAGTTATTTTAAACAATAATTTCAAAATACTATTTTTTCTTTATAAGATTTTTATTGGTTTTCAAATATTTTCAAATAATACTACAAATACTTTTCCGGGACAAACAAATTTTTCCCCATTTTGAGCCTTTTTTGCAGAAGTGTATTTCCAATTTTCTCTAAAAAAGGCACGTTTTGTCCTATCGGGATGGGAAAAAAAGAATTTATTTTTAATGCACGGAAAAAAAATTGTGATCAAATTGAAAAAAACTATCTTTTACCCGGACATAAATTTTGAAAGTTGATGTCCATTACAGGGGCCAATTCCATTGAATTAGTTATGCCAATTCAAATTTCATACTCGGTATTTGATATATGGTATAATGTTTTATTGAAATGTCCAAAATTGTTTGAAGTGACTTCAATCCCTTGCAATAGTATTATAAATAAAAAACAATAAGGTTGGAGGAATATGTATACACGGCATTACTGATGGGGTAGACAGGGACTTCTGATTTAACTTCATGTCGGTGTTAGAAGTTACAAATGTCGGGGATCTTTCTTTTGATACTAGCAAATAAAATGATTTCAATGTTACTTCATATTCAACTATGTTTTCCATGTAACCCTTGTTAAATTTCATCCTTATTCCATTTATTAAGATACTTCCTGATTTTTAACAAATGAATAGTATTTAACTACAGTTGTTTAGCTTCCGATTTGGACTAAGTCCATCAGTTCTTGTCTTATATATATTAAGTTTATGTAAAATATTTTATTTCACTTATTTCGGTATTATAGAGTGGAGGAGAGTAGATCGTTATTCACTGACTAATACATGGTACAAGTATACACCTCTTCGTGAAGAGGGAGTGAATAGTTCCTATGGCTAAAACATGCTATTAAACCACTAATATAAACGAATGTGCATTTTATGCAGGTTATAGGTATATAACTAGTAGTAAAGTATGGTATAATACAATACAATGTGATTTAAGAAATATATAGATTCATGGCTGATATATTTAGTATATTCAGAGATATGTGTTGGCTGCTTCATAAAAGCATGTGTAGTCATTCCTCAAGAACAACGGATCTGTAATTAAAAAAATAAAAATACATGCAATGCCAATATATTCCCTGATTGAAAACAACCCTTTGTTGTCATCCTTTGCCACTTGTGTATAATGATGTTTGAAACAAGTTCTATAGTGCTATATAAAACAAAAATCATTTTCGTAGCTTTTTTCCTTAAAATCTACGACTCAAAGTTTAAAGACAACAGATATTCATATTTATTGGTCACTTACAACAGGTATAAACCCACAAGTGTTAGGTTACTAAAACTTAAGAATTAAAACATCAATTCAAAACCATACAAATACGAAAAACAAAACATTAAATACATGAACAAGTACTATAAAATTAAAATTATACAACAATATACAACAAGCAAAACTTGAATAACAAACTATAAATGTATCAAACGGACGAACGAAGAAAAATACTTGCGGTTATAACATACAAAAGTGGTGAAAAGGTGATAATGAGACGTGTGATAAATGAGTCATGCTGGTAAACTGGCATAAACAGGCAACAACATAAATGAATGAAGTTTCATTTGGTTGATGTCAATATCTGTATTAATTGGATGAGCGTAGCGAGCGAAGCGGAGATTCCATTTCACTACACTGGAGAAAAAAATCCGCAATGTTCTTCTTTTTTTTCTTTTTTTCTTTTTGTCGTTTTGTGTGTCTGTTAACATGATTCCGGCTAAACCAATACTCCAATTGCGCTGAAATTTTCTGGAGACCTTCGAAATCTCTAAACTAAGAATTGCCACGTTTTTGAGCGCAATCGAAAAATTATTTCTCGTAAAAATCACAATTTTACGATTTTTTTTCGATTAAAAAAAAAATTCTTAAACTTATAACATCTACATGCTTTATCTGATTGTATTTATTTTTTCACAGAACCTTATTTTATCAATTAAGGTATTCTTGTGAAATTTGAGCGCAATCGAAAAACTATTTCTCATGAAAATCGAAATTTAACATTTTTTTTCTTGTTTAAAACAATTCTTTGACTTATCACACCTACATGCTTTATCCTATTGTGATGATTTTTTCACAGAACCTTAATTTTTTGAATTAATATATTCGTGTAAAATTTGTGCGCAATCGAATAATTATCTCTTATGAAAATTCCAATATAACATTTTTTTTTCCTTTTTTTAAAATTGCGATTTATTAAAAAAAAAAATTAAGTTAATTTTTTAATTTAATTTAATTTTTTTTAAATCTTCAACTTAGTAATGATTTTTTCACAGAACAAATTCCAACTCGCAACCTTCTCGTGGTTTGGCCCGTGATTAGGGGAGTTTTGCTCCCTGAAACTAATGGCGAGCTCTGGGTCGTCGTCGGGGAACTTTCCCCTTCCCTTTGACTTTCCTCCCCGAAGGCGACGACAATGACAACACGGAGATGTAACAGCGGGGACGGACGTGGACCTGCCCCCTTTTTTTTCATTTGCATTTTTTTATAGGACATTGTACATTATGTACAACAACACGATTTAGTGTAGGCCTTTAGCAAATAACAAAATGCTTACCATTACTAATTATCAGAATTGTCATATATTTATACATTGTAAAGACCTAAATGTAATTATTGAAAAGTTCAACAAATTTAGGTTCATTTCATTTATCATAGTTAATCAATAATAATCAAGTGATACAGGAATTTCTATTATGATCATTAAGTCATTGGATGAGCGAAGCGAAGACTTCAATTTCACTGCCCCCCAAAAAATTTAGCTCGGGTGTTTTTTTTTTTTTTTTTGTTTGTTTTTGTTTTTTTTTGTTTCCGTCTGTTTGTTCGACTCTCTACCGGCAAACGGCATATCGATCTTGATGAAAATTTGACCGGACCTTCGTTTTCTCTGAACTTAGACGTGCTATATGTTTTGGGTACAATCGAAGAAATATTTCTCATGAATATCGTACTTTTACGATTTTTTTTCGATTTTTAGTGCGATATTTTCGTGACATTTGGGCCGATTTTGACCAAACGGGTGGGGCTACAACGTTCATATTTCACATGGACATTAAGTATGGTGATGTATGCTTCTAAAAGAAAAAGTTGAAAAATTTGCCGAATCTATAGAAATAAAGCTTTTAATATAAGTTTTTTGATTTTTGTGCGTTATTTTCGTGCCATTTGGGCCAATTCTGACCAAACGGGTGGGGCTACAACGTTCATATTATACATGGACATTAAGGTTATGGTGATAGTACCTTTTGAAAGAAAAAGTTGAAAAGTTACCAGAATCCATAGAAATAAAGCTTTTAATAAAGTGTTTACGGTAAATAATAACAATTGACAAGTAACAAAGAAACTTGACAACAATTCACCTACAATGCGTGGAAGCAACAAAACAAAGCACTCGCAAAAGTAAAGATATTCCACGCAACTAAAAATTTAAAAAAAGCTCATCCATCAACGCGGCGGGACTTGAGCGTTTTCCTAGTATATTAATAGTAATAGTAGATATTATGAATTAAAAATGTTCTTTATTTTCATGTTATCATAAACGGTCAAACTTGAATGTTTTTAATATCTGAATAATGGGTTTAATAAAGAATTTGAAGGTCTAGTTATTTTTATGGATTCTATGGTTGTGCGCTGGTTCTGACCAGCACAGGCCTGTCCACGCCTTGTCCCCCCGCGTCGCCCCTTAGTCCCTCCCTTCGTCTCGATTAGCTAAGTTGCATATGAGACGTAAAGCAATATCCAATCAACAGAAAATCCGCATAACACATGGCAGTTCAATGCACCAATTACGCTCATCCAAAACGCGGCTAATGATTTGTTGTAGGTGCCTTGAATTCGGTTGATGGTGAAAATTTAAAAACATCAATACGAGCACATGGAATTTTGAAGGGGATGTAATTTCTTGTAAATCTTCGTTGCAGTACTGTTACATCCATTTCAGCTAACGCAACTACAATTCAGAAATTAAGTAGTTACCGTCTCGGTGGTCTAGTTGGTAAGGCGACTACCTGGAATGTGGGAGACTCGGGTTCAAACCCCGATCGGAATGGATTTTTTAACTTCTGAATTGTATTACATATTTAAAAACTACTAGTGTGATAAATAATAATATCTCTAAAATACCTCACTCCAAGAAAGGGAAAGTGACAGGGCAAGGTGACAGCAAGATGAGTGAGACCAGAAGCAAAAATATATGATGCTGGCATTAAGGTGGGTTGCGACAAAACAAGTTTCTTTCATAAAAGACAACAATAAAAATTAAAATAAATGTATAAATCATTAATAAGGGGAAGCAATTTAAAAAATTGTGATATATATGTAACTATGTAGAACTTTAAAAGTGATTATCACTGCCAGACATAGGCGTGCCCGAGATTTTACAATAGGGGGCCACAAGATCGCTATAAAGATAGGGGAAAGACGGGGTCTGAAATTTTTTTGGCTTTAACTTTTTTGGGGGAGGGTTTAAAACGCATTTTAGAATAATAATGGCTATTTATTCTTAATACGTTAAGGCAATTTTGTCATCAAACTTATTTAAATGGGAAATAATGAGAGAAAATGGTAGATAAAATGTTTTGGCTAACTAAGTAGATATTACTTTTAAATGTCTCGCTACCCGTTGATGACATTTTTTATTTATCGGGTTGTTTCGACAGAAAGATATCACTACCGCCACTACGAAACAACCCGATAAATAAAAATAAAAAAAAGAAATGTTAAGTAGATATTATTCTTAATTTATTTATTATTAATCAATTATGTTTAGTGAATTTTCATCGTATTTAAAAGATATGAAACGTAATTAGTTATTTTAATAACATTACTAACAGAGGCGTGGATCAGTGTTGCCCTTGAGAAGGCTTGCTCGTGTTAAGGCCTACGGATTCGAACATTTGCCGCGGTGTCCAATGTTTGACGAGGAAGACGAGATAATCGTTTCTACCAATATTTTGAATTTTATTAATCGCACGGTGAACCTTTAAAAATGAAGCTTCTAATTCTCGGCTCGGCTCGACTTGAAAATTTTCAAATCATACAATTCAACTAAAATATTCATCTAAAAATATGAACTAATAAAATTGTATTAGGTCTACACTAGTTATAAATATGAACGTTAGGCTTAATGGGGGGCTTATTGCAGGGATCGAACAGGTATATGATGCAATAATTCCCAAGAGATAGATTGATTGATTGATTGATTGGTTGATTGATTGATTGATTGATTGATTGATTGATTGATTGAAGTTTATTGATTGATTGATTGATTGATTGATTGATTGAAGTTTTATTATTGCTGGCAAGATTAAGGCCATGGGGCCTTAAAGATTGATTGATTGATTGATTGACACTTTTGAATTTTGAATGTACTGTTATCAGTTGTTTTTATATCGTATACCCATTAAGTACAGATGCGTTGTCGAGATGATAACCAGTCAGGTTTTCGGAGAGAACGGCCGTGAATAGAACAGAAATTAATCAGCTATTATAACCAGACAACGCCACAAACGAGCCTTATAGGGCTGGACGTACTTGACGCGCGCCACACTTATGCGACCATCGCATTTAGGGTTGCTAAAGTTAAAAATAAATAAAATATTGTCTTAATTATAGCTCAAATTAATTTATACTAGGAAACGCTCAGATGGACGCGTTGATAAGCGAGCACGTGCAATAGCTAGACCCACATTGCACATTTTTTTTAATTTTAAAATTTGCGACGTTCGCTGCCCACAGGGCCATGTTTCCAATATTATTTATTATTGCCAAGGTATTTGGGTAAACCCGTGTGTAAACCTTTACTTTGTGGATAAAATCCACCGCCATCTAGAGGACCTTGACTTCTTGGGAAAACTATTTAAACTCTTTGGTGACAAATAATACACTCTTCCTCGAAAGTATTTTGATTACTTCTAGGTGGCAGTGCATTAGAAACTTCGCGCGTCTTTTCGTTGCCATGGCAACGTTACTTTTGTTATAATGTAATTTCCATTAACACATAACATATTCGTGACCGGACCGACATTCTAAATGATTTGGCCACCTCAGATTTTGTCGCCGTTTAGTTTGAAAAAAAAACTTTCGATTAACTTTAATGTAACTTTTTAACTTTTTGAACGATTTTGCCACAAAACTAATGGCATTCAATCGAGAACGAAGCTTGCGGATGGTCAAAATTTCAACACGATCCAAGCCTCCGTTCGAACGTTATGGCGAGACATACAAACAAACAAACAAAAAAACAAAAAAACAAACAAAAAAACAAAACCAGTGACTAATTTTTCCGGCAGAGTCAAATAAAAACGCTCGCTTCGCTCGCTTAAACATATGTTGCATTCGTAGTTAAAATATAAATAAATAAAATGAAAAACACCCTTAAAAATACCAAAAATATATTGCTGCCGTGTATGAAACATGTGTCAAATATACAAAATTACATTTTTGAGATTCATTTGACATCTATGTTGAATTTAGAAAATATTTATCTCTCCTACGTTTTTAAATCAATAGCGCCCTCTATATCGCGCGCGCAAAGCGTTATGGGAAAAAGGGCATTTACACGCTAAATGACATTTCTTCGGGTGTGTGGAGAACTGCGTTTCCAACAATGTCAATGCAGTTCGCCACAATCCCAAGCATATGACATTTAGCATAAATGCCTTTTCTCCCATAATGCTTTGCAGCGGAGCGCGCATGCGCAGTTAATTCTGAAAATGGTCTATTAACATTCATCACCATAAGTCACGACCAAAGCTTTACCACTATGACTATTATGGACATCCCTGGATACGACTCGAGAACACAATGCCACAAGTTAGTACGACCACCGACAAGCTCTATTATACTTGCTCCAACGAAAGAATGCAGAAGCTTGGTAGTGGTGGGGGGAGAATTAATGCGCGGTACATGGAATGTCGCCTTTGTGTATGAAAGAGAAATATTTTTTACCAATGCAAGCAAAAATTATCTGTGCTAGATCACAGAGTTCCTCCGTGTGCAAGATCCACGCTGAGCTAGCGTGAATAGAGTTGACAAAGTTGTTATGTTGGGAAAACAATTTCGTGCCACCTGCGTTCATACATATCGTACTGACAAAGATTGATACCCAAATGGAACTTTTATTTAAATCCTTAATAGCCGCTAATTCAGAATATCCGCATTGTTTTAATGCGATTTAGAGCTGTGTGAACAGATAGCAGAGAGTAGGCATGTTATACTTCTGGTGTGGACTTAGGTCTATCAATTCTTGGTTCAGTAATTAAATGTGTAAAATGTGACTTTAGAGCCGACCTAGCTACAATTAATTATATATTTTTTCTTTCTTATTAGCCTAATTGATTCTGGCGCAGTCCGATGGTGAAATCGTGTCCACCTTGATTGATCGGTATTTCCTACTTAAATATGCCGGTCTCTAGCCTACAGGGCTGGCTTGGTCGACATTAAATTTAACGTCCCCCCATTGGAAATTATATACGTGACTGAGTGGATCAACTCATAATATATATATTTTATTTATTTATTCATTTACAAATTTGAGTGTGGCTACGAAAAAGTGTTACGCACTGCACACAAGTTGTCAGCAACCTTATGTTTGGAACAGACAAAATTGATTGATTGATTGGATATTGCTTAACGTCTCATATGTATGCACTGTGGCTATTCGAGACGATGAGTGGTGATAGATGAGGATGAAGTATGAACAGAAGGGAGGAGGGGAAACCCGGTACCGGCACGTAACCTACTCCTTTCGAAAAGTACCAAGGGGACCAACGGCTTAACGTCCCATCCGAAAGGACGGTGTAACTTTGACAGCCATATAGGTTCCTCCACTAAGCCGGACTGCCAAGCAGACGCCGATGAGAACGAAGCCGTTACACTAGCTCTCGAACCTTCCATCTGCTCTAACCAGCGGTATACGTGAGTTTCAGGTCTGATCGGTCACCTACTCCACCCCTGACCACGCCAGTTTCTGCTTAACTTTGGAGTTCGAGTGGCAACCGGTTGAACGACCTCGGCTAAACCGCTGGCTTACAGCCAAAATGGACAGCCCTGGATATTAATTATTAAGACCACAATATCACACTTTAATACTGGCACGCACCATTAAGAAAATTGAATGTCTCATTAAAGACAATGGAAACGAAATTCTTAAGTCGCCCAACATGCTAGATCTGACTTCTCAAGACCTGCACTTCACCAACAAAGGGTTAACCATGAAGACTGTGTTTTGTTTTGGGTTCGCTTTGCTGGCAGTGGTCTGGAGTGTACCTGCACCGGTAAGACATTTTCTATAATAACTGTTACAAATGAATAATTTAAAGCAAGATCGTATTTAGAGTTTACCCACTCAGTCACATAACTGATTTTCAGAGGGGGCATACATTTAAAGCAGACCAAGCCAAACCTGTAGGCGCCGAAACCAGTGGCGTAACTAGCACTTGTTTTTGCGGGGGGCGAACATTTTTGTAACCACCAAAGATCAATGGTCAGCAAAACTAGTTAAGTTGTATGTGGGTACAATCAGTGGTGTTAACCCAAAATAATATATAGGTATACGCTATTTCCTGAGTGACGTACACAATTTGGAACAAGGGGGGCATGGGGGGTAGCCCACAAGTTGATGGGGTCCGGGGCGCAGAGCCCCGGATTTCTTTTTCGATGTATTATGAGTGTGATTTGAGTATTTTGACGATTTTTTTTACAAAAAACAGAAGAAAAATTGCACAATATGAAATATATATCAATATTTATAAAATATTTCAATAAATACCTCATGAGTCATGACAAATACAAATTATGTCCCCTCCCCTCGCCCCCTTCTAATCAAATTTCGGGGGGCAACTGCCACCCCCCCTAAAAAAAAAGTACTGGCCGACACCATCGACAAGCGAACAATGACCAACTTGAGACCGGCATATTAAGTATGAAACACCGACCAGTCAAACTGGACACGATTCCACCCGTAGACAGCGCCAGAATCAACAAGTCTAATTCGAAACAACCTTGTAATTATTATGTGCCTCGTTGCTAGGACGGCTCCAAAGTTAACGTTTACCCTTTCCAAGGCCAAATTGATGGATTTAAGCTCACATAGTCATAACATAACCTACATGACAGATTTGTTTTTGGACCCTACGTTTAGGGTTGCCAGATATAAATTTAAAAAAAGTCTGAACGGTGGTGGCCTTAATTATTCTGCGTTTTAAATGTTTTTTTTTTTTTTATTCTTTCTTACCGTATTAGCTAATTACTTTTATACATTCAGAGTAACCTCACATAATTGCTTTGCTGAATGTAGACTTGATAAGGGATAATTACACACTTGTTAGTAAAATCGCATAGTCTTATCGAATTCAATATAATGAAAATAAATCGTTAATGTTAAAAGAGTTGTGATTTTTGTAAAAGGAAAAACGTAAATAAAAGTGTTCGTATTCACTAAACAGAATTATTCTTTTAATATTTGTTCCTATGCAATCTTCTAACTGTGGGAGCCGCGATGTTGGTGTGCCCGTGCCTTGAGAACAAAGACCAGTTTGTGTTTTTGTGCTTCTGTGCCCGTCCTTGGTTGTGTTCCTGTTCATTGTAAGTGTTTTGTTTGTGTTTCTCCTGTTATTGCCTAGGAGTGTTTGCCCCATCTATTTGTATTTCATGTTGATTTATCTTTGCTCTTTGCTATTCTTGCGCAATGCAGTGCCAGTGTAACACCATGGCATTCATTTTTGGATTTTTCATGTTTTTCTCTCATTGCGTGGCGTGATTATTTTGTCCTCTCATAATTGTGCTTCTTGTTTTAAGATTTATTTTTCTTTGTACATGTATAAGCTGCAAAGGGCAGTATTTTTCCCTTTATCGGTCTTCCCACCCCTTGGGCGGGAAAATAACAATAAATACAAATACAAATGTATAGAACAAAATTATATTTAATATGTTTTTTTTCATGCTAATCGTGCCCTGTTTCAGAAACTGGATTCTCCAGCAGATTCATTGAAGGGGAAAGTGGAAGCTTGTGAGAGAATGGTTAATGAATCTAAAGGTTTGTCTTATAACGATTTTATCTTCCATTGTCAATAATTATTTGTTAAAATTGATATTATATTTTTTTTTTTTTTGAATTTTTTTTTCAATGTTATATAATTATTAATTATTATTATGTCGTTTAAAGTTTTTACTTTAAGTTTGATTATCAAATGGCCAAAAAGGTCATTGCATCTTTCACCTGATACACATAATGCAACTCGTATGTATTAAACACAAAAAAACTATTGATCTAACAAACTATTGAAATAACGTGTGTTCAATTGGTTTATGAATAAAAACATAAATTTGAAAGCAGTGCTTGCATTGTTAGCTGAAAGCCATTGTATTGAAGGATTAGGTTGCTGTGCACAGCAGCAGTTAAGACAAATCACCAATATCTGCTTAATCGAAGAAATGTACATGTTTAAGTGGCATTGGCGGGGCCGGGCCTGCCAAAGAGTTATTAGTATTTTAAATTAGGAGCCGCTGATTGGCTAGAAATAGGCCGCCGGGGACGTCACCATCTGGAAACTTCCCGGTAGTGCAAGGTATAGCTCATTCTCGGAGAGCGGTAAAAGCAACACTATTGGTTTCGAAAATGAACACCACTTAATTAAGATTTTTATTATATTCCTCGGAAATTTAATATGAGGCTTTGCATCTATCCCAGTCGGCAGCAGATAATAATTATTACATGTAGAAGTACCAATAAGAGGGGTCGCTGTGGATGACTCGGATACGAGTTTATACCCGCAGCTTTCAGGTTTTCTGGGGTAACGGGAATTACAATATCGGTATCATATTTCACAAGAACGTTAATAGTCAATCTATGAGATTTAGTACGAGTATTTATTAATCCATTAGTTTTGATTTTAAAAATTGTGAATTCTCCATAATTAACTAAATTTTGGAGAACTTCGGAAATTTATTCCAAGAGTACAGATTTTTTAACGCAAATATTCATCCTGAATAACAACGTTTAAATCAATGTGAACGCACAGGTTGATTTGGTTAATCGTAAGGGAATTCCCTGAATTGTTATCCATGTTTTGAATATCCCATTTTTTTACGTTTAGGCCATGTCTCGCAATGGTGTTAATATCAATATAAATGAACTCTGTCATCATTCATATTAAATTTGGTAAGGATATTACCCACCGTTCAGCTGCAACCGTCAACACCTGAGCGCGAGCATTTAAATTGGGCCAAGGTCAGGGTTCACAGCTACGCCATTAGGCCTATAATTATATTTTTTTAGTTTAAGGAGCAGTTATATTCAATTTACATACGGGCGCCTAATATCAAAATATAACCAAACCGATTTCATTTGTAGGGGCTGAATTTGGTGTATCGGACTTTAGTAAAATGACCAAGGAAGACGTTTTTGACGTAAGTATTACCCCTTCATTTATTTTATAAATTAATAAACAATAAAAATTATTAAAGCTCGTTAACATTGGGATAATTTAATTGATTAATTGTTTAGTTTTGTTCAAATTTGGTTTGGTTTTATTGGTTTGAGTTATATTTTTGTTGATCACACAAGAAAATGAATTATTTATTTGTTTATACTTTATGAAGTTGGCAAACGAAGAGATGTGCGGTAAGCCTAGCAAAATGATCTGAGTAAGAGAGAAAAGAAAAACAGAACTATCTTTAAATATTAAATAGATCAAGTGATAAAACAAAACGAAATATTAATCAACTTATTATAGTATAAAGTAAAATGAAAAATGTGCCCAATGATGTGTAACATTTGATTAGCTGCTAGTCTTGCAGCTAATCAAATTCCGAGCTGATTCTTATATTTTATGAGCACTTCAATCGTTAAACTAAACATTCAAAACTGATTTAAGTATTTATTTTATTGAACATAACACTTTGATTAAGTACTTACCACTTTGTTTAAAGTAAGTGATTGCACTCATAAAACACTAATAACTAAACTTCGTAAATGCTATATGAACCATTAAAGTTTTACTATTGGTATTGTTTGTTTTTTATTATGATTATTCGAAATTATATTTCTTTGTATTGTTAAGTGGTAATAAAGAAGTCAATTCATTTCGAAAGTTTTATTATAGAAAAATCCAGAACAATAATAAAAGTAATAATTATTGAGTTATCCAAAAGAGAAGTAATTTTCTAGTTCCAGATTCACTTATTGTTTAATAGTTGTTTTCATAGAGGAATTTCAAAATCACCAGCGTCCTTTGTATCGCTCGCGCAAACCATTATTGGTCTGAAATGCAATACCAGTGCAAAATCTTCTTATCTGTATTTGCTGAAGATTTGCTATGCAACAGTTCAGAGCGTGTTTAAACTGCTCTAATAATCGAAAAGATCAGATCATTTTGAATTTAGTTTATGTTAATGATTTTAATTAAATTGCAACACCTCGAATCAGCTCTTTTCGATAACTAGAGAAGCATTTTAACAAGCTTTGAACTGTTGCATGGCAATTCTTTAGCAAATACAGATACTATAGGTTTTGCAATAAGGGTGTCGCTATGTTCGGGTGTTTGGTGAACTGCATCTCCTACATATTAGTGAAGTTCGTCTCACATACGAGCAAATGGAACTTGGCGTGTTAACTCCCTTTCTCATCTCTCTTGGTATATTGAACATGCAAACATGGACTGGATCATGAGATAGTCTATTAAAACACTAAAAAAATATCAAAATGGTATTTTGAATGAACATGTTCGAAGGCGATTTAAGCCATTTTCCCGAATACTTTTCACGTTTTAATGCGTATTGAACAAAAATGTGACAGCTCAAAATGATTCTTTCTGCCATTTTCCTTGTTCAATATCCAATCAGAGATACCTAGTTTGGTCACCCCTGGTGACACAAATGAAAAGTTATACTTGATTTTATATACAGCACTATATTAAGAGTTTTTTTTTTTTTTACAAGAACTGAGAATAATATCCTGTATTAGATAAGATTAGTATAGAATCAAAACTAAGAATCATTATTATAAAAATATTCAAATGTGGTCTATTGAACAAATAAGTTCTAATAAGCTTTTAATGAAATAAGGCTACTACCTGAAGAAGGGCATGCATTGTACCCTGGGCAGACTTCACACGAGATTATTTCAAATGGTAAATTGGATGAAGGTAGGTAAAACAAATAAATTCTGTTTTATTTACATGATTTCCAACAGGTTGAAGCTTGGTGTTTTGCGAAGAGGTTGATAGTGGACAGATTGGATGAATACTCGAAAGCAGCACTAAGGGAAAATGACAAACCAGAAATTAAAAAGTCGCGTATTACTTGTCTAAAAGCATGTAAGTACCCCACATTGTGCACGATTCCACGAAGCTATTTTATATTTTCTTTGTGTTTACTCATTTGTCTTTCTTATATTTGGTTCATACATAAATTTTATTTAATATACATTTTGAATTTTTTACCCAATTTGGTGTGGTATTAATGCATTGTTGTTGTAATATTACTATTTCCAACTTTACTTAACTATAGGTTCATTATTGTGTCTGCATGTATGTCATTATATGTATTCAATTGTCCCTCTTTGTAAGTCAGATCTTTAACTTAATAGGATAGACGTTAAAAAAATGTAAAAAAAAAAAAAAAACATTTACCTTCTGAAAATCGGTTATGTGGCTGAGTTGGTAGACTCTATCTATTAATATTTTGATAAAACTTTAGCAATTAATTTTTTTCAGGAGTAACATTAAACCTTTCTTTCCCACCGTAGCCATAATATAACAGAAAGTTAAAAAAACGGATGAGATAATGATTTTTTTTAGTTTGAACCCTATTTTATATTTATTTTGGTAAAGAAAAATAAATAAATAAATAAAAAATCTCAATTCAATGGGACGAATAGTGCTTTTTTTAAAGAAGATAGAAAATACTCATCTGCTGGAAAAGCTAAAAACGTAATTTTTATGTTTGTTCAGGAAAAGTAATAAATGTTTAGTACTGCTGTTATTTAAGATACACAAAATCTTAAATTTAAACAAAAATGTAGACTTTATTCAAAATCCGGAATTTTCCGAAAATTGTTTAAATTCAAGATAAAAACTCAAAAAAACACCAAAATTGTTAGAAAAAACGGAACTCTAATTGGTTAATTATAGTTACCTAATTTTGACCAATTTAATTCGGGAATGAAAGGGTTAACGGGTCCCGTGGACATAAAGCATATTAAAGGCCCTTACACAGATTTCTTTATGACCCGATTGGCACAAATAAAAAACCCAAATATCGAAAACCAAAAAAAGTCACAGTTCATATACATGTTTCATATTATTAATAAATAATGTTTTTCAGCTATTGAATCTTAGTAACACGTAATACATGTTGTGGTCACTGAATACAGACTGTATTCTACTCGCTTATTGGAATTTTATTTTTATTTTTACAAAATACGCAAACAAATCTTTGTCTGTAATATTGTTGCTTTGTTTCAGTGTTTGGAAAGACCCCTGAAGCCACAAAATATGTTTCAATGCTTACTGAAATAGGAGACTGCAAGGAATGGACGAATCATTTGAACTTAACAAAAGTATCAGCTGACACGAAATTGCCAATAGCAGCTGTAGACATGCTTAAAGTTACATTAGACATATTACAAACCTACCCGAATAAAACCAAATAAATAACATTGTGTATGTCAATATTAATGTTGATGTTGGTAGATGAAAACTGGTAGTGATCCTCCTGTTCACAACAATACATAAAATTATTTGGGGTTTTCATTAAAATATGTTCAATAATAATATAATGTTGTACTAAACTTGATACCTACAAACCAAGTATTCCTTGTTCCACTTCGTAAGTTTAACTTTGTAGGTCTACTTAATTCTTAATTACAGTTCATTATTAGTTGTATTTAATTACCCCTTATTATAATAATTGTAAGAACTGTAAAATTTGGTATTAATTGTATATATTTATTTTTTCTATTTATTTATTTATTAATTTATTCAAGTTTATATCTTTGTTCTTGAGATTTCATCGATATATTTATGAATTCAATTTTTATTTTTATTCATTTTGTGATGGGAGGATGGAAATGGATAGGATCCCAAGACGAGACTTCGAAGCAGGGGAGGAAGGTCAAAGAAAAGTAGGAAGACCGAGAGAAAGATGGGGAAGATTGATCGAAGGAGACGTTGAAGAGAGAGGTGAATCGTGGAACCAGGTGACGGAATTGAAGCTGTGGGAGGACAGGAAAGAGTGGAGAAAATTGGTGGAGAAGCAGATGCAGGATGAAGATGACGATGAAGATAATGATGAAGAAACGCTGAGCCTGGCAATCTCGGCAAAAATATAGTTTCGTGCCCTAGATAGCGGTGTGAAGAACACCACTCAACCTGACATTGTTGGAAATGAGTTTTGATGATTATTATTATTCAATCATTTATTTTGTATTAAGAACATTGCACACATTTTAGAAATTCCAGAGCTGTATAACTACTAACTTGGCCCCCTCACATTGAAAGAGATTTTTCTCGTATTGTGACCGGAGCCAGGTCGTTTAGCCGGTTCCCACTCAAACACCGATGTAAAGCAACCTCGGGTGTGGCCAGGGGTAGAGTGGGTGAACGCTTTGCCCTAAATCTCACGTATACCGCTGGTTAGAGGAGATGGAAGGTTCGAGAGCTAGTGTAACGGCTTCGTTCTCCTCGACGTCTTTTCGGCAGTTAGAGTTAGTGGAGGAACCTGTATGACTGTCAAGGTTACACCGTCATTTCGGATGGGACGTTAAGCCGTTGGTCCCTTTGGTACTTTTCGAAAGGAGTAGGCTACGTGCCGGAACCGGGTTTCCCCTCCTCCCTTCTATTCATACTTCATCCTCATCTATCACCACTCATCGTCTCAAATAGCCACATTAATATGAGACGTTAAGCAATATCCAATCAATTATGAATCAGTCAATTGTGACCGGCTCATAACGTTTTAGCTACAGCACATGTCAGCATAAAACAATCACAAATCGTGATGGACTCGTAAACACTTAGGAAATTAAAAAATGTGGGTTTTAGTTATTGGATCTTGATCCTTGGCCGACAAATAACACACATTGGTACGGAAACCTAACCTCAAACCATACCAATGTAAGCACTCACAAAATGGCGCCAAAACATTCCTGTCACGTGACTTGTCTTGATTCCGAGTCCGAGTCATGTTTAAAGGGGTTACTTTACTGGGGTCTTCGACAACTGGTTACAGGTTTTGGTAGGGTTTTGGATCGCAGTTGGCTACACTTGCCTAGATAGAGAATTTTCTAAACTGACAATCCCCGATTGGATTTTTATGGTACTGAGCATGCGCACATTCGTTCTGCTAACTTCCGGTTGTAACCAAACACTGAGGTCAGTCGGAGGCGACTACCCCTTTGATAGAATGTCCATTGACCATATCTCACCGACAAGGATAACGTCAAACCGATGCTTTCATTACGTCATAAATATGCAGAAAGTCGAAGATTTTAATGGTACTATCGAAACTGAATATACCGACCATCGAAAACGATCGTCATAGACGCACCACAAATTATTATAAGTTTCTCTACACTTATCCAATAGCCATGAAAATATCGAATGTTTCATGTTTAAAGAAAGAATAATGGAGCTCGTACGATAATAACATGACCATTCTGATAGGATAATGATGAATAAATATACTCTAAATTACCTAGGCAAATAATAGTCAAAGGTTTCAAATGGAATTAGTAAGGAGAGCGACTCACCACAAAAGCGTATGATCAAAAAGCTCAATGATATATACCATATTTCCATTTTGTATTCAAATTCAGATATGGCCATATTGATTGCATTTAGAACAAAGTAAAATAACTCTTTACGAATAGTTGATAACCAATTGGACAAATAAATTATTGCTGACTCTTCGATGCATACAAAATAATGCAAGGAAAATGGGGTCAAATTGATTTGTATCGAAATCGGTTTTCCTACGTGGATGTCTATAACATGCACCATTCAGACGGTTTTCAGGCATCTGCTTTGCAAGTTGGTTTGTGAACAAGCTCCACAGCTTAAAGCACAACGCGCACTCTAGCCGGTTAGTTTAGCTTCGTCAGATTAAAACGATGGTAGGGTGAGCAACTTCAGTATAGTTCAGTACATGTGACCTTGCAAGATTCTCTCAGAGCTTCACCACAGTCTGATCGCTTGTTTCTGCCTGTCATTCGTACGGTTAACTCTCTCGAGTGTCCAAAGGCTTAAAAATTGAGCTAAAGAGGGGTAAACTGAGCGGTGTCCCATTTGTTACAGTAAATTCATATTTTGTAGGAATGAAAGTTACTGAACTGAGCAGTAGTGTGCGTGCGTTTAAAGTGGAATTTTATGAATTGTTGAAATAAAGTTACATAACAAAATCGTAGTTTTGCACGTTAAAAATTAATTCTTGAAAATAACGTCAAAGACACAAATATATCAATTATTACAATCGTGGAAATTAGTCCGAGAAGTCATTTATGTTAAGAATGATTTAGCAACAACAATTAAAATATTTTCGTTATTTATTTTCATATTTTACCACCAAGGAAAATCAATTTTTCAAACTAAATATCATTGACAAGGGTGAGATAAAATAAACGTTAAGCGAGTCTCAACGTATACAAGGTCACTGAAGGTCATGGCCAGTCTCGAGGCTCCAAGTCTTCAGGAGGAAACCGGGAAGAGGAAAATGTTCGACTTCAACCGAGGGATGTTGTACTGGCAAGGTAGGTTGGGTGCTCTATGTATTCTGCCATGAAAATAATGTATGTCTTGCTTTACCGATTCCACTCAGTAACGTTAAGAATCAAAATTAGTTATATTTATATTTAACAATTTGGGCTTATACATTATTATCTTTGAAAGTGTCTCTTATATTCAACAACTCGATAAATTTATGAAAATCATTACAACTTTGTTCATTTCGTAAAGCGCTTTTACAAAAATATTGTCGAAAAACCTAACCATCAACCAATACACATCGTACGCAACGCAGAGTTATAAAAAATGAGACAATACCATCTTGTGACATAAATGTGTTTCTAAATAACAAATTATTGCATTCTTGAGCCGTTGAGCGATATTAAAAACAAGTAAAAAACGTGCTCAATTATATTTTGCCTAAAAATGTTTACACACACATAGTTATATTTCCATTTTTCGTAAATCATCGTTGAATTTTTGTTGATCAATCACTTTTCAAGTTTGTTGTTGTTCTTTGGGATATTCTTTTTTTCAACGTTTGCCTTTTCCATAATATATTGCATGTGTAAAATGATCAATTTGAGCCGCAGGGACCTGAAACAATATTGACAATCAGTAAATTGACACTTGACAAGTTGACAACAATACTTGCAAAATCAAAATAAATGCTCAGATATCTTACTTACCTGAATCAACAAACAAAAAAGATAAACATTTAATACTTTTAGTCTAAATATTTTATACATAGTTCATAACACTTATGACGATTTTTTTTTACATATGTAAGATGGAAGACAGATTAATCAGTCTCGCATACAATATCTATTGTCCAATTCTTGCTTCAAGATATTTTAAATTAGACCAATTATAGTCTCCTGGTTAAAAAATTGTAAACTGAAGATTTATAACTCTTTTTCTTATGCCAGAAACGTAATCAAAATGGTTTCACAATCATTTTCAACTAAATGCAAATGTTGCATTGCAGGTTTGCTCCCTGACGGTCCCGACACGGATCTGCAGTACCTCAGCCCCCGTCTGGCGCGCATCATAGTCTGTCACCTCATTCTTACATCAACTCTCATTGCAGGTTTGCTCCCTGACGGCCCCGACACGGATCTGCAGTACCTCAGCCCCCGCCTGGCGCGCATCGTAGTCCGTCACCCCCTTCTACGCCAGGCGCTTCGGTCCTTCCGTAGCTTTTACCCCTGGTTCATGATGGGACTCATGAGTCTTAGCTACTTAGTGCTACATCCTGTAGGACTTTATACCTACTGGAATAACAAAACTGACGTCATCCAGAACTCGTACCCTATGATGCTGTGGGTGCTGATTTCAGTCGGCGTAGGAAATCTGATGTATCATAAAATTAAAATACAAAAAATTGTAGCAACTTTTGAAGAATTATCCCGAGAAGAATATTTAGAGAATGAATATCAAAGAAATCTGATTGTAAAAATGGATTGGTGGGGATTCAATTTTACCAAATACACTTATCTGATTCTGAATTCTGCCGGTGCCACTGGTATGTTAGCGAGTGCCATTTTCGTCTTGATACCAAATCGAAGGCTGCATTTTAGGTAAGAAATCTTTCTGACTGTACTTCTTTTTTTCTTACACTGAAACAAATTAATGGTTTAAGTGTTTAAATGGTTTGAGTGGCTCGTTGGAGTAGTGGTTAGCCTACCTGCTTCTAATGCAGAAGGTTCCGGGTTAGATTTCCACTTCCGGTGAAAGTTTCATAACTTTTAATATGGATTCAAGTCCATCACTTCTTGTCTTGGGAATTAGTAAACGGTGACTTTAGAACCGTCCTATCAAACAAGGCACTTAATAAATTCAAATTTATTCTGAATTGGTTGAGTTGATTTGGACGTTAATCCATGGGTGTTCGCAATGACCATACCTCTAATTGCTACATTTCCAATAAAAAATATCGATCTTTGGTTGGCTATCGTTCACTTGTCGATTGCGTCGGGGCCTATAGGATTTAAAGTTTTGTCTCTCCCGCCCAACGAATATTTCTTAAACTCCTTCCAGAATTTTCCCCATCACATAAAAATACATTTTCAAAAGGGGTATTCACCAGCTCAACTCAAAAAATATATTTCATTTGGCTAACTAGTTATGAATTTTGAAATTAACAGAAAAATTATTGGGTCCAATATGACCCGAAAAAAATTGTCAATCTTAGCATTTTTCGAGCTAGGTCCCATCGGCAAAAACCTCTCAAAAGAAATAACACTGGGACGATCATTACTTTTTAATTACTTTCTGATTAATGTTTTAAGGTCGAAGTTTCCTTTCGACATAACCGCCTCACCGACTTTCTGGATTATGACTGCAGTAAACACCATTCTCAAGATATGTGGCTTTTTCTTAGCAACTACATTACAGTTGACAGTCATTACAAACTTCATTCATCTAGGAGTTATTTTCAAGATTCTGGCTAATAAATTCTTGAATATCAGAGAAATTGCTATTGAACGTATACTGGTGAGAAAACGTGGACTTAACCTGAACCTCCCTGGTTCCCTAACTGACAGTAACGTGACCTCGATGGGAGTGACCCAGACTTCTACCTCCATACAACCGGTCAGTCAAGGGAGGACAACACCCCAAGGAGAAGAAGTTACATTTACTGTAGAAGAACTTGACATTGAAATGAACATTCTTTTGAAGAAATATGTTCAGTTTCACCAAATATTATTAGGGTTAGTTAAATCAGCATTATTTGATTAAATTTCTTTCACAAGTATAACAACCTGATTGGCCCATAACATAATATGGTTGTCATGTCATGTTTCAGATTAAAGAATGACCTGCTGTCCGTGTACGAATTGTTCTCAATAACCTTATCTGGTGTAAATGTATTAATTTATGGAGCTACTTTGTTGGTAATTACCGATGTAAGTATACTTATTTAAGTTTTACCAGTACGAAATTAAAATATTTCCTTTTTAATTTCTGCAGGCATCTCTTGATTCTTTTGAAACTGTTAGCTTAAAAAAGGGGAGCAGGAACGGCCTATGTTCCCCATGTTAAATTTGCAGATTTCCGGTACCGTTTAATCGAACACTATTTAACTTAGAGACACAAATTTTGATTTTTTGGGTAGCTTAAGCCAATAGTAAGAAACAGTAGGAAGTTTTTTTTTTTTTTTAATTTGTATATTCCAGACATATATATATATATATATTGTCAAAAAAAATTGGGCAATTTTTAGACCTAAGCATGCGCTATAACTTTATCCCGATAATTTTTTCAAAATTTCCTTCCTACTATTTGTCAAAAATATCTCAATAAAGAAGTCCTCAAAATTTCAAGGCTCTAGCTTCAAAACTGCCTAACTTATATGTACCGTAGTTTAAGAAAGTATAGTTTTGAGTAAACGGGTGTTAAAGTTAATATTTTAGGTGTACTTCATGTGCACTAATGACATTTCCGGTACCATTTTTAGGGAGGGTATTCAACTTAGAGATATGATTTTTTTTAATTCAGCAGTTTAGAGTTTTTGCTAACAATTTTAAAATTCATTTAAAAGAATTTACTCGTTATTTTTATATACATTAATTTTTAAGTCGTTAATATACAATGGTTGTCATAGCAACATAAATTAAAAAAAAAAAAAAAAATATTACATTTTTTAAATTTAATGGTGATTAACAATATAACATATTCAACTCAAAAAATCAACTTTGACGATAAGTTTCATTCCTGCTCCCCTTTTTAAAAAAGGGGAAACCGGAAATGTCATTAGTGCACATGAAGTACACCTAAAATATTAACTTTAACACCCGTTTACTCTAAACTAAACTTTTTTAAACTACGGTACATATAAGTTAGGCAGTTTTGAAGCTAGAGCCTTGAAATTTCGTGGACTATTTTATTGAGATATTTTTGACAAATGGTAGGCAGGAAATTTTGAAAAAATTATCGGGATAAAGTTATAGCGCATGCTAAGGTCTAAAAATTGCCCAATTTTTTTTTACAATATATATATATATATATATATATATATATATATATATATATATGTCTGGAATATACAAATTAAAAAAAAAAAAAACTTCCTACTGTTTCTTACTATTGGCTTAAGCTACCCAAAAAATCAAAATTTGTGTCTCTAAGTTAAATAGTGTTCGATTAAACGGTACCGGAAATCTGCAAATTTAACATGGGGAACATAGGCCGTTCCTGCTCCCCTTTTAACAGGGTATCGTTGTTGCAACTGCAAAACCTCATTTCGGGTTTCCATTATAGAGTTAAGAACACACATCGTTGTTAAGCTGAAGGGGCAGTAAGCAAAAGTAACATTCAACATAAATTCTATTATAAAATAATAACATAAATAGAAACATATATCAAGGTAAGTACTTTTTTGTTGTTGAGGGTAGAGACAGTGTTCAATGAACTGCAATATCCTAAGTAAGAAGTCAAATCCATTATAAGTGTCTGAGTATCATATCAATAAAATGTTAAACTACTGTATGTTATGCACCCTGATTTCTTGACCGTTATTTATGTCTTATTGGATGAGCATAGCGAGCGTAGCGAGCGAAACGAAGATTCCCTTTCACTACACTGGAGAACAAAATCCGGAATGTTTTTTTTTTTTTTTTTGTATTTTTGGCTGTTTGTTAACACGATTCCAGCTAAACCGATACTCCAATTGCGATGAAATTTTATGGAGACCTTCAAAATCTTTGAACTTAGAACTGCCACGTTTTTGAGCGCAATCAAAAAATTATTTCTCATGAAAATCGCAATTTTACGATTTTTTTCGATTTTTCTAAAATTTCTTCGACTTATAACACCTACATGCTTTAACCGATTTTAATGATTTTTTCACAGAACCATAATTTTACGAAAAAAATATTCGTGTGAAATTTTAGCGCAATTGAAAAATTATTTCTCATGAAAATCGAAATTTTACGGGTTTTTTCTTTTTTAAAACAATTCTTTAACTTATAACACCTACATGCTTTATCCGATTGTAATGATTTTTTCACAGAACCTTAATTTTATGAATTAATATATTCGTATGAAATTTGAGCGCAATCGAATAATTATTTCTTATGAAAATCGCAATTTTACGATTTTTTTCTTTTTTTAAATTACGATTAATTAAAAAAAAAATTTTTTATTTAATTTAAATTAATTAAAAAAACATCTTCAACTTAGTAATGATTTTTTTACAGAACAACATAAAATCCGCATAACACATGGCAGCTCAATGCACCAATTACGCTCATCCAACAACGCGGCGGGACTAAAGCGTTTTCCTAGTATTTATATATAATAGATATTTATTAAATCAATCTGCTCTTCGTGTCTATAACATTTGGTCTTATATTCATAAGATATGTTTTGTTGCAGAATGAAAAACTTGGGATATATGAGTTTATAGTTATGTTGATCACGTTCGAGTCAGTGTCCATATTCCTTCTGATAAATCTACTGTGCAACTTTATATCAGACCAGGTATGTTATAATAGTAGAGACCAAGTGGGAATTACAATGTGGGGACAGTCATGTTTATCATTATTTTATAGCGATTTTTTCTATATTTTAGTCTTTAATTCGTAAGTTCATTCCTACTCATTAATGAAACCGTTAAAATCCCCCTTGAATTTAAAGTAGGTATCTCTGTGCATGATTTTTAACTAAAAAATATGCCTAAACAATCATTACAATATTTTATTGTTCAACTTTATGACATCAATCACGCATGAGCAAATAATTTTAAAAAAAGAGACAACAATAATGTATTGAATGAACGCAATTAGAATAAGTTAGATAAATATTATTATTATGTTATTATTATTTTTATAAATTAGTAGTAAATTGTGGTATCGATTGAATGAAAGAAGTATTAACTAATTTTTAGCAAAAATTATGTAGCAATTGGTCAAAATGAGGTTTGGTTCATTAAATAACTTTTACCCTCAGATATATTTTAAAGAATGAGGAATTGAATTAGGTTTAATATTGTTAATTTTTAATTTCGATCGTTTTTCAATTTTTTCGTACAAAAATTAAGATGTTGAAATAACTTGGAATGAATAAATTATTGCAAGATTCATTAATAATAATGAAGAAACATAAATCTGTGCATGTTAATTCCAAAATAACCTACATCAACTGGTTGATGCCCAGGTTTCAGGCTGCAGCTGTGGGAGAGGCTGTCTACGCCTGTGATTGGTTGAGGTTATCGCCTCACTAACCAATTAGAGCTCGTGTTTCAGGCTGCAGCTGTTGGCAAGGATATTTATGCATGTGATTGGTTGAGGTCCTCGCGAAATTAACCAATCAGAGCTCGTATTTCAGGCTGCATCTGTGGGCGAGGCTGTCTACTCTTCTGATTGGTTGGAAACCTCTCCAAACTTCAAGAGCTCGATGCTCATCATTACAGGCCGGATTAACAATACACTTGATTTTAAACCTAAGGGCCTTGACCCTTTCTCTCTAAAGTACTTTGGGGAGGTGAGTTTTTAGCTAATTAACCCTATCATTGTATGGAAGAGTAGCTTTTTAAATTCCGGTGGTAGAATTTTGAAAATATGAGTGTATTGTAAAGGCTTAGTCTGTTTTTAATTTAATATCCGCCTCTGAAAATCAGTTCTGTGACAAAGTGGGTAGACATTTAATATATAATATGTATTTATTTATGTTTAGTTATCAAGAAGTGGATATAACTCAGTGCACTGTTCCAGATATCCAACATGGCGTACAAAGCGACGACAACACTACAGAGTATGGTGCTTCGATAAAGAAGATGAGGTATCTTTGCAGTTACGAGAACCATCCAGGAAGTGTATACTGTGGAGTAATTAAAATATTACAAAACAAATTTTCACCACTATAAGTGTCCTGAAAGGGTTCCGTTTAACTTTTTACCGGGTTTTAGCAATATCGGACTTGATGTATAAAACACTCAAATAACAGTACAGGAAGGTAAAAGTACAGGAACAAGTACAGGTTTCCTTAACTGTGTTGCTAATGTAGCATAAATAGGTTCATTTATTATTCATGATTATTTATGGTAGAATCAGTATAATACTCCTAGCGGTTGATGCGACCCTAAACTTAACGAATAACGAATCAGTATAATACTACACTGCTTTTATATTACAATTCACTTGCTTATTATATTTACGGTAATGTAACTAGTTTATTCCTGCCATAGTATATATAAGAAGGTGTATTGTTCCTAGGTAAATAAGTTTCACATATTTTATAATTAATATAATAACAATGAACTTTTTTTATATTGTAACAGTGGGCTCACCTCAGGAGATCTATTTCATTCAGTGGCCAAAAACAAATGTATTCACAAAATGTTTATTCTATATTCAATAAATATTTCATTCTATTCTAAAAATCTACCTCTTGTTATTTGCAAGATTATATGTATAAATACCATTTAAAATAGTAATAATTCAGATAATACTTTTTGCGTTTTTATTATAATAAAACATAATTGTTAAAAAAATTATGGCATTGTATGCACATTTTATTGTTGAAAACATTACACATAATTGCTCAAAAACATAAGAATATTCAACAATAAGGTAAAAAGTGAATGTGTCCAGCCATTTCATAAGCCATTTCAATTAAATGAGCGAAGCGAAGACTTTAATTTCACTGACCCCCCAAAATATTTAACACGGGTGTTTTTTGTTGTTGTTTGTTTGTTTTTTTGTCTGTATGATCGCTCTCTACCGGGCAAACGGCATATGCGATCTTGATAAAAAAAAATGTGGGGGCCTTCGAAATCTCTGAACTTAGAGGTGTATTGTTTTTGGGTACAATCGAAGAAATATTTCTCATGAATATCGTACTTTTACGATTTTTTTTCGATTTTTTTGTTTGATATATTTTCGTGCTATTTGGGCCAATTCTGACCAAACGGGTGGGGCTACAACGGTCATATTTTACATGGACATTAAGGTTATGGTGATGTATTGCTTTCAGAAAAAAAAATTCGAAAAAGTAAGCTCCATAGAATAAAGGTTTTAATTGAGCTTTTTTAGTTTTATAATAACAATTAACAAGTCACAATAGAAACTTGACAACAATCACCTACAATGCATTCAAAAAGCACTTGCAAAAGGAAAAGTGGTCCCACGCAAACTAAAAACTTACAAAAAGCTATCCATCAACTCGACTAAAAAAAGCGTTTGCGTAGCTTCCTAGTTTACCAACTTAAGCTTACAGGTCAGTATTGAAAAACGCAAACCCAGAGTCACACATTTTTTTAATTTAATATATTAACAAAAGATTCAAGTAATTCTTCGAGAGTGTGTAACATAATGCCTACTGACAGTCAGTTCTACATGTTTTCTTACCATAGTTATGAATTATATGTGAATAAATATGTTGATGTGATCTAGATTTAACAAAAATTAATATGGAACGTGATTTTGAACAGGTTTATCATTGTGGAAATTAACGACATAAATAAGTTAAGTAATAAAATATTTTATAACAATTTATGACATAATAAATAAATAGATGATAAGTTAATAACAATTTGCAAACTAACAATTTATAAAATTATGTGCATACATGAAATTTGCTAGGCCTATATTTTGTGTTCATTTATTATCAAGGGTGCAAGTCGAATTCATTTCAAAATGGTTATACAACCCAAAGATGTCAGCCGAATCTTCACCTATTAACAAGACTCTTCATTGTTGCCGTTGTCTTGTAGGCAATGTTGGCAACCTGCAAAATAAATGTACTTTAATAATGACGTTTTGTTACAACATGTGTGGCAAATAACAGGGACCAGGCCCCCTGAGGTGCCAGTCCATTCATTATATTTTATTAGTTAGTTACCACATTACAATAGGACACATGTTCCACAAGTCCATTGGACAAATTAGCAAAACAATACATACATAAATAAATAAATAAAACAAATAAATGAATAAATACATATATAAATTGTATTTAGAGTCTACCTACTCAGTTATATAACGGATTTTCAGTGGGGGACAGTAAATCAAAGCGACTTAGCCAATCCTGTAGGCCCCGACGCCATCAACAACAATAATTATATAATAAAACAACAAATAAAACAAAAATAAAACAACACTTCATAAAATACAATATAAAATGAATAACATAAAGATTATTTGTTTAAAATGAAACTGTTTTAAGCCAAGGAAATATTATTTAATAATATAATGAACTATTTCACTACTCTGAGATAAATATGATTTATAAATGTAGAGAGTAATATAAAATAATATACATTAATGTATGTTAATATTTAATAAAATTCAGAAATTAAAAAATCCATCCCGATCGGGGTTCCCGAGTCTCCCACATTCCAGGTAGAATATATGTGTAAGGTATGTATGTGTTTGTGTTTAATTGGGTGCGTGAGTGTTGAAAATGTTAATTGAAAGTGTATGTAAATGCATGAAAGTCTGAAGAAATATGTAAAATTGAGCATCAATTATTTCTTTCAAATGATTACAGAAGTGATTATATTGATTAACATCTCACACAAACAATAATGAGTTTTTCAACGTAAAAGGAGATACCTTAAATAATTGAATAAACCGAGATCGTGCAACCTAGCTTGTTAAGTGCTGCTGATGGAGCAAGGGGGATAGGCTTGAGGGCATAAGAAGAACGGGAAAGGAATAGCTAAATGTAAAGTAAGAAAAGTATGCGACGATGCGAAACGATTGATATCAAGATAAAGATTAAGTTTAAATTTAAAGTACACAGACAGACTTTGTAAATTTACTTAAATTTTGGCAAAGTATTAATTGGTCGCGAATATAGTTGACGTGTACATGTGGACAAAAATGCAATATTTCTAATGTTTTACATTGTGTATTAACGTACCAGTGCTCTAGTCCATGAATTAATTCGCAAAAAATTATAAACACGTGGATGGATTTAAAAGATGATACAAAGATCCTTTGGTTGATAATTGAGTTGTTAAAAAGTTGAGAGTTAAAGTTGATCTTATTAATCATCTTTATTAGTATTAGTGGTTTTAGGGCGCTCTAACAGCTAAGATTAATCGCGCCTCAAAGATAAAACAATTTCTATGTGTGAGTTACCACCATGTTTATTTCTTTCCAAGGGAGGAACGTAAGTGTGACGCAGGGGGAACAATAGGTGGACAGCCCTGTGCTGGTCAGAACCAGCTACGAGCGAATCTACAATCTTACGAACGTATCCTAAAGATTAATAAATGCCATTATAAGAATCTACCAAAAAATAACTCACTTGTCCGAAATTATTTAAAGAGAAGGGGTCGAGTCCCCTGCATTTAAACTCCACTGAGCAGTTAGTTCTACTTATTATGATCCTCATGGAAGTCTTAAAGCTTGGCGAAGATCTCAGCCAATCACAGGCGTAGACAGCCTCACCCACAGCAGCAGCCTGAAACACGAGCTCTGATTGGTTAGTGAGGCGAGGACCTAAGCCAATTACAGGCATAGACAGCCATTCCTCTCAGCTGCAGCCTGAAACCATGAGCACCATTATAACATAATATCTACCCAAATTTAAAATATTTAATTATATCAGTAAACTCACCTCATCCGAAATAAAGTTACACAACAAGTTCAAAATGAAGAATGAGGCTATTGCTTCAACTGTTAGCAGCAAAACAGCGATCTGGAATAAGCCAATTTCTTGTTGCTATAATGAAAAATAATATATTTAGTGTGTATTTGGATCCTTATAATATACTTACTCCAACAGAAGAATGCAGGTGCTTGGTAGTGGTGGGGGTAGAATGAATGCGCGGTAAAAGGAATGTCGCCTTTGTGTGTGAAAGAGAAATATATTTTACCAACGCAAACAAAAATTATCTGTGCTAGATCACAAAGTTCCTCCGTGTGCTAGATCCACGCTGTGCTAGCGTGAATAGAGTTGACAAAGTTGTTACGTTGGTAAAACAATTTTGAGCCACCTGCATTCTTTCGTTGGGACCACTATATTATATTTTTAATATGATTGAAAGTAACACTTTGTATAGCATACTTACACTTTTCAAAAGTAGCAATGTAGTGCCGTATATGCAAACATTCAGGCCGGAGAAAATAACTAAGATGAACTCATGTGTGCAACTATTAATAGATTGTAATCTGTAACAAATCATTGAAATCGCACTTTTGAATAAGAGATTGTCTTATAAAAATTTTAAGATAAAGAGTAGAATTATAGATAAATTTAGGAATAACACACCCTAAAAGCTTCTGATGGAACTGCACAAAATTCTTCAACAGGTGTCTCATCTCTTGGTCAACTTCTTCTGCAGTGCAGCCAACCTCGTCTCCTTGGGGTGTTGTCCTCCCTTGACTGACCGGTTGTCTGGAGGTAGAAGTCTGGGTCACTCCCATCGAGGTCACGTGACTGTCAGGTAGGGAACCAGGGAGGTTTACTTTAAGCGCTGACCTCTGCAAGGTGAGGTTAATAACCTCATTAATTACAGTACATGAAGATTCAATTTCTTTGTATCCTTCTCGATTTAAAGTCTCATGTACAAAGATTTCTCGTAGCTCTTCCTCGAACTTTTCTCTCATACGAAACAATGTAGCACAGAATCGCTTTTCTTTGTTTTGCTTATGATTACCTAAGCGTTCAACTGCAATTTCACGTATGTTTCTGAATTTATTTGACAGAATTTTGGAAAAAACTGCTAAATACAAAAAATCATTTACGATAGCAATGATTAAAGTATTCCCTAAACATATTGAACATCCTGCTTCCAAAAATACCACCACCAAGTAAATCTCGAAAGCTGGTGAGGTTTTTGTGTCAAAGAAGTGCGATGACCTGAAATCAAAATCAAGACGTATATTATATATCTACGCTAAAATTATTGAAATGTATTATAATGTAAAAAAAAAAAAATAGTTTTGTAAATGCCATACTTAATGCCTTGTAACATAGCAAATAAGCTTAAAACATGTTTAATAAACATGCATACATTCATACATACAAATGTAAGCTTCTCTATTTAGTCGAGTTCTCCCCTCCTTGTTTAAACAAACCATTTTAAGCTGAATACTGATGCACAAATAAACAGCATTAACTTTAATAAATTTATTTCATTAATTTATTTATTTGATTAATACTTATTAAATCGCGTTTTTTTTTGCTATATTATTTTATTCTACATAACAATATGTATAGCACTCACAGCGATGTTTCTTTGCTTAGTACATGAATCTCATTATAGATTTACTCAATCGTACACCTGAGTGTCAGACGTGATTCTGAAGATGGTTGAACAAAACGAGGCTCGTTATCTATGAGATCCACGATGTTGATAAATTCCATTCAAACAAAACGTCCGGAAAAATAGAGTTATTCAAATTATCCACACAAATATGTTGTGTAACAAAGATCAGGCTCAAAATAATTATCAATATATGAATTTATGCACGTGTTTTTGGCCAACCACGTGATACATATTTTGATTTAAACATGATTTATTATATGGTAACTATTACGTGTTTTTTTCTAAAAAACATTTAAATTTCAACCTTAACCAATATTCTTGACAATATATTATTAATCATGAACTTAAAATATGTTTATTAACGGTGCGCGTAAACGAAAGACCCTAGCGCTAGCAATTTTTCACTTAAATAAATGTGTATTTGAGAACCCAAAAATGTAAATTGATAGATTAAAGGCTCATAATTAATTTTACCTGAAATAAACTTTTCTTTTGGGTAGAAACTCGAACACAGCTGTGAAAACTGAACCAAACACGATTATTGGAACAGCAAGGCAATGATTGTATTTCTTAAACATGTAAATAAGGCAGTTCACTTTCTTCATGAGACTCCGTTGATATTTGTTGTACAAGTGTTCTGGACTGGACAATTCTTCAACATTAATCATAAAGTTAAGAAGTTCACATTTATGATACATAAAAGTTGCAGTGCAAAACATAGTCATAAACTTTAACATCAGTGGATAAAGATTCCGAATAACTTCTGACTTGTTATTCCAGTGGGTATAAATGCCCAAAGGATGGATCACGAAGCAGCTAAGACTCATGAGGCCAATCATGACCCAGGGGTAGAAGCTACGGAAGGACCGAAGCGCCTGGCGTAGAAGGGGGTGACGGACTACGATGCGCGCCAGACGGGGGCTGAGGTACTGCAGATCCGTGTCGGGGCCGTCAGGGAGCAAACCTGCAATCAAAGTATACATGCTCCAACGAAAGAATGCAAATGCTTGGTATAGTGGTAGGGGTAGAATCAATGCGCGATAATTAAGACTGTTGCCTTTGTGTATGAAGGAAAATATATTTTACCAACACAAGCAAAAATTATCTGTGCTAGATCACAGAGTTCTCCGTGTGCTAGACCCACGCTGAGCTGGCGTGAATAGCATTGACAAAGTTGTTATATTTAGAAAACAATTTCGAGCCATCTGCATTCTTTCGTTGGGAACACTATAACTGTTGCGTGCTAAGTTATTTCTGTTACCCCTGGTAGTCACAAAGGAAAATCAATAATGCTGGTGAGATGATTGAAAAGTGTTTTTCGTATAAATGGCAATGATAAACTTAACAGGCGATTATTTAATTGTAAGACTACGTTGAGTATCGTTTTTTAATTGAGAAACGTGTAGAAATTAATTTCACTGCAGTATAGTCAACATTTCATAATTTTATCCTTGTAAATGTGTAAATATTTTATGTGTTTTAAAACAGACATGCAACTTTGTCGAACTGAAAATCGTTGCGAAAGTATATGATGCTATAGTTTGTGTATGTGGCCTACATCCGTTTTGCTTTATACTTTTACTTGGTGGCTATAATCGAGCTTATCGATTACTTCATGATCTATATTTCATAAAATTGTTAGGCGAGATTCTAAAAATTCTATATAAGCAGTTTGGTTCTTACAATGGATTGGCATTTAAACACCAAGATTGTTTGATATTTCACACAATTTTTTTTTATATTATTTATTTATATTTATATTACGGATGTAGGGAATATTAAAAAATTATATAAATAAAATAGAATACAATAACAAATAGTTAATATAGTAGAGAGAGAGAGAGAGAGAGAGAGAGAGAGATGGATAGATAGATAGATAGATAGATAAGGGTCTTTATTGTAAGGCGGGATTAAGGCTAGTGAAGCCTTATCTTCCATCCAACCTAATACAACTAATAATAATAATACAAATGATAATGAAGGCTTATGAAAATTATAGATAATTTGAACACAAAGTAATTGGCCAAATGAAAATTACACATAATTAACTAAAAACATAAACATTTGAAATTATGATAAACAATTTACACAATTTAGCTATCATTTCATTCTCCGCATTCATCCATCGCTTTCATACAGTTTCATTACAGTAACAAAGAAGGCGTCCTCGTAAAGTAAATAGAGTAACACAGGTAACCGAGCATATTAATACGTAATTTATTTTCATTATTTGGGTTGTTTGGGTGTTTTGATATCACTTATTGTTTGTACAGTTAAGAATTTGAATAATAGGAAGTAGTTTAAAAGCATAGAAGTTATTTATATATTTGTCTCTGATTTCAGACGGAAGAGCATTCCAAGTTCGAATAGCGTGGATTTTGAATGAGTGGTCAAGGAGATTAGTTCTGTGTATGGGAAATGAGAGTTGTGTACCGGACCTAGACCTGGTATTAAACATGTGGTTTGAGTGAAGGAATTGCAAGTTAGAGGCGAGATAAGACGGTGACGATGTTGAAAGTGAGTTTGTGAACTAGACATACGGAGTGAAGGTTTCTACGATCCTTTAATCTAGCCCAACCAAGCGTCTTAAAACCCGGGGTTATATGGTCAGAGAGAAGAGAGAGAGAGAGAGAGAGAGAGAGAGAGAGAGAGAGAACCCACCTTGCCAGTACAACATCCCTCGGTTGAAGTCGAACATCTTACTCCGCCCGGTTTCCTCCTGAAGACTCGGAGCCTCGAGACTGGCCATGACCTTTCTGTCTTTTTGAACTTTGCCTTTTCTTTTGACTTCTCGCTTTAGGCCCTATACAATTATTATCAAAAGAAAACCACGTATTAATTGTTCTTAAATATAACGTTACTAACATATATTTTGAAAAGGGCTTGGTAGGTGTTGAAAAAGAGAATATGTTATATTTGTGTTATGTTTCTCTGAAACCAATGCCTTCATTCAACTATATATTTAGTTTAACTATATATTAAGTATATACAAAATTCATTCAAATATGTGTTCTATAATATTCAAGTGTGCACTAACTTTATTCAACAATGTTAAAGTTGAATGAACGCTTTGGTAATATTACATAATTCATATCGGTCAATAAAAAAGTGTTATGAAATTAGCAAGAGATATTGGTCTACATTTTCATAAAAATATTTGTAAATGGTTAACTGAAAATTTTGAAATTATTATCTATGTTGTGTACTCACTCAATTACACGAACTCGTTACCAGAAGAAACAATCTCACTGTTTATAATTATTTTCCATGTGTTAAATTGTGTAACAGCTAGACAAACTTAATGATTAAACAAGAGTGTGCATAACTTATATTTTATATTTATAAACTCAAGTATTTTCATTTGTTTTATAATGCCCTCCAACTATGATATATTATAAGTGAGACGGTATCCAAAATACACTATTTGAGATAATGAGTGTAGTATTTAATTTTTGGC
The DNA here is from genome assembly GCA_024449915.1 of Sweltsa coloradensis. NCBI lineage: Eukaryota > Metazoa > Arthropoda > Insecta > Plecoptera > Chloroperlidae > Sweltsa > Sweltsa coloradensis. Next base: position 102,459 of record JAMZAV010001497.1, on the reverse strand, counting down.
ATATCAAAATGTTATTACAATAATTATTCACAAGTACTTATGGTGGTTCACAACGGGGTGAAATTGTCAAAAGACAATTGTTCAAGAAAACATATTTTACAAGCGTGTTATGTTATGTAAATAGGTACCTAGTGAACAAGCATTTCCATATAGCAATGACAGAATTGAGATGATATGGCACAACACTGTAATGTGCATTCTGAACTTATTGACTGAACGATTTGTTAAAACAGTTATGTGATATTACAAATGATGCAATACGCATGAATCATTGTTAAATGTATATCGTTTACAACCTGCCTGTCGCCGATACCAATAATAAGTTTCGTCACATAAGTATAGGTTGGTAATGAAGCTGTTCCAAAGCAAATTAATCATGTACGATTACAATAGAGAGAATTGTGTTACGACTTTGAAGTGCATGGTATCAAATTTAACCATATATAATTTAATACAAAGATCGAGGTTATGATATATTATATTTTACAAGGGAGTATGAGAAACAGAGGGCTGCAAACAATAATGCTCACTCAAATATTCATATAGGTCAGATGTAAATGAGCTTTAGTAATGTTTCGCAATCAGATCTATTTATTTCGTACTTTCACAATAAATTAGTAATAAAGAAAACTGTGTTATTAAACAACACTTAAATTGTATAATGAATAAATAATATGATGAGCAATGTTAATTAAAGACAACAATAGTATTCCCATTATCCAATAATGAATTCCAGCAGACATAATACAGGCTTGTATTTCCACTGTTTGTACATTTGTTTGATTCAAAACGAATATGGATTAAAGGATTTAAAATTAATACACCAACATAAAATCGGGTTGGGGTGCACAGTAGCGCACTACTCCGTTTCTTGGGCTAACACCTTAGTTGTCGGCTAGCCAGGCCTGACACAACCACGTCCTCAGCATCTTCCTCGCTCGCCTCCTCCGCTACCAGAGGTCTGTTAATAGCTCCTCCATCTCTCCCGGTTTTCCCACAGTCTTTATGCTTCCACTTCGTTCAATGCCATTCCTCTCTTCTCAACACTGTCTTTAATCTGCTCCACCCACTTATCTATCGGTCTGCCCACTTTCTTATTATGCCCTTCTTGTTTTTTTTTTTGTTTTTTTTTTTTGTATTTCACAAAACCAATGACGGTCTATGCAACGCTCTGAACTCAAACTCATTTCTCTCGTGATCTAAGAATCTAAATCCCATTCAAAAGAAAAATATTTTAACGAAATTATTTTTCGAAGACTATTCAGTCGTCTTGCGCAGTTTTATTGGTACGTTTTAGTTCATCAGTTCTTGGCTTTGGAAGACACACTCTAAGCTTCGATACCGGCCATGATTTTGGTGACCTTGAATGTATTTGTCATATATATATATTTATCTTTATTTTTTTTTTTATATATATATAAATTTTTATCACATTTGATTTTGAATAATTGAAGAAAAATAGTTTTTCATGATAAATTATATCGGACTACGTAAAACAAAACATGTCAATACTTTCTGCTTCAGGTCAATACACGAATGAACCGAGGCCTTGCTATACAAGAATACTAAATAAATCAGTGGTATTGAACATAACTGGCTCCAATTTGTCGCGACAGAAAGTATGCCAACAAACTCAATGTCGCAATCACAATATCAAATATTTAGGTTTCGTTGCTGGTTGTGGCCAGAGAGTTACCAAACAAAGTCCCGTTCAGACCCTGAAAGTATTGATTATGTTGGACGTATTGTTTTGGAAACGCTTGACAATAGTGACGCAATATTTGGGGATTTTCATTTTACCACATTGCCAATACAACACACATATATATAATACAATTATTGTTTTAATTTTTATTGTACAACATATTTATTTATTTATTTTTTTTTATTTATTTATTTTTATTTATTTATTTATTTATTTATTTATTTATTTATTTATTTATTTATTAATTTTTTTATTAACGGGTGATACGGAGCAACTTAGTAAATGTGCCCGTTAGGAAACGATCTTGATGTACAGTTACCCTAACCGCTTGCGGTGAAAACTATAAACATTAGTTTAATTTTAACACATATTATTTCAAAAAATTTACATTTAAGCCAACAGAATGAGGGTTATAATCTAAAATATCGTACACTGACTGTATTGATTATTTTTGACGAAGTGTTCTGGGAAACGCTTGATAATAGTGTTACATAAAATACACACACACTGAGTACCGACATGTTCTCCAAGATTTTTATCGATATTTAATCTGTTTCATTTTGCCACATTGTGTACTTAGACTAGACAATAAAATTAAACAATACAACACAAATATATAATACAAATTTAATTGTAAAATAATGTTTTTTTTATTTATTTATAAAGAGGAGAAAGGGAGGAACTAAGTGGACGCCGTGAGGAAACGATCTTGATATACTGTCACCCTAAGTGCTTAAACATCAAGTGATGGAGTTTAATAATAACGCACATTTGATTTAATTAACTTTTAAGCCAACAGAATGAGGGTAATAAACTAAAATATTGATATTAAATACGTATGCTTGTGCGGCTAGGTTGGAAACTACAATAACGCAAGCGTTAAATGTAGATCTTGTTGGAGAAGGAAATTTCTTAAAACATTTCAGATAGTATGTTATATTATTTATTTTGTTTATTTATTTAACGTTTATCCTATTCAGTTATAAAAACAGATTTACAAACGAGGACAGCTAAATAAATCTAATTACATTGATGCAGATACAACAATAAACAACAGTTAAGTTAATATTTAAGTTGTAATATTACAACAGCAATGCATTAAAACACAACAATTTTGGTAACAAATTCAAAAAGGATATTAAATGCAATTAATTAATAAACCAATTATAAAAAGGTTTGGGAAAACAGAAAAGAAAAGGAAGAAAAAAACACAAAAAAGAGGATAATATAATATAATATAATATAATATAATATAATATAATATAATATAATATAATATAATATAATATAATATAATATAATATAATATAATATAATATAATATAATATAATATAATAAATATAAGATAAGTTAAGATAGGTAAGATTTTATTTAAAGCTTTTTTATAAATGTATACAGTTTCAAAGCGACTGCACACTAAAAATTAAAACACTTGAATGCGAATTCTGCGAGACACATTTCTATATGTTTAATAAAATACTTTTTCAAGTTGTCCTAATTTACAGTTTAATAACTTACTGATCAAAATTCTCTCCCGCAATCCATATTGCTTGTGACTGAGAACATACTTTAAGCATTGCAGTAACTATAGACCTGTAATTTAATTCATAAATATATAATAACCATGCTCCAGCTTCACTAGACTGAACAAAATTAATTAAACTTAATTAATTAACTAGACTAGACTTAATTATTTATATGAAAATTAAACAAGAAATCAAATAGACTCAGCCAGGTATTAAAATGTGGAGATAGTGTGAGACATACCACGTTTAACACACACTTTTAAACCGGTTTATTCAAAACGATTAGGCTGAAACAGTTTAAACAAAGAGTGGTATCAATAGTTTTGAACCAATTCGACTGAAACTGTTGGAGATTTTGTCACACGATAACCATTTTTGGTCCGGGAAAAAAAAGCTTTATAGAGTGACATACTTCATGTTTATCTTATAGATAATATGATTATGTCATTAAAAAACTTTCTCAAAGCATAGATAATAGTGTGTAAGGGTATGTTTTTAGCTTTGTAAGTCAGATCGGAAGTCGAATAAAAGTCGATATTTGAAGTTATTATGAGATTGACAAATCGGATTGTCATGACGTTTACATTTCCCTTAAAACCGTTTGATAAGTATATCAACCGATAAGAGTTATCCAAATCACTTTCCAATGTATATTGGAACAAAACTGTTTTTGTCCAAAACCGATAGGTATAAAGTCGAACAGTATTAACTAAACCGTTTTGTCATCGACTAACAGCTATATAGTATTGAGTTAAACGATGTGATGAAAGTACGAATAATGGACATAGACGTTTCAAAAGTAGCAGATTAGTCATCTTATTCACAGGAAGTGTCATAATGCCTTCTCTGATTTAGAAGCATTCATCTTATCGACACAATAATTCAGTCTCTCTCTATCTTGACATCAAAGTTTGCAGTGAAGCATAAGTCTTGAAGGCCACATTAGAAATCTGTAACGAAAATACTATAAATCAGACACTAAAGAATCCCTCATTTTACAAGTACTAAGTCACCCCACACAGCAAGACAGCAAGTTATAGTTATTGTAAGTTAAAGTTATTCAAAGTTCGAGTTGTTACTTAGTGCTAAACTACGGAACATTATCAGTTAAACACATTTTGTACATTTGCACAGGGGATAAAGGAAGAACACTTCCACCTATCAAATGTTTAAATCTCAACAAGTATCGAAACTTGGTGATTAGCAGAAGTATAAACGATGCTGCACGGAAAAAGAATGGCATTGACATAGACAAAACAGATTATACAATACTTATGTTATTTGATGGAAAAAAGAAGACATATTTTGAAAATACCGTCATTTTTCGACAAGTATCGTAACGTTCTAATTCGATTGTGAAGTTAATTCATTTGTTCATTATGTTCATTACTCTCATATACAAGAAAGATAACCGAAACAAACATTACAATTAACTTGAAAAATGCATAACTGAATTTTTGGCTACAGTAAAAAGTGTACAGTTGGATTAGCAATATACATTTTTTACCAAATTCATTAATAAAGTTAACCATTTTTAAATATTTTTGTACACGAGTGACGGAGAATCACTACACAAATCAAGAACAATATATTAAGTCAATTTCTATTAATACATCGCGGAATTAATCATTGGTGTATTTAAAGACCTTGATTATAAACTACTTGTTGCTATTGTTTGGGCATCGATGACGTTTCTAAGGTCAAGCACTAAAACTAAACTACACTAACTAAACAGTTATGTGACTGATTAAGTTATCTCTAAAATTAAATTAATTCGATTTTCATGTTTATTTATTTAAAGCAAAGAGGCTGGTTAAACATCGTAATTGAATCATGAGTTTGGATAAACAACTCGCCTCCCCAAAGTATTTCAAAGAAAAAGGATCAAGGCCCCTAGGCTTAAACTCTACTGGGCTGTTGGTCCTGCTGGTTATGATCATCATCGACTTTTTAAATCTTGGCGAGGATCTCAGCCAATCACAGGCGTAGACAGCCTCGCCCACAGCTGCAGCCTGAAACACGAATCTCTGGTTGGTCAGTGAGGCAAACACCTCCACCAAACACAGGCGTAGACAGCCTCGCCTACAGCTGTAGCCTGAAACACGAGCTCTGATTGGTCAGTGAGGCGAGGACCTCAACCAATCACAGGCGTAGACAGCCTCGCCTACAGCTGCATCCTGAAACACGAGCTTCTAGAGTTCTGGTTCATATGCAATGTCTTTGATTAAGTTGCACATCACAAATAGTCGGACCTTACAACCAATAAAATATAGGTTTTATCATTTGTAAATATGGTTTACATAAAGGGCAAAGAATATTTACTTGTGGCAACCCTGATGTTACTCATCTTCAATAATACAGCCAACGATCATACCTTTTTTAAGTATATGTGTCAAAAACTCATGTGCACATCCCACCTTTCTCTTACCACTCATTAGATCATCTCATTTCTCCGCCAGTTTGTTATGTATAGTTCCTTGTCAAAAGCCTAAAAACACCAATGAACAGTAAACAAATCATATAGTCATATTTATCATTAATTAAAATTAATATCTTTAAAATATTGTGCATTTTTTTAAAGTGCAAATAAAAAACTGTTCCACATTCAAGTAAGACAGAGTGAAAATATCCAAAGCAGAGTAATATTCAAATTCTTGACTTACCTCTTCACTTATGAAGTTGCAAACAATGTTCAACACGAGAAAATTAAAAAAAGTAGCAAGGGACATTGTCATTACAACGATCTCGTATACGCCAAGTGACTCTTCCTGCAACAAACGACATTACAATCTCCACACACCAATCAATTATAATCTAACCCTAAGGACAACTATTTCCTCACATTATTTTAATACAAAAATCTTAAAAGTTACAATATCTTTGGACCTACCGAAGTAACAAGAAGTAATGTAACACCGTACAATAAAATGTTTTCTCCAACGAGTGTTGTGCATAAAAATTCATATACATTATGCAGGTCATCCTTCAATCTTAAACAAATTTTTTTCAAAACACACATTATAATTTATAATGTTTATAAAATAGTTATGAAATTCATGAAGATAAATAATTTAAGCGAGTACTTCCCGGACAGAATTAAGCAAAACATTGCTCACGGAAAAAGGTCTGAATTGGAAGCAGATACGCTAAGATCAATAAGCCACACAAAAGACCAACGAGCCACACGTATGAACGTGTAAACGTATGAACGTCTATTTGGTTTGAAACTGTCAATACCTGTATGGTATGGCTGCAGATGACAGATGATGATGATGATGACGAATGATTTTAATTTTTATTGTACACAATACCGCCGTTTTTCTGTTTTCTTTTCGATAAAATTTACAGGGTCACACGGCTGTCTGAGGGCTGGGTCATCATGATGTATAGCTGCTCCATCGAAAGAATGCAAATGCTAGCGGCACCGGCGGGGCCGGGAGGCCAATGAGCGATCAGTATTGTAAATTAGGGGTCGCTGATTGGCTAGAACTAGCCCGCCGGTGACGTCACCTCCTGCAAACTTACGATGGAGGCAGCTATGAAGTAGAAGGCTCCGGGGACGTCTCCATTAGTTCAAAGCTCAAATAATTGGTTTAAATTGATTACATATTATGGATACAAATCAGGATTATTGAACCAACAGCAAAACCTCAGGGTTGTGATGTCTGTTGTATGTTGGCATATGATAAATTATACCTTAACGTTATCTCATCCTTACCTGCTATACAGCTGCCGACGTGGTAAAAAGTTTGTCAGTGTTACTATCACAACACACACAATAAAAAATGGAATCAAATAAATGTCTGTGTATTTCGTGAATTTAAAACCGAGAGTATTAAATTTTTCAATAATTGTCTTTTGATATTCGTTATCTAGATTTCCATTTCTAGATAATTTCTCGAGTCTAAATATGAGGTTCTCAAATAATGGCTTGTTTAACAAATTTGTTGCTATGCCGTGAACACCCATAAACCAGAGTGCCATTTGGTAACCATTGTTGATATCTTTTGTCTTGTTACCCCAGAAAGTGTAAAGTCCTACAGGATGGAAACGAAGGAGTTGAGGCACATGAAGACCATGAGGACCCATGGGTAGAAGCTACGGAAGGACCGAAGCGCCTGGCGTAGAAGGGGGTGACGGACTACGATGCGCGCCAGACGGGGGCTGAGATACTGCAGATTCTTGTCGGGGCCGTCAGGGAGCAAACCTGAAAAGAGAGTTGCACGAAGATGGTTCAAACATTTTAGTTTTTAGTTAGTACAGTTCATATTGAAATAGTTTAAACATTGTTTAACTCTTTATTTTACAACAATCAAACAAAACATTTTTTTTAATAATTATTGATAATTGATAACTGTGAAATTACAACTTTATTTCAAAATGACCTTATGATGGAAATAATTTTATTAATTTCCGAAACGGTGTACTCTAACCGTTAAATAAAGAGGAACTATGCACAAGTTTTTATAAATGTGTAAATATGTTGGCTTAGTAATCATCCAAGTTCCGTGAAAACTAATGGCCCTGTCCCTGTATGCAAATTAAAAAGTAGGAGTTAGTGAAAAAAAGAAAGAGAAAGAGTAAGAAAACCCACCTTGCCAGTACATCATCCCTCGAGTGAAGTCAAATATTTTTCTCCGCCCGGTTTCCTCCTGAAGACTCGGAGCCTCGAGACTGGCCATGACGTAATCTTTTCAAACTCCGAATCCCTACTTCTTAGTACCTCGATTCAAATCAATTGGTTGAAGAGAATAAGAAACAGATGACCGACCAGAGGTTCTTTAGAAATGAGTTTATAGCATTGCATTCTTAATGTTTTCTAGATTGCTATCTAATCTAAACTATCTAACCTAAACAATTGTTTCTTGTCCTAACGGAATAATTTATGATCGTTAGAAAGCTCGAGTCACAAAGATAAAGATTACGTAAAAAAGTTGTGTTTTTAGTAACCTAAACCATATTTTTTACCTCTGACTACCTATGTGACACAGTGACTTTTAGTACTGGCGTTCGAAGACTTTCTGAGTTTACATACTTCGTTCACAATAAACAAATACGTGTTATTGATCGTGTTGCGTGACGAAAAAAGAATGGCCGTATAATCATTATATTAAATAAACAGAAGTCGTTACTTTGTTTTGTTGAACGGCGTAAAACACAGTATCCAGTAGACCTAAGATAGTGTTTTAGAAACGCCTCGCGCCCTAAAAACGAAGCAGAAAGAGAGAATACATCACACTTTTCTCGAAACACTCAATATTACTTATGAGTCATTATTTGATGATAGAACATAAGAATACTAGATTATATTTTCGACTTTATTGTATGTTCTCAGTACCTTCATTATCCAAATAACCCTTGGGTTATTTTGTTAAATTAGACCTACATCGAGTTTTTGTTCAAAACTGGATTGTCGGATATGAATTAAATGCATGGCTTGTTTTAAATGTTTGATTGTTTCATGTCTAGTGTACTGGGGCGTGGAAACAGTAAGGTTAGGCACCTATAGTTGCTATAGTGTCTTGGCTATGGTAAGACAATGTTTGTAAATATGAAGTTAAACTATATTTTTAAAATAAGTAAAGCAGTGCACAAGTACTGTGTACGTTAAAGACGAGAAGATGTCGTCTTTGTCTTGTCATGATAACATATTATGATAACATTGTATGTTGCAATGCTTAACATTTTACACAATCTGTGGCTTTCTCTTTCTCGTGGAAAAGTTCTTCGAAAAGCCCTCGGGTTTTACGTGAAGCTATTGACATAGAAATTAAATCTGACAACTTTAACAGAAACGATAAGCTCAAATTGAGTAAGACATGGTAAACTTGGTTATTTTATAGCTAAAATCTTATATCAGCCAAAATTTTCCATTATGAATAACAAAGAGACGAACTTTATGCCCAGTGAACTTGGAAGATTTTGATTTAATACAATACTGACCATACAAGAAAGACTAGTGACGATTTAACGCGCATGCGTAATGTTTTTGCATTTAAATGGTCATTGAATGGGTCGAGATGGATTGAGAAGTTTCCGCCCAGTGATTTTCTCTTCATCTCTAAAGATGAGCTGTGCAATTAGCTCGAAACATCGGAATTTTAGTTTTAATGACAATTGATACGGCGCATTCTGGCAGATAAGTTTTAGTATCTCATAAGTTCATTACAAATCGACGAGAAGAAAGTCAATCAAGTCTCGCAAAACACACCAATATAATTTGAAAATTGATCAAACGAAAACAATAGCAAAGAAATCGTTTTTCTTTAACATTTTATTACATTTTTAAGTGTGTTACGATTTGTAGTTGTTTACATTTTAAAGCTCTGATTTAATCCAAACATCAAACATAAATAATATTAACCTTTCTGAAATAAGAAAGAAATGAAATGAGGATTCACCCGTTGAACTAAAAATGGCTAATTAGTTATGAATTAACAAATTAACAGAAACAGTGTTGGGTCCACCCTTACCCGAAAAATTACCAAACTTAATAAATTTATATATAGGTAGGTCCGATAAGCAAAAATTTCCCATGAGAAAAATGATCATGGGAACGATCTTTATGCCACGTGACCTTGGAGGAATTTTAGTTTAAAAAAATTATTGGTTATCATTGAGGTACACTTGTTCTGTAAATCTATTGCGGTTTGTTTTTGTAATTTGGGCAAATGGTTTGGTCAAAATATGCCGATTACCAAGAAGGGGTGTAATTAAGAAACGCATATTTTGCATGTGTATTTTACCGTTTCAAGACAGTTTTCTAAATGCCCGTTGTAGATTGGTATGGTGATCAAGTATCTATGTGAAACAAAAAAAATATGTTGAAACCGATTTTAGAATTTCACCAACACCCAAATATTAGCGAATTTCTTAATAAAAAAAAGCTTAGAAAAATTCGTGTTAATTGATACAGGAAAAAGAAATAATTATTTTCAATGTCACTTTAATGTAGTATATTATCTAGATTAAGAGGTAAACAAAAATTTTTTTTGGTGCTCTGATTATTCAATATTTCACTAACGCAACATTAAATTCCAACCGTATACAAATTGATAAAAAACTTGTGTGAATGAAAATCTTCTGAAAATAAATTACGTCAAATTCAGAGTAAACGATTTTCAAATTGATACAAAGTAGACAACGTTCAATGACATATAATCACCTTACAACAAGGGATGATTATACTTAATCACCTAATGACAGATAATCAGCGTACAATAAGGGATGATTATACTTAATCACTTAATGGAAATATCGCATTATCCTATACGATCATATAACAGCACAAACGTACACTTACAGCGAGTAAACGTGGCACAGCTATTTGGAAATATACAATTTGGATATCCACAAACCTTTAACAAGTGAACCTATAGGAATCAACCTTGCACCATTGGCCTCATTCCATTTGTCCAATATTTTAAAATATATTTTACATTAACCACAAATTTTTAAACGAGGGAGCGGAGCCACTGACTGTCTCCATTTAACTAAAACGGCGCTTGTTCTGCGATTCTGTGTGAATGTCTCTCTGTACGTCGAAAATCAGCCGAATCGATAAACAGATTTCGCTGAAATTTTAAAAAGACATCCGGTACGAGTTTACAGAGAACTGTTAACAAAATCAGCTAGATCTATTGCGATTTAAAATAAAAATTAAATAAAAATTTGATTTTTTAAAATTTATGATATGTACTCAACACATGGCTTACTCACTCGTTGAACAACTACTTTGGCGTTTCCCTATGATTTAACTAAGAAAATAGACGTTTAATAAGTAAATTAATAAAATCGTACATCATAAATAACAAGCGATTGGTAAATACTTAACTTTGGATCCATTTACACATCCCCCATCTCCCCCCCCAACGCCACCTACGAAACACACAAACAATAACAAACAGCGGTAAAAAAGTCCATAACTTCACCAAGTATTTTCTTTTGATTCCGACGTCACGCAACTGGTTGCCCTTAGCAACAAAGAAGATCGACTCCAAACAAACTTTGGTGCCTGCAGTAACCATATACATGCAAATACGTCATAGACTCTTAACTTGAACATAACTAAAAATCATAGGCCTATATGTTTAATATTGTTAAGTAGACCTATGATTTGATATTCAAATTACTAGAAGTCTTAAAAAGATAAGTAAATCTAAGCTTTAAACATATTCTAAAATATGCAAACATAGCCTACAAAATGGGTCTACATAAAGCATTCAAAGATTCCTTGAATTCAAGTCATTATCTTTTTCTCTCGTTATAGTTTCGTACTTATCGGTAAAAAATACGCCAACGATTAAAGTGTGAAGATACCTTTGAGAGACTTGGTCTAAAGTATCTCCCATTGGTTTCTAATGGGAACGAAGCTGTGTTTGGAGTCAATACTGGTCGTTGCTATGCGTTGCCATGGGCGGCCATGATGGAATGACGTCACACTGATAGTGTTTATTTTAAACGATGACGTGCGCTATAAAGGTATTAAACCTAGTCTAGAAAACGAAATATGATTTTCATGACTACTTTTACGAGTAGACCGAGAAGGGCCTACTAGGCATTGGGAAATTAATTCCAATAAACCTTTATACACAAACGTTTTGTGTCGTTACCTTGACAATGTGGAAATGTTGGTGCTTAAAGGTAAATAAATTTTAATTTGCCTATAATTACTTGGTTTACCCGAAAAAGAAGTCATACAAATTTATAAATGAGAAAGCTTCAAAGAATCAAAATCGATATTATTGACTTTAGAGGTCGCACTCGCAGATCATATTGGAACAAACTAGGAACATAAATAAAACAGGCTCTTCCAAATAATAACTTAATTGAAGAGTAAAATGAAATAGGCAGGTTATAATAATCTGTTGGGACAGAAATTACTCACAATTTGTGGTAACGATTTAAAGAAAAATATGTCAGGACAATAAAATACTGCCAATTATTATAAAATGGGAATTAGCATGTATACCAATGGGCTGGATCTAATAACATGAAATCAGTGCGGGGATGTACTTGTGTGTTTTGTCTTGCATTAAATACTTTATAAACGAACAACTGCGCTGACCTAAAAGAACACCGGCTTTTTTTTAAACTTACAATCAACTACCTTAAGAACTTAAATTAAATCTGCTGTTACCAAAAGTAATATTCAAAATATGGTTTGATTACCAAAATGGCCGAAATGGAAGCTTAAAAGCTTAAAATCGTTGAACATGAAACCGCTTTCATAATATAAAATAGCCATGAAAAAATCTGTAAACGATTGACAATTGGATACAAGTGGACAAGGCCTAATGACAAATAATCGGCCCAAAGCGAGGGGTCATTTTATACAGACAATTATTTAAAATAAGTTCGGAATATTCTCTACAAACGCACAACTGATTTCCATTGTAAATTATATATACACCCGTCCTAATCACAGTGGGATAGTTTGGTAGTTGGTCTTCAAACCATTACACCAATAACACACTTAGAATGAAGTGTTTGAAATTCAAACATATTTTGAGAAAAATGTTTGCACACCTTTATAAACCCCTTTTACCCTGTTTGAATATTCAAACAGAGAAATATGTTTTGAAAATCGTAAGGTGTTTGAAATTAAGACACCCAAAGGTGTTTGAAAGTCAAACATAAAATGGTGTTTGATTCTAATATGTTTGAAATTTCAAACACTAAAAAGTGTTTGATTTTCATGGTGTTTGAATATTCAAACACTAAAAGGTGTGTGAATATTCAAACACTTCAAGGTGTTTGAAATTATGGGCAAAATTTAGTTAGGCCTACACAAAAAAAAACATTTGTTATAGGCCCTACTTATCCGTGCAACTGACCTGAAATAAAAAAATAGGATATGGGACAAAGCAACTTTATAGTCAATTAAATTTTGGGACCATATGCAATTTTAAAAATAACAAATAGACCCCATACTCTCCTTTGCAAAAAAACGAACTAATATTGTCAAACCGCAGACATGGATACATTCAGGGCTTAAAACCTACCTACTCAGCAAATAAAGTTGATTCCAAGACTTACGCGCTTACTTGAGAATTTTGAATTACAGATGTAGGCCATTGTGCTTTTTTTGACTATAAAGTGTACCTTAGCAGGTGACTGGCAAACATGTTGAAACTCATTTGAACAATAATAACCCTTTATTTTGATATGACATGAAACATTTTAGGCATTTAAAAATATTTTGCACAAGTACAGTCACTGGATTGAAGACGAACTCCTTGCAGGTACGCCCACTGATGGCACCAATCCGGGGGAATAATCTGAAAACAAAAACAACCTAAATTCAGAATATTATATAGGCATGTCTGCATATTAAGGCCTACCGGTACTTTATGTAGGCCTAAGCTTACCATTCATAAATGTACCATGGCATAGCCCTACTACTAAAAGTTATTACAACAGCATTGGTAGCAACCGAGCAAGCAAGTAGTACTTTACATTCAGGGCCTAACCGAGCAAGTATAGCCCCTTCGATGGCGTAACATATAGGCCTGAGCTGAGTGTTTGGGAACTCCATAAATTATTTACTGGAAGGAAATTTAGGTAAACAGTATTTTGATGATTGATTTCTTTAATTTAGTTGATATAAGCGTAGACCTATATTTGTTTTATAACCACTAAGCATAGGCCTAGGTATATGGCACAAAACTCTTTATCACTAGGTCGTAGCTAAGATAAGTTTGTAATGCCCTGGTAGGCACACCTTAGTAGGGATGCACACATTCAATATTAATCGTTTGCCAATCAATTTTCATAAATATCGATAATGGTGAATCAAAATATTATCGAAGGGGCCTATTGCATGTTTACTATATTTTATATGAACCAAAATGTGTTGCGTAATTATTACTTGTGCATTTGCGGGCCTCCATCCCACAGCTATTCACTTTGAGCATTGTGTGAATGAGAATAAATTTATATATTTCCATGAACGAGTTTGCTTTGGGTTTTAGCCTACCTATACTAAGTATGGCAGCTAGAATTTGGTTTAGACTGTTTTAGATATTTAACATTCTTCACATTAAGGATCACGCGAGTTATCCGCTAAAAGTGAATTTTATCAAAAAATTTACCACATTAGGCCAACTCATTCGATGGTGTAATCCAGCCTTATATTGGATTCCTACATTACAATTCATGATTAGAGTAGACTGCATGTCATCAATACATAAATAGTAGGCAGGTATGGGAACTATTTTTTGCTCAAGTAGCCTACCATAGGCCTACTGTAGTCACTATTGTGACTACTAGGCCTACAATAATCTTTGCACTGGCTTTAACCATAGGTAGCTAAGCAGCCTACCCGTACAGAAGACATGTCCAATATTTTAACCAAATCTAGGCCTACTGACCAGGGTATATTAAGTTATAGCCTATTGCGGATAATAAATTCATGGCTACAGAAGAAGTATGTAGCCAAAGCTACCAATCGGTGATAGTGATAGGTCTATCTAGCCTACATATCATTGTCCGTGAACTTAAAATGAATCACGGTCTCAATCACAACGTATCTGGGATAAATCGCAACTGATACCTAGCCTGTGCAGTTAATCCTACCTACATGTGTAGGCCCAGGTACATTCTTACTAAACTGTTTTGCCAATTAGAGATTATTATTGAACTATTGAGAGCATTACTGGGGGAAACTGCCAATCACATAATTATTTAGGCAATGCATAGGCCTAGCAATTAATTTCTAACTAAACTAGGGCCTATAGGCCACAAAGGCTAATGTATTTTTAATATTACTCTTGTGGTGGTGAGGTAATGTTTTGGGGCTAGAGATTATAATTGAACTAGAGAGAATTTTCTGGGAAAAACTGCCAGTCACATAATTACTAAGGCAAAGCATAGGCCTAGGCCTAGCAATTTTATTTTCTCTTAGACTAAGTAGGTAAGGCTAATGCATTAAAAATTATTCCTTGTAGTGGTGAGTGAGGAATGTTCACAGCCATACATCAGATCACAAAAAGGCAAAAATATAACAAATAGGGATGGTAGGCCTAGACAATTCTAGGTCCAAGTCCGACTCAATGTAGAATGTAGGTACCGGTACTAAATTGTCTTTGTCAATGACGTAGGAAGCAGCCTACCTACTGTCTGTCTAGGTCCAAACTTAATCCAAATTATAGCAAATAGACCTACTAGTTAGCAACCAAATGTAGGCATAGGCCTTGCGCCTACACTCATTTTAGACCTGGTTCAAATCAGCTGACAGGTGACAAACAAGAAATTAATGTACAGGCCTAGGCCACAGATAATAAGAGTACACCACGTAGTGTACTCTGTTATCTTTGCCTAGGCCTATTAAAATGCAGGTAGACAATTAAGTTTTGTGCCATTTAGCAGTTAGGCCAGGCCTAACTGAAAATGATGAAGAATCCCCAGTGAAAAGGTTTAGGTGGAAGGTGTTTGTAGGAAATGGATTTAGATTTGGATGTAGGCCTCAGTGAGAAATTATGAAAATAAATGTGACTTAAAATATAGGCTATTAAATCTAGCCTAGATACTTTTGATACAACTAGCCTAGGTCTACAATATGTTAATTTAGGTAGCAGCCTACGTACTTGCGTACTACATATTTGCAGTTGCTTATTCTCACGCAGAACGTAAGAAATGCTAAAATTATTCTTACGCCAGAACATAAGAATTGCTAAAAATTATTCTTATGTCAGAACGTAGGAATTGCTAAAAAATATTCTTACATTGAGCTAACTATTTTTGCTATTGGTGGTTTGGTGGTAACAGAAGTAAGTAAGTACAATTACTTAGAACTGAGGAATTGTAATCACTCTGAATTCTGAACCACATAACCAACAGACTGATTATCTACAATAAGGTCTAGGCCTAGGCCCCTAGGCATTGTTCTTGCACTTAGCTTAGTGTTGCCAATGGCAAGAAATTAATTTCTTACGTTCAATTAGTTCACTAGTTTATGTTTATAGGCGACCTTTGATCATAGTGCGGTGAGGCAGGATGGTACCGGTAGCGGGTTTGACTTCTGTGTGAGGGTTCGTTGGTTCAAATCCTTGACGAGATGATTTTTTTTCATTCTATTCTTTATGTTTTTGATAAAACTCCTTTTTGGTTGAGAGTCCTTTAAAAATATTTTAAATAGAAATGTTAAAAGGTTGGGATTTTTGTTTTGTTTTATTGGATATGTCCGCAGCGAACGTAAGAACACAATTCGTATCATAGGCTCTACTCTAATTTCCCTATAGGCCTAAATGCTAATTTAGAATTTAATCACTGTTAAATGGCGGCTGTACGTCAACCTTACAGACTCGGAACGCAAGATAATTCCAATGAGAGCACAGACCGTACAATAATTTAGCAAATCTTACGTTCTGCCGTAAGAATGATTTAGAGCATAATTTTTATCAATTCTTGCGTTCTGCCGTAAGAATATATACCGGTACCTACACAGCCATAGGATAAATTACTTTTTGGGCAACGACCGATGGTCGTGATGGGCAACAGCAATGGGCTTGCCTTGGCAAGCACCACCTTGGGTGACCACGGTCAAAGCAATGGCCGTGTTTGGGATCGGCAATGGCCATCGACTGATCTTAGGGCCTAGACCTACAGGTTTTGGATACTTCTTCGGTTGGTATGGACCGGTTTTTTAACACTGTTATTTTTTCAATAAAAATACTGAAAAACAACTACCGGTAAGTAGTTTTGTAACGAAAAGAATTTCGGGTGCGCTCTTATCGATTATATCCTAGAACTAGCGCGGCGCACTGTAGCCAGCGGAAAGTTCGGCTAACCTAACGAAAGAGTTTTGTAAAACCGGTCCATACAAACCGAAGAAGTTCCAGGTCTTGTACCAGAAAAAATAGCATAACCGTAACCGTAGGCCTAAGCCTAGACCTTGGGACAAGTAAGAAGGGCCTAGAGAAAGACTGGCCTAGGGGCTTATGCCTCGTCTTTACAAAGACCCTCGCCTAGGGCCTAAGCCTAGCCCTACCCTAGATGTAGGGCTAGCGGAACTCTTTCGGTTGGTATGGACAGTTTTTGATCAGTAGGTACTTTAGATTTTAAATAGCGACGTTAATGGTTTTGTAGATACTTTAGATTTAAAATAGCGACGTTTAAGGTTATGTAGGTACACATAAAAAAAAACTGTCCAAACCAACCGAAAGAGTACCGGGCTAGGCCCAGGGTCCACTAGATACCTAACAGCTGCTGTAAGGTGGGTCTTCGCTTGTACTTCCACAATGTATAAGCGCCATTTTATATCTTGAAGTCAAGGCCTACTTGATAATGTGTCTACTGAGTGCACGCACACATTATCCAACGGACCTCAAAGATTTTGTAAACAAACAGCAGACTGCAGCTGGACGTCCAATTTCAAAATCGGTTGCCACATTTTTTTAATGCAATAAATATTACATAAATAGGCTACCATTTATATAATCTTTGATTCTTATATTTGCAGGTAACATTATGATGTAAATAATTTTTATATCTTTCAACTTCATATCTCAATTTTCATTTGCATACTAATTTGGATATTAGGGCCGAGGCAAACTGTCCAGATACCGGTAGGCCTATGGCAATAAGGCCTATTAGCATTGATGTGTTTGGTAAGATAAAGATGAGCCCAAGCCTTGCACTTGTCCATACTTGCACCAGTATAAACCAATACCTAATGAGGATTAATTTTTAATCAAACTTGAACTTGAATCTGAGCTAAGCCTAGGGCCTAGCCCTAAGAACGCGGTAACCTCCAGACCTAAGTTCGACGTCGACTTCTACAAGAAAGGTTTATTGGGTAAGGTCTAGGCCTTGGTCTATGAAAAATCCCACACACTAGGGCCTAGCCTAGGCTTATGCGCATAAATCTTTTATCGTGGAGTTGTACTTCATTCTAAACACAAAGTTGGTAATAACAGTAATAATCCACAATGCCAATGATCTGCCCAAAACAAAACAAAAACATAGCACATTCTGCTACGGATAAATTACGGGAGCGTTTGGGGAGGCTCCAGATTTTTTTTTAAAACACACGCAAAGAAAAAAATGGGGTTTGTTTTCGGGTGAAAGCCCCAGTTTAAGCAGCTTAGCATAAGATCTAGGGGACCCTGGGCAGGCCTAGCTACCCTAGCTGGGGCGAAAGACCAAGTATAACCCTCTCTACGTTTGGAGACTTGCTAGCAAAAAAACCCCTGATGAAACCGAAAACGCGCGCCCCCCGGAAGGGACGGCACTAAAGGAACAATGAGACATGCCACGGCTGACTTTTTTATTGAATTGAAAACGAGTCATTTTTTTTCATTTATGACGTATAATACTGGTACTGCTCAGCTGGATTGAGCTGGATAAGTTTCGTTTTGACGTTATTATTTTTTTTACTGATAAAATAAATGAGAATAATATAGTATGTCGTTTTCAAAAAAAGCCCAAAGGCCTAGAGCCTAGCCTAGGCCCTAGGCTAGGCCTAGGCACCAGGTATTAGTAAATTTGGGTTTTAATGGTTTATACATAATAAAAAAACCCTATTACTTGCAGTTGTTTGATGCAATTTTAAAAACCTAGGCAGGCCTGCCCCTTTCAAAAATTGATTAGCTTCACATTCTTCGGCATTCGTCAATTGTTTGTTGTTTACATTTTTAGTTCACTCAAAATGACTCTGACTTTGGCCAGGTCGCGCTAGTGTAGCGGCAAAGAAGCTCTATCTATACATGTCGCTACGTATGTTACCTACACGGAGAGCGGTATAGCACAGTATAACCATCTCTTACAGTAGCGAAACTTCAATGCACTGCCTGCAGAGTTGATTTGCTGTCGTGGTCGGCTGCGCGTACCGCCGCTACACTAGCGCGCATGGCGAAACCGAGACTCAACTAAAAGCCTCTGCCGTCTAAAAGTCAGTGCTTAAACAAGATACAAATTGTAGACGGCGGTGGAAAGCGCTATCTCTACCACTCTCCGTGTAGGTAACCTACGTAGCAACCTGTATAGATAGAGCATCTTGCCACGACACTAGCGCGCATGGTGAAACCGAGACTCAACTAAAAGCCTCCGACTTCAAAAATGTAAACAACAAACAATTGACGAATGCCGAAGAATGTCAAGCTAATCATATTTTGCAAGGGCTAGGCCTAGCCTAAGCTATTTAAATTGCAGGCAAAACAACTATAAGTAATAATGGTGGTAATTTTATATTATGTAGGCTATCAACCATTATTTTTTCCATAACAATCTACAATACTAACACTTGGTAGGAGGCCCTACCTAGGCTCTAGCCCCTAGGCTGGGCCTAGGGGTTTTAGGCTAGGCTAGGCCGTAGTCTTTCTCATGTCTTTCTTTGAAAACGACAAACGTATTATCCATAGATACTAGTATAACCTAAAAATAATAACAACAACGTCAGACAGAACTTATATCCAGCTATTGCATTATCACGTCATAATAATTGACATCGTTTTGATTTAGCAAGTCTAGGTGCACAGTCATCGTTAGTTGAGTCTCGGTTTCGCTAGGGGCGCGCGTGACGATTTGACAGCGTGTTTTGCTAGCTAGTCTCACTACTGTATATTATTGTTATACTGTGGGTATAGATATTATAGCTTTCCTGACTGGCGCACCGCCCCGCCCACAATTTGTATGTTGTAAACGTTGTAAAGCACTGACTTTTAGATGGCGGATGCTTTTAGTTCACTCAAATGACTCTGACCTTGGCCAGGTCGCGCTCGTGTAGCGGCGGTACGCGCAGCCGACCACGACAGCAAATCACTCTGCAGGCAGTGCATTGAAGTTTCGCTACTGTAAGAGATTGTTATACTGTGGTAAGACCCGGATGTAGGCCATAGGGCTAAGCCAGGTCTAGGCCTAGAAGCCTAGGGCTAGGCCTACAAGGTTACAAGGCTAAGCCTAGATTTGTACAAATTATTCTCACCTGTCAGATCCAGAATAATGTGATGTGATGCGATGTGCTGAATCTCGTGCCGTGAAGAATCTTTTCGATGATCATTCGAAGTTCTCGTCAGCCTTAGCCCAACTTTCATCAAGCACATGTGTTTTTAGTTCACTAGTCACATCATGATGAAATCCATTGCGATTGCAAAAACGATGAAGTAGGGATAAGCCCTATTAATTCTGACGATCTCACTGTTCATTGAAAGTAAATAACTCACGATTACGACATTATTATGAAATTAAAACCACGCGTATTTTCAGGCCACTTTAGGCCACCGCCGGTGCGCGCGCATGCAGCTGCCAGTGTAGCCAACAGCATTACTGTACTCCCGCATGGCGTCAACAGCAACTTGACAGATGCAAATAATGAGCGCCAAACTTAAAAGTAATGTTATACCGTGGACTTGGACCAATAGTAATATTTTAATTTAATAACTTTAAGAATAATAATTTTGTATAAGAATAATAGTAATTATTGTTCTTTGTTATTCAGTTTTTAATCTAAGACGTTAATGGGCTAAAATAATACAAAATTCTTTGCACTCATATAATATCTTTCAAGTCTACAATAATATTTAGTGCGTTTGTATGACACATTCGAATATGTTATTGTTTTCAAGCAAGAGAGGCAAGCCCTCCATTATTTTCAGGCTTTTATACTTTTGGCTAAATTATTCAACATTTATTCGGAATCATAACAATATTGAAATTGTTAGTACTTCCTAGTGATTTAGTACTGGATAATAATCATTATATAATAACTTTATATAACGATACATAAATAAATACATTTTATTAATTAATTTTATTTATTAATTCCTATTTTATTTCAATGTTAATGTATATCTTAAAATGTTTGTCATCAATGTTTTTATGGAGCTGTGATGTTGTAAAAGGTTGTATTTTTGTATTTTTGTATATATTCATTCATTCATTTAAAAATTATGATTTTAAATATATAGAATGGCGCTATGATTATGTGCCCTAAAGCCATGCTTGGAATTGCGTGTGTGAAAATATAATAATGTCTGAAATAAAAGTGTTTGAAAAAAAACGTTTGAATGTGGAATATGTTTGAAAGCGAGAAATCTTGACTTATTTCAAACACTTTTTAAGCTAAACACGTCTTAAAACAGAAATGTTTGAATTTTCAGTTGGGTCATTTTAAGATGCTTTTCAAATTCAGTCACCAGTAAAACAGAAGTGTTTGAAATTTTCAAACGTTTTGAAAATTGTGTTTGAAAGTAAGACACACTTTTAAATGGTGTTTTATTATTCAAACATATTTCAAAAGTCAGACATGTCTTAAAATTAAATTCAAACATCCAGTTCTTAGTGTGAATAGAGCAATCAAATGCGCAGTGCCCGCGACCATTCGGGCAAAGTGACGCTCAGCATTCACTATACCAATCTTTGCTGGATATGAAGTTAGACCTGAAGAGCGGATATTATATTCCTTGATCACACCTGTTTTAAAAATAACTTTTTTCATATTTAACATCAAGTTTCAATTTGTATATATAAAATTATTGAATTGGTATAGAAAATCATTTTTTCAACTTCATCAACCCCAACGCATTTCTAAGGTAAAACCGTCAATTTGTTGTGTGTTTTAAACGAAGCAAAGGGCTCAAGGTATTGGTCAAGGTCATTGATCAAGGTCACTCAAGGTCATGGCCAGTCTCGAGGCTCCGAGTCTTCAGGAGGAAACCGGGCGGAGGAAAATGTTCGACTTCAACCGAGGGATGTTGTACTGGCAAGGTGGGTCCCATCTTTCATTATCTCTATTACTCTATCTCATTGTCTGTGTAGCGGGCGACTATAGGGTTTATGATAGAAGTATAATAAATTAATTAATCCACTTATAAACTCGTTGAAACTATTTGTCACAACGAACACGTTAACAACCGCTGTCATGATTCTTCGACAATGGACTTCCTAACTGAGTTTGCTGGTAGCACGACCTCATTAACGATATCTGAAAATATCATTATAAACTATCTCCTTATCAACGGATATTGGCGTTGTTTTGCTTAGGAACAATTGACGACTTGAATTGTACCCACCTCCTGACGTCACGAGGCAACATGGCGGAATTAGTTGGTATAAATCCTCATTTCGCAAGTTGACGCCTGCTTCACGGCGCAACACTTATCACGCTCTAACTTTTATTCTATTCATTATTTGGACAATAGTTAAATGAATAATATTTAGCAAATACATCATTCTTTGTAATAGCGATTATTTCGATTTTTTTGACACAGTCGTTAGCTTGTTATAACAATGTACGCATCATACATGTGAAAATAAAAATTTTTTAATCTTTACAAAAATTAATCTACTGATCGGATTTCGACAAGACCTCTTTAAAAATATGCATCAGACTGTTTAGACAAGAAATAAACTAACTTTCTAGATAGAAAGTGCACTGAACAAAACTTCGCAGCATAGAGTAATATGCAGGGTATGTGTTTTTATCTAAAATACGCACTCTTGACGTGCGGATGAGCCGTGAAAATGTGCACACTGCATATTACTCTATGCTGTAAATTTTCGTTCAGTGCACTTTCTATCTAGAAAGTTAGTCTATTTCTTGTCTAAACAGTCTGATGCATTCTTACAAAGAATCCTTGTCGAAATCCGATCAGTAGTTTTTTGTCAAATTAATTAATGAGGAAATTTAAGTCATTGATAATTTTCACTTGTGTGATGCGTACATTGTTATAACAAGCTAACGACTTTGTCAAAACAATCGGAATAATCGCTATTACAAGGAATGATATGTTTGCTAAATATTATTCATTTAAGTGTTGTCCAAATAATGAATAGAATAAAAGTTAGAGCGTGATAAGTGATGCGCCGTTCAGCAGGCGCCAGCTTGCGAAATGAGGATTTATACCCAATACTAGTCACGTGACCTATCGATCGTTTTAAGCTCCGCCCATTTCGAGTCGTCAATTAGTAACATAACTACTTAACATTTTGTTCAAACACTTACATAGCGCGGACGATCATTGCAGGTTTGCTCCCTGACGGCCCCGACACGGATCTGCAGTACCTCAGCCCCCGTCTGGCGCGCATCGTAGTCCGTCACCCCCATCTACGCCAGGCGCTTCGGTCCTTCCGTAGCTTCTACCCCTGGTTCATGATTTGTCACATGTGTCTTAGCGGCTTCATTGTTCACCCCTTAGGAATTTACAAATACTGGGGCAACGAACTTGAAGTCATTGATAATGTATTTCCTATGGTGGTGTTGTTCTCAATTATTGTCGGCACATCGACATTCACGTCGAAGAAGGCAAAGTGTAATGGAATGATCACCAAACTTGAGGAACTGTCCAGGGAAGAGAATTTGGACAACGATTATCAAAGAGAGTTGATGAAGAGAACCAACACTCGTGGTTTCTACATGACGAAGAACTCTCAGATCATTGTGAACACGGTTGGCATCTGCTCAGTGATTATTGTTACAGTGACCGGATTTCTTCCTCGGCAAAAATTGTATTATAAGTTAGTGTACATTGTAAGTTGTAATGACTTCAGTTATGACTTTAGAAGGTTAAATGATTGATTTGATGAAGAATTATAGTTTTTTTCGAGGATTTCCGCAGTCATTAATGCGAATGCAAGGAATCGAGTTCTTATAAAAGGACCACGGATATCCATTCACAACTCCTTAATTTCAATACATAGCTAGACTCTTGAAGAGGGGAATGCATTGCACCCTTCGCAGGTTTCCCACGAGAAATATTTAAAGTGTTTTTTTTTTTCTTTTTTTTTTGGTTCGTTGTAATTGGTAGATAAATAACTTGATTTATATTGTTCATTACGGTTACTCAGACAAACTAAGTGAAAATAATGTTTTTGCTCGTTGTTTTGCAGATCGAGTTTCCCCTATGACGAATACAAGACACCCTTCTACGAAATAACTCTCGCATTTTTCTGCATTCAATTAATATTGGCTTTTCTATTCACAAATGCTTATCTTACAACAGTCGTTTCTTTCTTTATTCATTTAAGAGTCCTATTCATGATTCTCTCAAATAAATTCCTTAATATTAAAGAAATTGCAGTTGAGAGAATACGAACCCGCAAACGACAACAACATATACCATGTGCCGTAACGTCGTCACTTTGCATTCGAGAACAAAATGGCGGCGAGATGAAGGAATCGGTTCAGAAAGTGGGAGAACCTGGATCTAACAGAGGATTTAAACGTGTAATAAACACAACGGTTCACAATCCTAGGTCCCCTAGAGATATCACCTGGTTTGAAGTAACGCGAAGTTACACCGTTAGACAAACGGGTCAAGAAACGACGAAGAAGATTATTAGCGACATGGGTGAAGAAGTTGATCAAGAGATGAGATACCTTTTGAAGAAGTTTGCTGAGCTTCATCAAGAATTATTAATGTAAGTAAATACAAATCCGACAGTGGTAAAATGTGGGAGTCTGATTCTGGAAGTCACGGGGTCCAACCCCACAAACGGCAATCATTACTGAAAGTTTATTCCTCAGGTTACCTTCAGCTTTTATTGGGAATGCAAGGGATTGAGTCCTCTTAAACATACCTCAGATATTCCTTTCATATTGTACAATTTCAAAATAACTAGTTAGATACCTAAATGGGGCATGCATTAATTCTGGACAGATTTACTAACATGAATTTTAAAATATTTACGTTAATAAAAGTGATTATTTGTATAATATATAATTAGAGAGTCTAACACATGTTTGTGGTTAATTTTTATTTTAGATTGAAAAACGACCTTCATTCGGTGTGTGAGCTCTACTTCATATCTCTATCAGCGCTAAATGTATGCTTGTTTGGTGCTACATTAATTTTGGTCACGGCGGTAAGTATACATGGCTAATGAATTCTTAGATGAATGTGTGGCACCTTGGTTATGTTCTGCTTTTAATGATGATGATCCAAGGTTCGATTCTTGCAAGAGGCAGAAGATAAGTAACTTATGAAGTGAAATTTGGTTTATCAATCCTTTATCTATTACGTGTAAATAGGAACTTTAAGGCCGCACTTGCAAGGAGGCACAATGATTATAAGAATGTTTCGAATTAGCCTTGTTGATTCTGGAATCGAGGCAATCTTGTCTGTCATGGCAATTCCTATTTAAAACCCCGACCTCTAGTTAGCCATTGTTTGCTCGTCGATGGCGTTGACGCCTACATGGTTGGCTCGGTATGCATAAATTTAAAAAATAACCGTCTTCCTCTGAAAATCAGATAATATGTTACTGAGTGGGTAGACTTTTGGTTCGAATTGATTCATTTTATTGTTATTCATTATATAATTAATATGCACAACTATTAATTAAAACATTATATGTATTTTGTCTTTTGTTCCAGCACGATGAGTTGGACTTGTACGAAATGCTTATTCTGTTGATCTCTTTTGAGTTAATGTTAATGTTTCTGTTGTTAAACTTGCTGTGCAACTTTATCACTAATGAGGTAAGTTGAAATTAATTATTGGTTGTTTAGTCTACAAATTTAAATAAACATCCATCGATTAGTCTTAAGGCTGTTCCACCCTGTTTTTCCATTTTCTAAAATATGCAACTATGTAAAAATATAGTAAATGAAACCTAGTACTATTAGAACCCCAAAAATTGTTTTTTCAAATTTTTCTTATCGGGCATACGGCAAATATTGCATCTTCAAAATAGTTTCAAACTGCAATTACATCTAGCACAGCGCTCAACGTAGACAGTTGTGTATCTGTCAGATTAATGTTTGACTGTTTTTCTTGGACTTATCGAAGAGAAAACATGGGATTTTTTGGAACCGTGTCCCCTGCGAATTTTTCCGTTTTCCTGTACAAATTGACAAAAAAACACCGGTTTTCTAAAAAATTCGTGGAGCATACAAAATTGTAAAATCCCATATTTTCTCTATGATAAGTCCAAGAAAAACAGTCAAACATTAATCTCACAGAAACACAACTATCTACGTTGAGCGCTGTGATAGATGTAATTGCAGTTTGAAACTATTTTGAAGATGCAATATTTGACGTATGTCCGATCAGAAAAATTTGAAAAAACATTTTTTGGTGTTCCAATAGTACCAGGTTTAAATTTCTTTTACTATATTATTTTTACATAGTTGCATATTTTAGAAAATGGAAAAAGCGGGTGGCAAAAAGGAAAATCGTGAGAACCATGTTCAATACCCAACTCAGATGGTATGTTTGTTATTTCTGCATTGATTTCCATATAATCAATTTTACTAACGGGAGTGCTTCTCGAATACATAAATCAAGAAAAAATCAGTGTGTTGTGAATAATGTAGACTTAAGTCGGTCTGACTGTCTTCTTGTGATTTTGAGCCATAGTGTCCTTATTGGCACAATTATTTTATAATCTTTGTGATTTAAGTTGTCAGTAGTTCCAGTTCTGGGCATTTCAATCCTGGGGCTGAGTGCTAAGCGGTCTACGTCTGTGATTGGCTGATGTCCACGCCTCACTTGCCAGAGTTTGTGTTTCAGGCTGCAGCAGAGGGCTAAATGACCCACGAGTGTGATTGGTTGATGTCCTTGCCTAACTAACCAATCAGAGCTTGTGTTTCAGGCTGCAGCTGTGGGCGTGGCAGTCTACGCCTGTGATTGGCTAAGATCCTCGACTCACTTACCATTCAGAGCTCGTGATTCTGGCAGCAGCTGTGAACGAGTCTCTCTACCTTTTGGTAGAAAAATCTCACCCCACTTGGCGGAGGTTTTTAATTGTGGATCCTATAGATGTTTAACGCCTTTTCCATTTCCATTTACTGAACACAACAAATTCGATGATATAGCAATGAAGAGGCGTTAAAATTTACACTTTTTGTTTAAATTTGTCCTTTATTGAAGACCATAAAGTTTTTAACGCGACCAAGGGACAGTGCTTTTCAAAATGGGTATTATTATATTTTTATGATTATTCTATTCCCAGAGATTGGAAAGTGCAAAACCAATTGATTAAGTCTTTGGGGGGAACAAATTTGTAATTTTATTAACCTTCCGCATCAAGATAAGTGGAGGGCGTGGGGGTAGATGTTGGCTCAAGGCATTCTTGTGATTTGCAGGATCTCCGCCTAGTTAACCAATCAAAACTCGTGTTGCAGGCTGAAGCTGTGGGCGAGGCTGTCTACGCCTGTGATTGGCTGAGATCCTTGCCTCACTAACCAATCAAAACTCGTGTTTCAGGCTGAAGCTGTAAGCGAGGCTGTCTACTTTTCTGATTGGCTCGATTGCTCACTGAGTTGCAAGCGTTCAATGATAATAACTATGATCCTGACTAACAAACCACTGTTCTTCAAATCAACGGGTATGGACCCTTTATCCCTCAAGTACTTCGGGGAGGTAAGACTTTTTTACCATCTTATTTTGTTGCACATGTGAGATTTTAAATGAGAAATATACAAATATTGATAACATTAAAAATTTGAACATTAGGGTTGGTTAAGAGGTAGCCATGAACTGTAAGATTAAATATTTATTTATAAAACAGTCCTTATTTTCGACTTGGCGTAATGCCTTATATTCTGCTTGAACAAGAATACAGAAAAAACTGTGTATACACAGTTGTTAATATCAAAGTCAATTTATTACTTCATATTGATGTATTTATTTATGGATTTTATTTAATTTGATATGCACATTTAGAAAGTAAATCGGTTTACTGACGTTATCAATAATAGAGCAATGTAAGGTATTAAAAACAAAAACAAATCTTCAAAACAGTTATAACCGTAAACATTGTTTGAGAATTGATTTGCACTGTGTATGACGATCTTCTCCACTGACAAGAAATCAGGAAATTTAGTTAACATCACTTATGCCGTGTTTCAGATCTCCAACCTGGCCTACAAAACGACGGCAACAATGAAGGGATTAGTAAATAGATAAAGCAAGACAGGTGTAATTTATTTAAGTCAAAAGTTTAGCCGACGATCTGATAGAAAAGTGTTGAAAAATTTCCATTGTTGCCTGAATAAAAATGGAAAATGCTCTGCAAATCAAATAATCAAAACCTTTTTATATTCAAATTAATAACGAAGACCCTTCATCAAGGGTAAATTTGAAATTTTGAAGAGTACACCTCTTATATATATATTGCTTTCAAGAGACCATCTAAAACCTTCTTCTAAAGGAACATATATTGCTGGACATTGAGTTTCCTACCCTAAAGCCAAATTTTATATCCTCTTTTGGTTTTTATGCAGAACAATGGTGATGAAATAACTTTAACATACCAATTTGAGAATGTGACTATATCTTGGAGTTGAACACATTGTATTTTTGAGAAGGTAGAAGGATGCCCGTGCTTTTTTTCCTTCTGGAAATGACATTCTATACAAATTCCAAAGCGAAATATTTATATATTTAAAATTTATTTTTGTTTTGTAGGTCAACGTATTTTTCACTTTTAACAAATATTTATATTATACACAAAAAATATATATAACATAATATATAATTAATATCATTAACATCCTGCTGTTAAAGCAATGGTTTAGATGCGGTCGTTTAGCCGGTTCCCACTCAAATCCCGGAGTTAAGCAACCTTCGAGCGTGGTCAGGGGTAGAGTGGGTGAACGTTCTGCCCTGAAACACACCCCAGCAAACATGAGACTCTGGGCCCCGTGCGGGACAACCAAGGGAAGTGCGGGTAAATTGCGGGTTAGGGAATGTCACGGGACGACCCGTACGGGTCCCGCGAGGGACTGTGTTAGGGAAATGTTAGGGACATTTCTATCTGGGAAAACTACGGGACAACCCGTACGGGTCCCGCGAGGGAAACTTAATGGGTAACCCTTTCGGGAAAGCTATGGGACGACCCGCACGGGTCCCGCTAGGGAAACTAAAGGGATAACCCAAAATGTGGAGTAATTATATCAAAACAATACGTGTGTATAGATTTATGCATGTAGAATACTTCCCTTGATTTATTATTTTAGTTCTATTTCATTGCAAATCGTTTTTTATAACTGAATATAGGATAGGCCTATATAGGCGTTAATTTAAATAAATAAATATAATCAATTGATTTCAGACGAGTAAATCGTATTAAGTCTTAGTTAAGTTGTGAAGGTATGTTGTCTGGTTGCCGGCCACTGGTGGAGTTCGCAACTTGAGTTAGGTGTCCTGTATCATTGCTGTGATCAGTTTTTGACTTAGCCTATACAATTTCCAATAATTATATGTCTAATATATTAGAGTCAAGATCTTTTGTACTATTGTTATCAAGATTTGAACACAAGAATGAAGATTCGCGTTCGGTCATTTCGCGAAAGTTTGATTACTCCCTGATTTGCTGTTCCTGATTTTTGAAACCTCATATTCTTTTGAGTTGGATCGTCTAATAAATCTGTTTTTTATTTCTTTTGCGTTTTTCTTTTTTTAATGATTTTTTCCTTTCTTTCTTTCTTTTTATTAATTTCTACAAATTAAGTACAAATTAATCTTAAAAATATGTTGAAGAGAATCAGAGAGTGCATACGATAGCCTCATAGCAAATTATGCGTGATATCCCTTCGTTACAACTAAATACACGTAAACCTAATTTTGTATAAACAAAATTAATTAATAAATAAACTAAATGTTGTAGAATCAAAATATGCTATAGACATAACAAAGAACATACATGTTAAATGATAATTTAACTGAAAATTTTTTTTATTGTAAATAGTATTAAAATATGTATGATGATTTGTATTGCTTAACGCCTTTATGCACTAAGGCTATTCGAGTTGATTAGTGGTGATAATATGACGATAAAGGACGATCACAAAAAAATATGCCTTATTCGGGATTCAAACCCACGTACTCGATGAGCGCCCTAATTGTATGTGCCACCGCGGACGTCGAGGGGGGGGGGGGATAATTGATCGCATTCGATTGGTTATAAGATATAAGAAACAATTATCTGTTCTTGGCCTACCGTCGTCCAATGCAATATATCCAGCCAGCATAAGATTTAATGATCGAGTATTTGTTAAAGCCTAATAATCGAAGAGGATAGCAAGGATTTAAAAAAATATATAATAGTATCATGTTTTAATAAACACCAAAACACATTTTCAATATCACAATAGTTACACTGCAATGTTGTGTTCCGCAATCCACGCAAGCGTGCTCCCTTTCATAAGCCATCTAACGCGCCGTAGACAGTATAGGTGCTGTAGCCGAGTGGATAGAGCGTCTGACTCCGGAAGAAGGCATTGCGGGTTCGAGTTCGGCTGTAGTCAATAAAATTTAAATGTCTGATAATTCTTGTCTATATTCTATGTACTTATTCCCCTTCACATTAAATGTATAAATTGAGAAAGTGGCATCGCGTAATAAATAATTCAATTTTAAAATTTTGGCCCGTTTTATCTGTTGACTTCTTTGAGTGTCTACTAGATGGCGCTAGAAGCAATGCACGGGAAACACTGGGACGAGTGCGGGACCCGTGCGGGACCCGTGCGGGACCCGTGCGGGACCCGGACGGGACCCGTGCGGGAAACTAGCGGGCAGACTATGGGACCCGTCCGGGACCATCAAGGGTAGGTCGCGGGCATGAGCGCGCGGGAAACGTTTGGGACGACTTCGGGACACACTGGGACGAGTGCGGGATGTCCCGTACGGGACCCGGTCGTGGCCCATAGGACACTTCCGTACGGGGCCCGTACGGGCTGCCCGTACGGGTCCCGCACTAGCGGCATTACGGGACAGACTTCGGGAAACGTGCGGGACACCGCAAAAATGTTTGCTGGGACGTATACCGCTGGTTAGAGCAGATCGAGGGTTCGAGAGCTTCGTTCTCCTCGACGTCTGCTCGGCAGTCCGGGTTAGTGGAGGAACCTATATTCATGATTGTCAAGGTTACGTCCTTTCGGATGGTACGTAAAGTCGTTGGTCGCCCGTTGGTACTTTTCGAAAGTAGTAGGCTACGTTCCGGTACCGGGTTTACCCTCCTCCCTTCTAATCTTGCTTCATCCTCATCTATCACCACTCATCGTCTCGAATAGCCTTAGTGCATTTAGACGAATTAGACGTAAAGCAATATAAAAACCATAGATATTGAACCCCTATTGTAGGCTAGATTAGCAGTCTCATATACCTCCGCACAGGCGCGAGCGTAACAAATTGAAGAGTCAATCGGCCCATTTCAAGATGGCGATTTGGCGTTTTAATTGATGCTTTTTTAATGCAATAAAGTATTTTACTGGATTGTTTGATATGGTTTTAGCTTGTGCAGCATGGTATTGAACAAACAGAAACAATACGAAGTTATTGCATAAGGGAATTTAGTAATCATTTAGTTTTAAAGGCTAGAATGCTTACCTGTCAACCTGGCGGCAATCTTGAGAACTATTTGTGCTACAAATCGCTCCCATTTGATTAACATGTAAACTGGAATTTCAAGATGGCTTCTAATTGTCACGGAAGTGGACCACCGACTGCTAATCTAGCCTACAATAGGGGTTCAATATCTATGATAAAAACAAATCAAATTCTGCTATTAACTGTCAATCACCAAGTGTGCAGCTCCTTGGCTGCACAGAAATAATGAGCTGACTAAGAAAGACAGCCTTTAGGTTAATTCTGTTGTAATGCGCTAGAGTAATGTTTTTATTACTTATGTGTTATATGTTGTTAAAATGAACATAGCTCTAATCACATAAGGTTCGTTTGACTGTACTGCACTTTTTGCACGAATCTGAACTATTGCACTTTTCACTGTTTGTATGAAGTCGTGCAAGAAGGGTGTCGCCGTTCGTCTGAAGTGTGCAGACTAAACCAGAGCAATGAGTTAACATGAGCTTCTGAACGCGCTCGAGAGCCGGTGCAATAGTACAGTGCAGGAATTTAGCGGCAAGAACGTAAGGGATATCGATCTATCGAAGACTTATTTTCTTAACTAAGATGAAACAAATTACATTTAAGAGTATAAAGATAAGTAAGAATAAGGAAACGTCAATAGATTTTACGTTTTAAAGAAAACAAATTGCCAGTTTGAGCTGTTATTGTTCGTCAGTATAACGACTGCACTGGATTAAGTACTGCACAGCACTGAAATGAACTAAACGGGCAGTTTAATACAGTGCAGTGATAAGTACAACACATGCGAACGATCCTTTTATTGTCTTACAACTTTCTACACACGAAAATATTTGAATAAAATTATTAAAAAAACATAACAAAAAAATCTCTATCTTTTGTGGAAGGAACCTTTATTGTATTAGTTTAAAAAATTGTAGCACAATTAATTCAATTACCAATTTAAAAAAATAATAATAAACCAAAATATGTTTATAATATATCACAGTATTTTTTCCAGCAACATTAAGTTGGGTACAGGGGTGTTTCCACCATTTATCTTGGGCATCACCGAATCAGCACCGGCCTGCCAAGCTCGGCACCTCATCTTCTTACTCATTCTTTTGTCGTAACACCAGCTCTCTCCACTTTTTACTGTCTTCCCACCATCTTTCTTTCTCTTCAACCACTTCCCACTCCTCTCCTCTCTCCTCCACATCTGCCTGTACTTTATCTTGCCATATATATCTTGAGGTCTTCCCAATCTTCTCTGCCGTGGGATTCTATTCTTCTCCATTCTTCCTATATTTCCATACCATCGTAAGTCGCTCCTTTCCCATCTTGAACTTTACGCTCTCTACTCTTACTTTCTTCCTTGTCAAACTACTTTGTATCTTGCCAAACTTTGTCACACCTGCCACACTGCGTATGAACTTCATCTCATAATAAAAAAAATAAATATAAATAAAAGATATTTACAAAATGTCAGAATCATGTATTTTATGACTGTATCACAGAAAAGTGGTCTAATCTACCCTTTGAACCGACTAGCGTTGGACACTATATGAAACTTAGATTACATTGATGGTTTTCAACAAACCACGTAAACTATTTCAACTTTAAAAATTTCAAAAGACCAGTATTTTATTCTACAAAAAAAAACAGAAAGCACTAAATGTAATATATTCCATCATAATTGTTTAGAACCCACTTGACAATATTATTATTGTCGTACCGTAGAATAGCATGAAGTATGCATTACGAATGTAACAATTTATTGTTAAGTAAAAAAAATCAAAAATATACATGTGTGACATAATAATATAAGGAAATATGCTTCAGCGGATTGAAATACAGCAGGTTTGATAATAATTTTAAGTAATAATTGAATTGAATTGAATTTAAATCACTTATTATTCATTCCAATCATTTAAATTATTTCCAACCAGTAGCTATATTAAACTTGGTAAAGATATTCATAAGTTTTTTTTAATAATGTTAAATAATGTCGATCGAAATCATTTTGGCATCTGAATAACCCATTATGTTTTTTAAATGCTAAGCTCATAGATGTAAACTCAGGCTGCAAGCTTTGGGACATAATAATTTGTAATCTGTAATCCACCACTGCTGAACTAATCTGTCGGACACAACACAAAAGACAGGCACAGAAGTATTGTACACCATCACTAATATCACAGCTGGGACAAGTCAAAGTTAATTGATCGACTGTACCCATACAAAAAATCAAACATAAGCCACACAGCCAAGAGCAGTAGGAGGATTGGGAGGTTGAGAAGGATACCTTCTCCAACACTCCACTTTATTTGGCTAGAACTCTCTGGGCAATTCAATACTGTAATGTGATATCATTGTACTTATTATTTTAAACTTGACGAAGATTATCAAAAATCTGTTATTGAATAAATTAGATTAGAGTACATTAAAGTAGGTTAAGATTTTAAAATATTTACCTTCAATTATGTTTTAAGTTAATTATTACCAATTTATATAAGAATTGCCATAATCCAGCTTTCTAGTTATATTTATATAAATTTGTATTTTGTGTTGGAAATTGTAACCATTGTTTTTGTAATGTATCAATTAAGACTTAAAATTTTAGTGTGATTACCACCCGGGCCAAAGGTCATTGTACCTGTCACCCAATACACATAATGCACAAAATGTGTAGCACAAATTGTATTGAATACCCAATAAACTATACTATATTTACATCCTACTTCTCCTGACTAGTACTAACAAGGTGATTCGATTCCTGGTGGCCAATTCAATACTGTAATGTGACATCATTGTACTTATTTTTTAAACTTGACGAAGATTATCAAAAATATATTTTTAAATAAACAAGATAACAGTACATTAAAGAAGGTTTAGATTTAAAAATATTTACCTTCAATTAGGTTTTAAGTTAAATATTATTAATTAATATAATTACTGCCATAATCAATAACTATTAAAAACTTTCTAGTTATATTTATATAAGTTTGTATTTTGTGTTGGAAATTGTAATCATTGTTATTGTTGTATCAATTAAGACTTTAGTGTGATTACCACCCGGGCCAAAGGTCATTGTACATGTCACCCAATACACATAATGCACGAAATGTGTAGCATTATTGTATTAAATACCCAATGAACTATACTATATTTACATCCTACTTCTCCTGACTAGTACTTACAAGGTGATTCGATTCCTGGTGGCATGAGTTAAATTATATACTTTGTAGTTGGGGTAACTTCTTCAAGTTGTAGCG
The DNA here is from genome assembly GCA_024449915.1 of Sweltsa coloradensis. NCBI lineage: Eukaryota > Metazoa > Arthropoda > Insecta > Plecoptera > Chloroperlidae > Sweltsa > Sweltsa coloradensis. Next base: position 67,705 of record JAMZAV010001497.1, on the reverse strand, counting down.
TTACCATGTACACACACATGTTGAAGGATTTTTATTGACGTTTCACTAAGAACAGTGTCGAAAAGAAGTTTACCATGAAAACTTCCACGTCGAATTTGTTGACGAAAGTATTTGATCAATATCCAACTTCTAGATATGTGAAGCGCTCTTGTGGCGATGTCATCTACACGGTGGTCTAGAGAGTTACTACTTCGGACCTGTCGCCCGTATTAATCACAAACTTTTTTTAAAGATTTTCGAATAATGATCGACCGATTTAAAGGGGTATTCACCCTCTAAAATAAAAAATTACATCCCATTCAGGCTAGCTAGTTATGAATTTAGAAATTAACAGGAAAATTATTGGGTCCACCATTGACCAAAATACAATTGGCAAACTTTTTTTTTCGAGCTTGGTCCCATCGGAAAAAAATCTCTCGTAAAAAATAGCATGGGGACAATCTTCATGCCCCGTGACCTTGGAGGATTTTGATTCCAAAAATATATTGGCCATTATTGACGTACTTTACAGCCTTTTCTGTAAATCCTTTTTATTTGGTTTTGTAATTTGGGCAAGTGGTTCGGTCAACATATGATAATTACCAAGAAGGGGTGTATTTTGGGATGCATTTTTTTTTGCATGTTTGAGTGTATATATTTGTGCTCACTTTCAAGACACGATGTTATAAAGGGCAATTTAAGATTATTATGATTCTCTTGTATATATGTGGAACAAAAAAGAAACAGGTTAAAGCCGATTTAAAAAAATTCCCAAAATGCCAATTTTCGTATTTTTCTGTTTTTAAAAAAATATTTTTTTTGTTATTACAAGATGAAAAATTTTAAATGGTCATTTAAGTGTAGTATTTTGCTATAGATAATGTGGTAAAAAATACTTTTTGGGGTAATAGTCCAAGGACATTCTTGGAGAATATGAAAGCGTACAAAATCAATGTCGAAGATCACAGTCCTTCATCAGGATAAACAATCATTTATCGGGTTTGATCATGCGTGTATTAAAAATATTTCTTAATCCTGTAGAAATGGACATTGTAAAGTACAATACTTTGTTAAAGGAAAAAGATCACGATGAGTAACACCCTATCATTATTATTAAACTATTATTATAATTATTATTAGGCACAATGTGTTAATTGACTTAATCCAAACATCAAACATAAATAATTTTAACTTTACCGAAATCAAAAGAAATTTAAATGGGGATTTACCCACAAAAGTAAAAAAAAATGCTAACTAGTTATGAATTAACAAAGTAACAGAAACAGTTTTGGTTCCACCCTGAACCGAAAATAATTGTCAAACTGGTCCCATCAGCAAACATTTCACATGAGATACAATTACTTGGGGACAATCTTTAAGCCACGTGACCTTGGAGGATTTTGATTAAAACATATATTGGCCATCATCGAATTACACTTTTTCTGTAAATCAATAACGTTTTGTTTCTGTAATTTGGGCAAATGGTTCGGTCAAAATATGCCGATTTCCAAGAATGAAGGTAATTTCGAAACGCATATTTTTGCATGTACGAGTGTGTATTTGTGCACCGTTTCAAGAAAGTTTTCTAAATGCCCATTGTAGATTGGTATGGCGATCTAAAACAAAAAAAAAGTATGTTGTAATCGATTTTAGAATTTCACCATAACCCAAATATTAGTGAATTTCGTGATAAAAAAGATTAGAAAAAATCGAGCTAGGATACAGGTAATAAAAAAAATGTCACTTTAATTTAGTACCTACATAATTTTCTAGATTACAATGTAACCAAAATTAATAATTTTTTTGAATGCTCCGATTATTCAATATCACACTAATGTAACATTAAATTCCAACCGAATACAAATTGATCCCAAATATGGGTGAATTTAAAATCTTCTGTCAATAAATTACGTGAAATTAGTGTAAACGATTTTCAAATTGATACACAGTGGACAACGTCCAATTACATATAATCAGCGTACAACAACGGATGATTATTCTTAATCACTTATTGGAAATATCGCATTATCATGATACGATCATGCAATAGCACAAACGTACACTTACAGCGAGTTAAACGTGGCACAGCTATTTGGTAACATACAATTTGGATCTCCCCCAAACCATTAACAAGTGTATAGGAAAGAACCTTGCACCGTTGCCCTGATCCCATTTTGTCCAATATAGTAAAATATATTTTACATCCACCACACATTATTGAGTGTAATAATAGACTATTTCAATCTGTTTAGCTTCAGTTCATTAGTTTGTCTGCATTTATGTGATTAGATTTATTAAGTTGTCCTTTTAAGTTAATCAGTTTTTATAACTAAATAGGATAGACGAAAAATATAAATAAATACATTTATAAATCATAAAACCAGCGATTGCGAAATACTTCCCTTTGGAAACCATTTACACACATCCCACAGTCCCCCACAGTCCCCACCTCAAAAACATCTATAGAAAAGCCCATCACTTAAACAAGTATTTTCTTTTGCTTCCGACCCAAATAGGCACTTAGTGGTGACGTCACGCAACTGGTTGTCTTTAGCAATATCCAGACCAAGTTTCAAGTTTTAACATGTAGTCATTTTAGGCAGTTAATTCAAATTTCCAATTTTTTAAAGATTTTTTAGTGATTTCCAAAAAAAAATCATGTTATTTGAGAAATTTAGGGAAATTTTGGATTTTGAATTAAAGCATTATTATAAGTCAAAATTCAAATTCAAAACACATTCCTTAAACTAGATTTTGTTTTAAATTTTGCATATATTGCATTTTGTGTAACTAAAAAAAGAGCAATTCTAGATATTTATTACATTCCCGGGAAAAACCCAAACTTGTCCATTTTTAACCATTTTTGGCAAATGTTCATTTTCAATTTTCTCTAAAAAATCCACTTTTTGTCCCATTGGCATGCATGGGTCAATTTTTTTTTCAACAAAACAAATCACAAAATTGGGGTCAAATAAAAAAAAACATTATGTACCCTCATTAAAATTTGAAAGTAAATGATTCCATTTGGCGTCATGGGGCTGGTAAGGGTTAGCAACAAAGAAAATCGACTCCAAACAAACTTTGACGCCTGTAGTAACCAAATACATCAATACTTCATAGACTCGTAGCCTCAACATATTTAAAACTAAAAAATCATAGACCTATGTTTAATATTGTTAAGTAGACCTATAAATTGATTTTCAAATTACTACAAGTTTTAAAGGAAAGTTAATCTAAGCTTTAAACATATTCTAAAATATGCAAACATAGCCTTCAAAGAGGGTTTAATGGTAATAAAGCATTCAAAGATTCATTGAATTCAAGTCATTATCTTTTTCCCTCGTAACAGTGTCGAACTTATCGGTAAAAAATACGCCAACGATTAAAGTGAGAAGATACCTTTGAGAGACTTGGTCTAAAGTACCTCCCATTGGTTTCTAATGGGAACGAAGCTGTGTTTGGAGTCAATACTGGTCGTTGCTATGCGTTGCCATGGGCGGCCATGATGGAATGACGTCACACAAAAAGTTTATTTAAAACGATGACCGGCGCTTTCGAGGCATTGAACCTAGTCTAGCAAAAGAAACACGGTAATGACTACTTTTACGAGTAGACCGAGAAGGGTCTAAGCGTTGGAAAATTTATTTCAATAAACCTTGTAACACAAACGTTTTGTGTCGTCACCTTGACAATGTGGAAATGTTGGTGCTTAAAGGTTATTATGATTAAATTGGCCTATAGTTACTCGCTTTACACGAAAAAGAAGTCATAAATATTTATAGATGAGAAAGCTTCAAAGAAACGAAATCGATATTATTGACTTCATAGGTCGCAGCTTATATTGGAAAAGAAAACTAGATACATAAATAAACAGTCTCTTCCAAATAATAACTAATTTATGAGTGATAATAGGTAGGTTATCCTTATCTGTAAAAATAATAACACACAATTTGTAGTAACAACGATTTAAAGGAAAATCTATGTGGACAATAAAAATACTTTCAATTATTATAAAAGGGGAATTAGCATGTATACTAATGGGCTGGATTTGATAACATGAAATTAGTGCGGGGATCTACTTGTTTGTGTTTTGTCTTTCATTAAATCATATAAAAACGTATAACTTTGCTGACGTAAAAGAACACCGACTTTCAAAAAATATTAGTATTACTACCTTTTGAACTTAAATTAACTCTGCTCGTAGAAAAATAATATTTTTAATATGGTTTGATTACCAAAATGGACGAAATGTTAACTTTAAAGCTTAATATAATTGAACGAAAAAAGATTTCATTATGTATAATAACCATGAAAAAATCTGTAAACGATTGGCAATTGGATACATGTGGACGAGGTCTAATGACAAATAATCGGCCTATCATCATTATCTCTACTAATCCACAACTGATTTTCATTGAAAATTATATATCCACCCGTCCTAATCACAGTATGATAGTTTAGTAGTTTGTCTTCCACCCTTTACACCAAAAAAGAGACAATCACATGCGCACTACCACTGATCGTCGTGCAAAGTGAACGATTTAAGCATTTACCACACACATCATTGTTGGAAAAGAAGTTGGACCTTTAGGCAACAAAGGATTTGGTCAAGTTTATCGATCAAGGTCACTCAAGGTCATGGCCAGTCTGGAGGCTCCGAGTCTTCAGGAGGAAACCGGGCGGAGGAAAATGTTCGACTTCAACCGAGGGATGTTGTACTGGCAAGGTGGGTCCTATCTTTCTTTATGTCTATTGCTCTATCTCATTGTCTGTGTAGCACACGAATAGAGTTTATGATAGAAGTTAAGTAAATAAATTAAACCACTTATAAACTCGTTGAAACTATTTATCACAACGAACACGTTAATGACGTAGTCATGATACTTCGACAATGGACTTTCGAACTGAGTTTGCTCGAATCACAGCCAGATTTATGAAATCTGCGTTGATCATTATAAGCTATCAGCTTATCAACGTTTATAGGCTTTGTTTTGCTACAGAACATTTAGTAACACTAGGCCGCTTCGCGAACGCTTTTTCCAGTCGCGTTGATGGATGAGCTTTTTTGGGGAATATTTATGTCCAATGATTACGTTTTAATGTGAAATCTCCTTACTTTTTCTATAGTTACTTGATATTACTTGTTCATTATACACCTGTAAAAGGCTTATATTAAAACCTTTATTTCTATGAATTTTGACCAAATTTTCAATTTTTTCTTTCAAGAGGCACTGTATTACCAAAATCTTTATGTCAATGTAAAATAGGAACGTAATAGCTCCACCCGTTTGGTCAAAATCAGCCCAAATACCACGAAAATACCGTATTAAAAACCGGAGAAATAAACGTAAAAGTACGATTTCGATAAAAATATTTTTTCAAATGTCTCTAAAATCATAACATATATGATTTCAGTGATTTTAAAGTTCCTATAAAGTTTCATTAATATCGGAGTAGCCGTTTGCCAAATATCACGAAAATATCGCACTTAAAATCGAAGAAAATCGTAAAAGTACGATATTTATGAGAAAAATTTCTTCGATTCTACCCAAAAACAATGCAGCTCTAAGTTCAGAGATTTCGAAGGTCCCCATTTTCTTTAAGATTGCATATGCCGTTTTCCCGGTAGAGAGCGAATAAACAGACAAAAAAACTAGCAAAAACAAAACACCCGAGCTATTTTTCTTGGGTTAACCTAAGTAAAAAACAAACAAAAGAACACAAAGTCAAATTGAAGTCTTCGCTTCGCTCATCCAATGTCAACATAACATTGTGTTCAAAGACTAACATAGCATGGGCGAATATTGCAGGCTTGCTCCCTGACGGCCCCGACACGGATCTGCAGTACCTCAGCCCCCGTCTGGCGCGCATCGTAGTCCGTCACCCCCGTCTACGCCAGGCGCTTCGGTCCTTCCGTAGCTTCTACCCCTGGTTCATGGTTGCTAACATGAGTCTAAGCTGCTTCGTTGTCCACCCCTTGGGTATTAACAAATACTGGGGCAATGAGCTAGAAGTCATTGACAATGTATTTCCTATGGTTGTGATGTTCTCGATTATTGTCGGCACATCGACATTCACGTTGAAGAAGGCAAAGTGTAATGGAATGATCACCAAACTTGAGGAACTGTCCAGGGGAAGAGAATTTGGACAACGATCATCAGAAAGAGTTGATGAAGAGAACCAACACTCGTGGTTTTAACATGACGAGGAACTCTCAGGTCATTGCAGACACGGTTGCCATCAGCTCAGTGATCATTTTTACAGTGACCGTATTTCTTCCTCGGCGAAAACTGTATTTTAAGTAAGTGTGCATTGTTAGTTGAAATGACTTCAGTTATGATTTTGGAAGGTTTTATGTCTATCTTGATGAAGATTTATAGTTTTTTTCTAGGATATCTTTAGTCATTAATGCGAATGCAAGGAATCGAGTCCTTTTGAAAAGCCCTCGGATACACATTCATAAAATTGTCTTAATTTCAATACGTCTAGCTAGACTCCATGCATTGCAACCTGGGGGGTTGTACTCGACGCTGAATCCGCGTGGTTTGGTTGATTTCGGTGCTGGGGGGTTAGACTCGACGCAAAATCCACGTGGTTTGGTTGATTTCCGTGCTGTATTCCGACAATCGGTAGACTCAACGAATCTGTCGATTCCGTCTGCTATTTGGTTGACGGAAACACTTACGACAGTCGTAAATTTGTAAACAACAAAATCCTCCATTTATATTTCGATAACATAGCATTATATTTTGCTTAAATACTGGAATTATTCGTAATTTGTTGGTCCACAGTATACTTGTTTGACTCTTTATAAGTTGTTTATTGTTGCACAATACTTTGTTTCCGTTATTGTTTATTATAAACATAGTAATTAACAAACATACCTTAAATTTGCCGTTGTTTGCGTACACACGATAAAAAAACAAAACACGGCTGCACAAAAACTCACTGCCTTATAAATTTGTGGTAGGCTAGTTTCTTCCTCCATAATCATGGCGGTGGATTTTTAACGAAGCTTCCGATTGGCTAAACAATGGTTAAATCCTTGCCACAGACGCAAGTCACGGAATGATTCCGAAAATCGAAAACGAAACTCGAGTCCACGAAATGTCGGAATTATTGAATCAGATTATTCAAAACCACGCGGAAGTCGAGTCCAGTCGAGTCTCACCCCCCAGTATTCCGACAATCTGCAGACTCGACGAAGCTTTCGATTCCGTCTGCTATTTGGTTGTTGGAAACACTTCTGATAATAGTAAATACGTAAACAACAAATCCCGCTTTTTTATTTCGATAACATAGCATCATAATTTGCTTAAATACCAGAATATTTCGTGATTGTTGGTCCACAGACAGTACACTTATTTGATACTTTATGAGTTGTTTATTGTTGCACAATACTTTGTTTCCATTTTATTTATAAACATAGAAATAAACAATCGAACCTTAAATTTGACGTTTTTTGCGTTCACAAGATAAAAAAAACAAAACACGGCTGCACAAAAACTCGCTGCCTTATAAATATGCGGCTAGCTGCTTTCTTCTTAAATAAGCATGGCGGTGGACAGTAAAGATTTTATAACGTAGCTTCCGATTGGCTAAACAATGGTAAACTCCTTGCCAAAGACGCAAGTCACGGAATGATTCCGAAAATCGGAAACGAAACTCGAGTCTACCAAATGTCGGAATAGTTTCTTTATGGACGGAATCAGTTTATTCAAAACCACGCGGAAGTTGAATCCCGTCGAGTCTCAGCCCCCTGTGCAGGTTTCACACGAAAAAAAATATTTTTTTAAAAATAGTTTTTGGTTCATTTTAATAATTGGTAGACAAATAATTTGATTTTATTGTTAAATAGTCACTACGACAAACTAAGTAAAAATAATGTTTTTGTTCGTTGTTTTGCAGATCATGTTTCCCCTATGACGAATACGAGACACCCTTCTACGAAATAACTCTCGCATTTTTCTGCATTCAATTTGTATTGGCTATTCCATTCACGAATGCTTATCTGACATCAGTCGTTTCTTTCTTTATTCATTTAAGAGTCCTATTCATGATTCTCTCAAATAAATTCCTTAATATTAAAGAATGTGCAGTTGAGAGAATACTAAACCGCAAGCGACAACAACATATACCATGTGCCGTAACGTTGTTACATTGCAATCGAGATCAAAATGGCGGCGAGATGAAGGAATCCGTTCAAGAAGTGGGATATTGTGGATCAAACAGAAAATTTAAACGTGTGTTACATACAACGGTTCACAATCCTAGACCCCCTAGTGATCTCACCTGGTTTGAAGTAACGCGGAGTTACGCCGTCAGACAAACGAGTCAAGATACGACGAAGCAGACTAGCGACATGGGCGAAGAAGTTGATCAAGAGATGAGATACCTTTTGAAAAAGTTTGTTGAGCTTCATCAAGAATTATTAATGTAAGTAAATACAGATTTGCCAGTGATAGCTCATGGGTAAAGTGTCAGACTCCTATTCTCAAGTGTCTAATGCCGTCACCGGTAATCCTGACGACAGAAATCTTTCTTTAAAGGTTACCTTCAGTTCTTATTGGGAATGCAAGGGATTTAATACTTTTAAAAAGACCTCAGAAATTCCCGTCAAAATTGTACAAATTCCAAAATACCTAGTTTTACACCTAAAGAGGGGAATGCATTGAATTCTGGGCAGATTAACGAACATTAATTTTAAAATATTATCGTTATTAAAAGTGATTATTTAGATAGCTTGTTAGAGAGTCTAACAAATGTTTGTGGTTAATTTTTATTTCAGATTGAAAAACGACCTTCATTCGGTGTGTGAGCTCTACTTCATATCTCTATCAGCGCTAAATATATGCTTGTTTGGTGCTACGTTAATTTTGGTCACGGCGGTATGTTTACAATATACATTGCTACTAAATCCATAAATGAATGTGGCTACTTGGTTAGGCTCTGCTTTTAATGCTGATGGTCCTAGGTTCGAATCATGCAAGAGGCAGAAGATAAATAACTTTTGAAGTGAACTTCAGTTTATCAATCATTTGCCTTTTATGTATAAATAGGGACTTTGGAGCCGCACTAACAAGGAGGCACATAATAAATTATTAAGTATTTTCGAATTCGCCTGGTTGATTCTGGAATCGTGGCAAACTTGTTTGTCATTGCATTTACTTTTTAAAACACCTTCCTCTAGTTGACCATTGTTTGCTCGTCGATGGCGTTGACGCCTACATAGTTGGCTTTGTCTGCATAAATAAAAAAAATAAGTCACTCTAAAAATCAGTTATGTGACAGAGTGGGTAGACATTTCATTCGAATCAATTGATTTGATTGTTATTTTTTTAAAAAATTATGCACAACTATTAATTGGATGAGCGTAGCAAGCAAAGCGAAGATTCCATTTCACTACAATGGAGAAAAAAATCCGGAATGTTTTTTTTTTCTGTATTTTTGTCTGTCTTTAAACACGATTCCGGTTAAACCGAGACTCCAATTGCGATGAAATTTTCTAGAGGCCTTCGAAATCTGTGAATTTAGAAATACCACGTTTTTTAGTGCAATCGAAAAATTAATTCTCGTAAAAATCGCAATTTTACGAATGTTTTCGATTATTTTTTTTAAAATTTCTCTAACTTATAACACCTACATGGTTTACCCGATTGTAATGATTTTTTTTCACAGAACCTAAATTTTATGAATTATAATATTCGTGTGAAATTTGAGCGCAATCGAAAAATTACTTCTCATGAAAATCACAGTTATACGATTCTTTTGATATTTAAAACATTCTTTGACTTAGTTATATCACCTACATGCTTTATCCGATTGTAACGATTTTTTCACAGATCCTTAATTTTATGAATTTATACATTGTGTGAAATTTAAACGCAATCGAAAAATAATTTCTCATGAAAATCGCAATTTCATGCTTTTTTTTTACATTTCTTCGACTTAATAACACCTACATGCTTTATCTGCTTGGAATGATTTTTTTTTATAGAACCTCAATTTTATGAATTAATATATTGGTGTGTTATTTGAACGCAATCGAAAAATAATTTCTCAATAAAATCGCAATTTTATGCTATTTTTCGTCTAAAAAATATTACGCTCATCCAACAACGCGCCTGAAAAAGCGTTTGTGAAGCTTCCTAGTTAAAACATATGTCTTTTGTCTTTTGTTCCAGCATGATGAGTTGGACTTGTACGAGATGCTTATTCTGTTGATCTCTTTTGAGTTCATGTTAATGTTTCTGTTGTTAAACTTGCTGTGCGATTTCATCACTAATGAGGTAAGTTGAAATTAATTATTGGTTGTTTAGTTTACATATTTGAATAAACATCAAGCATTTAGTCTGAATCAATCGGTAAAAGGCAAGTCAGCGATACCCAGCTCAGATGTTTTGTTTGTTATTTCTGCATTGATTTCCGTATAATCAATTTTTCTTGCGGGAGTGTTTCCCGAATACTGAAATTAGGAAAAACAGTATGTTGAGTATAATGTAGACTAAAGTCGGTTTGTCTACTTGTGCCTTTGAGTCATAGTGTGCTTATTGACACAAATTGTTTATTATCTTTGTGAATTTGACTTGTCAGTAGTTTGAATTCAGGGCATTTCAATCCTGTGGCTGAGGGCGAGGCGGTCTACGCATGTGATTGGCTAAGATCTTCGACTCACTATCCAATCGAAGGTCATGTTACGGGCTGCAGCTGAGAGCGAGCTGGCCCACGCATGTGGTTGGTTGAGGTCTTTGCCTAACTAACCAATCTCAATCAATCTGAGGTCTTTTTTCAGTCTGCAGCTTTGTACGAGACTGTATTTGCCAGTGAATGGTTGAGGTCCTCGCCTCAATAACCAATCAAAGCTCATGTTTCAAGTTGCTGCTGTGGGCGAGGCTGTCTACGGCTGTGATTGGCTGAGATCCTCGACTCACTAACCAATCTGAGCTAGTGTTCCGGGCAGCAGTTGTGAACAAAGCTGTTAACTTTTTGGTCCATAAGCTACAATTACGAATTTAACCCTCATTTGTGGAAGGTTTTAAATGTGGATCCAATAGATTGTAATGCCTTTTCCATTTCCATTTGTTGGATGTTTTAAATTCGATGATTATAACACTGTAGGGGCGTTGTGCTATATTGAAGGCATAAAGATTTTAACGCGACCAAGGGACAGTGCTTTTAAAATTTGGAATAATTTATGTTTTATGATAATTCTATTACCAGAGGTTGCCTATAGGAGGGAGCCTATAGGGGTGACCAATATGACATTTTATTAGACTTCCGCTCCAAGATAATTCGAGGGAGTGGGGGTAGGTGTAATGTAGGCTCAAGGCGTTCTTGTGATTTGCGGGATCTCCACCTAGATAACCAATCAAAACTCATGTTTCAGGCTCAAGCTGTAGACGAGGCTGTCTACGCCAGTGATTTGCTGAGATCCTCACGTAACTAACCAAACAGAGCTCGTGTTTCGGGCAGCAGCTGTGAACAAGGCTGTCTACTATTGATCCTTAAGCCACATTTAACACTCTTACCCCACTTTGCAGAGGATTTTAAAAGCGGATCCTATAGATTTTTAACGCCTTTTTCATTTCCATTTGTTAGATGTTACAAATTTGATGATATAACACTGTAGGGGAGTTCAAATTTTAAATTTTTGTTTAAAGTTGTACTCCATTGAAGGTCATACAGATTTTAAAGCGACCAAAGGACAGTGTTCTTAAAATATGGGTATTATTGTGTGTTTTATGATTATTTTGTTTCCCAAATGTTGGAAAGTGCAAATCCAATGGATTAGGCCTAGGTATAGTGGTGCTCAAATTTGTGATTTGATTCACCGTCTGCTTAAAGGTAAGTGGAGGGATAGAGGCTAGGTCTTGCCTCAAGGCGTTTTTTGTGATTTGCGGGCTTTTTCCACCTAGTTATCCAATCAGAGCTTGTGTTTCAGGCTGCAGCTGTGGGCGAGGCTGTCTACGCCTGTGATTGGCTGAGATCCTCGCCTCACTAACCATCTAGAACTCGTGTTTCAGGCTGCAGCTGTGGGCGAGGCTGTTTACTTTTCTGATTGGTTCGATTGCTCACTAAGTTGCAAGAGTTCAATGATAAAAATTATGATCCTGACTAATAAACCACTGTTCTTTAAATCAACGGGTATGGACCCTTTATCCCTCAAGTACTTCGGGGAGGTAAGACTTTTTACCATCTTATTTTGTTATACATCTGAGATTATAAACAAAAAATATACTTATATTGATAGCATTAATAGAATTTGATCATTGGGGTTTGTTAAGAGATAGCCATGAACAGTTAGATTAAAGATGAAATGTTTTATAAAATGGTTTAGCATTTATTTATAAAACAGTCTTTATTTTCGACTTGGCGTTATGCCTTTTATTCTGCTTGGCCAAGAAAACAGAAAAAAAACATTGCATGCCCAGATGTTAATATCAAAGTCATTTAATTGCTTGATATTGATGTATTTATTTTATTTATTTATTTATGGATTTTATTTAATTTGATAAACTTATTTTGAGAGTAAATCGATTTTCTGACGTTATCAATAATAAAGCAAACAGTAACAACCGTAAACATTATTTAAGGTTTGATTTTCACTGTGTATGACGATCTTCTCCACCGACAAGAAATGAGGAAATCTAGTTTACATCTTGTTTGCCGTGTTTCAGATCTCCAACCTGGCCTACAAGACGACGGCAACAATGAAGGGATTAGTTAATTGATAAAGCAAGATGAAATTTATGTAAGTCAAAAGTTTTGCGAACGATCTGATAGAAAAGTGTTGAAACTTTTTCATAGTTGCCTGAATAAAAATGGAAAAGGCTTTGCAAATCACATAATCTTAACCTTTTAATATTCAAATTAATAACGGAAACACTTCATGAAGTGTAAATTTGAAATTTTGAAGAGTACATTTCTTATATATTGCTTCCAATAGATCAGTATCTAAAACTTTGTTCTAAAGGGACATATTATTTTGCTGGACATTGAGTTTTCTCCCCTCAAGCCAAATTTGTCCATCTCTTTTGGTTTTTATGCAGAACAATGGTGATGAAATAACTTTAACAAACCAATTGTTTTTGTGACTTTATCTTGGAGTTGAACACATTGTATTTTTGAGGAGGTAGAAGGATGCCCGTGCTTTTTTTCATTCTGGAAATGACATTCTTTACGAATTCCAAAGCGAAATATTTATATTTTTAAAATTTATATTTGTTGAGTGTAGGTAGACTTATTTATTACTTTCTACAAATATTTATGTTATATACAAAAAATATATATATAATATAAAACATAATATAATATGACCAATATTATAAGCATCCTGCTGTTAAAGCCAACGGTTTAGCTGAGGTCGATTAGCTAGTTCCCACTCAAACCCCAGAGTTAAGAGGATGAGATAGTAGCGAAATTAAAACCACGAGAAATTACTGTTTTTTCGTGATATCTGGAGAATGATGCAAAATATCTTAAAACGGATTCTAGACCGAATTGTTGTTTTGTTAGAACAATATAATGTTAGTGTAAATATTGTAATGTGATGGTAATTAAGGTTTTTATGAGAATTATAATTAAATAAATGTATATCTCAAATACAAACCGCACCAATTATTATATTTGAATATTTTTTCTTGCCATTATATTGTTCTAACAAAACCACAATTCGGTCTAGAATCAGTTTTTAGATATTTTGCATCGTTCTCGAGATATCACGAAAAAACCGTAGTTTCGCGTGGTTTTAATTTCGCGACTTTCCCATCCTCTTAAGCAAGCTTCGTGCGTGGTCAGGGGAGAGTTGGTGAACGTTCTGCCCGGAGACACACGTATACCGCTGGTTAGAGCAGATGGAGGGTTCGAGAGCTAGTGTAACGGCTTCATTTTCCTCGACGTCTGCTCGGCAGTCCGGATATGTGGATAAACCTATATGATTGTCAAGGTTACACCGTCCTTTCGGATGGGACGTAAAGCCGTTAGTCCCCTTGGTACTTTTCGGAAAGAGTAGGCTACGTACCGGTACCGGGTTAACCCTCCTCCCTTCTATTCATACTTCATCCTTATCTCATCGTCTCGATAGCCAACGTGAAATAACGGTAAGCAATATCAAAACAAATCAAATTCTGCTGTTTCTGTCAATCCTCAAGTGTGCATCTCCTTGATTGCACAGACAGTAATAAGCTGACTAAGAAAGACAGCCTTAAGGTTTGTTCTGATATAATGTGCTGGAGTAATGGTTTCATTACTTATTTGTTATTGGTTGTTAAAATAGGCATAGCTCTAAAAACATAGGTTCGTTTGACTGTACTGCACTTTCTGCATGATTTTGAACTATTGCATTTTTCACTGTTCACCTGTAGTCGTGAAAGAAGAGTGTCGCCGTTCGTATGACGAGTGCAGACTAAACTAGAGCAATTATAGTTACCTTGAACTTCTGCACGCGCTCGTGAGCCGGTGCAATAGTACAGTGCAGGAATTTAGCGGCAAGAACGTAAGAGATCGATCTATCGAAGACTTATTTTCTTAACTAAGATGAAATAAATTACATTTTCGAGTATGAGTATAAGTAAGAACAAGAAAACTTTATTAGATTTTAAGTTTTAAAGAAAACAAATTGCCAGTTAGAGCTGTTATTGTTCGCAAGTAACGACTGCACTGGATTAACTACTGCACAGCACTAAAATTAACTAACCAGGCAGTGTAATACAGCGCATAGCAAAGAACAACACATGTGAACAAACGTTTTATAGTCTTAAAACTTACTACACGCGATAATATTTAAATAAAATAATTTAAAAAAAAAAAAATTGTCTCTGTCTTTTGTGGGAGGAACCCTAATTTTATTTGTAAAAAAATGTTGAAAAACTAATTCAATTACCAATTCCAAAAAAATAAAAAAATAAAATATATATCCATATATAATATATCACAGTATTTTTTCCAACAACACTTAGTTGGGTAAAGCGGTGTTTCTACCATTTATCTTGGGCATCACCGAATCAGCACCGGCCGGCCAAGCTCGGCACCTCATCTTCTTCCTCATTCTCTTGTCGTAAAACCAACTCCCTTAACTTTTTCATCTTTCTCTCTCTTCAACCACCACTCACTCCTCTCCTGTCTCCTCCACATCTGCCTGTACTTGATCTTGCCATATATCTCGAGATCTTCCCAATCATCTCTGCCTTGGGATTCTATTCTTCTCCATTCTTTCCATATTTCCATACCATCGTTTAATCGCTCCTTCCCCATCTCGAACTTCAAGCTCTCTACTTCTACTTTTATCTATGTCATACTACTTTGTATCTTGTCAAACTTAGTCACACCTGCCACACTGCGTATGAGCTTCAACTCATAATTAAAAAATATATATAAATAACAATTATTTTAAAATTGTAAGAATTACAGTACATTAAAGTAGGTTAAGATTTTAAAATATTTACATTTAATTATGTTTAAAGTTAAATATTACCAATTAATATAATTATTGCCATAATCAAAAACTATAAATAACCTTGTAGTTATATGTATTTAAATTTTTATTTTGTGTTGAAAATTGTGTAATCATTGTTATTGTTATGTATTAATTAAGGACTTGAAACTTTAGTATGATTACCACCCAGGCCACAGGTCATTGTATATGTCACCCAATACACATAATGCACAAAATGTGTAGCACATATTGTATTGAATACCCAAAAAACTGTACTATATTTACATCCTATTTCCACTGACTCAGTACTAACAAGGTGATTCGTTTCCTGATAGTATGAATTAAATTATATACTTTGTCATAATTGGGGTCACTTCATCAAGTATTAGCGATACCAAGTACACACACATTTTGAAGGGTTTTTATTGACGTATCACTAAGAACAGTGTCGATAAAGAAGTTTTCTATGAAAACTTCCATGTCGACTTTGTTGACGAAAGTAGTTGTTGTTGTTGTTGTTTCTGTTTCTTCTAGCGGTGGTGACGAAAGTAATTGATCAAAATCCACCTTCGAGACATGTGCTGCGCTCTTGTGGCGCTGTCAGCTACACGGTGGTGCAGAGAGTCATTTCTTCGGACATGTGTCAGTATAACATGTTAATCAGAAGCTTTTTTAAAAAGGTTTTCGTATAATGATAAACCGATTTAAGGACATTCTTGGAAAATACGAAAGCGTACAAAATCAATGTCGAAGATCAAAGTCCTTCATCAGGATAAATAATATTGTTCTGGTTTGATCGTGCGTGGATTTAAAATATTCATAAATCCTGTGTAAATGGACATTGTAAAGTACAATATGATGAAAAAGGAAATGGATCAAGATGTGGAACACACTTCAATAACTAGGAAAACGCTAAAGTCCCGCCGCGTTGATGGATGAGCTCTTTAAAGTTTTTAGTTGGCGTGGGATATCTGTACTTTTGCAAGTGCTTTGTTTTGTTGCCTACGAAATGTAGGTGATTGTTGTCAAGTTTCTATTGTTTCTTGTCAATTTGGTATTATTTACCGTAAAAACTTATATTAAAAGCTGTATTTCTATGGATTCTGGCTAACATTTTCAACTTTTTCTTTAAAAAGGTACTACATCACCATAACCTTAATGTCCATGTATAATATGAACGTTGTAGCCCCACCCGTTTGGTCAGAATTGGCCCAAATGGCACGAAAATATCGCAAAAAAAATCAAAAAACTTATATTAAAAGCTTTATTTCTATAGATTCTGGCTAACTTTTCAACTTTTTCTTTTACAATGTACTACATCACCATATAACCTTAATGTCCATGTATAATATGAACGTTGTAGCCCCACCCGTTTGGTCAGAATTGGGCCAAATGGCACGAAAATATCGCACAAAAAATCGAAAAAAATCGTAAAAGTACGATATTCATGAGAAATATTTCTTCGATTGTACCCAAAAACGTAGCAAGATAAGTTCAGAGATTTCGAGGGTCCTGTCAAATTTTCATCAAGATCGCATATGCCGTTTGCCCGGTAGAGAGCGAACAAACAAACAGACAAAAAAAAAAAAAAAAAAAAACACCCGAGCTAAATTTTTTGGGGGGTCAGTGAAATTGAAGTCTTCACTTCACTCGCTTCGCTCGCTACGCTCATCCAATTATTATGCTTTTTATACTTTTGAAACGTAAAATCAATTTAAACCTAAAATGCAATTTAAAGATTTTTTCTCGTTCTCTTACCTTTAAATTTACGTGTTGGCATAGACTAGGAAAACGCTAAAGTCCCGCCGCGTTGATGGATGAGCTTTTTATAGTTTTTAGTTTGCGTGGGATATCTTTACTTTTGCAAGTGCTTTGTTTTGTTGCCTACGCATTGTAGGTGATTGTTGTCAAGTTTCTATTGTTTCTTGTCAATTGGTATTATTTACCGTAAAAAACTTATATTAAAAGCTTTATTTCTATGGATTCTGGCTAACTTTTTCAATTTTTTCTTTCAAAAGGTACTACATCACCATAACCTTAATGTCCATGTATAATATGAACGTTGTAGCCCCACCCGTTTGGTCAGAATTGGCCCAAATGGCACGAAAATATCGCACAAAAAATCAAAAAACTTATATTAAAAGCTTTATTTCTATAGATTCTGGCTAACTTTTTCAACTTTTTCTTTCAAAGGTACTACATCACCATAACCTTAATGTCCATGTATAATGTGAACGCTGTAGCCCCACCCGTTTGGTCAGAATCGGCCCAAATGTCACGAAAATATCGCAACTAAAAATCGAAAAAAATCGTAAAAGTACGATATTCATGAGAAATATTTCTTCGATTGTACCCAAAAACGTAGCAAGTCTAAGTTAAGAGATTTCGAAGGTCCTGTAAAATTTTCATCAAGATCGCATATGCGGTTTGCCCGGTAGAGAGCGAACAAACAGACAAAAATACAAAAAATAAAAAATAAAAAAATAAAAAAATAAAAATAAACCCGAGCTAAATTTGTTTTGGGGGGTCAGTGAAATTGAAGTCTTCGCTTCACTCGCTTCGCTCTCTACGCTCATCCAATTATTTTACCCTATTATAAAAATTATGATTAGACACAATATGTTTAATGACAATCCAAACATCAAACATAAATAAAATTAACCAAACTGATAAAAAAAAATTGAATGGGGATTTACCCGCAATGTAAAATGAAAGCCTAAAGAGTAATGAATTAATAAAGTGACAGAACCAGTTTTGAGTTACCCGAAAAAAATTGCCAAACTTGTCCCCCCCGCAAAAATTTAACGAGAGAAAAATTTACTTGAGGACGATCTTTTTGCCACTTGAAATCAGAGAATTTCTTTTTGTTTTTAATTTTGGCCATCATTGACTTACACTTTTTTGTAAATTCATTACGTTTAGTTTCTGTAATTTGGGCAAGAAGGGGTGTAATTTAGAAACACATATGTTTGCATGTATGAGTGTATATGTGTGCACCGTTTAAAGAAAGATTTTTAAATGCCCATTGTAGATTAGTATGATGATCTAGTATCTATCTATGTGAAACAAAAAAAGTATGTTGGGACCGATTTGAGAAATTCACCCAAATATTCGCGAATTTCGTGATCGAAAAGCTTAAAAAAGAGGTATAAAGATAGAGGTATAAAAGTAATGATCATGTCATTCTAATGTTATATAGAGTTTTTTAAATTATGAGGTAACCAGAATTATTATATTTTTTGTGCTCTGGTTATTCAATATAACACTTATGTAACATAAAAATCTAACCGAATATAAAAATTGATCCGAAATAAGGGGAAATGAAAAATCATACGATAATAAATTATTACTTCAAATTCAGAGTAAACAATTTTCAAATTGATACACAGTGGACAAAGTCCAATGACATATAATCAGCAACAAGGGATGATTATACTTAATTACCTAATGATATATAATCAGCGTACAATAAGGGATGATTATTCTTAATCACTTATTGAAAATATCGCATTATCCTATACGATCATGCAACAGCACAAACGTACACTTAACAACGAGCTACACGTGGCACGGCTATTTAGTAACATACAATTTGTATATCCCCAAACCTTTGATAAGTGTAGGAATTCATGTTCTTGCACCGTTGCCCTGATCCCTTTTGTCCAATATTGTAAAATATTTTTTTTTTCAATTAAGGCGTACTTCAAATTGTGTAATATTATACTATTTATAACTTTGTTTAGCTAAAGTTCATTACTTTGTCTGCATTTAAGAGATTGGATTAATTTTGTTGTCCTCTTTCGTCAGTTTTTATAAGTAAATAGGTCAGACATTTAATAAGTAAATAAATATAGTCATAAATCATAACCGACCAGCGATTGCTATATAGTTCCCTTTGGAAACAATTTACACATCCCCCATCCCCCCCAAAAAAAAAACACAATAACAAACAGCAGTAAAAACCCAATCACTGAAAACAAGTATTTTCTTTGGCTTCCGACCCTAATAGACTCTTAGTGGTGACGTCACGCACTGTTTTCCCTTAGCAACGAAGAAAATCTACTCCAAACATACTTTGACGCCGTAGTAACCAAATACAGCAATACTTCATGAACTCATAGCTTAAACATAATAACTAAAAAATCATAGGCCTACGTTTAATATTGTTAAGTTGACCTATGTTTTGATTTTCAAATAACTAGAAGTCTTAAAAATAAGTAAATCTAAGCTTTAAACCTAATATTCTAAAATATGCAAACATAGCCTACAAAATGGGTTACATTTGAATGGTAATAAAGCATTCAAAGATTCTTGAATTCAAGTCATTATCTTTTTTCCTCGTAATAGTGTCGAACCTGTCGATAAAAAATACGCCAACGATTAAAGTGAGAAGATACCTTTGAGAGACTTGGTCTAAAGTACCTCCCATTGGTTTGGAAACGAAACTGTGATTCGAGTCAATACTGGTCTTTGCTATGCGTTGCCATGGACGGCCATGATGGAATGACGTCACACTAATAGTGTTCATTTTAAAACGATGACCTGCGCTTTGGAGGCATTAAACCTAGTCTAGCAAAAGAAACACGGTAATAACAACTTTTTCGAGTAGACCGAGAAGAAAAAAGCGTCGGAAAATTTATTTCAATAAACCTTGGAACACAAACGTTTTGTGTCGTTACCTTGGCAATGTGGAAATGTTGGTGCTAATAGGTTAATATGATTTTAATGGCCTATAATTACTCGCTTTACACGAAAAAGAAGTCATACATATTTATAAATGAGAAAGCTTCAAAGAAACGAAATCGATATTATTGACTTCAGATTTCGCAGCTTATATTTAAAAAAAAAAACTAGATACATAAATAAAACAGTCTCTTCCAAATAATAACTTAATAATAGGCAGGTTAACCTAATCTGTGAAAAGAAAATTACACACAATTTGTAGTAACAACGATTTAAAGGAAAAGCTATGTGGACAATAAAATACATTCAATTATTATAAAAGGGGAACTAGCATGTATACTAATGGTCTGGATCTAATAACATGAAATCAGTGCGGGGATGTACTTGTGTGTTTTGTCTTTCATTAAATCCTTTAAAAACTAATAACTTTGCTGACGTAAAAGAACACTGGCTTTCTTAAAAAATTAGTAAAACTAACTTTTAATCTTAAAATAAATCTGCTCGTTGCAAAAATAACATTTATAATATGGTTTAATAACCAAAATGAGCGAAATGTTGAAAGCTTAATATCGTTGAACGCAAAACGATTTCATTATATATAATAACCATGAAAAAATCTTTAAACGATTGGCAATTGGAAACAAGTGGACAAGGTCTAATGACAAATAATCGGCCTATCATCATATTCTCTACTAAAGCACAACTGATTTACATTGAAAATTATATATCCACCTGTCCTTATCGCAGTGGGATAGTTTGGTAGTTTGTCTTCTACCCTATTCACCAAAAAATAGACAATCACATGCGCACTACCACCGATCATACGCGCAAAGTAAACGCTTGAAGCATTCACTACACACATCATTGTTGGAAAAGAAGTTGGACCTTTAGGCAACGAAGAATTTGGTCAAGTTTATCGATCAAGGTCACTCAAGGTCATGGCCAGTCTCGAGGCTCCGAGTCTTCAGGAGGAAACCGGGCGGAGGAAAATGTTCGACTTCAACCGAGGGATGTTGTACTGGCAAGGTGGGTCCTGTCTTTCTTTGTCTATTACTCTATCTCATTGTCTGTGTAGCACACGAAAAGAATTTATGATAGAAGTAAAGTAAATAAATTAAACCGCTTATAAACACGTTGAAACGATTTGTCACAACGAACACGTTAACGACGTTGTCATGATACTTTGACAATGGACTTTCTAACAGAGTTTGCTGGTAGCGCAGCCAGATTTACGAAATCTGCATAGATATCATTATAAACTATCAGCTTATCAACAGTTAGGCCTATAGGCTTTGATTTGCTACAGAACATTAAGTAACATTACAACATTACATTGTGTTCAAAGACTAACAAAGCGTGGGCGAATATTGCAGGTTTGCTCCCTGACGGCCCCGACATGGATCTGCCGTACCTCAGCCCCCGTCTGGCGCGCATCGTAGTCCGTCACCCCCTTCTACGCCAGGCACTTCGGTCCTTCCGTAGCATCTACCCCTGGGTCATGGTCGCTAACATGAGTCTAAGCTGCTTTCGTTGTCCACCCCTTAGGAATTTACAAATACTGGGGCAACGAGCTAGAAGTCATTGACAATGTATTTCCAATGGTGGTGTGGTTCTCAATTATTGTCGGCACATCGACATTCACGTTGAAGAAGGCAAAGTGTAATGGAATGATCACCAAACTTGAGGAACTGTCCAGGGAAGAGAATTTGGACAACGATTATCAAAGAGAGTTGATGAAAAGAACCAACATTCGAGGTTTCAACATGACGAGAAACTCTCAGATCATTGTGGACACGGTTGCCATCAGCTCATTGATCATTGTTTCAGTGACCGGATTTCTTCCTCGGCGAAAACTTTTTTTTAAGTAAGTGTACATTGTAAGTTGTAAGGTTTAAGGATTGGCTTCATGAAGTTTTATAGATTTTTCCAAGGATTTCCTCAGTCATTATTGTGAATGCAAGGAATCAAGACCTTTCAAAGAGACCTCGGACATCCATTTACTGCTGTCCTAACTTCAATGTATTATCTAGTTAAAAACCAGAAGAAAGCATGCATTGCACCCTGGGCAAATTTTAAAAGAGAAAAATTAAATTTCCTCTTTTATTCAGATAATTTATTAGCAATCTTTCTTGATTTGAAAAATATTGCCTAGATGGTAATTCAATAACCATGGGAAGTTAGTACTTTTAATGTATTTGGTAGATAACTTTCTTGATTCATAAGCTTATTATGGTCAATAAGACAGGCTAGGTGAACATAATGTTTTTGATCGTTGTTTTGCAGATCATGTTTTCCCCTATGACGAATACGGGACACCCTTCTACGAAATAACTCTCGCATTTTTCTGCATTCAATTTGTATTGGGTATTCTATTCACGAATGCTTATCTGACATCAGTCGTTTCTTTCTTTATTCATTTAAGAGTCCTCTTCATGATCCTCTCAAATAAATTCCTAAATATTAAAGAATTTGCAGTTGAGAGAATACGAAACCGCAAGCAACAACAACATATTCCATGTGCCGTAACGTTGTTACTTTGCGTTCGAGATCGAAATGGCGGCGAGATGAAGGAATCCGTTCAGGAAGTGGCAAATTCTGGATCAGACAGAAAATTGAAACGCGTGATAAATACAACGGTTCACAATCCTAAGCCCCCAGGTGATCTCACCTGGTTTGAAGTAACGCGAAGTTACGCCGTCAGACAAACGAGTCAAGATATGACAAAGCAGACTAGCGTCAAGGACGAAGAAGTTGATCAAGAGATAAGATACCTTTTGAAGAAGTTTGTTGAGCTACATCAAGAACTATTAATGTAAGTAAATACAAATCCGACAGTGGTAGCTCATGGGTCGGACTCCAATTCTCACGTGTCTAATGAAGCCTCCGGTAATCGGGACAACAAAAAGATTTTTTCTTAAGTTACCTTCAGTTCTTATTGGGAATGTATGGGACTGAGGACTTTTAAACAGACTTCAGACATTCATTTCACAAATGTACGAATTCGAAAATACCTAGTTGGACACCTTCAGAGGGGCATGCATTGAATTCTGAATTTACTAACATAAATTTCAAAATAATTACGTTAATAAAAGTGATATTCGAAACATATTGGAAAGACTAACACATGTTCGTGGAAAATTTTTATTTCAGATTGAAAAACGACCTTCATTTGGTGTGTGAACTCTACTTCATGTCTCTATCAGCGCTAAATGTATGCTTGTTTAGTGCTACATTAATTTTGCTCTCGGCGGTATGTATATACATTACTACTGAATCCATTAATGATTGCGTAGATTGTTGGTTAAAGTGTCTGCTTTTAATACAGATGGTCCGGGGCTCGAATCTTCCTAGAGGCAGAAGATAATATGTTATTTATGAAGTGAACTTTAGTTCATCAATCTTTTGCCTATGTATGTGTCAATGGTGACTTTGGAGCCGTACTAGCAGGGAGGCACATAATAAATTATAAAGTAAATGATTCTAAGCCTTGTTGATTCTGGCACAGCCTGCAAGTGGAATCGTGCCTAGCTTGATTGGTCATTGTATTTTAATACCGGCCTATAGTTGGCAATTGTTTGTCCTTCGATGGCGTTGACGACTACAGAATTGGCTTAAACTGATTAAATTAAATTAATAAAAGTCTGACTCTGAAAATCAGTCATGTTACTGAGTGTGTGACTTCAAATACGAATGGTAGATTTTATTTTTCAATTATGTTATTAATATGCGCACTCAACTATAATAACACTTACGTCTTTTGTCTTTTGTTCCAGCACGATGAGCTAGACTTGTACGAGATGCTTGTTTTGTTAATCTCTTTTGAGTTCATGTTAATGTTTTTGTTGTTAAACTTGCTGTGCAACTTTATCACTAATGAGGTAAGTTAAAATTAATGATTGTTTGTTTTGTTTACAAATTTAAATAAACATCAAGCGTTCAGACTAAATCAATCGGTAATTGGCAATCGGGAGACCCGGGTTCGATACCCGGCTGAGATGTTAGTTTTTTTAAATTTCTTTGTTGATTTTCATAAAATTAATTCAACTTACGAAAGTGTTTCCCGAATAATAAAATCAAGAAAAAAACAGTGTGTTATATTGTATGTAGACACCAGCCAGTCTCACTTTCTTGTGCCAATAACCTCATAATCAATTTTGTTTGTAATGGCTTGATGATCTAGTGTCCATATTGAGAAAAATAATTTCATATAATCTTTGTGAATTCGACTAGTCAGTAGTTCGAATTCAAAGCATTTCAATCCTGAAGCTGAAAACGAGGCTGACCACTATCGATTAAGATGAGCCTCATTTGAGAACTATCCCACCCCACCCCACCCCCACCCTCCCTGGGCGAGAGGTTTCAAATGTGGATTACATAGATTTTTACGGCCTTTCCATTAACATTTATTAGATGCTTAAAATACGGTGATATAACTTAGTTTAGGCGTTAAAAGTTGATAGATTTTGTTGAAAGTTACGCTTCATGGAAGACCGTAAAACATTTTATGCGACCAAGGTACGAAACTTTTAAGATGCGAGTTTTTATAGTTTTGTTCATGATATTTCTATACCCGGAGGATAGCAAGTGTAAAACCGGTAGATTTAGCCAATTGGTGTGTCAAAATTTGACTATTATTAACTTTCATCTTCAGGGTAGGTGGAGGGTCGTGGGGGTATGTTGGCTAAAACATTTCTTGTAATTTGCTTAATCTTCGCCTCGTTTACCAATCAAAGCTCGTGTTGCAGGCTGAAGCAGTGGACAAGGCTGTCTACGCCTGTGATTGGCCGTGATCCTAGCCTCACTAACAAATCAGAGCTCGTGTTTCAGGCTGAAGCTGTGGGCGAGGCTGTCTACTTCTCTGATTGGTTCGATTGCTCACTGAGCTGCAAGCGTTCAATGATAATAACTATGATCACGACTAACAAACCACTGTTCTTTAAATCAAAGGGTATGGACCCTTTCTCCCTCAAGTACTTCGGGGAGGTAAGACTTTTTTTTTCTATCGTATTTTGTTGCACATGTGAGATTTTGAACAAAAAATATAAAAATATTTGTAGCTTTAATATATTGAAACATTGGTTTTTGTTATGAGATAGCTATGAAGAGGCAGATTAAAGATGAACTGGTTTATAAAAATGTTTGGATATTTGGTGATAATAAAAGAGTATTTATTTTTAACTTGGCAAAGCTTAAAGTCAAAGTTCTTTTCTACTGCCTGACCCAGAATACAGAAAAAAACAATTTTCATTGTAGTATCATAGTTAATTCAATAGTTCATATTTATGTATTTATTTTATTCATATATGGCTTTTATTAATTTTGAAAAAACAAATTAAAAAAGTAAATCGGTTTACTCATGTTATCAACAACAGAGCCATGCATCTACTAACAACTGCTCACAATTATTTCAAATATGATTTCCTATCATACGACATGATTTTAAATTGTCAATGCAATGTAGCTCCTTTACATTTGAAGTTTCATTGTTGTGTTTAAGGCACCACAGAAGTCCTCGATTATCTATCTCTTGAACTTCAATGGTCAAAAAAGTTTGACTTGTAATCAACCTACATAGTGAATGCAATTTCACGTATAAATTACCAACAAAAAACCTTTTAGTAGTTATAACAGTAAACATTGTTTGAGAATTGATTTGCACTGTGTATGACGATCTTTTCCACTAACAAGAAATTAGTAAATCTAGTTTACATCTTTTATGTCGTGTTTCAGATCTCCAACCTGGCCTACAAGACGACGGCTACAATGAAGGAATTTGTTAATAGATAAAGAAGAAGAGGTCTTATTTTATTTAAGACAAAAGTTTTGCCGACGATCTTGAAAAGATTTTGATAATTCTCTATAGTAGGCTGAATAAAAGATCATAAAATTTATTCGAATCAAATCTTAAAAACTTTTAACATTTTGATTTATGAAAACCCTTTTTAAGTATAAATTTGAAATTTTTAAGAGTAAATATTCTCTTATATTCCTTTCAATAGACCAGTATCTAAAACCTCGTTCTAAAGGAACATATTATTTTGATAGGTATTGAGTTTTCTCCCCTAAAGACAAATTTGTCTATCTGTTCTGGATTTTAAGCAGAACAATGGTGATGGAATAATTTTAATTCTCTAAATGTGATTGTGACTTAAACTTGGAGAAAAACACATTAACTTTATGAGGAGGAAAAAGATGCCCAAGTTTTTCGTAGTATGCAAATGACATTATTATTATCATTTATTCATAAGCTAACATAACATATTATGTTTCAGTTAAGCGATATGAAGTGGATGCAGGAAGCGAACCTGAAGTCCTTACACATTTGTGTCCTGCATCCATCATAAATAAAACTAAAATTAAAACTAAACTGAAAACTAACAAACTAACATTGCATGACATGCATGTCTTTTGATGAAAATGATGAGATAAAAAGTAATCAAAAACATTAATTTGATATCAGTCAAGTAATAAGAAACAAATTTATGAAACTGGTTAGATAAAAGTGAAATACAATGATTATACCGATGTGAATAATAAAATAAGAATAATACTTATTGAAAATGTTTAGATATGAAAAAATATGATGGTTGAATTGATAGTATTAGTTACGAAATAAGCATAATTACAATTTTCATAATAGAATTGCGGTAGCACGTACACCCTAAAATTCTCCATTCATTATATGGCACACCGTTAAGTATGCATGCATCTACAAGGTTGCACAGAATGTAATGAGCTGACTTAGAAAGACAGCCGTTGTGTTATTTCTGGTATTATGTGCTAGTGCAATGTTTAAATGTTAAAAGGACATAGCTCTTATCTCATAAGTGTCTTAAACAACTTACTACGCACGATTATATTTTTAAAAAACTTAACGATGGAAATGACTAAGCATACATCAGCTATGTTTGTCGAGGACTTTTGTATCCGACATACAGTTTTTGCTATAGCGTTAAGCGTGCGACTCTGATTCGGGAGGTCCCGGATTTAAATCCCGTCGAGACCGAGGTTTTCCTCAGTCGTTAATGTGAATGCAAGGGGTTGATTCCTCTAAACAGCCCTCGGACATCCCTTCACAATTGTCCTCTCCTTAACATACCAATAGTTGGACACCTGAAATGGGCATGAATTGCACCTTGGGCAGGGTTCCCTGAAAAATTATTACTTATTCTTTTGAATCCACTTTCGTCACTGCGAGGGTATTGTTGTCTTCATCTTTTGAGGAAAAAACTCTCATTTTATTAGTCAAAAATAATTGTCGAACTACTGCATTTACTTATTCGAATCCTCGGTAAAAATCATGTATTTTATCTCAGTGACGAAGAAAAGTGTTCTAATCTACCCTTTAACCCGACTAGTGTTGTATACTGAAATTATCTCTTAGCTAATTAAAAATTAACATTAAACAATTTAATGTTCAACGTTTCAAAACCGGCTTTTATTCTCAAAAAGACAGGGAGCACTGAATATAATATATTACATCATTGTTTAGAAAACACTTTGCAATATTATTGTCGTACCATAAAATATTATATGGTAAGGATTACGAATGAAACAATTTAAAATAACGTAAACAAAAATAAAAAAATAGCACTGTGTGACAGAATAATATAAGAAAATATACTTCACCAGATTTAAGTATATTATAACACAAACATACAAGTACATGGTGAGGATTGATAATAATTTTTATATTGATATATTTGTATTGAAAGCACTAATAACTCATTCCAGTAATTTAAATTAATTTCCAATCAATAGAACTAGCAGTTTAGCCGCGTTATATGATCACTGACTAATGCTGATTTAGATGTTGATCGAAATCATTTTGGCAACTCAAGAACTCTTATGTATTTACACCTTCACTTATATCACAGCTGGGACAAGTCAAAGTTTATTGATTGACTGTACCCACACACAAGCCACAAGGATACCTCCTCCATCCCCACCACTTTATCTGGCTAGAACTCTCTAAGCAATTCAATACTGTAATGTGAATCATTGTACTTATTATTTTCAAATTAACGAAGGTTTTCAAAAATATGTTTTTAAATAAATCAGTTTAGAGTATGTTAAAGTAAGGTTATGATTTTAAAATATTTACCTTCAATTATGTATTTTGTTAAATATTACCTATTAATATTATAGAGCCATAATCAATAACTTTCTCGTTTTATAATAAATTTGTATTTTGTGTTGGAAATTGTTATCATTGTTATTGTAATTTATCAATTTAAGCTTTAAATTTTAGTGTGATTACCACCCGGACTAAAGGTTATTGTATATGTCACCCAATACACATAATGCACATAATGTGTACCACATTGTATTGAATACCCTAATACTTACTATATTTACATCCTACTTCTCCTAACTCAGTACTATCAAGGTGATTCGTGTCCTGATAACATGAATTAAATTATATACTTTGTCATAATTGGGGTCATTCATCGAGTTGGAGCGATACCTAGTAGGCCCCACACACACATTTTCACACTACACACTAAGAACAGTGTCGACAGAGAAGTTTACCATGGAAACTTCCATGTCAACTTTGTTGACGAAAGTAATTGATCAAAATCCACCTTCGAGACATGTGCTGCGCTCTTGTGGCGCTGTCAGCTCACGGTGGTGCAGAGAGTCATTTCTTTGGACCTGTGTCAGTATAACATGTTAATCAGAAGCTTTTTTAAAAAGGTTTTCGTACAATGATATACCAATTTAAAGACATTCTAGGAAAATACGAAAAGCGTACAAAATCAATGTCGAAGATCAAAGCCCTTCATCAGGATACATAATTATTTATTAATATTTAATACAATCCAGAAATTAAAAAATCCACCCCGATCGGGGTTCGAACCCGAGTCTCCCACTTTCCGGGTGGACGCCTTAGCCAACTAGACCACCGAGACGGTAACTATTTGACTTCTGTATTGTCGTTACATTATACACATATATACAGAAGTCAAATAGTTACCGTCTCGGTGGTCTAGTTGGCTAAGGCGTCTACCCGGAAAGTGGGAGACTCGGGTTCGAACCCCGATCGGGATGGATTTTGTAATTTCTGGATTGTATTAAATATTAACAATACCACCTACGGGAGTGTTTCCCGACTATCCAACTCGAGAAAAACAATTATTGTTCTGGTTTGATCGTGCGTGGATTTAAAATATTTATAAATCCTGTGGAAATGGACATTGTAAAGTACAATACGATGGAAAAGGAAATGGATCAAGATGTGGAACACCCTATTACTATAAGTTTACCCTATTATTATAATTATTATAAGACACAATTTGTTTAATGACAATCCGAACATCAAACATAAATAATAATAACCAAACTGTAAAAAAAAAATGAATGGGGATTTACCCGCAATTTAAAAAAAGAGACTTACGAGTTATGAATTAATAAAGTGACAGAAACAGTTTTGGGTCCACGCTTACCCGAAAAAAATTGTCAAACGTGTCCCATCCGCAAAAATTTCAGATAAGAAAAATTTACTTAGGGACGATTTTTTTATGCCACTTGAACTCGGAGGATTTTTTTTGTTTTTAGTTTTGGCTATCATTGACATACTTTTTTTTTTAAATTCATTACGTTTCGTTTCTGTAATTTGGGCAAGAAGGGGTGTAATTTAGAAACACATATGTTTGCATGTATGAGTGTATATGTGTGCACTGTTTAAAGACACAGATTAATTAATGCCCTTTGTAGATTGGTATGATAATCTAGTATCTATCTATGAGAAACAACAAAAGTATGTTGGAACCGAATTGAGAAATTCACCCATATGTTCGCGAATTTCGTGATCAAAAAGCTTTAAAAAAATATCGTGTTAAGATAGATGTAAAAGAAATGATTGTCATTTTAATGTATTATATAGTTTTCTAGATTATGAGGTAACCAGAATTATTATATTTTTTGTGCTCTGGTTATTCAATAAAACACTTACGTAACATTAAAATCTAACCGAATACAAATTGATCCCAAATAAGGGGGAATGAAAAATCGTATGATAATAAATTATTTCTTCAAATTCAGAGTAAACAATTGTCAAATTGATAATAAGTGGTCAACATCCAATGACATATAATCAGCTTCCAACATGAGATGATTATTCTTCATCACTTATTGGAAATATCGCATTATCCTATACGATCATACAACAGCAGAAACGTACACTTAACAACTAGATACACGTGGCACGGCTATTTGGTAACATACAATTTGTGTATCCCCAAACCTTTGATAAGTGTAGGAATTCATGTTCTTGCACCATTGCCCTGATCCATTTTGTCCAATATTGTAAAATATTTTTTTTCAATTAGGGCCTACTTCAAATTGTGTGTAATATTATACTATTAATAACTTTGTTTAGCTACAGTTCATTACTTTGTCTGCATTTATGTGATTGGATTAATAAAGTTGTCCTCTTTCGTAAATCAGTTCTTATAACTAAATTCGATACGTTTAATAAGTAAATACATAATATAGTCATAAATCACAACCGACCAGCGATTGCTATATAGTTCCCTTTGGAAACCATTTATACTTCCCCCCCCCCCCTCACACACAATAACAAACAATAAAAAAACATTACTGAAAACAAGTATTTTCTTTGGCTTCCGACCCTAATAGACACTCTTAGTAAGTGACGTAACGCACTGTTTGCCCTTAGCAACGAAATCGACTATTTAACAAACTTTGGCCAGAGAGGTAATATGTAACCAAATACAGCAATACTTCATGGACTCATAGCTTTAAACATAATAACTAAAAAATCATAGACCTACGCATAATATTGTTAAGTAGACCTATAATGTGATTGTCAAATTACTCGAAGTCTCAAAGATTAAGTAAATCTACTTTAAACATATTCTAAAATATGCAAACATAGCCTAAAAACTAGGTCTTCATTTTAATGGTAATAAAGCATTCAAAGATTCATTGAATTCAAGTCATTATCTTTTTCCCTCGTAACAGTGTCGTACTTATCGGTAAAAAATAAGCCGAAGATTAAAGTGAGAAGATACCTTTGAGAGACTTGGTCTAAAGTACCTCCCATTGGTTTCTAATGGGAACGAAGCTGTGTTTGGAGTCAATACTGGTCGTTGCTATGCGTTGCCACGGGCGGTCATGATGGAATGACGTCACTTTTATAGTGTTTATTTCATAACGATGACCTGCGCTTTGAAGGTATTAAATCTAGTCTAGCAAAAGAATCACGACTTTCATGTCTACTCTTACAAGTACACAAATTACAAATTATATCAAATAAACCTTTAAACACCAACGTTGTGTGTCATCACCATGACAACAGACAATGTGGACCACAGCTGCTGCAAAACTTTGGTGCTTAAAAGATAATAAGTTGTAATATGTCTAAAAATAATCGGTTTCCCGAAAAAGTAGTCATAAAAATGAGAAAGTTTCAAAGAACCTTAATCGATATTGTTGACTTAAGAGCTCACAGATCTTAATGGAACAAACAAGATACATTCATAATACTAGGAAAACGCTAAAGTCCCGCCGCGTTGATGGATGAGCTTTTTAAAATTTTTAGTTTGTATGGGATATCTTTACTTTTGCAAGTGCTTTGTTTTGCTGCCTACGCATTGTAGGTGATTGTTGTCAAGTTTCTTTTGTTACCTGTCAATTGGTATTATTTACCGTAAAAAACTTATATTAAAAGCTTTATTTCTATGGATTCTGGCTAACTATTTCAACTTTTTCTTTCAAAAGGTACTACATCACCATAACCTTAATGTCCATGTATAAAATGAACGTTGTAGCCCCACCCGTTTGGTCAGAATTGGCCCAAATGTCACGAAAATATCGCACTAAAAATCGAAAAAAATCGTAAAAGTACGATATTCATGAGAAATATTTCTTCGATTGTACCCAAAAACAATACACCTCTAAGTTCAGAGATTTCGAAGGTCCTGTCAAATTTTCATCAAGATCGGATATGCCGTTTGCCTGGTAGAGAGTTAACAAACAGACAGAAAAACAAAAACAAAAAAAAAAAAAAAAAAAAAAAAAACACCCGAGCTAAATTTTTTGGGGTCAGTGAAATTGAAGTCTTCGCTTCGCTCATCCAATCAGTACCATTAAAATAATAACTAAATATGAGGGATATTATTAGGCTGGTTATCCTCATCTGTTGGATGACCTTGTGTGGAAATTACACACAATTTGTGGAAACAACGATTTCAAGGAAAATAAGTCCGGACAATAAAATACTGCCAATTATTATAAAAAGGGAATTAGCAAGAATACTTATGGGTTGGATGAAATGATAGGAAACCATTGCGGGGATGTACATGTGTGTATTGTTTTCCATTAAATCCTATATAAACGAACAACTGTGTGACGTAAACGTACACCGGTTTTCTTAAAAACTTAGAATAACTTCATTTCGAACTTAAAATACTTCTGCTCTTACCAAAAAGATATTCATAATCTGGTTTGATTATCAAAATGGCCAAAATGTAAGTTAAAATCATTGAACATAAAAACACTTACATGATATGAATTGCCATAAAAAAAATCTGTAAACGATACCAATTGGATACACGTGGACAAGGTCTAATGACAAATAATCAGCCCATGGCGAGGGGTCATTTTATACGGACAATAATTTCAAATAATTTCAGAATATTCTCTACTAACGCACAACTGATTTACATTTTAAATTATATATGTACATGTCGTAATCGCAGGGGGATAGTTTGGTAGGTGGTCTTCAAATTTATTCACCAATAAAAGAGCAATCACAAGCGCAGTACCCGCGATCGTACGTGCACAGTGACGATAGATAGATTTCACTACACATATCTTTGTTGGAAAAGAAGTTGGACCAGTTGAGTGAGTATATTATATTTCTGGATCACATGTTATCAAATAATTTTTCTCATATTAAAGACCAAGTTTCAATTTGATTAATATATACATAAATTTATTTTATTTTGTAAAGGAAAAAAAAATGTTTTTACTTCATCAACCCCAACGCATTTTCAAGGTAAAACTGTCAATTTGTTGTGTGTTTTAAACGAAGCAAAGGGCTCAAGGATTTGGTGAAGGTCATCGATCAAGGTCACCAAGGTCATGGCCAGTCTCGAGGCTCCAAGTCTTCAGGGGGAAACCGGGCGGAGGAAAATGTTCGACTTCAATCGAGGGATGTTGTACTGGCAAGGTGGGTCCTCAATTTCTCTCTCCCAATATAGACCGAGAGCTCGCAACATAAAGTCTCCCCTCATAGCGTACATATGGTTTGACCATTGGAATAGAAGCGGAAATTCAAGTCATTTTCAAAATGCGCGTCTTACAAGTCAACGTTGGGGCGTTTACTCGTCAGACGCCCCCAAAGTGGGCCCCAAAAAAGGTCAAATCTGCCCCTATTAAGTATACATGATTGAAACATAAGCAAAATTATAGAAGAAGTTAGCCCAAAAATGAATCTAACTCGTCAGACGGGCTGCGATGGGCCGTTGACCCGTCAGGACGCCCCAAAGTGGGCCCCAAAAAAGGTCAACTCTCCCCTCATAAGGTAACTGATTCAAACATACGTCATTTTATGGGGAAAAAATTACTAGAAAAAAGAATATCACTTGTCAGACGGTCTCCTTTGGGGCCGTTGACCGTCAGATGCCCCAAAGTGGCCCCCCCAAAAAAGGTCAAATCTGCCCTATTAAGTATACATGATTGAAACATAAAAAAAAAAACGAAGAAGTTAGCCCAAAAAATGAATTTTCACTCGTCAAGACGGGCTGCGATGGGCCGTTTGACCCCGTCAGACGCCCCCAAAGTGGGCCCCAAAAAAGGTCAACTCTCCCATCATAAGGTATACATGATTCAAACAACGTCATTTTATGGGGAAAATTACCAGGAAAACGAATATCAACCGCAGACATGCTGCTTTGGGGGCTTTGACCCTAGGTAAAACTAAAAGGGACCCCCCAAAAAAGTCAAATCTGCCTTCATAAGGTATACATGATTCAACATTCGTCTTTTTATAGATAAAGTTACCAGGAAAACAAATATCACTCGTAGACGAGCTGCGTTGGGGCCTTTTGACCCGTTAGGTAACCTCCAAATTTGGGGCCCCCAAAGATGTCGAATCTGCCCTTTAAGACTGTTTGCCAAGCTCGGGCTATCTTTTTTAACAATGATAAATGCCCTTTAACAACACGCTTGATCGTCAAATCCAGCTTATTTGACATACAGAACGTACCGTTATTTACCTTAAATTTTATCCAAAAATCTGCATTTTTGGGAGGCTGTTCAGAAAGGATGAGTGTGGTCGCTATCTAAGCACATTTTGAGATTTCAAATAATTGTCTCCTACACAAAATTGGTAAATTACTACAAATTAACAGTTGGTGTATATTTTACGCTCAGTTAATAAGAAAAGTGAGCAATTTTTGGGAAAAATGTGCCTAAATACCCCTTTAAATTTCACATGATTTTTTAACATTTTAGTGCATAGCACAACCCGATAGGACCACCGAAAGAGCTTCCAAGTGATCCAGAGTCCAGACTTTACCTCTGCGCTCTGCGTCAAACCCTGGTTTTCTCGAGTTTCGCCACCTTGGTTTTTTTATAGACAGAAATTTAAAAAAAAAAATCCATTAGATCATATATATATATAGAGAGAGAGAGAGAGAAGAGAGAGAGAGAGAGAGAGAGAGAGAGAGAGAGAGAGAGAGAGAGAGAGAGAGAGAGAGATGTTAAATACAGACCAAGATGGTTCCTGGATGATCTGTACCTTTGTCACTTGATGAGATTATGCAATGCGATTTAGAAGTAGAGGATTTCGATGAGGATGATGACATAGATGTTTCGGAAGCAGCGTACATGATGTAATATTATTAAATTGAAAACCCAGTTTTTTATTTATTCTAACCCTCAATTGTCTTTTAACTTATGAAAAGTATTTGCATGTTTCAACGCATGTAAAAGATTATTACGTAGGGTTATGATATGATGATGTTTTACTAATAAAATTTTTAAAGCGTACAAGGTACAGTGATTCGAATGTGTAAGAATTTTTGATATTTGAAGTTAATTATACCAACCAATTATATATTCTAATCTTCAATTGTTTGTAACTTAAAAAAACTACTTGTATGATTTAACACATTACAAATTCTTAAATTGTGATATGATGATGATTTCTTCTGAGATTACTGTGATAAAAAGTTGAAACATACGGTGATAACGATATATGGAAGTTTTGAATGTTTGGAGACATACCAATTTATATATTCTAACCCTCAATTGTTTGTAACTTATAAAAACTATTTACATGATTCAACACATATTAAGATTAAATTTCTTAATAGGTAAGCATATGATGTTAATTATTTACGTAACTTATGATTACTATGATATGGATTACTTAGTGATAAAATTAATGGATTGTCAATGATTTTCTTGTATCGTTATCAATAGCATAGTTTAAGCGATATACTTAATAGGCAGAATCCGTATAGTATCATGTAACAAGTAGAAATTAAACACAACTCTTCATTTGTAAAAAAAAATTAAATTAAAACACTCTTTACAGTTTAAACCCTAACCCTATACCCAATACATACACCATTATTAATTTTATAAATTTCCATTAAACGAAGTATAACATGTCTTTCCGATTATTCATCGACCTAGATTCTAGATATTAAAAAAAAAAAAAAATGGGAATTGCAGGGCTCAATGACCCCAAATAAGCGAAAACATCATGACTACATATTATCGCACAAATCCGATGAATCCAACATAATTTTGTAAGTATTCGAGACAAAACATTTTTTAAACTTTTTTTTTTTGGGGGGGGGGGGGGGCAAGTGGCGAGTAAGGGGCCCCCCACAGCAGTCTGACGAGTGATATTCTTTTTCCCTGATAAATTTTTCTATAAAATGCCGTATTATTTAATCATGTTTTCTTATTGAGGGCAGATTTGACTTTTTTGGGGGCCACTTTGGGGGGGAATCTGACGGGTCAAACGGCCCAACGTAGTCCGTCTGACGAGTGATATTCGTTTTTTTTAGTAATTTTCCCCATAAAATGACGTATGTTTAAATCATGTATACCTTAGAGGGCAGAGTTTACCTTTTTTGGGGGCCCACTTTGGGGGCGTCTGACGGGTAAACGGTCCATCGCAGCACGTCTGACGAGTGAAATTCATTTTTGGGCTAACTTCTTCGTTTTTTTTTTTATGTTTCAATCATGTATACTTAATAGGGGCAGATTTGACCTTTTTTTGGGGGGGCCACTTTGGGGCATCTGACGGGTCAACGGCCCAACGCAGCCCGTCTGACGAGTAATATTCTTTTTTTCTAGTAATTTTCCCTATAAAAGACGTATGTTTGAATCATGTATACTTATGAGGGCAGAGTTGGCCTTTTTTGGGGCCCACTTTGGGGGCGTCTGACGGGTCAACGGCCCATCGCAGCCCGTCTGCCGAGTGATATTTATTTTTGGGCTAACTTCTTCTATAATTTTTCTTATGTTTCAATCATGTAAAACTTAATAGGGGCAGATTTGACCTTTTTGGGGGGGGCCACTTTGGTTGCATCTGACGGGTCAACGGCCCAACGCAGCCCGTCTGACGAAAGATATTCGATTTTCTAGTAATTTTCTTTATAAAATGACGTATGTTTGAATCATGTATACCTTATGAGGGCAGAGTTGACCTTTTTTGGGGCCCATTTTGGGGCGTCTGACGGGTCAACGGTCCATCGCAGCCCGTTCTGACGAGTGATATTCATTTTTGGGCTAACTTCTTCTATAATTTTGCTTATGTTTCAATCATGTATACTTAATAGGGGCAGATTTGACCTTTTTTGGGGCCCACTTTGGGGGCGTCTGGACGGGTAAACGCCCCAACGTTGACTTGTAAGACGCGCATTTTTGAAAATGACATGAATTTTCGCTTCTACTCCAATGGTCAAACCATATGTACCCTATGAGGGGAGACTTTATGTTGCGAGCTCTTGGACTAATAGATCTCTTTCTCTTTAAAGCGCGCGTATTGAGTTTATGTAAACTAACTTGAACAACAACAACAATAAAGTCAAAGGCTGAATTATTAGCTCTTATTACGTGTAAACGACGGTGTTAGGACACCACAGTCGTGTACTTCCTAAATTGAATTGTTTGTAGCACACTTAGGTTTATGAAAGCTGGATAGATCGTAATGTGGCTTGTTGGTCTTGTTGT
The DNA here is from genome assembly GCA_024449915.1 of Sweltsa coloradensis. NCBI lineage: Eukaryota > Metazoa > Arthropoda > Insecta > Plecoptera > Chloroperlidae > Sweltsa > Sweltsa coloradensis. The sequence goes on along the minus strand of JAMZAV010001497.1, from coordinate 30,387 downwards.
TAGCGTATCTGCTTCCAATGCAGAAGGTCCAGGGTTCGATTCCCGCCAAAGTCAGAAGTTTTTTTACTTCTGATTTGGACTAAAGTGTCCATCAGTTCGTGTCTTAGGAGTTTGTAAACGGTAACTTTGGAACCGTCCTAGCAACGAAGCACATAATAAATTCAGAGTTGTTCTGAATCGGCCTTGTTGATTCTGGCGTTGATCTGCGGGTGTTCGCACTGTCTATGCCACTGATTGCTATTATTTCATATTAAAAATATCGATCTTTGGTTGGTTATCGCTCACTAGTTGATTGCGTTGGGGCCTACATGGTAGAACCTAGTCACCTTAATTTACTGTCCCCCACTGAAAATCAGTTATATAACTGAGTGGGTAGACTATAAATACAATTTATTTTATTTATTTATTTTATTATTTAATAAATTGTCAGCTTTCAACAATTATTGGCATATATTGAGTTATTTTTAAAAAATGTTTTCTTTCAACGGTGTTTTAAACACGACCTTTATACGAGGCGGATATTGCAGGTTTGCTCCCTGACGGCCCCGACACGGATCTGCAGTACCTCAGCCCCCGTCTGGCGCGCATCGTAGTCCGTCACCCCCTTCTACGCCAGGCGCTTCGGTCCTTCCGTAGCTTCTACCCCTGGTTCATGGTTGCTAACATGAGTCTAAGCTGCTTTGTTGTCCACCCCTTGGGAATTTACAAATACTGGGGCAAGAGCTAGAAGTCATTGACAATGTATTTCCAATGGTGGTGTGGTTCTCAATTATTGTCGGCACATCGACATTCACGTTGAAGAAGGCAAAGTGTTCAGAAATGATAACCAAACTTGAGGAACTGTCCAGGGAAGAGAATTTGGACAACGATTATCAAAGAGAATTGATGAAGAGAACCAACATTCGTGGTTTCTACATGACGAGGAACTCTCAGATCATTGTGGATACGGTTGGTATCTGCGCAGTGACCATTGTAACAGTGACCGGATTTCTTCCTCAGCGAAAACTGTATTTCAAGTATGTGTGCATTGTTATAGTTGTAATGACTTCAGTTATGACTTTGGATGGTTGAATAATTGTCTTGATGAAGATTTGTACATTTATTTTCTAGGATTTCCTTAGTCATTAATTCGAATGCAAGCAACCGAGTCCTTTTAAAAAGTTCTTGGATAACCATTCACAATTGTCGTAATTTCAATACAACTAGACATTCACCTGAAAAGGGGCATGTATTGCACCCTAGGCTGGTAATTCCCACAATAAAAATAAAAATTCCTCTTAAATTTAGTTAATTTCCCAGTAATCTTTCTTGACTTGAAATACTGGTAAGAAGGTAATTCAATAACCATGGGTAGTAAGTACTTGTAGACATTGTAATTGGAAGATAATAATTTGATTTATTTGTTCAAAATGGTCACGTAGAGGAACTGAGTGAAGATAATGTTTTTGTTTGTTGTTTTGCAGATCGTGTTTTCCGTATGACGAATACGAGACACCCTTCTACGAAATTACCCTTGCACTTTTCTGCTTGCAAATAGTCTGTGGTTTTCTATTTGCTAATGCTTATCTGACATCAGTTGTTTCTTTCTTTATTCATTTAAGAGTCCAATTCATGATTCTCTCTAATAAATTCCGTTGTATAAAAGACATTGCATTTAAAAGAATACGAAACCGCAAGCGAAAACAACATATACCATGTGCCGTAACGTCGTCACTTCGCGTTCGAGAACAAAATGGCGGCGAGATGAAGGAATCAGTTCAGGAAGTGGGAGATTGTGGATCAAACAGAGAATTTAAACGTGTGATACATACAACGGTTCACAATCCTAGGCCCCCTAGAGATCTCACCTGGTTTGAAGTAACGCGAAGTTACGCCGTCAGACAAACGAGTCAAGATACGACAAAGCAGACTAGCGACATTGACGAAGAAGTTGATCAAGAGATGAGATACCTTTTGAAGAAGTTTGTTGATCTACATCAAGAACTATTAAAGTAAGTAAATAAGTAAATAAGTAAATACTCCAATTCTCACGTGTCTAATGAAGCCACCGATATTCGGGACGATAGAAAGATTTTTCTTTAATTAACTTCAGTTCTTATTGGGAATGTAAGGGATTGAGTCCTTTTAAACATACTTCAGACATTCCCTTCACAAATGTACAAATTCGAAAATAACAAGTTGGACACCTTTAGAGGGGCATGCATTAAATTTTAACATAAATTTCAAAATATTTACGTTAATAAAAGTGATTATTTCGATAACATATTGTAAAGACTAACACATTTTCATGGTACATTTTATTTCAGATTGAAAAACGACCTTCATTCGGTGTGTGAACTCTACTTCATGTCTCTATCAGCGCTAAACGTATGCTTGTTTGGTGCTACATTAATTTTGCTCTCGGCGGTATGTATAAACATGGCTATTTACTGAATAATGATTGCGCAAATTGTTGGTTAAAGTCTCTGCTTTTAATACAGATGGTATAGGGCTCGAATGTTCCTAGAGGCAGAAGATATGTTATTTATGTAGTGAACTTAAGTTCATCAAATCTTTTGCCTATGTATGTGTCAACGGTGACTTTGGAGCCGTACTAGGAAGGAGGCACATAATAAATTATAAAGTTGTTGATTCTAAGCCTTGTTGATTCTGGCACAGCCTGCAAGTGGAATCGTGCCTAGCTTGATTGGTCATTGTATTTTAACACCGGCCTCTAGTTGGCAATTGTTTGCCCGTCGATGGCGTTGACGACTACAGAATTGGCTTTAACTGATTAAATTAAATAAATTAAAGTCTGACACTGAAAATCAGTCATGTTACTGAGTGTGTGACTTTAAATACGAATGGCTAGATTTTATTTTTCAGTAATGTAGTTAATATGCACACTCAACTATAATAAAACTTACGTCTTTTGTCTTTTGTTCCAGCACGATGAGCTAGACTTGTACGAGATGCTTATTCTGTTAATCTCTTTTGAGTTCATGTTAATGTTTTTGTTGTTAAACTTGCTGTGCAACTTTATCACTAATGAGGTAAGTTAAAATTAATGATTGTTTGTTTTGTTTACAAATTTAAATAAACATCAAGCGTTCACACTTAATCAATCGGTAATTGGCAATCGGGCCCGGGTTCGATACCCGGGTGAGATTTTTTTTTTAAATTTCTTCATTGATTTTCATAAAATTAATTCAACTTACGAAAGTGTTGCCCAAATAATGAAATCAAGATGGTAACAGTATGTTGTATTTTATGTAGACACCAGCCGGTCTCAACGTCTTGTGTTAATAACCTTATAATCATTTATTTCGTGTTCACTTGATGATCTAGTGTCCATATTGACAAAAATTATTTCATTTAATCTCCGTGAATTTGACTTGTCAGTAGTTCGAATTCAAAGCATTTTAATCCTGAAGCTGAAAACAAGGCTGTCTACTATTGGTTTGTGAGCCTCATTTGAGAACAATCCCACCCTACCCCCACCACCACCCTCCCTGGGCGGAAGGTTTCAAATGTGGATTCCATAGATTTTTACGGCCTTTCGATTACTATTTATAAGATACTTCAAAAACGGTGATATTATGCATTAAAGGCGTTAAAAGTTCATATTTTTTGTTGAAAGTTACGCTTCATGGAAGACTATAAAACATTTTATGCGACCATGGTTCGAAACTTAAAAAATGTGAGTTTTAATAGTATTGTTCATGATATTTCTATACCCGGATGATGGCAAGTGCAAAACCGATAGATTTAGCCAATCGGGGTGTCTAAATTTGACTTTTATTAACTTACCTCTTCAGGGTTGGCGGAGGGGCTAAGGGGGATGTTGGCTTTAAACTTTCTTGTAATTTGCTTGATCCCCGCCTCACTAACCAATCAGAGCTCGTGTTTCAGGCTGAAGCTGTTGGCGAGGCTGTCTACGTCTGTGATTGGCTGAGATCCTCGCCTCACTAACCAATCAGAGCTCGTGTTTCAGGCTGCAGCTGTGGGCGAGGCTGTCTACTCTTCTGATTGGTTTGATTGCTCACTGAGTTGCAAGCGTTCAATGGTTATAACTATGATCCTGACTAACAAACCACTTTTCTTTAAATCAACGGGTATGGACCCTTTCTCCCTCAAGTACTTTGGGGAGGTAAGACTTATTTTCCATCGTATTTTGTTGTACATGTGAGATTTTGAACGAGAAATATAAAAATATTTATAGCTTTAATATATTGAAACATTGGTTTTTGTTATGAGATAGCTATGAAGGGGCAGATTAAAGATCAACCGTTTTATAAAAATGTTTTGACATTTAGTGATAACAAAAGAGCATTTATTTTCAACTTGGGAAAGCTTTAGGTCGTAAGTCCTTTTCTTCTGCTTGACCCAGAATATTGATAAAAACAGTTTGCATACCCCGATGTTAGTTACATAGTCAATTCATTAATTCGTATTTATTTTATTCATTAAGTGCTTTTATTCATTTTGATAAACAAATTTAAAATTAATTTTGGTTTACTCACGTCATATACAACAGAGCCAGGCATTTACAAACTAACTGGTCACAATTATTTTAAATAAGATTTCCTATCATACAACATTATTTTAATAGCCCAAGCAATGTAGTACCTTAACATTTGAATTTTAATTGTTATGACATTTTTTTTATCTGGTTGTTTTGTAGCGGTGGTATGCAAGGATTGATTATATTTTTCTGTCCACGTTTCAAAGAACATTTTGTAAACGTCATACCATATTTTATGTCCTAAAGAACAAGACAAAATGATCTTTGAAACGTCGACAGAAACATATCACCAAGCGTTGAGTACCACCACCACAAAACATCCCGATAAAACAAAATGTCATCAACGGGTAGCGAGACATTTAAAAGTTTTAGTGATATGTCTAAGGCACAGCAAAAGTCCTCGATTAAAATTAAATGGTTAAAAAATGTTTTACTTTAAATAAATGAAGAACGCAATGTCACGTATAAAGTACCAACACAAAAGACTTTAAAATAGTTACAACAGTAGACATTGTGTGAGAATTGATTTCCAGTATATCACTGACAAGAAATGAAAAAAAACTTGTTAACATCTTTTATGTCGTGTTTCAAATCTCCAACCTGGCCTACAAGACGACAGCAACAATGAAGAGATTAGTTAATAGATAAAGAAGGAAATGTCTAATTATCTTATTTAGGAAAAAAGTTTTGGCGACGATCTTAAAGAAAAGATTTCGATAATTCTCTATTGAAAGTTGAATGAGAGATGATTAATTTTGTGCAAATCATATCTTAAAACCTTTTAATACTCAAATTAATAAAGACAATTTTTCAAGTGTAAATTTAAAAAAAATAGATAACATCTCTCTCTCAACTTTTTTAATGCTTTCAATAGACCAGTATCTAAAACCTCATTCGAAAGGGAACATATTTTTATTTTGCTGGAAAATGAATTTTCTCCCCTGAAGACAAATTTGTCCATCTGATCTGGATTTTAAGCAGAACAACAGTGATGCAATTACTTTAATTGACCAAATGTGATATAGTGATCTATGGTGATAAACACATTGTATTTATGAGGAGGTAAAAGGATGCCTGAGCTTTTTAATTAGTATGCAAATGACATGCATCTCCTCGGTTGCACAGAAAGTAATGAGCAGACTAAGAAAGACAGCCGTTGTGTTATTTTTGGTAGTATGTTGCTCGTGCAATGTTTAATGTTAAAAGGGCATAGCTCTTCTCTCATAAGTGTCTGACAACTAACTACGCACGAAAATATTTATAAAAAAACTTTACGAAGGAAGTGACTAAGCATACATCAGCTATGTTTATCGAGGACTCTTGTATCCAACTGGCAGTTTTTGCTATAGCGTTAAGCGTGCGACTGTGATTCGGTATTTCCCAGATTCTAATTCCGTCGAGACCGAGGTTTTCCTCAGTCGTTAATGTGAATGCAAGGGGTTGATTCCTCTAAACAGCCCTCGGACATCCCTTAACAATTGGCTTGTTCACGCAAAGCTCCGCGCAGATCGCGCCACTGCACTAACCCCCAAAACCAGGGTCCACTATAGATACTTATTCCGAGCTGCTTGTTAGGTATCTAGTGGACCCTGCCCAAAGACCGTGGCGGTGTTTGAAATAAACTATGTATAGCAGGCTCTGCATTGTCAAATCTGTATGCTTCCTCGATTGTTTGTTTACGTATTGTTTTACCATTCCTTCTTTAATCAATGGTTTTACGTAAGTAGTCATACGGCCTATTTCAAGTAATTTTATTCAATAGCATATTTTGTTTGTTTAAACTTTTAAACAATGAAAACGTGGACGATGGGAAAATTAAAATAAGAGCTGAAAGCACATGGCGCCGTTGAAGTCTAAACCTGGGGCCTAGCACTGTTATTGAGATTAGACCTAGGCCTACTTGGAATTTAAGGCTACTAAGGACTAGGGCCTAGGCTTTTCTTCAGCATTAGATGTAGACCTAGGCATATCAATAACATGGTATTATAAATTAGCAAGTATAGGCCTAGGCCCTACTTGCATACGCCTCAGCAAAGCCTAGGGCTTAGTCCAAGCCAGTGTTGATTTGTTGACATGAGAGAGGTTACGTAGGCAGGAGGCCGAATAAAGACACAATTGTCAGTATATTATGTGTGATTGTATTTATTTGTAGTAATAAACACGACAGTATGCCCTCCTCTCTCCTTACACGAATACACACAGCAATTGGGCATTTTGCTTTCAACATAAAACTATGCAAACTGACAGTAAAAACAGTAGGCTGCTGACAGCTATGAGCAGCCATGACACCCGCAAGTTGGGCTATCACCGCCGTCTACACTCTACATCCGCCTTTACAGGCATCCAGACGGCGGTGGGCTGTTAGTACAATAGCGCAGCGTGGTGAGTAAAAGTCGCAGTGAACAAGCCAATTGTCTTCTCCTTAACATACCAATAGTTGGACACCAGAAGAGGGGCTTGAATTGCACTCTGGGCAGGCGTCCCAAGACAAATTATTACCTATTCTTTTGTATCCACTATCGTCACTGCGAGGGTATTGTTGTCTTCATCTTTTGAGGAAGAAACTCTCATTTTATTAGAAGAAAATTGGCGCACTACTGCAATTACCTATTCGAATCCTTTGTAAAAATCATTTTTTTATGTCTGTGACGAAGAAAAGTGGTTGACCCTTTGACCCAACTAGCGTTGACAACTACAGAAAAGTATGCATTAAGAATGAAACAATTTAAAATAACGTAAAAAAGGGCACTGAGTGGCAGAATAATATAAGAAAATATACTTCACCAGATTTAAGTATATTATAACACAAACACACAAGTACATGGTGAGTTTTGATAATAATTTTAATATTCATATATTTTTATTGAAAGCACTAATTACTTATTCCAGTAATTTAATTTAACCTCCAAACAAAGAGCTAGCGGTTTAGCCGCGTATACGATCACTGACTAATGCTGATTAAGATGTTGATCGAAATCATTTTTGCATCCCAATAACTCATATGTAATTTAAAATGCTAAGCTCATAGATGTAAACTCAGGCTGCAAGCTTTGGGACATATTTATTGTAATCTGTAATCCACCACTGCTGAACTCAATCTGACGGACACAGCACAACAGAAAGGCACAAAAGTATTGTACACCTTCACTAATATCACAGATGGAACAAGTCAAAGTTATCTGATTGACTGTATACATTTAATTAAAACTTTGAGAACCAAAGTGTCTATCAGTGGGATGAGAGGGAGGATAAAAAGCATACCCCTCCATCCCCACCACTTTTTCTGGCTTCAACTCTGACGGCAATTCTAGAATGTGAATCATTTTACTTATTACATTTAACTTCACAGAAATCATTTTGAATAATGTTTATGAAATATATTATATAAAAGTACGTTTACGGTTCAAAAATATTTCATCTTCAGTTATTATGTTTTAACGATTATATATTATGATTATTGCCATGAAAATTGTTGTCATTGTTATTTTAGGGAGTATTTACTAACAAAAATAACATTTTAAAGCTTGGTAAGCATCCGGGCCAATACAGGTCATTGTATCTGTCACCCAAAACACGTAATGCAAAATGCACATAATATGTACCAAATATTGTATTGAAAACCCAATATAATAAATATATCTCCATCATATTTTCCCTGACTAATTACTTGTTTCATTTCATGGTGGCATGAATTAATATATATACTTAGTAGAATTTGGGGTCACTTCTTCATGATGTACTCTGCACACACACATTTTGAAGTTTTTTTTATTGAAGCAAACTATCACTTAAAACAGTGTCGATGAAGAAGTTTACACTGGAACCTCCTATGTCGTCTAGGTTGACGAAAGTATTCGGTCAAAATCAATCCACCTTTTAGACAAATGCAGCGCTCTTGTGGCGCTGTCAGCTAGACAGTGGTCCAGAGAGTCACTACTTTGGACCTGTGACCATTTGAGGCTGCAATCTCCCGTATTAATAAGAATCTATGTCGAAGATCAAATTAATGCTTTCATCAGGATAAATAATCATTTCTCTGGTTTGGTCGTGCGTGTATTACAAATATTTATAAATCCAAATTGTGATGTAACATATTCAAGTTATGCCGTTTGATGGATTTTACTAGTCTGATCAAATGGAATATATTTTAATTATGAATGTGAGGTCAAATGGATCGATACAAAAATCCAGAGCAACTTTATATTACTGTTATTAGACATCAGACAGTGATTGGGCAATTGCATACAATGACATCGTCCGATGACAAATTACATACCACAAAATATTAACTTTCGACCAATTTCATTCTATTGAAACCGGTATTTGATTTTCAACAATCCACTTATATATTTTGCGTTTGTCACTCAACGTAAAATAGACTCCATTATCAATATAGATCATGCAACAATTCAATAATACAGCCACAAAATCAATTGGCATATCGCCGCATACTTGGCAAAGTGGCCTCTGTCAAAGTGTCTACTACATGGGTTGACTATAGCAGTGAACAAATTTCTAGAACAAACTATAAAATATGTGGACACTTCTGTGATGAAAAAAAAACAGTCTAAATAAAACTCTGAAATTATTATCAATATAAAATGTATTATTTAAAACGAATATAAGAAATTGGACTTACGTCCAATGTCATAAGATCATTTATATATATTATAAATAGATAATTGATATGGGATTGTAATGAAAAATTGGATATCGTGGATTTGATAAATGTCTAAAGGTCACCCAAGGTCAACTTAGTCATGGCCAGTCTGGAGGCTCCGAGACTTCAGGAGGAAACCGGGCGGAGTAAGATGTTCGACTTCAACCAAGGGATGATGTACTGGCAAGGTGGGTTTGTGAATAGCTATTGAACCTTCTCTATAACTCCTTGAATCTCACTTAAATCCTTACCTTACCGGTGGTGTTATACTTATATTATGCTTGATAAAAAAAAGGTTCTGCCCTGATGGTTGGTAAACTATAGCCCTAATCGTAATGAACAGAGATAATTACCGTAGTAACTAGTAACAATTATTGTACCACAAGCAGGAATATTAGTGCAGATGAATAACCGGAAACACCTTGGAATAAGTTTGTTAGTATGTGTTACACTTAATAACACTTTTGGGAACATCATGCAATGCCTCAATATACAACTTATATTATAGGTTTGCTCCCTGACGGCCCCGACACGGATCTGCAGTACCTCAGTCCCCGTCTGGTCCGCATCGTAGTCCGTCACCCCCTTCTGACATCAACTCTCATTGCAGGTTTGCTCCCTGACGGCCCCGACACGGATCTGCAGTACCTCAGCCCCCGTCTGGCGCGCATCGTAGTCCGTCACCCCCTTCTACGCCAGGCGCTTCGGTCCTTCCGTAGCTTCTACCCCTGGGTCATGATTGGCCTCATGAGTCTCAGCTGCTTCGTGATCCATCCTTTGGGGATTTACAAATACTGGGATAATAAGATAGATGTAATGCAATTTGCATATCACATAATGTTATCGTTCATGATGGTAGTGACCTCTGCAGAACATTTAAACAAAAAAACAGAAATATATACTTTCCTTAAGAAGGCTGAGAAATTTTCCAAAGAAGTTACTTTTGACAATGGCTTTCAAAGAAACCTGATTGGAAGATTGGATCAGTTGAAACATGTCAGTAAAAACGTCCACATTGCGCTGGATTCGCCATTTGTATTCGGTATTGCAGCATTTATCGTTTTTGAGGGTATTCCAAATCGAAAGCTATATTACAAGTAAGTAACTAGGTTACAATTATTAATCAAGAAAGTTCGCAATTCAATTGAATACATATAAAGTTAATGTTCAAATGTTTAATAGTAGGAAAATTGATACTTCGAAACAAGATATTACTCAGCAATGTATGATAATATAATAGTTACATATTAATAGTAGTAGTCCGACGGCTAAGGTAAGTTTTAGTCCCAATTTTAAATGGATTTATAACAACCAAGTAAAACGTGCAAAATAATATTTACTACTTATTAAATTTGCTTAAACAAAATGGGAAAACGGCAATAAGTAGGAACGTAAAATAGGGTTACAGCAGATGTGTTGTTTACCTTTGTTAATCATTTTTTTTAACCCCTTCAGTCCCGAATTAAATTGATGGAATTTAAGTATTTTTAAGCATGAAATCTAATTCCAGATTTTTTTATAAGATTTTTCATGTTTTCAAAATATTTTTTATCACGTTTTTTTAACGAATTTTGGGAAATTTTGGATTCCGAATAAAAGTTTCAATTTCATTTTAAAATGAATTTGAAGACTATTTCTAAAACTATATTTTTTTCTGAATTTTTTGCACATTTTGCATTTTTTGTATCTCAAATAAGAACAATACTAGAAATTTATTACATTTCTTGTACAAACTCAATTTTTTCCCATTTTAACCTTTTTTGCAGATATGTTATTTCAAACTTCTCTTAAAAGGGCACTTTTTGTCCCATTGACATGGTTAAAAAATTAATTAATTTTTATTTACCAAAAAAAAAAAAAAAATGGGGTCAAATTGAAAAACTTGTCATTTGCCCGGATTAAATTTTTAAATTTGATGTCCATTTAAATGGACACAGGGACTGAAGGGGTTAACTGAATAGGATAGAAGGTGAATAAATAAAAAATAAATAAATGTTCCTAACACAACATCAAAATTAATGCCCAATGTCCACATCCAAAATTCACATTATTTAAAAGATTTTACGGCTTATATCAATTTCCAGTAGACAATATCGTGGGTCGCGGACAAGATTTCAAATCAGGTCACGATGTACACCAAATCAACCATTGACGAATAATGTTTTCAGGACCACTTTCGACTTCACAGCATCACCAAACTTCGAGATCATCTCAGTATTGTATTTCATAGAGCATTCTTGTGGATTCATCTTAGCAAATACTATTTCTATATCAACCGTTTCTAATTTACTTAATCTACAATTTCTTTTAAATATCCTAACCAATAAATTCCTGAATATAAGAGAAATTAAAAAACGTGTACTACGTCGTAAGCAAAGACAAGAACAGCAAAGAGATCCCAGGCCACGTTACATCACTGAATTCTTTGGTGATATTCGAGAACAGTTTGTGCATGAAATTGGGTCACACAGTGAAGCTTCAGGTATTAAAGTGAATGGGGAAATTGACGTCGCCTTGCAAAGGTCAGCGCTTAACGTGAACCTCCCTGGTTCCCTACCTGACAGTCACGTGACCTCGATGGGAGTGACCCAGACTTCTACGTCTAGACAATTGGTCAGTCAAGGGAGGACAACACCCCAAGGAGACAAAGTTGGCTGCACTGCAGAAGAAGTGGACCAAGAGATGAAATTCCTACTGAACAAGTTTGTGGAGCTTCACCAGGAGTTATTGGGGTTTGTATATTCCTCAGAAAATTGATTCTTCTCTATTTACCTAAGTAAATAACGTTATTTTACATTTATATTTACAAATTCAATGTTTTAGAATGAAAAACATTCTTCATTCCGTTCTCGAGTTCTCCTTCATTGTACTGACAACCGTCAATATTCTACTTTGTGGTCTTACGATACTTGTACTTTCAAAGGTATGTATATTAAATATATTTCATCTTCTAAAATTTTTATGAAAACGTATATTTATAAATGTATATAATATTATTGTTACAGAATGAACAATTTGACACGTATGAGATTCTCGTCGTAACAACTTCCTGCGAAAATGCGGTGACATTCCTCCTGTTGAACATTCTGTGCAGCTTGATAGCTGAACAAGTGAGTAGTGTTGTCCTTCAAACTTATTATACAAGATGGCTGTTGTTGACATTGGTAGCACAATATGAGTAGCAATTGATTCCAATTCTAAATTCATGGAATCAATTTCCACTACCAGCAGTTAAGAATATTTTTCGGGACATTACAACAATTTTGTAATTTTGACCTCTATTCGGGTTCAACGAAGTGAAAATTGAAGCAAAGATTTCGAATCTTCTGATTGGTTGGATTCATGTCCACATCAACCAATCATAACGCGTGTTTTAAGCTGCAGCTGTAGACAAGTTCGTACACTCTTCTGATTGGCTGGAATGCTCACTTCAGTAACCAATTAGATTTCGTTTTCCATGCTAACACAGTTCAACATTTCAGAAGTTTACAAGTTTGACGTCTCGGTAACTTAGGGATAAGAGCGTGCATTCGACCGGCAATCGGAAGAACCGGGCTCTATACTCGGCAGAGATTGATTCTTAATTTCAAGATCGATTCTGCCTAAAACGTACCAATTCTAATAATCTCAGCAACAAGTGAAGGTGGACTCACTAACCAATCAGAGCTCGTGTTTCAGGCTGCAGCTGTGAGCGAGGCTGTCTACTCTTCTGAATGGCTGGAATCCTCGCTTAGTTTCAAGAAGTCAATGCTTATCGTTATGACCAGAGCCAACAGCCCAGCGGAGTTTAAACCCAGGGGTCACGATCCTCTCTCAGCCAAGAACTTTAGCCAGGTGCGACCAACGTTTTTAACACGGGTACAAAATATATCAACTTAAAAGAAGAACATAATAATATAGAAAGTTTTTTAAATATTTAATAGCTACTCTGGTTAGCAATGTTGAGATTATTTACGGGAAATTCGTCGTATTACTTTGATTTGTTAACTTGTATAAGTAATCTTCAATTGGTAAATTTTTGTCCACTTTGGCTAATGACCTTGTTTGTATTGAACTTTTCTTTATAAAAATATAACTTGATGGCGGAAATATTTTGTAAGTTTGAAACGTTGTTCTGATTTAATTGTTATAGAGTTTTTTTAAACCAATAAATGGTTTTGAATAAATGTCAAAATCATTGTTCTCACTTATATTTAATCTTGTTCCGTGTATCTGTTGCAGATTGCCCACATGGCCTACAAGATGGTTGCAACACTTCAGAGCTTTACGCGTAAATAGATTTCTCGCCTGTCTACAAAAGTATAGAGACTCAGTGCACATGATCCGGATCTCATCATCGGGTATCTAGACATAAGAATTGCTAATTTTCGAAGGCATGTTAAAACACCACCGATAAATCTTTGGCGAACGATGACTTAAAATGATGTTTCTGATTTTTGTAAAATCTCATGTTCGTTTGAGTGGGAGCGTCTAATTAATAATATTTTTTCGTTTTTCTTTTTAATGTTTTTTTTCTTTTGTTTTCTTTTCTTTCCCCTCCCACTTTTATATTTGGTTAATAAATTAATGGCATATAATATTCTTTTTGAATTTGTTACAAAAATTGTTGTGTTTAATGCATTGTTGCATTGTTGCAACTTAACTGTAGTTCATTGCTGTGTCTGCATGTAATTAGATTAATTTAGTTGTCCTCCTTTGTAAATCATTTTTTAAATGAAAGGATAAACGTTAAATAAACAAATAAAATAAAATAAAAATATCATGAGTAATAGACGTCTATGCTGTTTGACGCTTGCGAACTTTTTTCATAAATATTTACACGCAAAAATTACGAAACTTAAGGTATTTAAAAATGTTACTGGCAAAGCAGCAAAATAATATGAAACTTTTTTTTTTTTTTTTTTTTTTACATTACACCCACGGGAGTGTTTCCCGATTAACCAATCGAGAAATAATATGAAACTTGTTATAATAATAATACCCGTATATACGGTTAATTATTGCTTAAGACTACCCACTCATCAAAGCATGTAAGTTATCACAATAATGCACGATATGAAATATGGTCATTTTCGGCACTTCCGTGACCACTGAGTGCAAAGGTCCGTTTCTAATTGGATCTGTGAACTATGAAGGTTTAATACAAATTAAATCCCCCATGCCTCACGCGAAAGTGTCGGTATACTCCGCCAGAGCTCCAAATACATAATGGCTGCTATCCGCCATGTTTGAGATTATCTTTGCACCGGTATATATCTATCTTCTTCTCATCGGAACGCTTTGTCCGTGAGTGGCAATGTAAATACCGGCCTCTGATGGCTATAAATTACTGTTTAATGGGGGTGCCTGATGATGAGAACACGGAGTCGTGGATTTTTCCAGACTGTATGATTGGAAACGGGGGGTTTAATTTGGGGAATAGCGGACCATCTGCCAGATAATTGTACAGTGTGATGTGGGTGGGGGCAAAAATGAGTTAACAGTAGGAACGGTTTTGTTATTCCCGTCTCTTCTTGGCGGGCGGTGGAAGACCTCCTTGGAACATCGGGGGTTGGCCTACTATACCGTTTGCTATACCAATTTTTAGGGTATTTTGTGTCGAGGATTTCATTTTTTAAAGTCGTTTTGGTGATTGGACCGAGTTTTGTACCTTTAAATCCAAAATGGACGTCGATTTACGGCTCGGAACAGTAGTATGGAAACATTTGTAATTCCGTGGCAGTTTTAGTGATAGAGCGTTGTATCGAGCCAATCTGTTAGTATTCGAGCCAATCTGTTAGTCTTTGATGAACAATGAACAATTTTGATGGTGCCTATCTTTTTTTTGTGTCCAAGGCCTACCATGGCCAAAACAAAACGGCCGCCGTTATGCAAATTGGTATATCCAATATCTTTTAAGTAACTAGCCGATTATTATTGATTCCCCAATTGATAGGTTTCGAGAAGAGCTACAAATAATACATTTACAACTTTCACGAAAATCCATTATTTTTTTGTTATGTTATGTGCCACCGATTTTTAGATTTGTATCTCTTATATCTTTGTTAGTATCTGACTAATTTAAATTTTAAAGAACTAATCGATTATATACAATACGAATAGATTAATACCATATACAACGCTTGCACTAAAACTGCCACAGTATAACATAATGTATCCTTCTTAATACTACTGTTTGGAGCTGTAAATCGACGTTTATTTTGGATTTAGTCACAAGTCAAATCACCAAAGCGACTGTAAAAATAAAATTCTTGACACAAAATACCCTAAAAATTAATAAACCACAAGTTATTGTAGACCAAATCAGTGCGAAGATAATCTCAAACATGGCCGATAGCAGCCATTTTGGATTTGGGGCTCTGGCGGAGTATGCCGACACTTTTGCTACAGGCATGGGGGCTAAAAGAACACGAATCCAATGAGAAACGGATCTTCGCACTCAGTAGTCACGGAAGTGCCGAAAATTACTCTACTAAACATTATGTTTTATTCACCTATTGGAACAGTCCTTTGAGAATAATGTTTTGTGTATTTTAAATAATGAATATACATTAATGTTGTTTACCCAACATGGTAGGGCGATTCTAAAACCGAATGTAATATCAAACGAAGAATTGCACTTCAAGGCAAGGTGGTATTGACGTTTCAGTGACAAACAGCTACAGGCTATGAATATTTTATACTTTGTACATGAACGGTCTTAACTCATTCAGACCACGTGTCCATTATAATGGACATAACAATTTTGTTTTTTTTTAAATTAGACTTAAAAGTGTTTTCAATTTGGCCAACCAAAATTCAAAAAAATTGGGGAATTCAAATTCACATTTTTTTTACCGCATTGCGATAGGACGAATAGAACCGTTTTTAGAGCAGATTGAAAATTGAAATGTGTAAAAACGGTCCAAAAAAAGTGTTTTTGGTTTTTTCCCGGAAATTTAAAATATGAATAGTTTGCCAGTATTTGAGGTACAGAAATCCAAATATGCAAAAAATTCCGAAAAAATCTAGTTTTAGAAATGCACTTAAAATTTACATTTGAACATCAAACGTTGCTTTTATTCGAAATCCAAAATTTCCCATAATTCCTTAAATTACAATGAAAAATATAAAAAAATACTAAAAATATCAGAAAAAATCACGAATGTAATTTTTAGCTTAAAATTTTCCTAATTTGTGCCAATTTAATTATGGTCTGAATGAGTTAAACCACATGTGTTCGCGTTCCTTCTGCGAGTTGCTACGATAGGAAATAAAATACAATCAATAACACTGAATTGTTTACAGGTAAATTGGAAATCCATATCCCTGGTCATATAACATGTTTGACCTGCATCATACGTATGTGCTCGTAGAACGTGGTTGCGCGCCAGTGCAACAAGTTTTGTTTTCAGATGTTCAGACAAATATTAGTGGCAATGACTGATTAAGTCAATAAAAATACATAATTGATTATAAACTTAATTATACGTAGATTGTTCTTGTTAAAAGATAACAAATTCACTACAATAACTTTCTATAAAAAAATTCCATGTATTAAAGATGAAAATGAATTTATGTGCATCAATTGCTGACATTATTTAACCAATTGATTAGGTTATTCTTGGGCATATGCTGGAGAATAGAGACAAGTTATAGCTAGCAAGAAAACTAGTATGATTAGGAGACTCAAGGCCATGGCCAGTCTCAAGGCTCCGTGGCTACAAGAGGAAACTGGAAAGAAGGAAATGTTCCAGTTCACCAGAGGGATGTTATTCTGGCAAGGTAGGTTATCTCCCTTTTCTCGTGGTTAATGCATAAGTGTTTAAAATTATCTTAAAAAGTTAAGCATACGGAAGCAAAGGTTATGTGGGCAAAAAAAATCAGAAGCACTTGACAATCATTGCAGGTTTGCTCCCTGCCGGCCCCGACACGGATCTGCAGTACCTCAGCCCCCTCTGGCCGCATCTAGTCCTCACCCCCTTCCCGGTTCCCATTCCCCCGGTCATGATTGGCCTCATGAGTCTTAGCTGCTTCGTTATCCATCCCTGTGGGCATTTACAAATACTGGGATTACAAGACTGAAGTCATCTTAAATGTTTATCCCATGTCCATCTGGTTTTTAATTAATGTGCCACTTTTATCAATTGTATTTAAAAAATCAATAATGGAGAACATTTTGTCAAATATCGAAGGATTATCAAAAAAAGCAGACTTAAACAATGAATATCAAAGACACCTTATTGCAAGAACAACTTGGTGGCTTATAATTTTAACCAAGTACTGTCACATTGTTGTAAATACATTTGCAACAATAATTGTGATACACGGGTTCTTTATACATTTTCTACCAATTCGAAAGTTATATTTCAGGTAAGTTGCAACTAGATAAAAATTATTTATTACAAAAATCTCATCTCATAAGGCTTGAGATATGTATGTCGAACGTCCATTTTCTTTGACACGTGGCCTGCACTGCCAACTGGCAAAACGTACCGTGGTTATCAACTCAACCTATATTTGAGGGTTTCAGAAACGGTATTGTTTAAGGGAAAGAAAACGTGTTCGTTCACTGCACAAATGTAAGCTATGGTAAGCTAAATTAATGTATTGTATGTATGTTATTATATCTTATCTTAAGTATGGCTTGTTGCTGGTAGAAATGTTCACTTCTTAATTATTAAATACAATAATAATAATAATAATATATGTATTGGGCCTTATTTGATCATTACAATGATATTGGAAAAGTGAACAAAAATAGCACACAATGCCAATACCATACAATATAAAGAGTAAACAAAGATTTAAGACGTCAAGTATTCATTGAGGGAATAAAACGGATTGTCAGTTGAAAAATTTTCAATTCAATCGTACAGCTTACAGTATTGTTATTATGTAAGTATTTTGGCAACTTGTTATATAATTTGGCTCCTGGATGGATCAGGCATTATGATTGCACGATACAGGAAATGTGGTATTATTATTAATGACAAGTCCACTCTATTCAAGCTCAGAAGAAAATTTCACAACTTTGATGTTGCATGAACCCTGTTCTCTTGTTTGCCAGGCGTGTTTATAACCCAAACTTTTGCATTTTAGTGGTCAAGCTAGTTAATAAAGTCCGTCTGGCAAGTGGAGGATCCAAATTTTAGTTCTTGGTGTAGCTCAAAATTTTAAATGAAGATTAAATCGATCAGAATCTTTAAATTGAATTATAGTTCTTATCAAATCATTGGCCAAGCTATACATCATTGCTGCTGTGGGTGTAGTAGCTTGTTTATTTAAAGTCAACATTTTTGTTGCTTTGGCCGTTGCCACATTTCAATTAACCACTCTTGTTACGCCCAAAATCTACACTTTCCAAAAGATCGAATCTCTTAGAATTGTGTTAAATTTAAATATGACTCCATCTTATGTTTAACATAGTGGCATTATTATGCAATTTGATGCAAACCTCTATTCATGTGCAATTTGTTACAGGTCGTGGTACCCTTTCGACGAAACTGCATCGCCAGCTTTCGAAATCTTGCTTGTAGTGAACTCCTTAGAAGTTGTTGGAGGGTTCTTTCTGGCAAACGTGTACATAAATGTGACCCTCAATTATTTTACGTACTTAGGGGTTCATTTTATGATCCTATCAAATAACTTCCTAAATATCCGAGGAATAGCAACAGAACGCATACTAGATAGAAAACATAAAGAGGAGCATCAAAGAGAGGGATGTAGGTCACGTGATCAAGTGTGTGTTGGCCGACTCGAGGAAGAAGATGTCAAAAGCAGTGAAGCTTCACGTGTGATGACAAGTTGTGTCATTGACGACGTCTCGCAAAGGTTAGCGCTTAACGTGAACCTCCCTGGTTCCCTACCTGACAGTCACGTGACCTCGATAGGAGTGATTCAGACTTCTACCTCCGGACAACCGGACAGTCAAGGGAGAACAAAACCCCAAGTAGACGAGGTTGCCTGCGCTGCAGAAGAAATGGACAAAGAGTTGATCTTTCTCTTGAAGAATTTCGTACATATTCATGAGAAACTATTAGGGTATTTACATCTTCCTACTTCTGGATTACAATGAATTTTAAAGAACTTGTGGTCGAATGTTTCTTTTCATTTGTTACAGGTTGAGCAATGCGCTAAATACTTTTTTGCAAATGTTTTTCTTTTGTATGACCACTGTTAACGTGTTCATATATGGAGCTACATTTCTGCTGCTCACAACGGTAGGAATAAGATCATTGTTTAAACTTTCTTTGAATAAACTATTGTTATTGTGTGACTAAGGTAACGGAGGTCTGTTCCAGGAAGAAGATCTTGGGTCATACGAGATAGTAATCAAATTGATCTCCGTTGAAGTTGTGGCCACGTTCCTACTTTTTAACTCCATTTGCAACTTCATAACCAATCAGGTGAGTTGTTAAATATGGCACTTGCAGCGTAGTTCCAGTTGTGACGTCACAAGCGTTACATCGCAAGGGGACACCAAGAGGTACATTAATAACTCGTGCCAAAATATTTTCTCGACAACGTTAGTGAGAAAACGCCTGCAAGCAAATACGTAGGGATGAAAGTCGTGCACTAAAATATTATAAAAATACGATCCATCATAGATAAAACGTAATTTAAATAATTTATAGTAAATGTATTGTTAAGTTAATAAAAAAGTCGACCGAGCCGGGACTTAAATCGGCTACCTCTCGCGTTAAGTCATGCGAAAAGGGATTCCGGCTTATGTGTGTCTAAGAGAGGTATCTTTATAGTCTGATTCAGTCAGTTAGATGTATGCTGAGAAGAGATGAGCCTAAATTTTCGTGTTGCGATGGCAATGAGAGCTCTTTTTATACTTTTAAAGCCTTCTGCCAATGTTACTGTAACGAAATATACACAACTACATAAATAACGTAATAACAATTTTATTTCGATACAATAAAATTCCAAGGAAGCAGTTCTCAAGACGCTCGTAGCTATTACTACATCTTTTTACTCTAACTGTCGGATGAAAGTGTCGATTATCTATAATTGGATGAGCGAAGCGAAGACTTCAATTTCACTGACCCCCCAAAAAATTTAGCTCGGGTGTTTTTTTGTTTGTTTGTTTTTGTTTGTTTTTTGTATTTTTGTCTGTTTGTAAACTCTCTCCCAGGCAAACGGCATATCCGATCTTGATGAAAATTTGACAGGATCTTCGAAATCTCTGAACTTAGAGGTGTATTTTTTGGGTACAATCGAAGAAATATTTCTCATGAATATCGTACTTTTACGATTTTTTTCGATTTTTTGTGCGATATTTTCGTGCCATTTGGGCCAATTCTGACCAAACGGGTGGGGCTACAACGTTCATGTTATACATGGACATTGAGGTTATGATGATGTAGTACATTTTTAAAGAAAAAGTTGAAAAAGTTAGCCAGAATCTATAGAAATAAAGCTTTTAATATAAGTTTTTTACGGTAAATAATAAAAATTGACAATAAACAATAGAAACTTGACAACAATCACTACAATGCGTAGGCAACAAAACAAAGCACTTGCAAAAGTAAAGATATCCCACGCAAACTAAAAACTTTAAAAAGCTCATCCATCAACGCGGCGGGACTTGAGCGTTTTCCTAGTATAACAGATCGTAGTTCAATCAATGTATCGGTTTAACACTTATATTTACGACCAAAATAATAATGGTGCAATCATTACCTGAACAAAAACATGACAACAAAAGCCATGGAGGTCAGTAAATTGTATATTTTTTGCAAAAAAATCTACGTTGTGTAAAATTTAAATAATAAGTAAGTGAATTCATAATATATTATCGACGAGACTGCGTATCCAAGTCTATATACCTACTTATACCAGATTATCTGATGTTAATTAGTTTTAGATTTTGATAAAACTTTATCTGCTAGTTGACCATACGACGATCGCTGAAGTCGTACGAAGTCTTTAGAAAGATAATCCAGATAGCTTTGTGACAGTAACGCTACTAGAAACTTTATTTTACCGGTTCCTTTCCAAAGCCAAATCAAAGGAGAAATCTTCGTCTCATTTACGAATTATAGCTATGTTTCAGTCTGCGGCAGTGTGCGGCTGTGAGCCTGCAATTTGCTAAAAACCTTGCTTTATTAACCAATCAGAGCTCTTGTTCTAGGTGCAGCTGTGGGCGAGGCGGTTTATGCACTGTGGGCCGGTCACGCTTGCGATTTTCTAGAAACTTAGCTTTATTAACCAATCAGAGCTCTTGTTCTAGGTGCAGCTGTGGGCGAGGCGGTTCACGGCTGCGATTTTCTAGAAACCTAGCTTCATTAACCAATCAGAGCTCTTGTTCCAGGCTGCAGCTGTGGTCATTGCTTTTTACGCCTGTGATTGGCTAGAAACCTAGCCTCATTAACTAAAACTAAACAGAGCTCTTGTTCAAGGCTACAACTGTGGTCAGTTCACGCTTGCGATTGGCTTGAAACCCAGCCTTATTAACCAATCAGAGCTCTTGTTCCAGGCTTCAGCCGTGGGCGATGCAATCTATGCCAGTGATTGGCTGAAATCCTCAATTAGTTTCAAGCGTTCAATGATGATAATTATGAGTCGGAGTAACCAACCTGTTCAGTTTAAACCACCGGGTTTAGACCCTCTCTCTCTCAAGTATTTCGGTCAGGTTAGTCTTGTAAACTAGTGCATGATCTTACAAATTGTAGATGTTTCACAAAAAAGATGTGAATTGTTACATTAGTGGAAACTTTAGTTATTTTCATAACTTTGAGATGATCAGTGAGATTTTAGAAGAGTTGAGTTCAAAGTTTTGACAAAAAGAGCTTTCTATTTATTAATAAATTCACTTTATAGAAAAGTGTGTACTGTTTACCTTCATAACGAGGTTAACTTTCACAATAAAATGGATATTTACTTAATTTATTTAGTTAAAATTATGCTTTTATTTACCTTTCCTACATAATCCTTGTTATATATTTAAAAATAAACTAAAATAGAACATTGTACTGTTATTTAAAAATTATTTGGACTAAACACTGCTCTTATAAATAATTATAAATTAAAATTAAATAATTTCTTATCTTAAAGCAGTGTTAAGTGCAATTAAGTCTTAAATATCCTTGTTAATTTATACAAGAAAATAAATTCGTATTCAGAGTCTACATAGTCCAGACCCACTCAGTCATATAACTGATTATATTATTTATAATATAATTCAGTTTGAGAACAATGAAAGTACTTTTTTATATTAGGAATTAAAACTACTCAAACGTTTTATTAGTTTATCGACCTACTCAATGATATAGTGAGTTGCTCATTTCCAAAATCAACCGTTTAAACACAATTGGTTCATCCTAACTAATATTTGAAAACCAATGTTTTTCGCCTTGTATGGAGTTTACTTTACATATATTATTATTACTTATAATTATTTGTATATATTAATAACATTAAAGAGAAGTAGGGAAACCTTCAGATTGTTATCCTGTGTTTCAGATCTCCAACCTGGCCTACAAGACCACGACTAGACTACAGGGGGTGCTAAGTAGATAAAGCAAGATTGATATAATTTGATTTAGGAGGAGGCCGGTATGTTCATTTAACGGGCTTTTTCATTTCTCAGCCAAGTTTAGTCACATCTATTTCTGATTTTAGATTGTGTAAACGTTAATTTTTGAAGTCATTTATCAAAGCACTTTTACATTACAAATGTCAAAATGTTCAAAAACACCCACATAAATATGCATTTAATGATTGATCTATGATAAATATTAAAAATATGATATGATAGGGGCATACAGATGTCCTGCATTATATAGCATGCCAAGTTGTATAAATACTAATTTAATGATTTATGGCTGCAGGACAAGGTACGAGCCGAACATCAAATCACGCCGGTACCCTCTTAAAGGCAAAATTTGGCTTTCGGTTGATTTATCAAAATGGAATAGAAATCTTCCAAATTTGACGTAATTTAATGTGGTTTTTATACAATTGGAATAATTCATAATTGTTATTATTGTTATTTAAGTCAGTGCTTTCAAGCTTCCATGGTCCAGGGTTCCATTTTACTATAGGAAGAAGATTTATAACTTCTTATGTGGACGAAGGTCCATCAGTTCTTGGCTTAGGAATGACTAAACAGGGACTTTGGAGCCGTCCTTGCAACGAAGCACACAAATTCAAAGGTTGTTTCGAATCGCCTGAGAGTGTTATTATGTCCGACTTGCTTGATGACAAAGAAATATGTATAATGCGATGGTGCATTCGTAATTTATGAAAACAATTGAATACTAAGGATGTTGTATTTTAAAAGTTTTGAATAATTTTGATATTTAAATTTAAATCTATTATTTGAGTGTTATTCTGTGACTTGGGACAACAGCACTGGTTACAGAGATATTGAAGGATAATTATTATTATAAAAATATGTAGTCGTTTTAAAAGCATCAGTAAGTGGTTTGATTATGCAATGTTGATGTTTAATTTGAATACTAGAAAACTAGAAACACATTAACGTTGAAAGTCTAATTTATTGAAGAAGGAAGATAGTGCAAGAAAATGGAACTAGCTTATCTCGTTAGTCACTGATATTTTCATGTAAGTTACTGTACCTTGTCCATGTCATGTTTTATAATAAACTTTGTAATTATATCTTTAAAATTTGTAAATTGTTACCTTCAAACATTTCTTAATGTTGTGGTGTCCACTTATGTATTTTATGTACACCCGACCTCAGAAGTAAATCAAGGGCTGGGTATTGTAGATACAACGATACCCTTTAATTTACTTCTGACGCCGGGTGTACATATCCGGGTTGTCTAAATAAATCAAAGTCAATCGTAGACAGACAGATGGGGTATGTATCGTTATCAAATATTTTCTCATTGTTGTGTAAAATTATCGTTATGCTTCAGTAGCGTTTATTTTCAGTGATACCATGTTTGACATAGATTATTCCAATTCAATTCCATTTACACAAACACATACGTTATAATATATTTATGGCGTTGGAAACGACAATCATTCTCAACCTTGCTATTTACTCTTCGTCCAAACATATTTGTCTGGTTCAACGAAAAGATAAATCAATACTATAGGCAACACGATGTTCGGAAATTTCCGACAAATCATTTACACAACCTTCGTCATAAGAGTTAAAGTTTTGGGGTTGACTGGGCTACTATATTTCAGTGTGTTTTCTAGTTAAAGCAATGCTAACCACGCTGACCAAAACATTTCCCACGTGCTAGAGCAGAAGAAATATGGCACGAAGCACGTTATACGCCTACTTACCCAGCTACTATACGTACAAAGGTAGTCCAAGTACTAAAATGAGCAACCCATTTTCAAGGCATAATATTTTTTTTCGAGATGAAACATAAAAATGTATTATCCAATTGCTGGACAGTGCTTTAAGAACAAGGTGACATATTCAATTATGCATCAACAATAAAATATGTTCAAAAGCTATACTTTCGCGACCTGTTATAATTAAAGATAAAATATAACATTGACTGGATATCTCGTTGCGTAGTGCGAAATGAATTATATAATATTATATATACATTTAAAATATATTTATAACAATAGAACGTTAGATCAAACGAAAAGTTGCACTTCAAGGCGTTAATGACGTTTATGGCGCCAAACACAGCTTAATATTTCACACTTTGAAAACGTAAAAGTTCATAAACCACAGTATTTACGTTCCTTCTGCGAGTTATGACGAGAGGAAGTAATAACCAGATCAATAACTGTTATGTATGAAGGACATTTATAGGGTCATATCCCTGCTGATATGAAATTCATGACATGCATCACCAATGTGTGCTAACAGAACGTTGTTGCACAACAGTACAACAATGTCCTGTTTTTATGGGGTCCGACTAATATTAGTGGCAAGGATTGATAAACTGTATAATATTTGATTAAGAAAGTTAATTAATTCTAACTTCTTCTTGTTAAGGCTATTCGACCGCGTTTTTCTATTTTCCATAATATGCTACCAGGTCAGAATATAGTGAATGGCTTTGAAACCGGGCTATTTTAGAAAATCAAAACTATATATTTTTTTATTGATCCGGTATAAGGCCAATATCGCCACATCAAAATAATTTCGCCTAGGTACACCATTCAACGTAGGGTGTTGTGATTTTGTAACATTAATTTTGAACTCGTTTCTATAGGCTGACTGAGAGAAAATGTTTTTTAAACAATTATCTTGCCTGCGAATTTTTTCATTTGGCGGTATTTTGTATCGATTTTTTTTTATTGTTTCAAAAATATTTTTTCTCTCAGTCAGCCTTCAATGTTACAAAAACACAACACCCAACGTTGAATGGCGTGCCTTGGCGATTTCAAGTTTGAAATTATTTTGAGGTAGCAATATTGGCCGTGTACCGGATCGGAAAAATTTGAAAAAAACAGTTTTTATTTTCTTAAATAGACCGGTTTCAAAGCCATTCACTATATTTTGACTTGGTAGCATAATTATTTGTGAAAATAGAAAAACGCGGACGAATAGCCTTAAATGATATCGAAATTTGATACAATAACTTTCTAGTCTAAACGAGAAACAAAAACTCTTCAAGAAACATAACCCCCGTCTGGGCCCGGGGTAGAATTGGCCCAGAGCATGGCTTTGCTAATCGTAAAAGGCGATTCAAGAGAAAAAGTCCACTATGCAAACATCAGCTATAGTATTTTCCACTTTGAAAAGCAAAGTACCAAATAGGTTAATATATTCATTGGGTTCTCAGACAGATTTGAGATCTTGTGTTAAAACGTCACTCACTGATGCAAACTGGAAGGGATGAGCAGTAATTTGTCGCCAGCCTCCCGGTCAGTTGTCTGGCAAACCGGGTGGCTAAGCGATCAGTAGGCCTACACCCTTCGTTCAGTGTGAAAGTGTTGAGACTATAATATTTTTCAGTAGAATTTATTTTCGAACATACTGTAAAAGCGTTAGTTAATCTTTTCCTATTATAGAGAAGAATAGAAGGGTTGGTCTGTGGTGGTCAACCCAAGTGAATTAGAAGATCACCGTTTTCGTGTTGATTGACAGGTAGGCCAATAAACGTCACACTCCCGCAGTGCTGAGTGGCTTTGACTGTATGTGCCGCACTTTGTTTCTCAAGGTGGAAAATACTTTAGTATAAAGGGTAGTATTTTACTCCCTGAAAATAGAGGCGAGCCCTGGCAATCGTCGTCGGGGATCTTGACCCTTTCCTGGACGACCCCTCGACGACGATGACGACAATGACACCACGAACGATGACGTAGACAATGACGACTGCGACGTGAGAACCCCCTTTCCTCCCCTTACTCGTGGCTGGTTCTGACCAGCATGGGCCCCTCCTTCCACCCCCACCATAGCCCCCCACCCTCCAGGTTAGAGTGGTGTATAATGACCTAACAGTTGACGCGTCCTTAATCCAAATAAACAAAAAATTAGAGACATAAATGTATTTCTGTGCATCAATTTCTTATTCTCTTTAAAGGTGGGCTGTCACGGTTGAACATGATTTTAGACCATGCTCATATTATTCAATAAACTTTGTAAGATTGAATAGAGCGTCGAAAACTAGAATTCAATCGGAGTTTCGGTTCGGAATTTGGCGGGAGTGTTCTTTTGAAGTGGTGGGGGTGAAACGTCACCGCTACGAGTCGACTCTTGGATGCGCACGCAGATCCCTTGCCAGGCAGGTATAAGGCGTATAATTAGCTGCTGTCGACTCGTGAACATTGTCACAAGACACTGCTTGGGATTTCATGATCTATTGTAACTTGCATTGATAAATGCTGAGGCAAAATGTCGCAATAATCATTGATCTAAATGAAATTACCACCTAGATTTAAAATATTCTTGAGGTGTCCAACAATCAACAAAATTTGGGAAAGTAAAAATGTCGCTCACCTCAGTTTCTCACTGTTCAAAGGACACCGCGCAATCAAAAACAATATTATATGCAATGATGTATTGTACTGTTCAAAGAACACCGCGCAATCCAACAATATATTATGTACAAGGATGTCATGTACCGTTCACAGGACACCGCGCACGATACTATCTTTAGTACTCTTGGAATCTTGAGAATCGGGACAGTTGGATTTCTTTCAAAGATGGCCGGGTAATTGGAGCAATGTTCTGAGACACATCCACAAGATAAGGGTCATCATCAATGGACACATCTATGTCACCTCTGACGAACGCCAATAACACCTGTCCTCACGCATGACACGTTCTACATACTTCTATGCAAAATATAGCGTTTCATTGCGTTGGACATCCCGCCCAACGATTTCAATGTGATCGATGATTGCTACCATGCCGCGGAGTACCATACCATTGTAGAAGGCTGATTTCTTCGACAAGTATTTAAGCCGCTCATTGTGAAATGACTTTAGGCTGTCCTTGTGACAATAGTGCTTTTTTACTGCAAGTCCTGAAGGAATGTATTGTCCAGAATGATGTTCGACAAAACTCAAAAATCGTGAGAGTTCTCATCTATCCGGTCTACGTCTCTCTCCCAATCCTCGTCGAAATCGTCATGGGATTGGATTGGATTGGATATTGCTTAACGTCTCATATTTATGCACTTTGGCTAATCGAGACGATGAGTGGTGATGGATGAGGATAAAGTATGAACAGAAGGGAGGAGGGGAAACCCGGTACCGGCACGTAGCCTACTCCTTTCGAAAAGTACCAAGGGGACCAACGGCTTAACGTCCCATCCAAAAGGACGGTGTAACTTTGACAGTCATATAGGTTCCTCCACTAACCCGGACTGCCGAGTAGACGTCGAGGAGAACGAAGCCGTTACACTAGCTTTCGAACCCTCCATCTGCTCTAACCAGCGGTATACGTGAGTTTCAGGGCAGAGCGGTCACCCACTCTACCCATGACCACGCCCGATTCTGCTTAACTTCGGTGTTCGGATTCCTTATCAATGCCAAAACAAAGGAGACATCTTCGTTTCATTTTCGTATTAAAGCCATGATTCAGACTGCAGCAGTGTGCGGCTGTGAGCCTGCGATTGGCTAGAAACCTAGCGTTATTAACCAATCAGAGCTCTTGTTCCAGGCTTCAGCCGTGGGCGATGCAATTTATGCCAGTGATTGGCTGCAATCCTCAATGAGTTTCAAGCGTTCAATGATGATGATTATGAGCAGGATTAACACTAACCTGTTCAGTTTAAACCACCAGGGCTAGACCCTCTCTCTCTCTCATGAACTTCGGGCAGGTAAGTCTTTTTATCTAGTGCATGTTCTTACAAATTGTTTATTTAATTAAACAAAAAAATATGGGAAAGGTAACATTATCGGAAACTTTTGTTATTTTCAGGGAGATTTGAGATGAATAGCATTGTAAAAAGTTTCGATATAAGAGCTTTATATTTATTAAAAATTTACTATAAATGAAAGTCTGTACTGTTTCCCTTTAATTGGGAAGTTTTCTTTCACAATAAAATATATAACATACCAAATTGATCACAACACTTAAATTGATTTTTAAGTTAAAATTATGCTTTAAATTGCTTTTTCTTCATTATCTTTGAGCTCCTTGTAACATTTAAAAATAAATTATAGAACAGGTTAATGTTATTTAAATATTCATTTATTTAACACTGCTCATAAATTGTCATAATAAATAATAAAACAAAACAAAAAACCCTATACCTTAGAGCAGTGTTAAGTTAAATTATTTTTCAATATCCTTGTAACACAGTTCATCCTCATAAACGTATTACTAACATAACGTACTAAATATAATATACAATAATAAACATAACATACGTACATAACGTAACCAACAATAACGTACTCATAACGTAGCATAAGGTTTAAACGCATAGTCGTAATGTTGGAAAATAGGAAACACGTACAAGCATTCACACAAATGCGCTAGTTTTAAGACATAGTCATAACGCATAAGTCACTGTTTTAATGCGTAAGAAAGTTGAACAATTTTCAACTTAATGACAAAACCTTATGCTTACGCATGAAAAAGTTGAGTCAAGATTGGACTTGGAGTATTAATTGCATATTATCAACATCGATTGGAAAAAGTTTATTGTTAATAATAATCTTTATTATAACCTTCGATTCCTTCTTTAATCAAAGTTCTCTTTGTTCACTCTGCAAAGAACTAAGAAGACAACTGACTTATCTTGGCCTAAATTCTGTATGCATACGTTTCTATGTGTACCGGCGCCCTTACACACTATGCGTTAAAACCAAAACCTTACGTGTTATGTTTTTGTGTGGATCCATCTTAAATAACAACGAATATCCAGTTATATATTAGGAATTAAAACTGCTGATTAGTTGATCGACCTACTCATTGATAGTATGTTGCTTACCGATTAAACATAATTGGTTCGTCTAAACTTGTATTCGTCAAAAGGATTATGTTCACTTCGTATTGCGTTAACTTTACGTCATTATTATTAACTAGGAAACGCTCAGTTGGACGCGTTGATAAGCGAGCACGTGCTATAGCTAGACCCACATTGCACATTTTTTTTAAATTTTAAAATTTGCGACGTTCGCTGTCCACAGGGCCATGTTTCCAATATTATTTATTATTGCCAAGGTATTTGGGTAAACCCGTGTGTAAACCTTTACTTTGTGGATAAAATCCACCGCCATCAAGAGGACCTTGAGTCCTTGGGAAAACTATTTAAACACTTTGTTTGACAAATAATAGACTGCTTCCTCGAAAGTATTTTGATTACTTCTAGGTGGGTGCATTA
This sequence comes from Sweltsa coloradensis, assembly GCA_024449915.1. Classification (NCBI taxonomy): domain Eukaryota; kingdom Metazoa; phylum Arthropoda; class Insecta; order Plecoptera; family Chloroperlidae; genus Sweltsa; species Sweltsa coloradensis. The sequence goes on along the minus strand of JAMZAV010001497.1, from coordinate 509 downwards.
GAAACTTCGCGCGTCTTTTCGTTGCCATGGCAACGTTACTTTTGTTATAATGTAATTTCCATCTACACTACTTATCGGATCAAAATAAAATTAACATATTCGTGACCGGACGGACATTCTAAATGATTTGGCTATCTCAGATTTTGTCCCCGTTAAGTTTTAGAAAAAAACTTTCGATTAACTTTAATGTAACTTTTTAACTTTTTGAACGATTTTGCCACAAAACTAATGGCATTCAATCGAGAACGAAGCTTGCGGATGGTCAAAATTTCAACTCGATCCGAGCCTCCGTTCGAACGTTATGGCGAGACATACAAACAAACAAAAAAAAAAAACAAACAAACAAAAAAAAAAACAAAACCAGTGACTAATTTTTCCGGCAGAGTCAAATGGAAACGCTCGCTTCGCTCGCTTAACCATAGTAGAAATCTGAAGCTGATTTTAATCTGTGTTTCAGATCTCCAACCTGGCCTACAAGACAACGACTAGTCTAAAGGAGTTGGTTAATA